>OY992878.1:66051147-66651147 GCA_963921405.1 Cepaea hortensis | reverse complement strand
AAAAAATGCTGATTGTAACAAGCTATGTGGAGGGTCCCAAATAACTATGTCTCAATTTTCTCATGTATATTTCATAGCCCTGGCTTTAAATAGGTCTTTCCCTGCCAACCCTCCTCCGTTTCCCCCGGACTCACTGTCACTCTCTATTCGACCTAAGGACCTATTTCCTGCAGGGTCGTTCTGGCTGACACGCATACAACATGACGTTCTTCAACATATTTGTAATTGTAAATTTAATAACTCAATACATAACAGCACAGAGAAAAAAACAATATCTGACAATTAACTCATAAACATCTACACACAATCTAGAGAGAAAACTAGTCCATACAATATCAACACAAATATAAATCTCCTAGCTCATCGTTTTCCATATTGTCCCATGAATTCACAACCACCTCATGGCAAGTTCACTGGTCTTTATTTCCCGCGTAGGTTGTTCGAACAACAGGGTTCCATAAATCCAGGATTCCAAGTTTCCGTGTCCTACACGAATGTAGTGTGTCCAATGGTTAGGGAAAGTGCCCTGGGATCACGTGGCACAATTTTGGTGGGGAAATACTCAAGGAGAATAAATAGGATATATGTACGGGTGTGTCAGTGACTTAGGCGGGATCTAGCCCAAAATGAAAACATACTCGATCCCAGCTCAACGAAACGCCTGCCGAGGTGTCTGAAAGTATTCGTTCGGGCCCGCCGTGGTTCTATCTGGTATAGCCCAACAGCAGCAGGGACCTCATAGTAAACATAAAGTTCTATGTCGATGCTCTGTCGAAACCTCCGGCTATATTCGCCGTCAAAAGAAGGATCCTTTTATACCCCAGCCGTAGGATGCGGCACTTTATCTGTAA
Source organism: Cepaea hortensis (assembly GCA_963921405.1). Taxonomy (NCBI): domain Eukaryota; kingdom Metazoa; phylum Mollusca; class Gastropoda; order Stylommatophora; family Helicidae; genus Cepaea; species Cepaea hortensis. The sequence continues at coordinate 66,650,296 of OY992878.1, read as the reverse complement.
AATTCTTTAAAACTTTAATACATTGTGCCGACCACAACCGACAAGGTTGACAACGGACTTTTCACGCCCAAACCATTACCCTAGGTCTTATTTGGTGCAAGGCGCGCCATTGGGTTTTCCCGAAGAACAGATAGATTTCAAAGTATTCGTGTCAAATGCTCGGGTTATGAAAGTAACCCAGAGAATCCCACTCCGAAGGAATTGAGCGGATAGGTATGAGGACATGGGCCACTGGGGTTTCGCTACATAGGCCCCCTCTTAAGAAAGTCGAACCCTACGAACTTTCAACTGCCAGAGGTTCTGTTCGAATTACCTCCCCCTCACCTTCGACCATAGGATGCCGTGACATAAAATCCGCTCCCACATTCTCCCTTCCAGGGATGTATTCGACCGTGAACTGATACGGTTGTAAGAGCAATGACCATCTCATTAACCTTGCGTTCAGTTTCTTAGAAGTTGCCAAAAACGTCAGAGGTTGATGGTCGGACTGCACTTTGAACGGTACTCCATACAGATAAGGTTGAAATTTCTGTACCGCCCACACTAGAGCCAGACATTCCCGTTCGACGGTGGAGTAATTCCGTTCCGCGGGTAACAGTTTTCTACTGGCATATGCCACCGGACATAGCACAGTAGAATCATCTCGCCCTTCCTGCAACAGAGTTGCTCCAATCCCTATGTTACTCGCGTCGGTTCTTAGAACAAACGTTTTCTCCAAATTTGGGAGTTGCAGGACTGGCCTATCCACCAAAGCCTGTTTCAGCTTCCCATAAGCCTCTTCACAGCTCGGAGTCCAGACTATAGGATCTGGCGATCCTTTCTTCAGGGTTTCGGTTAACGGTGCCCCAATTTCGTTGAACTTCGGAATAAATTTCTGGTAAAACCCACACAGAGACAAGAAAGACCTAACATCCTTTTTGGATTTAGGACGGGATGCGAGTCTGACCTTCTCTACATTCTTTTCTTCCGGTACCAAACCCCCCGGGGTAATAGTATGTCCCAGAAATTCTAAGGAGTGATAGCCAATCATGCATTTGGCTGGACGGGCAGTTAACCCCTCCTCTTTCAATCTTATGAAGATCTGTTCCAAGGATTTCAGGTGATCTTTCAGATTGCCAGAAGCGATGAGAATATCATCCATAAACGAGACGACAGAGGGATCCCTTAAAGGGTCTAATAACTTTCTCATCATGCGTGTGAACACACTGGGCGCATTGCTCAGCCCAAAAGGCATCACCTTAAATTCGTAATGGCCGCTCGGAGTACTGAAAGCGAGCAAGGGCCGAACCTCAGGCTTCACAGGGATCTGATAATATCCCCGGCTTAAATCGATTTTTGAAAAGTACTTTGCCCTATTTAATCTGGCAAACAGTTGATTTGTGTTTGGTAACGGCTCAACTTGGAATGTCGTACAACTGTTTAAATGCCTGTAATCAATACACAAGCGGTGCTCCCCGCTTGGCTTTCTCAACAAGACAACCCCGGCATTATAAGGAGAAGTCGAAGGAGTTATGATGTCATCATCCAGAAGCTTCTGGATTTCGGCTTCCAGGGCCTTCTCTTTCGCAAAGGGCACTGGATATATTTTTTGGCGAATGGGGTCTTGGGTAGTCAGAGTCATATCAAACTCGACCAACCCTGTCCGCCCTGGACGATCGGTAAGAATCTGTTGATGGGACTCCAACAAACGGATGACTAGTTCTGTTTCTTCAGCCGACAGATCAGGATTTATATGTACATCCTTATAGGTTTCCCCAGGGTGTAAAGGATACTCCCTATCCGCGTCTTCGCCCGATTCAGTTTCCATCGCGACCGCCATAGTCATGAGTGGGAGAGAAGTACCATCGGATCGTTCCTCATATTTTTTGAGGAGGTTAATGTGGAAGATTTTAGATTTCCCCCTGATCCGGATAGCATAATTGGTACGGGACACAACCCTTTCCACCGGGAAAGGCCCCTGCCAACCAATCTCGAGTTTATTGGAACCTACTGGAAGTAACAACAGAACCCGATCCCCCACCTTCAGAGACCTATCTTTCGTCCTTCTATTGTAGTAGGCCGCGTGTCTCTTTCTGGCCGCTCTCAGATTCTGAGCCGCCAAAGCCCAACCTGTCTGGAGTTTCTTCTTTAACTCCTCGACGTATTTGTAGGAAGATACCACCTCTTCGGAAGTCTCCTCCTCTGTCCAACATCTCAATAAGGCTTCTAAGGGACCCTTGATTGGCCTCCCGAATAATAGAGTGGCTGGTGGCAACCCGGTTGACCCATGGGGAACCTCCCGATAGGCGAACAAGGCGGCTGGGATATATTCATCCCATCTGTCTGGTTTCTCTTGAGCCAGCTTCCTAAGCATGGTCATCAAGGTACCATTAAACCTCTCTACTTGCCCATTAGACTGAGGGTGGTATGGGCTTGTGTGAATGTGGTTAGTCTGGAAGATACGAAAGACTTCCTCCATCAGCTTACCACAAAACTGAGACCCATTGTCCGTTAGGATCTGGTTTGGAAATCCCAACCGAGTAAAAGTCTCCATCAGTGCATCAGCCACTCGCTTAGAGTCGATGGTGGCCAACGGTATCGCCTCGCCCCACATGGAACAGCAATCCACCATCGTCAGAATATACATATTCCTCTTCCTAGTCCGAGGAAGAGGACCAACCAGATCGATGGCAACTCTCTCGAAAGGAGAGTTCATAATGGGCATATCACCCAAGACTACCGGAGCCGTCCAGTGTTTTGGTGCCACACGCTGGCACTCTGGGCACGACTTGATGTACCTACGCACATCTCCAGTCATCCCTGGCCAGTAGTAATGGCAGGAAATGCGCTGAAGTGTTGCCCCGACACCCATATGTCCACTGAAAGAAATGGTGTGTCCCATATGAAGAAGCTGTTCCCGATAAGCCTTAGGAACTACCAGCTGTCCATGCTGGCGTTCCTCCACTCCGGCTCTCCGGTACAGTAACCGATTCTTCATATAATACTGACCCCGTCTTGGTGGGTCAGCACTTTTTGGCAACTGGTTGAAGCAAGGTTGCAACGTAGCATCCTGGCTTTGAGCAGCTCGTAACTCCCCAGGAAAGGGATTCACGATCAAGGCCGGCGTCTGCTCCTCCTCCGATTGAGATCTGGTTTGCATCGCCCCTACGTACATGGGTTCGTTTGGGATCCCTAGGAAGACGTAGCGGCAACCCAAGATCATCGGGAAGATAGAATCGATCAGAACGGCTGCCTGAATAGTGCCGGTAACATATTTTGATTTGATGTCCACCTTCGCAATTGGAAGAGACATCGCTACCGCACTCTTTGTCGCCGTTTGAATCTCAATGGATTCCCCGGTTAGCTGCTCTGGGCTCACTAAGTGTGATGAAATTACGGCCTCAAACTGAAGACCTGTGTCATAGAGACACTCGACTGGTTGTCCGTTCACAAGAACCGTCTCTACTACTGGTGGTTTTTCTGAATCTTTGTTCCCAGGATCCCTCCCTTCTACCTCCTTGTTAGACCCCTCCCCGGTTTCTACAAGACAGGCAGCATAGTGAGAGTCTTTCTGTTTGCGCCTGCAATCGGCCGTATTGTGTGTGGGAGATTTGCAGAAGGCGCACCACTTTTCACTCCACTTTCTTTTGGGAGATCCAGGTGGACTCTTACCAGAGGGTTTCTTAATGGGAACTTTTTCGAAAGGATCCTCCTTTTTGGTGTGAGTGGGTTTGGGGTTCTTCTTCTTTCCAGACCCAGTGTCTGGTGATCAGAGATTGGGTTGTGCCTGTTCCCCATTATCCCCATGAGCTAGCACATACCTTTCCGCCAATGTGTTGACTACGTCTAACCTTTCTGTCCCATTTTCAACCAAGAAGGTTTGCAATGGCTTAGGCATCATCCTCTTCATTTGGTCCACGACCACTAATTCTTCTAAACTTTCATAGTCGTTGGCAAATCCTGCTAATGACATCCATTTCAAAAGGTAAGACTTAAGTCTAACACTGTATGCTGAGAACATCTCTCCTGGCTCTCTCCTCGACTTTCTGAACTGTTGTCGGTAAGTATGGGCTGTCATCTGGAACCTTTTCAATAATGCCTTTTCCAGGGCCTCATAGTCATTCTCCATACCAGGTGGCAACCTTGAATAGACCTCATATGCGGTCCCCCTCAGGCCCTGTGAGCGTTTCAAGTTCCATTTCCCACGTTCCAATCCCATAGCCAAAGCCATCGACTGAAATCTGTGAAGATACTGGTCGATCTTATCTTTGTGTTCATCGAACGGGAGTAATGGGAACTTCATTGCCTGGTATGGACCGCCACTAGAAGTTGTTGAGTCAGGGAGAACTGCGCCTCCAACTGCACCCTCGCCTCCCTTGGCAGTTTGAGCTTTCAGCTCCAACTCCCTCATACGGAACTCATGGTCTCTGGCTGCCTGCTCGGCCACCATCTTCCTAGCCTCAGCCTCAATTTTCTTTGCTTCGCGCTCTGCCTCGATTTTCTTAGCCTCGCGCTCTGCCTCGAATTTCTTAGCTTCGCGCTCTGCCTCAATTTTCTTAGCTTCGCGCTCAGCTTGTCGAAAATCTCTCTCCACTTCTTGAACATATTTCTGTAACTCAGCCCCTTCATAGCCTATCTCACGCCCTGTAGCCTGCACTTCAGCCACATTAAATTTCGCGGATGCCATCTTAACTCAGAGGGTAAGTGAATAGGTAATGGACAAATGGATATAATACACGACCACAACACTTCGTATGTCGTCAGTCTGTGTCAGGAAGAGTATAGACAATAGCCAGGTACGGTAAGCAGAACCTATTGATATTAGACCAGAATATCTGTCCCCTATCCCTATATCAGCCAGAGCTCCACCAGGATTTAAAATATCCCGCGACGTGCCCCCAGAAATTGTAACAAGCTATGTGGAGGGTCCCAAATAACTATGTCTCAATTTTCTCATGTATATTTCATAGCCCTGGCTTTAAATAGGTCTTTCCCTGCCAACCCTCCTCCGTTTCCCCCGGACTCACTGTCACTCTCTATTCGACCTAAGGACCTATTTCCTGCAGGGTCGTTCTGGCTGACACGCATACAACATGACGTTCTTCAACATATTTGTAATTGTAAATTTAATAACTCAATACATAACAGCACAGAGAAAAAAACAATATCTGACAATTAACTCATAAACATCTACACACAATCTAGAGAGAAAACTAGTCCATACAATATCAACACAAATATAAATCTCCTAGCTCATCGTTTTCCATATTGTCCCATGAATTCACAACCACCTCATGGCAAGTTCACTGGTCTTTATTTCCCGCGTAGGTTGTTCGAACAACAGGGTTCCATAAATCCAGGATTCCAAGTTTCCGTGTCCTACACGAATGTAGTGTGTCCAATGGTTAGGGAAAGTGCCCTGGGATCACGTGGCACAATTTTGGTGGGGAAATACTCAAGGAGAATAAATAGGATATATGTACGGGTGTGTCAGTGACTTAGGCGGGATCTAGCCCAAAATGAAAACATACTCGATCCCAGCTCAACGAAACGCCTGCCGAGGTGTCTGAAAGTATTCGTTCGGGCCCGCTGTGGTTCTATCTGGTATAGCCCAACAGCAGCAGGGACCTCATAGTAAACATAAAGTTCTATGTCGATGCTCTGTCGAAACCTCCGGCTATATTCGCCGTCAAAAGAAGGATCCTTTTATACCCCAGCCGTAGGATGCAGCACTTTATCTGTAAAATTCTTTAAAACTTTAATACATTGTGCCGACCACAACCGACAAGGTTGACAACAGACTTTTCACACCCAAACCATTACCCTAGGTCTTATTTGGTGCAAGGCGCGCCATTGGGTTTTCCCGAAGAACAGATAGATTTCAAAGTATTCGTGTCAAATGCTCGGGTTATGAAAGTAACCCAGAGAATCCCACTCCGAAGGAATTGAGCGGATAGGTATGAGGACATGGGCCACTGGGGTTTCGCTACACTGATGTTGACTGCAACGTCCTGTAAGGGATATGCAATATATATATATATATATATATATATATATATATATATATATATATATATATATATATATATATATATATATATATATATATATATATATATACTGCTGCCAATAAGAACATAGTTCATTGATCAGTGTCTGTGAGCAAACACTTTTTAAAGGACAGAAGGCCAATATTCAAAGCTGGGAAAACTTTAGCAAACATATTGTTTCATTGTGTCCTGTTATCATTGTTATTATTCCCACATAGCCAAGAATAGCAGCACTTTAGTTTAAAAAAAAAACAATTTGAAAATAACTTAGTTTTAAATTTTAACTGTATACTTGAAAAACATCAAATAATTCTTTTTCTTTTAAACAGAAAGTGTTCTGATCTGTAGATTGTGAGTGATCCGCATATTCTAATTTTCTGTTTGTAGAGTGAGTGAAAACTGTCATATTTGTTTATATAATGTTTTTCAGAGAAAGTTTACTAGATTGAAAACCTTTCGCTATCATGTGAGAAGAAGACAAGAGGATGTTTGAAGACAAAACTGCATGGTTTTCTGATAGTTGTCCTGACAATGTTAAAAACCTCTGGGGTAAGTTTTGGCTGTAATAATTTGTTATCCCATTATAAATCTAATGTGGACAATGAGCAGACAAGCTGAAAAACACTAATTGCAGTGGAGATGCGGTTTCTGAGGAACATGCAAAGAATACCATGGAAGACAGAAAAACCATTGAAAAGTCCTACAAGAAGCAAATGAGAACGTAAATTGATTAGAGAAATTAGACTAAACAGTCAAACTTTTTTGCACACGTTATAAGAAGAAATAAATTAGAGAAATGGTGACATTAGGCAAGATTGAGGGAAAAAAAACGATGAGAAATAAATATCTGGATGGCTTGGCTACGTGGCATGGTCGAGACAAGAATATGGAGCTGATCCATGACGCCAGGGTTCTGTAGACAATATAAAATTACACAAAGTAGTGCAGCTTTACATAACAGAATTACGACACATACAGGACGTTGCGGCTATTAGCCTTCATCAGCAAACACACACATTCACAAAACACAACATATAGTCAAGGAGATCTCCTGTGACTACATCCAAACGTGATGACAGGTCGAGAAGAACAAACAGATGAAAAAAATGAAAGCAATGAAGAGAAAATGAAAATTGGAAAAAATGTTCCCACTTACCTCAAATTCCGAGCTGTGTATAACACCAAATATCGCTGATGTCTTCTTTTTATACCCAACCATGGGAGTGGCAAGTAGAATGATGACGGCAATGTTGTCTCTTGTATGAATTTAACTGTATTTTTTTAGTTCACACAGCGGTCCATAGAGTTTATCTTCCACTGTCGTCTCTCTAGACTGGAAGGTTTGCCTAGATGTGTTATATTTTGGGCAGTCTTGGAGTATGTGCTCTGCTGTCTGCGACGCCAATCCACATGTGCACATGGCTGTTTCACCAATCTTGAATTTTGTATACATGTGGTTGCGTAATCTATTGTGTCCTGTGCTGAGGCACAGAATAATGACTTGTTCTGGTCTGTCCATAATGTGGTAGTCATCTTGAGCAGGTTTTGGTGGCTTTCTGACTGATCTGATCATTCTTTTCTTTTGGTGGTATGTAACGGGCACATCAGGCTGTTCTTCTTTTGCTCCTTCCTTAACCAATTGATCAGCTCTGTCGTTTCCGGGTACTCCACAGTGGGATGGTATCCACTGTGTGGTGACCTTATGCTGACTGCTAAGTTCAGAAAGTAGTTTCTTTAGTACTGGCAATTTCCCAGACAGAAGCGCCTCAAGTACTGATTTTGCATCTGTCAATGGCACCACAGGTTGTGTACCATTGCTAGTATTTAGTAATTTCTCTGTTGCTATCTTGATTGCCTCAATTTCAGCATCATAGTTATGGCAGTACTTTCCTGTCGGTACTCTGGCTGTGTCCCTAGTATTATTTGGGTATTCTATGTACACTCCTGCTCCTCCATTTCGAACAGCATTTTGTGCTGACCCATCTGTGTAGACTCGGATCCAGAGGTCCTGTGGGTATTCTTCATCAAGGAAGCTGAGAATGGCTGTTCTGCGCTGCACAGTGTTCTGTTCTTCCTTGTTAAATATTCCTCTCACTTTTGTCTGGATTTGTAATGATAGTCTATGTTCATCTTTCCATGGAGTTCACTCTGGAATAGTTGTTAGGAGGACACCAACTGTGGGCAGATCGGTGGTTTCTCTGCATAGTCGTTTGGCCTGGTGGATAAAACTACTTCTTTTCAACCGCTCCATAGCTAGGTTTTCAAATCTGTTCTTCCTCCCCCGATGTGTCTCCACCTTGCCGTGGTGGGGGAGCTTGCGTGTCCCATTGACCCCATGTACTATGTCGATGGATGAAAACTACATATCGGACAACTTATGGAATAGGAGCCAGACTAAGCGGGACACAACCTGCTACTCTGCAGGTAGACTGAGGATAGCAGTCAAAAGTTTAAATCAGGCGCACGAAGGCAGAAAGTCTTGGTCCTGACACAAGCATTAAGGCTCTCAGCTGAGGGTTAAGGCTGAACGCCTCTAAGCCATTAATCCTCTGACCCGAGAGCCGGGCCGATACAAACCTACCGAAAAATGGAGGTGAGATGCTGAGCACGCTACATGCTTAGCTCAGATACTTGTTTCGAAGGTTCTCAGCTGGGGGATATGAGGGATCCCCAGATGAGAGGGCCTGGCCGTTTTTCGCTCACTGATCCATGGAGGTAAGATGCTGAGCCGGCAGCACATGTAGCCTACCTCGTGAGCAAGTACTAAAGGTAAAAAAGCACCCCAGTTGCACGAAATGGTTACGAAAAATTTCTGTATCTATGCTGACAAAGTGTAGTCAAAGGTAGAAAAACGTCTCAATAACACGAAATGGAATGCTTGGCTAGCGAATCCATTGCGTGGTCCAAAGTCCGAAGCGAAAGCTTACCTAGTAGATGTTGTTCGCAGACTGTCCGTTCCTGGTTTGTGCTTGAGCGACCAGTGGCAAGCGAAATGCCCAATACATGGAAGTGAGGAATCAAAGCAGCCGTGAGCAGGATGTGGCAATTCCTTAGGTGAGCCCAGTCTCAGAGCAGTATGTGCCGGCTCTGCAATAATGGAAGCCTCCTTGGATAGCGGGGAACGCCCATGGTCTGCCCCTGCCTTCCCTTGAGGGTTGACCGTGATGTCTTTGACCGTTCTATCTTGACCAGCTGAGATGTGGGCGACATCACAACAATAAGTCTAACGTGCCTCGAAACCCGAGGAAGGTTAACCTCATTAAAAATGCCCGCCGAGGTCAGAAGTGCCGTCCTACGGGTGGCAAATTAAAAATTGGCACTACACATTTACGTCCGAGTGAAATGTCTCATCCGAATGTCTTTCATGCTAGAAACAGCTCTGACTACCTAGTTTCCGAATGCCGCTCTTGTTCGGAACAGCTCTGACTAGGTAGTTTTCCGAATGTCCGGCGTGTCTGAAATTTGGCTTTTGCATGCTGGAATTTATTGTGATATTCTTGGCTGGGTGTGGCCTCTGCTTGCGTTCTACACACTTCCACATCATTATGCGACTGTTCCAGTTCACTACTCCAGTAGGGTTTATATTTTTTACGGGCTCCTCTTGGTACTGTTTCTCACGTTGCCTGTAGTATGCATTTCCCAAACTCTTCAACTACTTTATGTCTTTCTCAGTGTTCAGGTTTCTAACCAGTATGCTAGTGCGATGCTTGTATATTGCCCAGTCTGCTTTCTTGTAGTTCCACCTTGAGAGGGTGCTGCTTTCACTTACAAACTCATTTTCTACAGTTAGAAAGACTGGCTCCGGGAAGGTTAACCCGGTCAACATATGCCCGCAGAAGTCAGATGTGTCGGCCTAACGGCGCAAGAATGCAGCTCTGCTGTAAACAGGCACAACGCAATCATGTCCGAAAAAATAACTCCGGATGAACGCAGAAGAAGAAGAAGAAGAAGAAAGACTGGCCACCAAGTTGTTTCCCAACAATTCGTGTCATGTTCCACTCCAGGTCTGGTGAATGAAAAGCCAGGTCAGGTGTAGTTGTAGTGTGCCATGATCTCAAGTAGAAAGTATGTGGGTTGGACGGCTTGTTAATCAAGATGAATCTATTCTCATCCTTCCAGCCTTCCAGTCTCTCTCCTCTCTGGTCCATATGATCATAGCCCCAGCTCTGCGAGTGGCTTTTGAAATCGCCACACACAATCATTTTCTCTTTTAATGGTAGTGTGTCCAGTGCCTGTGGGCAGTCACTTGGACAGTAGTAATTGATCAGATGTAGGTCTGTATTGCCTGTCTTAAGTTTAAGTGTCTGATACTCAGCCCCTTCCATGTAGAGATCGATTTGGGAAGCAGTGATGTTATTTCTTACAAGGTTCGGTATCCCACCTTTTCGTCTGTCCTTTCGGTCAGATCAGTAACACTGGTAGCCTCTGATTTTGAAGGCTATATTTTCGTTGAGGTGAGTTTCTTGCAAGCAACATATGTTTACTTTTTCTTGGTCCAAGATGTTTTCTAATTCTATTTTTTGTTGTTGCTGACTCCCTCTGCATTCCAGTGCATTATTTTAAGTATTTGTTTAGTATGGCCAGCTGTTCTATTCTCAGGTCTCCTGGCTCCACAGGACATCTGAGAAGGACCTCCAGTAGTTGTGGTTGGACCCTTTCGAGACATATAGCCCGGCACTGCACCTGCCTGGGAGTCCAAAGCAGGGCGAGCACCATAACACCATAACATTTAGCAGTAGTTGACATATTCCATTTTGCGTAATTGCGTGGCATCCTGATTTCTGTGGTGTGCCTCCTGGCTGGTTGCCTCCGTCTTCAGCATCTTTCCTTTGCTAGAGCAGACTGTGGTCTCACTCGAGTTTAGATGTGTATGTGCGCACACACGTGTCTGCGCATTCATGTACATGCATACACATCTGGAGCATACTGGTTATTTTTCGGCGCCAGAAACTCGCTGTTGCCCCTTCTCCTGTTAGTTAAAACAGTTCCACCATGTGAAGGCCAGGAGTTGGACTTTTGCTGCGGTTGGGCGCTCACCCCAACACTACGCCCCAGCTACATACAGCAACATTTGGAACCTTCTGTCTGGTGATGCTGTGATCTTCTCACTGTAGCTATTTCTATTATTATCTTAAGTTCTGTTTAAGCTCTTCCACTCTGCACAGTTCATAACTGCCAACTATTTAGAAAAAACTCAACACGTCTTGAATAACACATCACAGGTGTAGTTTTACGATTCTGTTGTCTCTAAATATTATACGTTTTACATTGTCAGTTACGCAACACATTTATCAGTCTTACACAATATTTAGAGACTACAATTACTAAACACTCCTATTAATGTAGCGGCACATTGTGTGGCCATCACTACTTGAAATGAGAACCAGGTCCGCACTTGACCATGGGTCAAGCCCAACTGATCTTGAAGGTGATGCTTTGTCCTTTCACAAAGCGTCCCTAGCGCTTTTCACGCTCTTGTGACAAACGCTCGTGGCGGGTCACTTTGCACGGTCTCTTCATACAGGCCACACTATTCCCTGACCAATAGATCATGATCTGTAACTCTATAAACTTGATCATGGCACATGACTCTGGTGATCGTGTGAGATGGCTTATCAGCACGGCACATGATGATGATGATGATGATGATGATTATAAATCTATGACAAATAAATGTATGTAAATTAATAATTGTAAATGACTTTACAAATTTTATTTATTGTTAGACGCTTACATTTCTGTGAGAATATTTAACACAACTGAAATTTTTTGCATATATTAACAATCTAATATTTTTTACAGTAGATATGGTAACTAACCCTGTTTGCATGCCATTGTGATAATGCAGAGGTATATGACAGTAGATTCCCTTTGGACATTGGGTTGGAATCTGTTGATTTGAAAAACCTGAAACCTGTGTAGGAAGCATTACCAGCCTCAATCTAATCTCAGCCAGTCCAGATGTGCTATGCTGAATCTTGACCTAGTTATGTTCAAGTATACCTCTCTTGTGTCATGGCATGGAAGGTAGTCAACCCACGAATTGATCCATGCTGTTGGAGATCGCAATTTGTGGAGAGGCATGATCGCCCGGCAAGGCACTGGATGATGATAATGATGATACCTCTGTGCAGATGTGAAGCTGCTGTACCAGCCTTGCACATCTTGCTGAGTTCTGAGCTTGGGGAGGGGTAGGAGAGCTCTGCAACAAAGTTCATGTGGTTATGGTACTTTGGTACTGGGACAGCAGGAATGTCCACACTGACATAACTGCAATAGATACAACCCCTTTTTAGGATTCAAATGACCTGATTAGCAATGCATCAGAAAATTTCTAGAGGGGTTGAGTCAAGCTGAGTCAATAAGTGACATCACAGCCCTCAGGATATTCCTATACGTGCTCAGTCTCACCTTCAACAGCCAGCAAAGAGTCCCAGACCTAATGGTACCAGTCGCAGTTTGATTATGTGTCCTTCTGGCCTTTCTTCAGAGTATTGACCATATACTCTGGTCACTCCCTGCCGTATCATTCTCTCCAGGCTGTGATGATTTATCTGTACTTCCACTCATGATCCCAAAGGGTCCTGACCAGTCTGCCTTATTGTACACAATACACCACGCAAAGGTTTCACCAACCAAACCAATCAGCCAGTATGATGTTAAACAAAAATGTTTTGCATATCCTTTACAGGACATCGCTGTCAACATCAGCATCTTTCAGCTGATTGTTGATTTCTTTGCAAGATTACGCTCAGTAGTTTGCCATTGCTTTCTGAGTGACCGGCTCCATACTCTCATAAGTCACTGGCACGACTCGAACCGCTTCCAATTCTTGTGTGCTCATGTCAACCACGAGAGTATTCGGGGTTACGGAGACCCTCGACCAGGGAGACCAGCAGTATGTTGCTACTACGCCCATATTTTCAAAACCAGTATTCGATAGGTGATGTGGTCAGTATTGTGCCATCATCACCTATTGGTCAGTATTCGATAGGTGATGTGGTCAATATTGTGCCATACTATCCAGAAAACATTCTTAATACAGTAAAGTGAAATATAAAGTTAGTTGCATTTCCTTTACAAGATGTCGCAATCAACTCCAGCATTTTTTGGCGGTTTTGATTTTTCCATGCAGTTTTACATTCAGTAGTTTGCCATTGTTTTCTGAATGACTGATGCTCATAACATTGTTAAAAATTAATACAAGGTGATCTACTTCAAAATCTCCTGCAGCTGATTTGAAGCCTGTATGCAGGATTTTGAAACACGTTCATGTTCCCTTCGCTACAAGCGCTGCCATGTGAAATATACAAATGAATTATTTTAAATCATTTTGTATCAGATAAATCATCATATAATTGATCAGTTACTTTTTACATAATCAAAGCAATCTTTTAGCCTCTTCAGAAATGTAATGATGTATAAAGCATGATTGGTATGTAATTCATTCACTCAGTAGTTTGTCCTTTGCAGAACCTCGCTCTCATAACAACCTTCCAGAAAACCTCTCGCAAGATGTCCCACGTCTGATAACCCATCTCGAGATCATCCACCACATCCAGCACCCATCTTCTCTTTGGCCTTCCTCTTTCTCTCTTCCCAGGCATATACCCCTCCATTATTGTTTTCTCCAAACTTTCATGATGTTTCAAGTGACCAAAATATTTCAATTTTCTTTGTTGTATGGTCTTTAATAGCCAACCTTCTTCAGTATTCAGCTCTTGCAGTATGGATTCATTTGTTCTTTTCTTTATCCAAGCTATTCTTAGAACCGTCTATAACATTTATATTCAAAGGCATGTATGTGCTGTTCAGCTTGTTTAGTAAGTGTCCAGGTCTCACAGGTGTATGTTGCAATGGGAAAGATGCATGCTCTTAAAAATATAATTTTTGTATTTCTATCTGTCCCTGTTATGTAATTAGTTAAGAAAATGTATTTTATTAAGTTGTAGTACCTGTTAGCTAGTGCGTTAGTGAAGTTGATAGGGAACTGCACTGCTGATAATGTCATGAGCACAGTCGGGTGAGGTTTTGACACCTGGGCCTGTTTTGTGAGGGAAAAGAATTGGCTGCCTGTTTCTCCATGCATTCAGGCCAACAAAATGTGCTTCGGGACAAATTGTTTAAATTTTGTAGTGGCTGTTGAACAAATCCATGGCAAGTGACTGAAGGTTGAATATGAAACATATTTGTGGTCTTCTTTTTGTTCAATTGGAATAAGCCTGTATCTGTAATTTTGTTTCTTATAAAAACACTCTTGTGTAGATCTTGTAGACCTTTATAGATTGTGACACATGAGTATTTATCTAGTTATAGAATAGATCTTTCTAAGCTGATTAAGCGATGTTTTTGTTTTTGCTTGTTACCTAATTCTTCAAAAGCTGATATAGTGCAGTGGCTAACATGTTTGCTAGCTGGCCCAGCGACCGTGTGTCAGAATCCCCACAAGTTTCAAGGCAAGAAAAAGGGTCCTTTATTTTTTATTGTACTTACTAATTGTCCAGGATTCATAACTGTATGTTATAACTGGTTCTATATAACTTGCAAGTAGTCTTTTTCTATCCATAATGGCAGGGATTTGCAACATAAATACATACGTTTTATCATTATGTTTTTTTTTTTTTAATCAAAAGCAGTGTTTGCTAGTTCTATACTGTTCTTTACCACTTTGAAGTTTTCCATGTGCCTAGATACTTGAATTTCTGTAGCTGCCCCAAATGAATACCATGAAGACTTAATTGTAAATTTAGACCTGATCTATGTCTTAGTAGATATACATCTGGAAACTCATCTTGCAGCATTATCTCAATTTCACATTGAATTTATTTCTTCTACAGTTGATAATGGAGGAAAACTTGAGAATGTCAACCTTTCCCAGTATGTGTTCAGTGATGATTGGCAACATGATGACACAAAAATGTTAGTTGAATTTCAATTTGTGTTATGCTTTCATCTGTTTGTTACCATGGACCCTAAGGGAAGTGAAGAATAGTAATGTGTTAAATTACCATGCATGTCATAAGAGGTGTCTAAGGAGGTTTGGCATGAGACTGGCAACCTCATCCTGTAGAGAACCTTAGCTGCAAAATCTAACCAGTTATGACTAAGTCTGCAAGGGGCTTAGCATGAGCTGGCTGAGGGTCTGTGCTTCATTGGCTTCACATTGAGCAGGGAGTGGCCAGCAGGGGCCACGGAAGTGGAAATCCAGCAATTAATTCAGGATAATGCTCGCTCGGGTGATGTGATTATCTACACAGATGGTTCGGTGTCGAGAGTTAGAAGTGCCTCCTTGGGTTCATAGCAAAAGCTAATGGCCGACGTTTGGTGCAGGAGAGCCTGGTATATGATACCACAACATCTAGCTTAAGAATGGAAGTGGAGGCGGTCACTGCAGCTTTCCGCTGGATGGAGAATACGACACACACACACATCGTGATTGTAACTGACTCAGAAAGCATGCTGAGGAAGGTGAGGACAGGCATGCTTTGTGCAGAGTGGCTTGCTTCGCTTCGAAGGTCACGGGTGGCAAGCATCGCCTGGATATTTTCTCTGGGGCATGTCGGTGTGCTGAGGAATGAACAGGCGGACAGATTGGCTGGCTCTGCAAAATTTGGTGGAGTATTGATGCATGACAAGGCAGACATGGTTGTGGCCTTGTGGGAGCACGTGTACACCTCAGAGGAGCAAATGGGAGCAAATGGATCATCATGGTCTGGCAAGAATGAGGCAGTGAGGAGTGACGAGGGATCTGGCCGACACTCAGCGCTCAGAGGAAAGGTGAGATGGACATATAATCAAATTGCTACTGGTACTATTGATGTTGGAACTCTTCATTGGCTGCTGAGGATGGGGACAGAGCGCCTATGGGAATGGCCAAATGCTGTGACGTCGGTTCCTAGATCGATCAATCAATCAATCAGTGGGAGGTGAGAGGCAGAAGAAAAAGGTTGTGTCTGACAGGTTGGTGCAAGCTGTACAAGTAATTTTATGCGTAGTCAAAGGTAATTTTTCTTTCAATTCAAATGTCTTATTGTAATAAAATTGTCATTCCTCTTGAGATTTCAACCCAAAGAGAAAAAACAGTTTAAAAAATGGGAGGGGGGGGGGGATGAGAATCGGGGGCCCCACAATCCAAGTTAACAAATCAACTTGTGCACATACATGAATCAATTACAGGATTCCTAACTGCTAGTGGCTCTTAGTTCATTTCATTTCCAGGTACTGTTGAGACCACAATAGCTAAGTCTGAGTGACTGGAACCTGTAGTTATTCCCATGTTCTTCTGAATTCTTTTTAGCAGGCAGGAGTTGCCACTAAAAGACAGGATCCTAACATAATTCACCAAGACCTGTTATATGCGATAGACACTTTACACTCCAATGGCAGTATCTGCCATGGGTAATTTTTCTCTGTTTCTCCTGCCCAGTGAATTTAAAGAGAAGGACTGCTGTATAGTTATAATATTAGCTAGACTCTTCTGTATATGTCTTCCTCTGATAGGATATTATAACAAGATTAGGGGAGAAGGCAAGAATTATATAGCTTGAAACAAACTAGGATGACATTCCTGCGTTAACCCTAAGTCAATCTCCAGTCAAACTATTTTACTTAACAGGATGCTGGCCTTTCTCAGTATGTAGCATATACAGGAAATACAGGCTCAAAGCTTAATAGATGTCTAGGGGATTTGGTGCTACCACATACAAGGAACAGCCATCATCTGGGATGGATGTGTTTTTGAACTCTCTATTCTTCCATAACTTTTGATGGAGGTTCTCTACTCCCTGCCACAGTCTATCTATCCCTGGTAATATAAAGGGTCCTTCATGTCCACAAAGAAAGGTCATTGTGACAAAAGGCATTTATGTTGCAATCATGTTATTTAAAACATATCTGTTAGTTGTCTTTTTAGAAATCCAGGTGTGTTGTTAGGGAAAAGATTATATTCAGAATTGTATTTATGGTGGCAAACTATAGAATGAACTTGACCATAGAGCACCTGTAAAGAGCCTTAAAACTGTGAAAATTATTCTTGTAAAAGACACATCTGTAGTGCAGCAAATAAAAGACAGGGCAGCAGCATTCAGTGCTGGCTCTCATAAAGTAAGCCAAAGACCCTGTTATAAGTCTTGAGGCATATAGGGTGTATTGTGCTGGGCCCATATTTGTATAGACCAATCATGATGCGAGGGGTTATGTGGTTAATATTAAATTGGCCACCTTTACTTCAAAGGACATTTCCTGATAGTCATTTTAGGGTAGGGTCCATCTGGATGCCAAGGTCAGTATTTAAAATCTGACTTAATGGGGATTCAAACAGATGCCACCGGGCCAGCAGGCAAACATGCTAAAAACTACACTACTATGACACCCCTGCAAAAGCAAACTGATAGAAAATATAATACCTTTATTTCATGTTCATCCTCAAACTAATGAGCTTACTCCTCATACAAGGCTGTTTTAATGTTTACATGTGTCTTTTCAGACTTTACAACAGTGAAGCTTATCTGAAACAGCACCTGGCTATATTCAGTTCTCAGTACATTCCTGATGCTGTTCAACAAGGTATTGACAACGTGTTCTTGGGAAAATATTTCCTCGTTCCAGGTCCCATCAAAGATAGTAAGTTTCAGTAGTGTATTATTTGTACTGTTGCAAATTGGGTGAAATATTCATGAAATGTCAGAAAGTTACAAACACCAAGTAAAGAGTTAACCAAAGACAATACTTATGAACAGTAATTTTGTTCTTCAAGGAGAATTTAAAGGACTGTTGACTTTGTTATTTCATTTTGTGGTCACAGCCATTCTTTATTTTTAAATAACACTTCCATTAGGAGAGCCATGATAGCATTGCCCCTACACGCTCGCCTGCTGTACCATTGATCTTGGGTTTGATATGCAGTGGGACAGTTTCACATTTTGTTTACTTGACCTGGGCTTCCAAGTAAACCCAGCCTAAAATGGGTATCAGAATGTCTTGGGAAGTAAAGGTGGCAGATGTGATACCAACCACATCACCCACTTATTGCTGATTGGTCTATAAAGTTATGGGTCTAGCTCCATATGCCCAATGCGGTCTAGGTGTGTAAATGGAACCTTTACTTGTGTTTACTTTGCAGCTTCCATTACCAGCATCTCGGGAAAGATTGACATGCTTTGTTTAGATTGTTTCTATATAGGAATTTGCAATTGTCCTTAACCTGTCAAACCTGTGAAGCTTTTTGATGCAAACACAATGTGTATCCACCATTCTCTATCCCTTGGGTACTGATAGGTTCAAATTTGCATCGAGGCAGATTTCTAAAATTGACATGGGCGCCCACGTTGACTCAATATAAAATGGGTACCAAGAAATGTTGTGGGAAGAAAAGGCAGCCAGCATGCTATTGACCACATCACCCCTCTAGTGCCGATTGGTTTATACAAATATTAGGGCTAGCATCATACATCCAGTATTCTTCATGGAGTTTATAAAGGGTCCTTTACTTATTTTATTCTATATCCCCAACGGTTTTGCTCCAGACTAATATTCAGGGCATTCAAATGTTTCTGTTTGTCTTGCATCAGTTATTGTTTTGTCACTGTTTCTATCTTGTCTACATTTTTCTTGTGTTTTTATTTCAATTTTGGATTCTTTAATGATAGTGATGACAGTTGTCTGTTTAGTTGCATTAGTTCTGTGATTTCCATTATTATCCACTCATTGGCACTCCTGTCTTTGACTGGATCCACTACTTTACTATCTTACTTTGGTCCTTACAATGTGCTGTGACTAAGGGAGTCTCCAAGGTCTTAGAGTGTATGTTAGGCTTAAGTACCATATTGTGTCGTTAGTATAAGTGAGAGGAGCCGGTGGCAGAAAGTCAGAATGTCCACTTCACAAATTGTGGGATATGCCTTCAATCCTCTAAAAGACGATGGGCATTTGTCTGTCAGAGATGAAATATAAATCTTAACAAGAACACTAGTGACTGCTTGGCAAGCAGCCTTGATTCTTCAGCATGGAAAATCTCCTTGCAACAAATGCAAACATCTTGCAACAAATAGATCTTTATGATTTTAGGCATTGTAATAAGGATCCACCAAAATAGACATTATAACGTTTAGGTATTTTAATAATGATAACACAAAAATGGGATAGAACAATGGTAGGGAAAATGCTTATCCAAGTTAATAAATAAAACCTAGGGGCAACCATAACATTTGATCTAATAGCAAAATCAGAAGCTAAATTACAAGACCACATGAAAAGTCTAAATGAAATGTGTAGGGAACATAACATGAAAATTAGCACAAGTAAAACAGAGATAATGACTGTAACTAAAGAAGAAAAAGCAACAACGATTCACCTAAATGAACATCCCTTGAAACAAGTAAAGAGTTCCAAGTACCTAGGAAGTACAATATCATAAAATGGCAAATCAGAAGATGAGATCGAAAATAGATGCAATAAGACAAACCAACTCATTGGACAAATGACACCAATACTAAAGAACAAACATATATCAATAACTACTAAGAAAGCACTTTACAACACAATCTTCCTACCAACTCTATGCTACCAATGCCAAACCTGGACAATGACTGAAAAAGAGAAAAGAAAAATCCCAACAACAGAAATGAAATTCCTGAGAAGAATACTCAATGTATCAAGAATAGATAAGATCAGAAATGAAGAAATCAGGACTAAAGTGGGGTTTATAGCTGCACTAGATTTTATTAGAAGGCAGCAAGTCAAATGGTTTGGCCATGCAAGTAGGTTACCAACTAACAGTACACCACAACAAGCAATGATGTAAAGATCAGAGGGAAGCAGAGGAAGAGGCCGACCCCGTAAACGATGGACGCAAGGAATAACAGAGTCCATGGGAATATCAATACAAGAAGCCCATAAGTGGGAACTCTCCAGCTGTTTATACTTCACCTCGACAACGCAAGGTACAAGAGGAACATGATGAGATTAGATGAGAACCATAACATTGATAGAAGATGCATGACAGAGATTAAAAGCAGAATAGTCCAAGCAAAAGATGTATTTAAGAAAATCACATGTCCTGAACACGCCTCATGTGTGCCACACTCTGCTGTTTCGCTTTCGAAACCGTTGATCTATTTAGATTCATCCGCCTTCTCCACCGTCCCAGTCTTTGTGTACTAGGGATGGACATTCCCTTAGTAGGATATTACTTCACTCATGTAGTTTAGCCAGTCAGCCAAGACTGTTGCCCGTGGTGGCCACCGCCGTACACAAGCGGTATTCGTAGAGCCATACATGAGCTAGGTAAAGAGATGGGAACCAAATAGGATCCTGGTCTATCCCTTGGGATATGGCTGCCACTTACCGTGAGGTATTATCCCTCTCTCTTTACCCTACACCACAGGCTCTAGTATGTGTTATTGTTCTAGTATGTGTTATTAAATTTAGCCTCTATTTTTATGTATACTGTATAGGGGCAGGGAGAATTTATAGGGAGGAAATACGCAGGGGGGGGGGGGGGGGGGGGTAGACATTCTGAAAATATGGTGAAGGGGTGCATGGGCCAAAAAAGGTTGAGAACCACTGATATAGACGCTTTTAAACATCTTACGGACGTTTTGGTGCACACTGGGTAATGTGGTCAGTATCCACCACCTTTACTTCCCAGGACATTTTCCCATGCCCAAGTGAGGCTGGGTCGACCTAGGAACCCAGGTCAATCTTTAAAAATCTGCCCTGATATGGATTCAAACTCACCACCACTGGACAGGCAAGCAAGCAGCTAGCCACTACACTGGCTTCCCTAATGATTATACCAAGGTAACAAAAACGTAACAAACTGGCCAAAAGGGCATATAACTAGGAACTCTCACCTAGTAACAGACTGTTGTCAGTATTATAGTGTTTTTTTTTTTTTGGTTGCCTCAATATAAAATTCAATATCTCAGTAACCAACTGAGGGGAAATGATGAGATTTAGTATATAACCTTATCATTATGTCCACCCAACAAAAAAATGTTTGTTCTGGAGATTTTACAGCAGATTTCAAAGTTAGTTTATATGCGGTATATTAATTACGATTTAGAGATTACGTCCATGATTTTAACAATATTACAGCTTCACCAAGAGACGTCCCGGCAGATTTTGAAATTTTCACGTGATTTCCGTTTTGAAACAGCGCGAAGATTCAGAGGTGTCTCAAAATGGGGGTTCTTTCATGAAACTTGATTATATAAATAAACTAGCTGACAAGGCCCGGCTTCTGGCGGGGATCTATCTATCTATCTATCTGTCTGTCTGTTTGTCCGTCCGTCCGTCTGTCCGCCCGCCCGCCCGCCCGCCTGCCCACCTGCCTGCTTATCTATTTATCTATCTATCTATCTATCTATCTATCTATCTATCTATCTACCTGCCTACCTGCCTGCCGACCGACCGACCTACCGATATCTATCTATCTGTCTGTCTGTCTGTCTGTCTGCCTGCCCGCCTGCCTGCCTGCTTATCTATCTATCTATCTATCTATCTATCTATCTATCTATCTATCTATCTATCTATCTGCCTGCCTGCCTGCTTATCTATCTATCTATCTATCTATCTATCTATCTATCTATCTATCTACCTGCCTACCTGCCTGCCTGCCAGCCGGCTGGCCGGCCGGCCGACCGACCGACCCTCCCACCCAGTCAGCCAGCCAGCCATCCAGCCAGCCATCCACCCACCCACCCACCCACCCACCTACCTTTCTGCCTACCTACCTACCTACCTACCTACCTACCTACCTTTCTGTCTGTCTGTCTGTCTGTCTGTCTGTCTGTCTGTCCGCGCTATTAAATATTGATAAAAGTTACTGGAAAAAAACGTCAGGACCATGTGTTGAAAGAGGAAGAGGACTATTGGAGAAAGGATGGATTGAAGGTTGTATGTTCGATTCCGGGCTGCGTCCTTCATTTCAAGAGTGCATTTTTTTCGGACACTCCCGAGGGTCGTCGCTGGAGCTACGGAGTTCATGCGTTGTGCGACGCTTTCCGCGCTGCGGAAAGAAACTGAGCCATATGGGATAAAAACCTGGTGCAATGCAGCCGACCCTGTTGATTGTAAGCTACTTCTTTCATTGCACCCACTCCCATACGAATCCGGATACGCAATTGTTTGTCATCTGAATTTGCAGGTCCCCATTACCGTAAACATAACTTTTTTTAGCGAGAAATCACTAGTTGCTAAGCAAAACATCAAAGGAATGTCGCCGCTTTCAATGATTTAAGTTGTTTTTGGACCTATCAAAGACATATTCCTTGGGTGGGGGTAAATATAAGACGGCTGGAAAAATTTCATAACGATGCAACAGACAGTTTTCAAAATAATTGATCGTGAATGAAGGCAAACAAATGTGGACATACTATATTTATTATTTGTGCGGATTTATATTTGTAATGTATATTCTTTTGGCAAAAGCTTGGTATCTCTTAACATTAAAGTAAGATGCCTTAGCAAAATGGTCACACAGAGTGTTTTTATATTTCATCTTGAATTCATCTCATTATAGGTATTAACTTCAGGAAATTGCAAGCAACAAATCTAGCTGACCCATCACCAAAAAAGGCTCAGCAGATTACAACATCAGGTATTACAAATGATACTAAACGAGGGAAAGATGGCAGCAGCTCATCATCATCATCTACTTCATCAAGTGCAGGAATGTTTTCTGCTGTACCAACTCAGATACTTCAACAACCCATGAGCCGTGAAACAGGAAAGGTGACAACCAGTCAAATGAAGTCTATAAAAGTGGCAGATACAGAAACAGTAAGCATATCGTTATGTATTATTACTGTCACGAGTGCAGTCTTTTTGTCTGTCTCAGAATCATTGTGTAAATAAATCTTTAAGCAATTTTTGGCATATATTCATTTCCCAGAATTGAAGATAAGACTCAGAATGAACACCATCTGGATTATCTCATTATTCGTCCAAAGGAATATTTATGCACTTGGAATGTTTTTCGGTATTAAAATCCAATCTGATCATACCAATCTGTGTGACTCAAAGGTTACATGACCAAAGTCCACACATTCAGCCTCACCAAAGAAATATGCTGCCATGCAAAATTTTCTAGGGTAAAATGTTTTTTTCAAGCGTGCTGAATTGTGTAGTATTTATGATAGAAATCTCTAACCAAGACTCAGAGATGAACATCACACATGCTCTGTAAGCTGTCTGACCAAAACTCAGGGATTGACCAATATATATATATATATATATCATCCAGATAACTTCTAGGTCATAAGCAAGATGTCCTGCGTCCAATACACCCATCTAGAGATCATCCTGCTTCCATCTTCTCTTAATATATTTAATAGTATACAAGATATGTATATATAGATAATAGTAAACAATATACAATAATAGTATAATCTACGACAAAGAAGCATATGTATAAGAGAAAAGGCAATATAAGTTAACAATGAACTGAACAGAGAAAAGTAATAAGAAACAAAAAATAATAAAACATGACAGACTGGAGACTTAAAGATTAAACAAATTTCTGCTTCGCTTAAAATTGATATTGATACGGGTTTCGTCACTATGATGTGGTTAAACCAAAGCGGGGAAAAATGTATTCTCTATTGTGTAAATAATATGCTGTGAACCATGTAACCAACCATAACTCCTTGTAGTAACAATGCCAGAGTGAACAGTAATGGTTGAGTCACTAGCTTGAGCACACACTCTAAAAAAATATTTAAACATATAGAGAAGCAAAAGTTAAACAAAAGTAAATATTAGGGTAGAATCATGGGACAACAAAATTTAAGGGTATAAGGAGTATAATGCTATGGTACATAACTGATGAACATGAAGACCAGAAAAGTAAATTTATTCTCAATTTGGGTGTGAACTATTTAGTTGGAATATCATTGGTGGATGCCAATGATCAACAGATAGTCAGATCCCAATGGTCTGGACTGTTGAAGTGGATAGCCACAGGTTTAATTGACTTGATTATGGATATCCAACAGGTGTTCATGGAGACGACTGCACGCTTCTCTCCTGGTCTGAACATTTTGTGTTGTGCCACATCTCTTGCAGACGGTGTATTTTATAATTCTGGAAAAGCTTGAGAAGTCTCTAAAAAAAAGTAGGAATGAAACAGATGTAAAAGAAAATGTGGCTGGCACCATTTGTCGAATACGCCTCATAGCATGTTTGTTTACTTCTTTATGTTTAATTTTTTATTATGCACAGTTAGGCAGAGTCTGTGACCTTGGATGGAATCAGTCCAGAGGAAGCAAACCTTGCACAAATGCATTCCAAAGTTGGACATGCTGACTGTGAGGTGTGCATAACTAGATGTAATGCACGTTTATCAAAAGAGGAACAAAGCAGAAGAACAAGATACACATTTATAATAATGTATTTCAAAATTATAGTAAAAAAATCCAGTTTTGCTAAAAATGACCAGCCATGAGTACTAGTCTTGCATCACAAACATCTGAAACTATATAGCCTTATATACTGTCCACATATCCTGTAAGAGTTATTTAAAAGCATGTATCAAACTGTTTCTCCTTTCTCCTTGTATCTTTCCTCATCGTTCTTCTTCAGGTGTCTGGTCTGGAGCAGACATAGGTGATCATGACTCTCTAATCCATTCTGTCATGTGACATTTTGATAAAGTGGATGTTGCTTATACAGTTATTTGATGGCCAGATGTTTAAGCTTTCCACATACATATTTCTCTGTCTTCCCCAGCTTCTCTTGCCTAGTAGTTTCCCATATAAGGTTGATTTCTCTATTCCACTTCTTTTTATGTCCCTTAAATTTCATTTGTCTTTTCCTGTTGATAATAACACCTGCACCTCACAATACCTTAGCATTTCTTTTTTGTCTTTCGTGTCAATAGTATTCTTAACTTTCTACTAAAAACCTCACCTGAACTGTCTGCAGTTTCATCATCATCATTATTTACCATATTGGTAAGTGTGAGAAGTAGTGGTGTGTGTGTTTTCCTTTGATAAAATATAGCCAAGTCCTGAAGGTATTTATAATCTTTTTGGAGGTCCTCCATGGCAAAGTGGTCAAGCAGCTTGTCTCATGTTATGAAGGTGCTTGGTTTGTTTTATCATTGTGTCATTCAAACCAGAATTTCACACACCCTTCTGTTCTACTAAGAGGGATCGAGGCCTATGGGATCAAACCTGGTGCAGTGCAGTCAGTCCTGTCACCTGTAATGTTTTTAACCTTTAATCTACCTTTTGCAGTTAATTTTAAGTTTACGTCTCCTTATAACGTGCTTACATGATCGTTACTGTTAACAAGTAATTTCTCTACTGAATTTATGTCTTTCACCTGCTTCTCAAAGGACTGCCTCATCTGTGTTTTTCTCTCAGTCTTTACATTTTTTTTCACTAAGCGAAACTTTGCTGCCAGTGAGGTGTTTTCTCAGCTTGTCTGTTTATTGTCCAGGTGTCACATGCATACTGCAGCATAGACTGCATGTAGAACATTCTGTCTATATCTGTCACATTTCAATTTGGAAGATTTCTGTCTGTTACATGTCATTAATTGATATTTCTTGTCTTTTTTATCAGAATCCTCAGCCATTGAATAGAAGTAGATGCATAGACATCAGCCAGATTGATTTAGGTGAGTTTTTATTTAATAGCAAAGAAATTCATTTTGGAAAGTACTCGGGACAAGTTGCTGTGATAGAAACTAAAGTTATGATCTCTGTGACCAATGGGACAAGATGATGTCTGGGGAACAGTATTTGGGAGCCAAATCAACAGACTGTTGTTGGTTAGTTGAGACTTGAGAACATGAGTGTAGGAGTATGAAATAGAGGTTAAAACAAAGGGAGGGGGGGGGATTAGTTATTGCTGTGTAGACCCAGAAGAATAGGGCTTATTTCATGGAAACAGCCAAATACAGAGGTTCTAGAGAGGCTGGGACATGAAAAGAGAGTTGATGAAAGGAATAAAAAAAGAGACAAGTTAAATAGTTTGGCCTTATTAAAAGACAGCACTCTAGAAAAAAACCACACTCGAGGGTAAAGTTAAAGGCAAGCGAGCAAATAGGAGTGGGTAGACAACATCAATAAGAGATGGATGAACAGCAGTCTATCAATGTGGACAAGGACAAAATGGCAGAGAGTGTTGGAGATCCATTGCAGCCAACCTTCCTTGTGGATCAGCACCTGAGTGATTTATTGAGATCTAGGAAAAATTGATGTTATGAACATGCACAATGTTCAGTGTGTGAAGTTAGGATGTCAGTGAGTGATTATCACCTAGTTATAAAAGACCACATCACTTTGATCACCCGTGTGTTACTGGGGCCAATAAGGGAAGCAAAGAATAGTAACATTATATCCCACCATGCATGATGTAAGAGGCGACTAAGGAGGGATTGCAGGAGACTGGCTACCTGATCCCATAAAAAACTTTAGCTGCAAAATCTAACCAATCTTGAGCAAGCCTACAAAAGACTTGACTGTGTTGATTGAGGCTGTGCTGGACTGAGAGGTGAAGGATAGAAGAAGGGGAGGTGAGAAACTGATGCTGGGTAGGGCACACACTGAAAAAACCAGATAATAGCCTAACAAAGACCTTTTTCTCTGGAATCCAAAAAGTAACAGAAATATAGGGAAACCAAACCAAAAGAAAACATGAGAAAAGTGAGAAAGAATTATTTTTTTTAGGGTATTTGATCGCTTTGAAGTCAAACATAGTCCAAACATGTGTATATACGTGCAATGGGCTGATTTTTACGTGTGGATTAGCTTTCCCTATTACCAGTGTCCCTCCCCATTAGGCAAACCCACTTGTAATTTACGTCCCCAAGTCAAAGATGAGAAGTCTACATTTTAGTCCAGCTGACTGGTTTAGAGGTTGAACCCACCACCTCGGCATCAGCACACTGGAAGTTTAAGAGCAAATGCTCTTATCCATTCGGCCATGCTGACCTCCCTATATAGAAGGGATGAGTAATATGGGGAAGGAGATACAAGAAATAGCAAAGGTTCAGAGGGCTTGGCATAAGATGGCTGATGGTGTATGCTTCATACAGAGAAACTAGCAGTGGCAGCAGCAGAATAATGGAGAGGAGGAGGAGCAGAAGAAGTAGAACAGGAAGAATGAAGTACATGTTAATAAAAAAAAAAATCCCCGGGAAGGTTAACCCGGTCAACAAATGCCCGCAGAAGTCGGATGTGTCGGCCTAACGGCGCAAGAACGCACTCTGCTGTAAACAGGCACAACGCAATCACGTCCGAAAAAAAAACTCCGGATGAACGAAGAAGAAGAATAAAAAAAAAATGATGTTCAAGAAATCAAGTGATCTGCCTGCTATCCGGTTGATTCACCATAATTGACTTATACAGATGTGATAACAGAGCATGTTCAATAAGAGTTAAGAAAATAAGATGTCTGTACATTTGATCATCTCTACTGATTTATCTTCACCAAGCGTAAGAAAAACAAGGCTTCTGCACATGCCTGTTTCTACAATAGAAGGTCACAGTGCAATCCATGCTACTGGCAAGAAAACATTGTCAATGTTTCATCACTTGTTACTGGTTTGACCTTTGCACATAATTGTTACAACTAGCTGATCAATACCTGTAGCAGCAAAATGGAGTCACTGTAGGAATCAATGGAGGACAAGGACAGATAAATGTCTTTGTATACCATTCATCTCATCTCATCTCATCTCATCATGTTCCTCTTGTACCTTGCGGTGTCGAGGTGAAGTATAAACTTCGTATACCATTCAGAAGGGCTTATTAAACAATTCAGCAAAGTGGCATAAAGCTCCATCAATGAATAACTGTGCCTATGATATGAAGAATCTATGTTACTGCATTCAGAACTCATATGATTTGTGGCATAAAGCTTCATCAAAAAATAACTGTGCCTATGATTATGAAGAAGAATCTATGTTACTGCATTCAAAACTCATGTGATTAAAGGCATAAAGCTCCATCAACAAATAACTGTGTCAATTATTATGAAGAAGAATCTATGTTACTGCATTCAGAACAAGCCTGCAAGTACTGTCTCCCCATGTAAATATTGAAGGGGAGGGTGCGAAGGAGATACTTTTACCTTTGCTTCTTGGCTATACCCAGACTAAATTTAAGGAAATTACATCAAATAATTTGTCTGATTTTGTCTCGATGGATAGATTAATTTATCATTGACCTTTTTCTAAAGAAAGAACTGATTTTGATCTATAATGATAAGACATGTTTGAAGAACTGTACTTATTTTCCCATAGTGAATTTGAAAAATGAAGACACAAACCATATATAGTACAATTTATTGCCTGGCACATGTCGCTGCATCTCGTCAAGTACTTACTGCAGATGTCACACAACGTAAAGTAAAATAATTAGATTCATCGTTCAAGCTGAAATATACACATGTGCACACAGTAATATCAGTTGTTTACCGTGGTAGTTTTAAATTGACTATCATGTCTTTCTGTTTACACAGAATGAATTATTTTACTCTATGTTGTGTGATATCTGCAATAAGTACCTGATGAGATGCAGCGAAATGTGCCAGGCAATAAATCGTACTTTATATGGTTTGTGTCTTTGTTATTCAAATGTATTTATTTTGTCACTAGTTCATGACTAAATATCAAATGCAAGCTCTTGAAACAAAGAGAATTTGCAGAATCAATGAATGTATCTAATCTGGGTATCTGTCTGATTTTAATCTCTCCACCCTTTACTTCATGTTACCTCAGGAAGACATTTTTATCCACTCGTTACATATGTCTAGTTAGGTAAATGTAAAGAGAACATTTATATTCTTCCGCTAGAACTATAACAGTCAATAAAAGTCAGTGTTGGCTGTGTCTTAAACACAGAGAGTTTAAAAGAAGAATCGTAACATGACAGACTGCTTGCCCTCCCAGGGCATATTTTCATCCTTAGTTTCTTTTCTTTGCTTTTAAATTTTCATTCTTATGTTTTAACTATTATTGTGGCCTACTTTATTTTGTATATCTTTTTTATCATACTGGCATTGTTGAATCTCACATTGTCTTCAGTAGTACATCTTGTGATAAATCAAAAGCTAAAGATCTCATTTTCAGGCCATGTGACAGATTGGGGACATGGCTGGGTAGGCTAATATTTGTAGATAAATCATCACCCGATGAGTGATGTAATCACCAGCTGCCCTTAACAAATGTGATAGTCCTATCACTTCACATACTCATAGCAAGTTTCTTGTGTAAGATTAGCTTCACAAGTGTTGTATGTATGAAATAATGTATGAGAGCAGAGAGATATGAAGGGCAGATTGACAGACGGGCATGCATGCCCAATTCTTAACCTTTTGAAAATAAAGTAGGTTCGTTCGTTCTGCTATTGGACTTGTCTTTTTTAAAATGTTAAATGTTCCATGGTTGTGTCATTCGTGACATGTATCTTGAGTGTTTCCCTCCTCCCCCTCCATTATGTCCTCTATTTTGTTACTTTAATTCTACACTACTATTCCGGCATCTCAAAGAAATCTTTTTTGTGAAGTTTAGTATGTAGAGATTGTGTTAGTTAAATCTCACAGAATCTCTACTGAACGTAGTTCACTACATTCTGATTTTGTCAATATCTTTATGTTTTACATACAGTCGGAGGTAGAAATGTAGACAAACAAGAGTAATTTATTTTTAATAAAAGTAATTTTCACTTGAACAAACACAACAGCTATGATGCAAATAGGTTCCTTTCATGACAAATGGATATTATTTTGCTCTGGTACAGCTCATGGTAAATGCATGATCAACATGCCACCAAATACTTAGACAGTGCCAAAAGTACAAAAGCAATTAACCCATTTGCCAGACTGCCTTTAAAAAAAGCCATGGCTGCACTCAAATCGCACTAAGACAATCCATTCATGCAGTACTGTAGTATCTTCAAAGCATTATTAGAGAAATGCAGACTTGCACACAAGTAACTGCAAACTTCATCTCATCTCAAGTGATATAACTTTGACATACTGAGTGAAGTGCATGTTCACATCATAATGGCAGTCCCATATCAAAGTGATTTATTCGTCTTCTGCCTTTCATCTCCCAGTGGAGTATAGGCTCTCACAATATGGTTGGTAGATTACTGTGTTATTTTACTTTGCTTCTCTTATCTGCCTCAGCATCACATGAACAGATTGATGACACTACAATAATAATTCATTTCTTCTATTGTAGCAATTTCACTTGTAGATATTTGTATGTTTTGCATTTCAGAGTCTATTCCTCATGTAAAGAGTCTGCCAAAAGTTATCAGTTGTCTACAAACAATTTATCCAGGCAGAGATGGTGTTGAAGTGAAGTATAAAACATAAATGTTTTGTGAATTTCATAGTTTTTTGTTCAAAATAAATTTGTGATTTGCCTATATATTTTGTTTGTTGTATTTTTAGAGAAAGTGTAAATCATACATTAGCGGCTAATTTAGCGATTTCTTTGTGTCAGCAATGCATAAGCTGTACCTATAAAATTAGTGGTAGTACATGAATCATATCTTTACTAAAGATATACTACACAGTCAAACTCAGTGGAGTCAAGTCGGTACATTTAATTGAAGATTGAAAACTTCAAACCCTTGACTTAATGTCAGATGTGTACTAGAAATTAGACACCCACCATCTCCCATTTATGCCACAGGTCACCATCCAAATGGGGCTAGATAGTAAGGTCAAGTAAGGACCCTTTCTACATGCATTAAGGAGTATTGGACACATGGCACACACACACATATATATATATATATATATATATATATATATATATATATATATATATATATATATATATATATATATATATGCTGAGAACACATATCTAGTAGAGTAGTATAATCTATCTCCATGGCAGTGGTTTAGTATTGCTCCTTTGCCCAGTTTATTAATTTTTTGCACATAGAAATAACGACAAAGGTAAAGTACCTATTTATTTTACGACTCAAAGCAAAACCAAAATTATTGGTCTGCCCTCTCTGCCAGAAGGTAGTAAATAGCAAATGCCACCAGACAACAAGAGGGCTAATCAGCATGAGAGATTCACAGATCTTGATGACTAGACTCCAGGAAAGTGACTAAAGCATACCCAGGTGTGCATATTAACCCTGGTGAAAATCCTGTGTTTATAGAGATACAAATGGAAAAAAAAATCACAGACACAGGAATACAAACATCAAGGTCACCTCAGATAGATATATCAGGATTGAAGCAATGAGATATAAGTCTTCATCAGGTGATCAAAGTAATTAAAGGGTTGAAGTTTGAAAAACTGAGGACTGAAGTCAGGAGTCTCCATGGTGAAGTGGTCAAGCCATTTGACTCTGGCTCCGAAGGTTGTGGGTTCGATTCCAGGCCACGTCCTTTGGTTCACGGGTGAAATTTATCGGAGGCTCCTGTGGGTCATCGCTAAAGTTACGGAGTTCGTGCTTTATGCGACACTTTCCGTGTTGCGGGAAAAAGGCCGAGCCATATGGGATAAAAATCCCGGTGCAATGAAGTCGACTTTTTTTTTGGTCAGAGTAAACAAAATAAACATAACAATCTAATAATTGAACGCTTGCAAGAATATCAACGTGAGAATGAGGACGAGGAAGTGAAATTCTGTACAAAATGCAAGTTGTTAAAACTGGCATACAAATAGCAAATGCTAACTTATCAATAAAAAGAAAAAAGCACTGTTATGGAGGACTGATGAAATTATGAATGCATGAAGACCTGACACCAGAATTATGAAGACCTGA
This sequence comes from Cepaea hortensis, assembly GCA_963921405.1. NCBI lineage: Eukaryota > Metazoa > Mollusca > Gastropoda > Stylommatophora > Helicidae > Cepaea > Cepaea hortensis. Next base: position 66,618,514 of record OY992878.1, on the reverse strand, counting down.
CACCAGAACGCAAAGATACAAGGAAAGAAATACACCAGATGGTAGAATAAGTTTTTGTTTGCAAAAACAACTACATAGGGGAAGTTATTTCCATGACTTATCACCACCTGGAAAGTTATTTTCCCTCCCCCACTACCTGTAATATAAAGGAGTTTACAAGCACTAACGCTACATATAACCATTTACATACAGTTAGAAATATTATGGAAGAACTATGAGTTAAACAAACTACCACTGTGTTTGTCAGTGGCTGTCCTTTTCAAATCATCCTTTGACCGGCTAACACTATTCATGCAAGACGTGCTTTGACAGTTCTTCAGAGATACAATTGATTAACGTGGTGCATTCCAAATAAAGAATGTATATTGGCAGCAAACAGCAGCCATAAGAATCAAGAACCTTGTAGGAACATTTCAGTGTATAAAGAAGGGCATCAGACAAGGTTGTGTATTGCCTCCTGATTTGTTCTCATTGTACAGGAATATAGGAGATCTAAAGAAATATATCAGGGATCCTGGTTGGTGGACATAATATAAATAACTTACGTTATGCTGATGACACCGGGACTGGCATGACCGGGACCAGCCCCGATGAGAATAACACAAGAATTGACAAGCACGTAGCAGTGCTAATAGAGAAAAGAAGCCAACAAACGAAAGAATGCGGGCCCCAGTAGGCCCGACCAAGGACCGGTCTCTATCAGGACCAACACAAGACAAAGAAAACAATCAGATAGCACAAAATACATATATCCGACGAACAGAGCGGGACCAATAAAACCAGTAGGAACTAGGACTAACAGTCCACACAACCACGGATCTCAACAATAACCGACGCTGAGGAGGCAGGTTGGACGAGACCGAATTTGGAATTTTTTTTCTTTCGAAAATTGATGACACCGTCTTGATGGCAACAAGTCAGAACAACCTACAGGAAATGATAGGTTCAGTGGATGTAGAAAGTGAACAAATGGGCCTTAGTTTGAATAATAGAAAGACAGAAGTCATGGTGATATCAAAGAAACAGATTGTACCTAAATGTGCAATTAAAGTTAAAAAGTTAGTTGCATATCATTTACAGGAAGTCGGAGTCAACACCAGCATTTTTAGTTGTTGTGATTTCTTGGCAAGTTTACGTTCAGTAGTTTACCATTGATTTCTGAACGACCGGCACCCATACCCATTTCGTAAAATACAAAGTCCAACGCCAGACGGTCTGCTGCGAAATCACCTGCAGCTGTTTAGAACGTCGGTATACGGGATTACATCGACCTCACGAAGGCATTTGATTTGGTTATCGTGAGAGTCTGTCCAAGGCACTAAAGAAGATTGTCTGCCTGCCATGATCCCATATTAGGTCATGGAATAGTGAACCGATAGAATACAGAGCTTCACGCTATTCAGCGAAAAACTCGGACGGTTCACAGATTCACGCCTGGCATGAGGACGGCAAGGCGCATCGTAAGGGGACAGCGTGTCCGCCAGGCAATGAGTGGGACGAGAGCCATGGTCAAGTCTGGACATGGTTCTTTGGCTCGAGAAGCACGGCCACAAATTGCGCCACTACTAACATGTTATTAAGAGTTGTGTTTGTTAAGTAGTTTTGTTAATTCGTAATGTTGAGAAATTGTTCTAGTATGAACGAAGTGTATTTTGTGATTAGTCAATACATTGTGGACAAATTTATCTGAGTTGAGTATCAAGCTCTGTGCACAGTGTGAGTTTGCTACGAAGTAAAGAGTGGCAGTTTCACATAATCAAGTGTAATACTGAGAGGGAACATCAGAGAGTTGTGGTACTTAAATATAATGTCTAAGATTCAAGATAACGTTTACGGAGCTGGGCTCAAGTGAAAGAAACCACATATGTAATTGAAATGAATGATATTAGCTCCAAACGACACTATCAGTCAGTGTCGACGATGTATGTCCATCAAGCTCCGTAGGACAGCAACAATGACTGCATTAACGAACACCAATAGAAAACCACGGAGTTCAGCTGCAGTTTCAGCAACAAATATAAATACAAGAAGAGAAATGATATATACCAGGCTGAGCCGTGGCACTGCTCACCAACTCTTCTGTCCATTGTGGAATTGTTCCACACAGGCATGAAGGGTATAAAAAAGTTTGATGGTGCAACTTCAGAAGAATTTGAAATCAAGAGTGGAGTTAAGCAAGATTGTGTACATTGGAATATACTTTTCACTTCTACTGAAATATGCCTTTCATGATCAAAATAGTGATATATACATTCACTCACGCTCAGATGGCGGCCTATACAATGCTCAGACATTGAAGGCCAAGACCAAAATTAGGAGGGTACTGATAAGAGAGTTGCTGTTTGCAGATGATACTGCAATTATGACCCACTCTGAGGAAGAATTACAACGCCTACAATCTGCATTCTCCAATGCTTGTTCTGAATTTGGTTTAACAATTAGCAAAAAGAAAACACAGGTTATGTCACAAGGTGCACATGGGGTACCATCAATCTTTATTGCCGACGCGGAACTGGAGATAGTAGACCATTTTAGGAATCTCCGTGGCAAAGTAGTCAAGCCGTCTGATTTGGGCTCCGAAGGTTTTTGGTTCGATTCCGAGTTGCGGTCTTCGGTTCATGAGTGCATTTTTGGAGACTCCTGGGGGTCGTCGCTGGAGCTACGGAGTTCGTACTTAGTGCGACGCTTTCCGCACTGCAGAAAGAGGATGAGCCGTATGGCAAAAAAAACACCGGTGCAATGAAGTGGACCCTGTCGACTTTTTAAGACCATTTTACATATTTAAGATCAGGGGTAAATAGCAAATTATCCCAAGATCAGGAAATCAACATCAGGATTGGTAAGGCAGCATCAACAATGAACAGGTTAACAAAAAGCGTCTGAGAGAACAGGAAGTTTACTGCCAAAACAAAAACCCTTATCTATCAAGCCTGTGCCCTTAATACTCTTCTTTATGGCAGTGAAACCTGGACAACTTACTGACACCAAGAAAAACGGTTACACAGTTCTCATATGCGGTGTCTGCGAAGAACACTTAGTATTAAATGGCAAGACAAAACTACAAATACTGAAGTATTGGAAAGATCAGGTTGTGTGACGGCTTGTTCCATGCTCGGTCTTCGTAGACTTAAATGGATAGGGCCTTTTAGGAGGATGGATGATGGTAAAATACCAAAGGACATCTTCTTTGGTGAATAACAGATGGCCAAGAGATCTCAGGCCTCTATTACGATACAGAGGTGTGTGTAAGCAGGGGATGATTGATACAGGCATTGATAATACACATTGGGAGAAAGTCGCCGCCGATCGTGTTGCATGGAGGGCAAATGTCAGAAATTGAATAAAGACAAAGGAGACAATGATTGCAGATAGGTCACACACTGAGCGCGTGAGACGTAAGATGGTGCGTGGTGGTGAAAATCACGATGTGTTCACATGGATACATTGTGGACAAACATGTACAGCGCGAATTGGCCTGATCAGTCACATTCGCTACCGCCATGGGTTGTAGTTATTATGCCTTTTTTTTATAGCAAAATGTAACAAACTATCGTCTGTCAATACGGCAAGGTGTCAATGTCAGTGTCATACAGAATTAAGAACTGCGTCCGTAACACCTTCGCCAAGGAGCATTTATAGCGCAGGGCGTTATTTTGGGGCAAGTGCAGAAATTCAGATATCTAGGCACATGGATAACATCAGATGGAAGATGCATCACTGAGATAAAGAGCAGAATAGGACAAGCAAATACTGCATTCTATCAAACGAAGAACGTTGTGTGCAATTAGTCACTGTCCTTAAAAGTTAGAAAAAGAATTCTTGCATGTTACATAGAACCAGGTTTAACATACGGCTGCGAATCCTAGACAATTAGTAAACAGTCGAAAAAATTCACGGAAGCCTTGTAGATCTGGTATTGTAGAAGAATGCTGAAAATTAATTGTACAGAAAAAAAGAGCAATCAGGAAGTTTTAAGAAAAGCTGGGTCGCAAAGACAGCTTATCACAAACATCAGAAAGAGGCAGTCATCGTTTTTTGGCCACATTATGAGAAGACAAAAACTGGAACATATTGTGACAACCGGAAAGATTTGCGGAAAAAGAGACAGAGGAAGACAGCGTGAGAAGATTCTTGACAGTCTTGTGCCATGGTAGGGAAGGGATTCAACACACGAATTTATCCATGACATCTTTTTTTTTTTTTTTTAGCATATCCTTTACAGGACTTAGCTGTCAACACCAGTATCTTTCAGCTGTATGTTGATCTCTTGGCAAGATTACGCTCAGTAGTTTGCCATTGCTTTCTGAGCGGCCGGCTCAGTATCCCGCAAGTCACGAGCGGGGGTCGAACTGCCTCAGCTCTCGCTCCGCTACGAGACTCTGCGTGATAAACGGGATTACAGAGAGAATGTGCTGTAACCCCACAGCCAGAGAGACCGGCTCCATGACATCGGAGATCGTAATTTGTTGAGAGGCATGATCGCTAACGCCAGCCGACAGGACACTGGGAGATGATTGTGAGTGCATTCCAATCTGCTGTTTACACCCTAGCCTTTCACGTTTGCTGGCAAATAAATTTCTCATTTGCATTGAGCAAATGTGTTAGTCCTGTCAAACTGTCATTTACTGCCAATATAGTACCTTGCGGTGTATGGCAGAAGGGTCTTTGAGCCTGAGGAATTGGCGGATTGATTGATTGATCTAGGAACCGACATCACAGCGTTCGGGGGATTCCCATAGGCGCCATGTCCCCATCCTCAGCAGCCAGCGAAGAGTTGCAACACCAATAATACCAGTAGCAATCTGATTATATGTCCGTCTCGCTCTTCCTCTGAGCGTCGAGAGCCTGAGGAATTAAGGCCGCCTGGCTAGTGCAGCCGCCGCGAACTGTGCAGGTTAAGACTTTCTTTTTGCCCCTGACAAAAAATCCCACACCTTACCGAGGGATTGAACCTGGGTCTCCTGAAGGAGAGTCCGGCGTTCTAGCCACTCGGCCAGCCGCTCCTCATGTTTTAGTTCATGTGGTATAAATTCAGCTGTAAGTTCACACCTGTGTCAGGCTACAAGTCTCCACTGAGTCTAAAAGTCCGTGTCGACGTTTTATATTGTGGGTACGTTTATGGCGCCAGCATGTCTCATTGTTATTGTCGATAACCTTATGGCCTCTTGACTGCTGAACTGGTGGTAACTTATGGCCTCAAACTGAGATTTTACAATCGTAGAATCCAGACTGTATTTGCTTTGTAAGATGGCAGTTCTATATGATGCACAGAGTTGTGTCATAGAATTGTAAACGTTAATCAGTGATGTGAAGATGTATTTCTCCATCTCATTCATCCTTGTTTTATAACTGTATCGGGGAATGAGAGATTAATTCTAATATTACCAGTAGCGCTCTGTCATCCCGGGCTCAGACTGATCTTATCAATCACTTATTCTGGGACTGACAGGCGACAATCAGGTCTTCTTCAGCAACGATGACATAGCAAGAATAGCAGCTTGTATTATATAACCTTTATAAGACTGGTCCGGGTTCAAACCCCAGCAGAGGCAGGGGTATTTTTTCACAATAAGTACGGCATTGAGCTTCATAACGGTTCATTCATTCATCGTGTGCCGTGGCGATAAGCGTGGGCAGTCATGTTTCGCCAACTCACGCGATCACCAGAGTCGTGGATCAGTTCTGTGTTGTTGTCTCGACCATACCACTTGGCCAAGTCATGCAGGTATTTACTTCTCTGCCTTCCCCTTGTTCTCTTCCCTTCGATCTTGCCAGTTGTCACAAAGATCTCCAATTTATTTCTTCTCATAACGTGGCCAAAACATTGTGACTGTCTACGTCTAATTTCTCTAATCAGTTTACGGTTTTCATTTGTTTCTTCTAAGACAGTGTCATTTGTTTTTCTGTCTGTCCATTGTACAGTGACCTGCATGTTCGGAACAATGGCTACCGGCTGTTGCTGAATAGACTAATTTGCCTTTTCGGTTCACGAGTGCATTTTTTTCAGGAGACTCCCGGGAGTCGGCGCTGAAGCTACGGAGTTCGTGCTTTATGAGACACATTCGGCGGGTCGCCCTGCGGTAAAAGACCGAGCCATGTGAGAAAACCCGGGTCAATGAGGTCTTTCTGGTGACTGCCGAGTCCATCGACAATGAACTGTGGTATTCGTGGATTAATTCTGTGCTAGCATTCTGGCAGCGGCATTATGCACAGTGTACCTGTGCGGGCTGTTGGATTGACTCCTGCCTATTCCACTTTTCATATTGGACAGTGGGGAGCATTTTGTGTGATATTCACTGGCACAGGAACGGAGCATAATGGGGACGACCCATTGCCGTGAAGTTGGAACCTCGACTAACTAACTAACTAAGTAACTAACTATTCTTTGCATTTTCCTAAAAATCAAAATTTCAATAGCCATCAAATGTTTTTCATCTTGTGTGCTCATTGTCTACGCTTCACATCCACACAAAAGTATAGGCTCTATGTAGCACCTCAACACTCTTTTTCTCGTTGCAATTGACATTTTTTTTATTGCTCAGTATATTTTTAATCTTGCAAAAGGCCACCTTCGGCATGACGAATCTTGTTCTAATCTCTTCATGGCATCTCCCATCAGATGTTATGACTGTTCCGAGATAATTACACCCATTCACTTGTTTAAGAATATTCCCATTTACTTGTATATTACATTGTGGTATTTCCCTCTTCCTAGTGACGACCATAATCTGTGTCTTCTTACAATTTAATTCTAACCCTAGTTGTTCACTGTGTGCAACAACCACATCTACTAAATGCTGCAGATCCTGCTCATTGCCTGCAAACAATACTGTGTCATCTGAATATCTAATGTTATTGATGTTTCATCCGCCATTGATGATTTATTTCATATCTTCTACATTTCTGAAAGTATTTTCACTGTACAGGTGTCGTGGAATGCCGCCTTAACATCCCATAATATTTTTCTCGGTCTCCAAATTTGAGAGGCCAAATTGAGAAAGAATGAATTAATTACGCTACTCCACGGCTATCTAGTCGTGAGGTAAGATTATTCACAAAAAGCCTCTAGCCATGATGTAAGCTTGCAGATGGCAAGTAAAATGGGCAGTGTAATTAAAACCGACCAGGCATGACACCTGATAAGCAGAGGTAGGAAATCGCCCAGGTGTGAACAACATTGGCACAGGGGAAGATAATAGCCCCAGGGCAGTAAACAAGCCAAGTCAACTCAGATCGGCAGACTCAGTAGAGTGTGAAAACAGACCTTGTAAAACCGGTCAGCTGTGAAGTGTCAAGACTGGCCACACAAAGTAAATGTTGGCTATTGAAACTGAAGCAGGAATACTAGAGGTGCAAGGTGTGAAATCACTGATAAGACTCGGGGGGCTAATAATGGTCAGACCCACAGGTGTGAAGGCTAGTGTGCATGCAGAAAGAATTTTTATGACTGGACAGACTTGGAGATAATTGCAATTAACGTCAGGGGGAGATAAGAAGAATTTATTAATGGAATTCCTGGGAGATAAGTGTCTACTGCTAGGCTAGATATAAAAACCCACGATAGGCCTTTTCCCTTTAGATTAAGTCTGACTTCAGAACAGGTAGGCAGCCAGCTCAATGTTTGTAGTCATATGTATGATTATTATGTTGGCTTCTAGGAAGGATTTCTTAGTAACTATGCAACAGTCTTTTAGACATATGAACTTTCAGTCTATATCTGACCTAGGTTATTTTCAAGAACTATCAGTGTCAAGTTATTTGAGTGTGCACTATTATTTCTAAGTTCTGTGTTCAATATTATTGTGCTTCATGTATTACTCTTCTGAGAAGTAGAAACTTGTGAAAGGCAGATCTTGTCTAGATATACTTGAGGTGTCGTAGCAGATGCTTGCCATTTCTGTGTAAACTAGACTAGTCTCTTTTTGGTGTGTGCATTTGTTGTACAGAATATAGTCAACTGACTATTTCTTTAATTCTTACCACAGCAGTAACTAAGTGGTGATTAAACCGGGCAGATCAGCAAATATGGCTGGTCTGTGTGGTCACTTCAATTAGACTTGTTGTATATCTCATTTTGTAGCTATACAATATTAGTACTCATTAATAATGCCTGATGCTATTATGTTGAGTATCATTATATGTCTATCTTGAAGTAATATAATGTTTACGGATATGTTGGATGTATGTATGTGTAATTTCATATGAATATACGATGCTAGGAATATGCTTCGTACATATTCTTTTTGTGTATATACGTCTCATTTCGTATACATACAAACTAACTAGTGCATTATGCTATGATGTTAAAGTATCATAATATGTCTAGTTTAATCAATATGTGTATTGGATGTTTGATATATTGATTTGTCATATGCAAACCTACCAATATGAAGTGTTATGCTATTGTCTGAGCATTGGCACATTGGCCAACGATTGTGTTGGGGGCAGAGGTGTAATAGTACAGACATTACCCACAATTGGTATAGGGTATATGGTGCTAAACTTTCTCAGTGTATTGGGGGTGTGCGTTCACGGTAATGCATGGGAACCTGGCACAGCTACTGGTCACGGCTTGTAAGCCCGGATGACCCGGCATTATTATAATAACATTACCGATCCTGTGAGCTGCTAAACCAACTTTGGACGGAGCGGCTGTACGACACAGAATTTCTGTATTAGCGACATGGACATGGGGCGGCAGAAATGTAATCATTACAGGCGTGTGAGACAATTGAAAAGCCCGTCCCAGACTAAAGACAGTAGGGAGAAGGAGGACGGTGAACGCAGTAGAGCTGGAAGATAAACTTGGCCAGACTGGACATTGTATATGTTTGTGTTATGATATGTTTTAATTAGGATTGCGCTGATGTAGAATTAGATATAACACATTCTCGACTTTCTTTCAAGCTCTCACAAGGAGCACCTATGTTGTAGATCTCAAGAACGAGTGACGACTAGGAGTGTCAGGACTGACAGGATCGTCAGAATACCGGCAAGCTGTTTCTTTTGTTTCCACTGGAGAGTTGCTGATCTCTCACTAATCCAGACAGGATTCAGAGTTACGTATTGTATATTAATCATTTCACCTTCATGATTACTGTAGTACAGAAACTCATACGCATCCATCATCGTCTGGAAAAACCTTACATGTGTAATATGATTAGTAAATAAATATTGTAGTATTGTAACTCATAGTTCTCTCGTTATATTTTAATTCCAATTGTGCATACGTGTTGTGTACATTGGTGGGGGTTCACTTAGACGCCAAGGAAGGGAGCAGTCAGGGAGAAAAACCTGTACTGAGATAGTCGTCTATACTAATATATTTAGACTTAAACATCTATCTTAGCTAACCTTCTCTTTCCCATTCCTTGGCGAATATTCAGCACAGTTCATTTCATTTTGTAACGAGCCACTTGGAGCTGTTCGTTGGATATTCATGGGCTTAATCTGTAGTTCAGCCATATAGATTTTGTCCCTAGTCAGATTCTGACTATTTGGGGTTGCTCGCCAGTGAATAATACTTTCATCTAGCCGGTGGGGCACCCCGACTTCTGGCAGATTGGGCTTCTCGTACGGTATTTGAATTCGGACTTCTCGCTTTCAATAGACTCCGGTACTAGACCCTAGACATACGATTTTAAAAGCTAACTCTTGTAATCTTCAGTCATCAAAATAGACTATCATCAGATGTAGCTAATTTTAGTTGAGGAAGTTACAGAGTATAGATATAACTTTTCAAAAGTGTATAACAGATAAGAACTTATGAGAAAACTACCTCATCTATCATTTATGGATAAGTATTTTAATTCTTATCATTTAGTGTATCATTCATCATTTAATGATAACTGATCACTTTAATCATATTTACATTGATGTGTTTGATGATTTAACTGCTTGATTGATTTGCCATTTTATGCTTACTTATGCCATTTTCATTATGACATGTATGCAGTGCATTTTAATATTTATTTAGGTAAATATTATTGATTACCGTGTAGTATATCTCTCACACTTACTTCACTGCGGTCGCCAGAAACTACTTGAATATTACTTTCAGTTGTCTTTCACTGCTGAGGTTTAACTCTACACATTGGTTTTGATTCTGCTGTCATTGGTTCACTCTTGTCTTTCTAGCTTAGCTCTGAAGTTGATAGATACATAGGAGCTTACCTAAATTTAGCCATTAGCAAATATGGACTCACCTTCCCAGGATCTAGATTATCTGAAGGCGCGCACAGAGTACTTAGAGTCCACGAGAAGGTTAGGCATAATAGAGGGCTTAACAGGTGAACAACTAGAAATATACATCAGAGATGAGATGAAAGAGTGGGACATGGCGGAGGAACAGATGAATAAAACAATTGATGAGTTATTTGAAGCAAAAGAGCGTAGCAAAACTGAAGAAGCGGAGATTAATAAAAAGCATATGGAAGTAGTCAATGCAGAGAAGCTAACCTTTCTAGCGGAACATAAGGTAGGAGATATGGATGCTCACCCAACCAGGAAGGAAGGGACATCTTTGCCACCCACCACGGAATCAGAGTTAGTGGACCGGGAACTACAGGTTCTCATTCGACCCAGTCCTAAACGGAAAAGAGGGAAGAAGAAACGTGCCCAGGGCACTTCAAGCAGTCACAAACGTGATAACTGTTTGTACCACGGCAATGGTGGTTTAACAGTAGAGGACCTTCAGGAAAACCACTGGACTTCTACGAGAAATGAATCTCGAGAGAAAGAGGAACTGAAGACAACCTTTAATGAGGTCGCAGGCAGAGACCTAGCCGATTCTCACATTCCCTTCTGTTCACAGAATCACGAAGTGGAATTACATCTGACTGAAATAGGGAGGAAGGAAGAAACGGAATCCCAGGTGAATTTCATTACTGCAACGCGGGAAGAGTCACTAATTATCAGTTCAGATAATTTACCTAGTAACAGTTATCTAGAGGACAACTGTTTGTGCCACAAGATTAGTGGTTTAACTGGTCCGCCAGTACAAGACTCCCAGGAATCTCATTTTACTTCAACGAGAGGTGAAACTCAAGAGGAAGATGACCTGAGGACATCTTTTAAGGAGGTCGGAGATCGAAAGGTAACCGACTTTATTATTCCCTTCAGCTCAGGAGAGGATGAAGTGGGATTAAATTTGACTGACAGAGGGATGAAGGAAGACCCGGAACCCCTTGTGATCTTTGAGGCTGCAGCTCAGGACAAGACACTAGATCTCAGTTCAAATCATTTACCTATTGTGATGGATTGCTTAGACAGCCCACCACAGGATTTACCTCAACTGGACTTAGCCCATGAAAGCACGACCAGAGAGGAACATCCAGACAAGGAAACATTTCCAGTTGTTATCTCGGAGCAAACAAGTTCGGAGACTCAGGAAACACAGGGAATTGTTAGGAGCCAGAATATGGACTCTGATATTGTGCAGACAACATTGTCTGTAGTTGCTAATGAAGAAAATTCTTTGCACAAGATGGAGGAAGAAACGCCTATCATCTCATTAGCTGAAGTTATCAGGGAATTCCAGCAACAGGGACCTGAAGTAACAGAAGTCAAGAGTGGTTTGGAATCAACACTCTTAGGACTCAATCTACCCTTCAGTCAGGTCGATTTGATAGGAGTAGATCAGCTATTTGTGGATACTTTATTCAAAAGTAACACCACTTTATCGCCCTGGAGTAACTATGTTATTTCTCAAGGCTGGACAACTTGGCACACTAAATTTCCAATTTCTAGCACGGTTTGTACAAGAAACTATAATGCAGAGAAACTCAGCCCATTAACTGAATATCAGGGGAAGAAACCGCGACACCGAGGAGGGAAGATTGTTACGCCCGACTTTGAAGGAGGAAAGCGCCAGTTGAATTTATATCATGGGACCATGATGTGTAACATTATTCCTTTCAAAAGGAAGATATTGATAGATCAGTTAAGGGTCTATAAAGGACGGAGGAAAATCACGGAGACAAGCTTTGCTGTGGCCAGCTTATGCGAGACTTCACTACGGGGACATCCTCGGCTGAAAGGATTAAATCACGTGAGGGAGTGGACTAAGACCGTTGGCCAGAGGCGACGAAGAATCCCGTTGATTGTGATCTTTCCCAGAAGGGTAAAATTACAACCTCCTGACAATTACCGGATTTTACCAAGCTATTGCATGGAATCCCGGCCGAAGACCAAGTACAAGGACCTATCCAGAGTATCCTTCGATTATGGAAATGGGACGTCTTTATGCAGATGCAGGACAACCCATTGCCACAAGGAATATTGGAAACCTTTAGGCAGATACAGAACGGAGAGTGCTTAGGCATTATTCTGGGATGTACGGCGTGCGTTGACAAAAGATTTCTGGCAGAAACTTTTTTAAAGGGGGAACTCTGTTGTGGAATGCCGCCTTAACATCCCAGAATATTTTTCTCGGTCTCCAAATTTGAGAGGCCAAATTGAGAAAGAATGAATTAATCACGCTACTCCACGGCTATCTAGTCGTGAGGTAAGATTATTCACAAAAAGCCTCTAGCCATGATGTAAGCTTGCAGATGGCAAGTAAAATGGGCAGTGTAATTAAAACCGACCAGGCATGACACCTGATAATCAGAGGTAGGAAATCGCCCAGGTGTGAACAACATTGGCACAGGGGAAGATAATAGCCCCAGGGCAGTAAACAAGCCAAGTCAACTCAGATCGGCAAACTCAGTAGAGTGTGAAAACAGACCTTGTAAAACCGGTCAGCTGTGAAGTGTCAAGACTGGCCACACAAAGTAAATGTTGGCTATTGAAACTGAAGCAGGAATACTAGAGGTGCAAGGTGTGAAATCACTGATAAGACTCAGGGGGCTAATAATGGTCAGACCCACAGGTGTGAAGGCTAGTGTGCATGCAGAAAGAATTTTTATGACTGGACATACTTGGAGATAATTGCAATTACCGTCAGGGGGAGATAAGAAGAATTTATTAATGGAATTCCTGGGAGATAAGTGTCTACTGCTAGGCTAGATATAAAAACCCACGATAGACCTTTTCCCTTTAGATTAAGTCTGACTTCAGAACAGGTAGGCAACCAGCTCAATGTTTGTAGTCATATGTATGATTATTATGTTGGCTTCTAGGAAGGATTTCTTAGTAACTATGCAACAGTCTTTTAGACATATGAACTTTCAGTCTATATCTGACCTAGGTTATTTTCAAGAACTATCAGTGTCAAGTTATTTGAGTGTGCACTATTATTTCTAAGTTCTGTGTTCAATATCATTGTGCTTCATGTATTACTCTTCTGAGAAGTAGAAACTTGTGAAAGGCAGATCTTGTCTAGATATACTTGAGGTGTCGTAGCAGATGCTTGCCATTTCTGTGTAAACTAGACTAGTCTCTTTTTGGTGTGTGCATTTGTTGTACAGAATATAGTCAACTGACTATTTCTTTAATTCTTACCACAGCAGTAACTAAGTGGTGATTAAACCGGGCAGATCAGCAAATATGGCTGGTCTGTGTGGTCACTTCAATTAGACTTGTTGTATATCTCATTTTGTAGCTATACAATATTAGTACTCATTAATAATGCCTGATGCTATTATGTTGAGTATCATTATATGTCTATCTTGAAGTAATATAATGTTTACGGATATGTTGGATGTATGTATGTGTAATTTCATATGAATATACGATGCTAGGAATATGCTTCGTACATATTCTTTTTGTGTATATACGTCTCATTTCGTATACATACAAACTAACTAGTGCATTATGCTATGATGTTAAAGTATCATAATATGTCTAGTTTAATCAATATGTTTATGTGTATTGGATGTTTGATATATTGATTTGTCATATGCAAACCTACCAATATGAAGTGTTATGCTATTGTCTGAGCATTGGCACATTGGCCAACGATTGTGTTGGGAGCAGAGGTGTAATGGTACAGACATTACCCACAATTGGTATAGGGTATATGGTGCTAAACTTTCTCAGTGTATTGTGGGTGTGCGTTCACGGTAATGCATGGGAACCTGGCACAGCTACTGGTCACGGCTTGTAAGCCCGGATGACCCGGCATTATTATAATAACATTACCGATCCTGTGAGCTGCTAAACCAACTTTGGACGGAGCGGCTGTACGACACAGAATTTCTGTATTAGCGACATGGACATGGGGCGGCAGAAATGTAATCATTACAGGCGTGTGAGACAATTGAAAAGCCCGTCCCAGACTAAAGACAATAGGGAGAAGGAGGACGGTGAACGCAGTAGAGCTGGAAGATAAAATTGGCCAGACTGGTCATTGTATATGTTTGTGTTATGATATGTTTTAATTAGGATTGCGCTGATGTAGAATTAGATATAACACATTCTCGACTTTCTTTCAAGCTCTCACAAGGAGCACCTATGTTGTAGATCTCAAGAACGAGTGACGACTAGGAGTGTCAGGACTGACAGGATCGTCAGAATACCGGCAAGCTGTTTCTTTTGTTTCCACTGGAGAGTTGCTGATCTCTCACTGATCCAGACAGGATTCAGAGTTACGTATTGTATATTAATCATTTCACCTTCATGATTACTGTAGTACAGAAACTCATACGCATCCATCATCGTCTGGAAAAACCTTACATGTGTAATATGATTAGTAAATAAATGTTGTAGTATTGTAACTCATAGTTCTCTCGTTATAGTTTAATTCCAATTGTGCATACGTGTTGTGTACATTGGTGGGGGTTCACTTAGACGCCAAGGAAGGGAGCAGTCAGGGAGAAAAACCTGTACTGAGATAGTCGTCTATACTAATATATTTACACTTAAACATCTATCTTAGCTAACCTTCTCTTTCCCATTCCTTGGCGAATATTCAGCACAGTTCATTTCATTTTGTAACGAGCCACTTGGAGCTGTTCGTTGGATATTCATGGGCTTAATCTGTAGTTCAGCCATATAGATTTTGTCCCTAGTCAGATTCTGACTATTTGGGGTTGCTCGCCAGTGAATAATACTTTCATCTAGCCGGTGGGGCACCCCGACTTCTGACAACAGGGAAAAAAGATCTGGAGACTTTACACATCCCTGTCTCACACCTCTCTTAATAGGCTGATATCGACTTACTTCATTAATAATCTTTATGGCAGCTTGTTGTTTCCAATATATCTTTCTTTACAAGTCTAAGGGCTGTCCCATCAATTTGCAGATCTGCAAGCATCTTCATTTTGTTGACATGTCTTACTTTATCGAAAGTCATAACAATGGGTGCCGGATAATTTTCTGTGAATTGTCTGGGTACAAAAGGTGACGTGGAAGAAAGGTGATCAACATATCTCATATATCGTGGTCTAGAATATGTGAGGACCTAACACCTCTCCCACCCCCCCCCCCCCCCACCCCTCCAATGACGGTATCTGCTATGGGAGGACTTTAACCACGTAACTTTTTCTTTTTTTAGTAAATGCAATTAATTAAAAGTTAAAGACCAGAATGTCGAATTCATTCACTCATTGCGCCTCTTTTTTTTATCCCATTGTTTTAAAATGTCCGCTCGCTTTGAACATAAGTGTAGTACATACACGTTCTACTATTTCTTGTGCACTGGACTATTTTCAGCGCCAATGGCCATCAGAGAACCCACTCCGACTTTTGAGGTGTTTGTAATTTAGGTCTCCAATTCAAGTTCGAGAAGTCAACATTGTAGTCCAACTGACAGGTGTAGGAGTTGAACCCGCTTCCTCGACATCAGCACACCAGAAACTTAAAGAGCGAGCCCTCTTATCCACTCGGCCTGCTGACCTCGGTTTTATCTCATATGACTCGGTCTCTTTCCGCAGAACGGCCTGCCCAAAGCTTCAGCGACGACTTCTAGAGTCTCCGAGAAAATTGCACTTATAAACCAAATAACGGAGCCAGGAATCGAACCACGACCACGCGCGAGGTATGTGGCTAAACCACACCGTCACGGAGACTCCCTTCAAGTAATTAGCGTTGCATAGAGCCCAAGGTCACACGACACCAGCTTTGACCTTGTTAGTATCCGTCTCTTGCATCGAGTGGTATCCATTATGTAAAAAACAGCAATACACGGTGGAGCAATCTATTGATTAATTTGTTTGTCGATCGTGGGTCGAATGTTTAGACTGGCTAGTTCAGAGCTCTCACCAGAAGATATTGATTCCCCGCTACTGTTTACGATAGCACCTCTGGGCGTTAAAAAACGTTCAATGGGCCCTTAAACCAATTTCGTGTCACAGGGCACCAAAACATGGAAAGTACGATGAATACACTTCACACCACGTTGGCGGAATCAGTGATTTATAGACACAACAGTCTCACTCATCTAATACAGACAATGGTGGATGGATGAACAGATTCAGTGCCAAACAAAAAGAAGGTTTGGACGAAACAAAAATGGATACCGGAAAATGAGAAGTAGATGTGTGTCACAGTTATGACTTGAAAGTTAACACGGTAGCTGGCATATTGTATTATATATTAACTTAAATGGGTTACGTAGGGAAAACTTCTGTATATAAGCCCACGGCAGCTACGGGAAGTCGCTTCAATCGATTAATTACCCATGGGACTGACTCAGTTAACGATTCAGCCATCTACACAATACTGGCACCATTGGAAACAGCCATGCAGAATACAATACAGCAGGTGTTTTGTTGTTGTTGTTGTTGTTGTTGTATTTCAGCTACATAGATCATAATAGGAGGCACTCGGCGCCTGTGGATTTGAGGTTAGTGACCACAGTTTTACAACTCCTCGAAATACATGTTCGAGAGTTCGAAATCAACCCTCAGACGATTTTGGAGCAGATCGCTTTGCATTGCTTTCGGTGTTATGCGCCTCGGCCGTTCAGACAGCAATGGCAAATTGCTGAGGGTAAAATCGTCAGACTGAACAAATTAGGAAGAACTTGGAAGCAACAGAGATGTGGTTCCTAAGACGAATGTTGCGAATTCCTTGGATTGCCAGAGTAACTATTGACGATTGCCTGAAAGAGGATAAGTAAACCTGAACATTATATATAACAATAAGAAAAAGACAAACAACTTTATTTGGTCATGTGATGAGAATATAGGCATTGGAGAACATCGTGACGACTGGAAAGATCAAGAGGAAGAGAGGCAGAGGCCGACCAAGACAAAAGATGCTGGATGGATTGAGACGGTGGTATGGAGGAATATCATCAGCAGAGTTGATCCAGAACACCAAAGATCTATATATTACGTCAGCTGGCATGGCACTTGATAATGATGATGAAAATTGTCTAGAAAATCACAGTCAATAACTTGTGTGGTTGATTGCGAGGTCGTGTAAAGGACACACAACTCACTTTTTGAATAGAAAGATAGACAAAATATTGATTTAATTGGTTCCCTTGGAGGAAAATGCACCATGCAAGGAAATCATTTTGTTACACAGCCAGGGCCTTACAATTGCGTTTTTTAGTCTTTTTTCTTTTAATTACACGGGAAATACCAATATGCCCGAGCTAAATCAAAAATAATTTGAAAGAGGTTAAAGCACAAATACAACTTACTACAAGCATTAGAAAGAGAAAGTCGGCATGTTTTTGGCCTCGTTATGAAAAGAGAAAAACTGTAATATACAGTAACAGCAGAAAAGATCTTTGGAAACATTTAATCACGGCATGAAACAAATGTCAGCGCAGGGAGTGATGTATTGTGTTAGAGGTCGAGAGATATAGTGAATCATGATCGTCCTCGCCAGTCGGCAAGGCGTTTAATGATGATGTTTATGATCCCGATAATGGTGATTTTATCGTCTAGGTCTTATTTCAGGTGTCGAAGGCCCCTTGTCACTTTGCTGATTCTGGGAACCGTGGTATCACCTATCATTCTCAGAGTTGATTCGGAGGGATGATACTATAATTTGTGGATTTACTGGATTTCAATTACTGAGAGTTGCGCAATGTCACCCCGACTCTCTTGTCCAGGTTCCAGTTTTAACCAAGTGGCAAAACGTAATTGAGAGGGCGAAAAATAAAAACAAACCAGAATACGGTTAACGATCATGTGATTATCTGTCTTGTTATTCTCTGCCCTGCATGCTCCGCAGCTCATTGCACGTAGTCAGTTTTTTGTTTTTAGAATTTGGTCTGTTGACTAGCTAGTGGGGTTCCTGCGCAGTCTGCTGTACTGAAATATTCGGCTTATGTACGAGAGAAAGTCATTAAGTAACGGGGATGTTGTAAAGTGCATGGAAGAGTATCCAGTATGGACATCGGAAAATCTTATTATTACACAAACTGGCTCTTAAGCAATAATACATGTAGGGGTCGCGAGGACTGAGCAGTTTGCGCTTGCGTAATAACGATTACCAAACGACTGGCCTACTATCGACGTGCACCGTGGAAGTTCAACGAGGCGTTATTCGATTTTGTGTAGTCAGAGGGTGTGAAATGAACAGAACAATGATGATTCAGTGTGGGCACAGCTTTTTGAATCAGGGGAGAGTGTATGAATGGGTAGAAAGATATCACAATGAAAAATAAAACGCCGTTGGTGACTCCGCTGGGAAAGTCATGATATCCATCTTATGGAATATAAATTGCCCTTTACTGTTGCGTTTCCAGGAAAGGGGTGAAACTGTGATCAGTGCTCGATACAGCGACATGCTAGTGAACAAACTGAAGACCGCGATACGATCAAAACGCCGGGGACTTTATCAAAAGGAGAATTTTTGCTGCGCGACAACGCCTGCCCTCTTATGGCTGTACATACAGTGGGTACACTACATGCAATGCAATCTGAGTTCTTGATGCATCTAGTATAGAGTCCAAACTTGGCACCATCGGATTTTCACTTGTTTGGATCCTTGGAAGAACATTTGTAAGGTCAGATTTTTCAGATGACGAGGTAATGAAGGAGGTGCAAAATTAGTTTAAAGCCACACCAAAAATCTCTTTTATAAAGGCATCAGCTAGTGGACAGGTGAACCAAGTGCGCTACCAAGCAGGGGTCTGTGTTGAGAAATAAAATAAATGTGTGCATATCTTTTACAGGACATCGCTGTCAACATCAGCATCTTTCAGCTGATTGTTAATTTCTTGGCAAGATTACGCTCTGTAGTTTGCCGTTCCCTTCTGAGCGACCGGCTCACATGTCCCGTAAGTTACCTACGCGGGGAGAACCGCTACCGATTCTCGCCGTCGTCAGGTTACTCACTAAAGTATACGGGATTACGGAGAAAGTGTTGAGAAATAACACACACAAAATTTCTGGTTCGCACTATTGTAAAGAAAATTATTCGTAAAATTTCTGTTCCTTAATTCCCTTCGTATGTAACGGTTTGGTTTTATAATGTTTTTGAACATACATGGCTATGGGTTGTTGGTTGTGACTCCTCTGAAGACAGTGAGTTTTAATACTTAAATCCGGTGGAAGGGTGTACAGGTTGTGTAAGCTCTGAAGGGACTTGCAACTGTCGGAGTGTGGTTGATGAAGGGAATATTCTCCCGACCCGATACCAAAATACCGTCTTCACGGTGACTTCACAATGATCTCTCCTTCCCTCCTCCGCGGTCATAAACGAGGGGGAGGGGGATAACACTACAGGAACTTGGTATATACGGAGAGGCATATTAAAATGTAACCAAGTTATATTTTAGTACAGTACACACAGAATGACTGACGTGAGGTCGGTAATATGTTCTGGCAGTGGTTTTGGGTGTTTCAGTGTCAACAAAGTCTACAGCAGGCTTCCTTGCCCAGCTTTGACGAAGTAAATACGCACCGGCCTTGCCGAGGAACCTGTGTTAGCCCGTCTCTTTACTTCATCCACTAAGGCTGCAGGGCAGTGAATACTTTATTGTGGACCTATGTGAATCAGCCTTGGCATAGGGCTACCCTGCACACAAACTCCACTGTCTGCCTCTTCACTTGATGGATATTTACAGGGGACATGCTGAGTCCGAGGATTTACCTCACTTGACCAGACAGGCAGCTGATGGAAGACACCGTAAAGTGATCTGACGACGAAGCTAATGCACCGCTGTGCCATGTACCATGTATCGTTTCATAGGGACTTTTGCATTACCCCT
Organism: Cepaea hortensis; assembly: GCA_963921405.1. NCBI lineage: Eukaryota > Metazoa > Mollusca > Gastropoda > Stylommatophora > Helicidae > Cepaea > Cepaea hortensis. The sequence goes on along the minus strand of OY992878.1, from coordinate 66,598,458 downwards.
TTCTAAGACACCCACTGGCCCTGTTGCGATTGCTTGGCAGCCTTTTGTAGTCTCATTTCGTCCTCTACTGAACCACCATAACACACACACACACACACACACACACACACACACACACACACACACACACACACACATATATATATATATATATATATATATATATATATATATATATATATATATATATATATATATATAAAATCACTTCCAAACAGCTCTAGAGAAAACCATATAATATGGCTCATGAACCCCCACCGTGAGGACTTTAAACTTAACGTTTAAGTTCCTACACATAAATAGAAAACAAAAGGTTCCTCTATAAGGCTTATCGAGATCCTGGCAATTCGCCACAGCAAAAGAGGAACCTGTTCCCTCCATAACAAACGTTGACTGTGTGTTGTCTGCCAGCCTCATATAGATATCACATTATATGTAACAACAATTACATATGTCAATTGGACTCAACAATTGACCAAAAACATCCACAATGAAAGGTACTCAACAACAGTTGGGGTTCCAAATGTTGCTGTATGTAGCCGAGGCGCGGTGTTGGGGTGAGCGCCCAACATTGCTCAAATACCTCAATGGCTCGTGAATACATAACCTATGCAGCAAAAGTCCAACTCCTGGTCTTCACGTGGCGGACCTGTTTAAACTAACAGGAGAAGGGGCGACGGCGAGTCTCTGGCGCCGGAAAATAACCAGTATGCTCTAGATGTGTATGCACGTACATGCATGCGCAGACAGGTGTGTGCGCGCGTACACATCTACACTCGAGTGAGACCACAGTCTGCTCTACCAAAGAAAGGTGCTGAAGACGGAGGCAACCAGCCAAGAGGCGCACCACAGAAATCAGGATGCCACGCAATCACGCAAAATGGAATATGTCGACTACTGCTAATCGTTATGGTGCTCGCCCTGCTTTGGACCCCCAGGCAGGTGCAGTGCCGGGCCCTATGTCTCGAAAGGGTCCAACCCCAACTACTGGAGGTCCTTCTCAGATGTCCTGTGGAGCCAGGGGACATGAGAATAGGACGACTGGCCATACTAAACGAAGACTTAAAATAATGCACTGGAATGCGGAGGGAGTCAGCAACAAAAAAAATAGAATTAGAAAAAATCTTGGACCAAGAAAAAGTAAGCATATGTTGCTTACAAGAAACTCACCTCAATGAAAATATAGCCTTCAAAATCAGAGGCTACCAGTGTTACCGATCTGACCGAAAGAACAGGCGAAAAGGTGGGATACTGACCCTTGTAAGAAACAACATCATGGCTTCCCAAATCAAAGTCTACATGGAAGGGGCTGAGTATCAGACACTTAAACTTAAGACAGGTAATACAGATCTACATCTGATCAATTACTACTGTCCAAGTGACCGCCCACAGGCACTGAACACTCTACCACTAAAAGAAAAAATGATTGTGTGTGGCGATTTCAACAGCCACTCGCAGAGCTGGGGCTATGATCACATGGACCAGAGAGGAGAGAGACTGGAAGACTGGCAGGATGAGAATAGATTCATGTTGATTAACAAGCCGTCCGACCCACATACTTTCTACTCGAGATCATGGCACTCTACAACTACACCTGACCTGGCTTTTCATTCACCAGACCTGGAGTGGAACATTACACGAACTGTTGGGAAACAACTTGGTGGCAGTGACCATCGGCCAGTCTTTCTAACCGTAGAAAATGAGCTTGTAGTGAAAGCAGCACCCTCTCGAGGTGGAACTACAAGAAAGCAGACTGGGCAATGTACAAGCATCGCACCAGCATACTGGTTAGAAACCTGAACACTGAGAAAGACATAAATAAAGCAGTTGAAGAGTTTGGGAAATGCATACTACAGGCAGCGCGAGAAACAGTACCAAGAGGAGCCCGTAAACAATATAAACCCTACTGGAGTAGTGAACTGGAACAGTTGCATAATGATGTTGAAGTGTGTAGAAAGCAAGCAGAGGCCACACCCAGCCAAGAGCACCACAATAAATTCCAGCATGCAAAAGCCAAATTTCAAAGGGCCAAGCTGCAGGCTAGACGGAAAAGCTGGCAGGAGAAAACAGAGTCTCTGAACTTTGAAAGAGACACAAGGAAATTGTGGAAGCTAATAAAACAGCTTAATGACGAGGGCACAGGGAGAAACTCAAAAATTGCACTACATAAAGATGGACAAATCTTAACAAGAAAGCAAGCAGCTGACCATTTTGCGGACTCGTTCGCACAAGATAGCAATATCAAAATTAGTCCAGAGAAACAACAAGAGATTCGAGAGAAACGACAACATACAGGACAGAAGGAAATAGTACATGAGGTTCTGGAGGCACCCATCACAATCAGCGAACTGGAGCTAGCCATATCAAAACTGAAAATGAGAAAGTCACCAGGAGCTGATGGTATCTCCAATGAAATTATCAGGAACCTAGGAACAGAGGCCAAAACAAAGCTGTTGCAGATCTTCAATAACAGCTGGACCTTAGGCAGTGTTCCACAAGCCTGGAGAGAAGCAATCATGATACCCCTCCTAAAATCAGGGAAAGATGGTTCCATTGCCTCTAGCTACAGACCAATTAGCCTCACCAGCTGTCTCTGCAAAACACTGGAGCGCATCATCAATCACAGACTGCAGTGGTTCATTGAAAGTAAAAACATCCTTGTGCCACAGCAGGCTGGCTTTAGGCAGTGCTACTCTACGGAAGATCAGACAACCTACCTCTCTCAAGAAATTGAGGATGCATTCCAAGAGAAGAAGCTGGTGCTCGCGGCATGGATAGATCTGAAGAAAGCCTTTGACAAAGTCTGGAAAGAAGGTCTGATGAAGAAACTGAGAAACTGCAAAGTCAATGGAAGAATGTACAAATGGGTGAAAGCATACTTGCACAACAGAAGAGCCCGAGTACAGATAGACGGACTCAAGAGCAAGAAAGTACTACTGCGTCACGGTGTCCCCCAGGGCGGAGTCTTGTCCCCCACACTTTTTCTAATCTTCATCAATGATCTTGTTGCTCACCTACCGCATGGAATTAAAGCGGCAATGTACGCCGATGACCTGGTTCTATGGAGCACAAATGAATATGCATCAGTGGCCACCAGATTGCTACAAAGAGCTGTAGATACATTTGCTGCATGGGCAAATAGATGGTGTGTCAGCATAAACACTGACAAGTGCAGCACCACCCTATTTACCCTCTCTCCAAAACAAAAGGCAGGGATCATCCAGATAAATGGAACACCCCTAAGAGAAGATAAAGAACCAACATACCTTGGAGTAACATTTGATGGCAAGCTGACATGGAGAAAGCACATCAACAAAGCAGTAGCAAAAGCCAGAAGGAAAATAGCCATCCTGAGAAAGCTAAGTGGAACCACATGGGGAGCCAGTACGAAAATACTTAGCAAAGTTTACCAACAGAGCATACGACCACACCTGGAATATGGGTCAACTGCGTGGTGTTCAGCATCAAATACCACACTACAAGAGCTGGACAAGGTGCAAAATCAAGCACTTAGAGTCACCACAGGAGGGATGAGATCAACCCCTATAGTGGAAATGGAGAAGATGGGGAGGACACAGGCACTGAGTGAGCGCAGAGATACGAAAACGCTAATACAAGCAGAAAAGTTCCTCAGCTTGCCAGGCCACCCTATGAAGAACAGATTTGAAAACCTAGCTATGGGGCGGTTGAAAAGAAGTAGTTTTATCCACCAGGCCAAACGACTCTGCAGAGAAACCACTGATCTGCCCACAGTTGGTATCCCCCTAACAACTATTCCAGAGCGAACTCCATGGAAAGATGATCATAGACTATCATTACAAATCCAGACAAAAGTGAGAGGAATATTTGACAAGGAAGAACAGAACAGTGTGCAGCGCAGAACAGCCACTCTCAGCTTCCTTGATGAAGAATACCCACAGGACCTCTGGATCCGAGTCTACACAGATGGGTCAGCACAAAATGCTGTTCGAAATGGAGGAGCGGGAGTGTACATAGAATACCCAAATAATACTAGGGACACAGCCAGAGTACAGACAGGAAAGTACTGCCATAACTATGATGCCGAAATTGAGGCAATCAAGATAGCAACAGAGAAATTACTAAATAACAGCAATGGTACACAACCTGTGGTGCTACTAACAGATGCAAAATCAGTACTCGAGGCGCTCCTCTCTGGGAAATTGCCAGTACTAAGGACACTACTTTCTGAACTTAGCAGTCAGCATAAAGTCACCATACAGTGGATACCATCCCACTGTGGAGTACCCGGAAACGACAGAACTGATCAATTGGCTAAGGAAGGAGCCAAAGAGGAACAGCCTGATGTGCCCGTTACATACCACCAAAAGAAAAGAATGATCAAATCAGTCAGAAAGCCACCAAAACCTGCTCAAGATGACTACCACATTATGGACAGACCAGAACAAGTCATTATTCTGCGCCTCAGAACAGGACACAATAGATTACGCAACCACATGTATACAAAATTCAAGATTGGTGAAACAGCCATGTGCACATGTGGATTGGCGTCGCAGACAGCAGAGCACATACTCCAAGACTGCCCAAAATATAACATATCTAGGCAAACCTTCTGGCCTAGAGAGACGACAGTGGAAGATAAACTCTATGGACCACTGTGTGAACTGAAAAAAAAACAGTTCAATTCATGCAAGAGACGACATTGCAGATATAGACATATTTCAAGCGAACGAAAGAAGAAGAAGAACAACAGTTGAACAAAACACTCACAGTGAACTGTACTCAACAACAGTTGAACAAGACATTCACAGTGAACTATACTCAACAACAGTTTAACAAGACATTCACAATGAAATGTACTCAACAACAGTTGAACAAGACATTCACCATAAACTGAACTCAATAACCATTTTTAACACCACCCTTGAATTGAGAAAACTGGAGGGGTCTAGTGAAGATCTAGTTTCCACCTAGTGACATCATATACACCTCAAACATTGCATAAGCATAGTCAACACAATCAGTGGGGGGGGGGGGAACTCAGATACTTCACCCCACCAACCAACAGCCTCCCAGCCTATTACTTTGATAACTCTCCAATCATCAACATCATTAACAACACCACTAAAGCTCCTCTTTCAACAACAATCCTAAAATAAACCATGTACTATCTCCTTCAGTTGGCACTGGAGAAATGCTTCTCTTCTTCTGGGCAAAACACAAGTTCGTACACACTGTCCTGTTTCAATATTATCTCCCAGCCACTAATAAAGTGTTAGGTAAAGTTTCCAGGTAGCAGCTTTCCTCATGATACACCCACATCAAGTTAACTCTCTCCTTTGACACAGTTTTTGAAGGAATAAAATTATAATGAATCCTTAGCGGTGACAAGACTGCCTGTTGAAGCTGACGCCTGGGGTCATTCTATAAAGTTGAGCATCCACTCTTCATAATAACAGGAAGGTAAATTCTCGGTACGTTTTGACATCGACGTCCTGAAGACCAACCAGCAGTTAATTGACTTAGGTCAAGCATTCTTACAGCATTTCACAACGCAAGTTCATCCAATTGAGTTTCAGGGTGGGAATAAAAACTAACACTCATTCCTGGACTGCAGCTAGTAATCCGATTGAATAAACAAATATCCCAAATCTTCTTCTTCCTAGAATAAGCCACAGCTATTAATGAGCTGGGTTAGATAGTTCCTAAGAAATGCCGTTAATCCGGTTTCTAGGAATAACAAGGGAGTTTCCATAGATATACAGTTTTTAACCTTCCATGTGCCTGCTTGGGGCAAACTCCCAATTGCCATTAGCAAAGCTATATAATGTGAAGAAGGTTTAGGCTGGTAAATCCAATCTGTAGGTTCTGTAGTAATCACTGGATTCTCCACACATAAGGAGATGAAGATTTGAGACTGGGACTCTTATTTGTTTGTCCCAACTATAAGGTCACTCCACCATCCCTTTCTCTGGGACACAGAGAAAACGAAATTGGGCGATGCATTTCACCACATCCCGAAAGCGACCAGCTCAGTTGAAATCTACATGGCTAATGCTATGCTATGTTTTGAGGGTCTGACCGGGATCAGATGGAATCTCTCGGCAGGCATTGCGAATCAGCCAATCAAATGACTGCAAGCGCCCTTTTCAAATCATGCTAACCTAGTGCAGCTTGTTCCAGAATGTTCGTTCTGGAAATAACCCCGATGTCATTCCATCAGTAGGGACAGCGTTCTATATTGTATATGTGATCGCCTGATGCGTCACAAGATAGTAGTGTCACCAATACCGGCCAGTCGTGGAATTTGGAAGTAGAGTAGATTGACTGGAATAATTTTGAAACAGTTAGAAAGTTCACCGACCAGGATAGTTTAAAAAAATAGTGAGAGGTCGAGCAAGAGTATGCGACCGAATAACCCCTGGGCCACCTTTCGTTGTTAACATAGTAGGTCGTCGGGTCGATAAAGGCTAAAAGTAATCTAAACGTGAGTTCAAGCTGTCAGGAAACAACAGATGCCACATAGTTTATAGGTACAGTCGAGGTCAGAACTAACTGAGGCTGTCAAGGGACAAAAGCAGGCACTGTAGGCAGCATAATTACGGCAGTGCTAACACACATGAACTCAGACCGGACTATGAACCCAGGTGTGGACGTAGTGGGGGTCATGTAAGTTAGAGATGCAAATTAAGTATGCAGAGTAGTTAATGCTGATTGGATAGTCCCTCGCGAAACGCATGGAAGGCAAAGTCAAGTTCGCGTGAGGCAGCGACCTAGATGAGGAGGTGATATTGAAGACGGAAAGATGCCCATATCAATGTTCCGCCTGGATCACCGAGAAAAAGAAGATGATCAAAGTATCTGTGGACCATTTATCCCAGGTAGATAGGCCTGAAGGAAGAGCATACATATTCCGAGGATCACAAAATGGCGTGCAAGCCGTTTGAGTAGGACTGCTAGCTAAAGGAACCGCTCTCTAGTCGTAATAGATGGCTAAAAGTCGCACATGACATACATTAGCCAGTTAGGAGACCAGGTTGTTGGAAACGGACAGGACTGAAAGTCAGATAGGACGTGAAGGTCATGCGAATTCCACGACAATATAGTCACAAAGTGTGAAACCCAGAACAGCAAGCTGAACGCAATTATACCTGGGTAAATAGTTACCCACTGAACAAGCTTAACTGGGAGCAAATTGACTCCATGTGTATACGAACTAATGGATCCATGGATCAATGGGTTATAAATGGACTATTAATAAGCCTACTGAATGGTCACCACGAGATAGACCAAGGCCGGTGTAATTCCTAGCTTTAGCTCTTTGCTTCATGCGGTTATTAGGTGGTCATAGGTAGCACTCGCTGGGTATCCAGTTGCCTACTATATTATCTATCTCTCCCCTATGAGGTCATGCCTTATTGTTCTGCTTTGGTTATACATTATTTGTCTGTAACGGATGTACTGATTACCCTATGTGATTATGTTATAGATTGTCACTTTATTGTTGTGTAGAAGGAAATAATATATGTTTGAGTTGCCTTTCATTTCAGACCAGACCACCCACTGCTTGAGGCGCTGGGCGCAGTTAAGGGTCCGCGACTGATAGGAGGGAAATCATGGATGGTTCAGGCGGAGGATACGATCAGACAGGCGTGCATCTTGGAGAACATTAGGCGAGGAGAGGAATGGGTCAGAGTGCCAACAGAGCAGTCAGACTTGTGCAGCGTTAGAATCACATTAAATCGGGAGTGCAGGGAGTGGCCAGCAGGGGCCACGGAAGTGGAAATCCAGCAAATAAATTCAGGACAATGCTCTCTCGGGTGATGTGATTATCTACACAGATGGTTCGGTGTCGAGAGGTGAGAGAAGTGGCTGGGGGTTCGTAGCTAAACCTAATGGTCGACGTTTGGTGCAGGAGAGCCTGGCATATGATACCACAACATCCAGCTTAAGAATGGAGGTGGAGGCAATCACTGTGGCTCTCCGCTGGATGGAAAATACGACACACACACACACACACACACACACACACACACACACACACACGCACACATCGTGATTGTAACTGACTCAGAGAGCATGCTGACGAGGGTGAGTTCGGGCAGGCTTCGTGCGGAGTGGCTTGCTTCGCTTCGGAGGTCACGGGTGACAAGCATCGCCTGGATTTTTTCTCCGGGGCATGCCGGTGTGCTGGGAAATGAACGGGTGGACAGATTGGCTGGCTCTGCAGACCTTGGTGGAGTATTGATACATGACAAGGCAGACGTGGTTGCGGCCTTGTGGGAGCACGTGAACACCTCGGAGGAGCAAATGGATTACCATGGTCTGTCAAGAATAAGACAGCGAGGAGTGACGAGGGGATCTTGCCGACGCTCAACGCTCAGAGGAAAGGCGAGACGGACATATAATCAGATTTCTACTGGTACTATTGGTGTTGGAACTCTTCGCTGGCTGCTGAGGGTGGGGACGGAGTGCTTATGGGAATGCCCCGAATGCTGTGATGTCGATCCCCAAATCAATCAATCAATCAATCATTTCGACTTGTCAGTCTGTGGTTGTGTAGGTTAGAGTAGTTGAGAGAACTTGTGGGCTGTACACTCTTCTATAACCTGACATAGTCTGCAAGACATTGATAGAGCGGTAGTAATTTTAACTACCGTTCTCACGTGGAAACACGAACCTAAATCTGTCTTGTCCCTTCCTCTCCTTCTTTCGCTATCATCTTCTCCTCTCTCTTCTTGCTTCACCGTCCCTTATTACCAAAGATAGTGCGTTGTAGGAGGGCTCGAGTGAGGAACGACCCCTTAGGCTTCACCCTATTTCATATCCTTTCCCTCATTCTCTTCTTTGCCTTCTCTCTTCTCTTTCTCTCTCTCTCTCTCTCTCTCTCTCTCTCTCTCTCTCTCTCTCTCTCTCTCTCTCCCTCTCTCTCTCTCTCTCTCTCTCTCTCTCTCTCTCTCTCTCTCTCTCTCTCTCTCTCTCTTCTTTTTTCTTCCTTTGACATATAGATTTGGCAAATCCTCTATTTACTGGAAACTTGGATGAATGACCACGACATATCACAGGCATATTAAACTGCGCTGCCGACCTTCTACTTCCTTCCTTTTCTGAGCGCGAGTTATGAGCCGCAGACTGTTTCATCTGGAGACCAGTATCATCGCTGGTCTAGTGTGTTCGACTTCATACTCATATATGTCAGACTTCAAAGGAAGGACGAATTTCGCTCTCTTGCAGTACGTTGTTTAGACTGGTGGCTTGGCGTTCCAAGCTGTTTCCTTGTCGCCGTGTTGATCTTTCTCCCCATCGCCTCTACTTTGCTCGTGCTTATCTCGTAAATTAGAGAAGTCATTGCAGTGTTTGGAATCAGTATGAATTGGAGACACCAGCTCTTGAATTTCCCTATCAGTCTGCTTTTGAAAAAAAATTTCACGCAAACCGTTTTCAGTTGTCGCGCGTATGTGCTGCACTGCGTTCTTGTCCGGCAACGGGGAATCGATGTAGCCCGGAATAATCAGGTCCTCTCGATCTGACAAGGTACACCAATAGCCTAAAGTCAAGAGAACAATGATCGCATTGATTTATTTGGTTGTTTCGGGATTTGAGGTTTGATTGAGCACAACCCACTACTGGCAACGTTGATCGTATTTCGGCACGAACCTTGGGCCTTGTCCAGGTCAGATTGAAAGCACTAGACTCGAATTTTGCTCTCGATTGAGCTCGTCAGTAGTGCATATCCCTGGCTGGACCCAGGATTGAGTTCTGGATCACTGGCGTGTGAAGCGGGTGTGTAACCACTAGACCACGCGACCAAATTATCATACTAGAATATTACGTGACCAATCTACCTACTTCTTGCGTGGTTCACAGTAACCTTCAGTACTGTTTTCGCCAACTCGGCTAAAGTCTAGCTCAGCCAATATCTGCACACTCACACTTGTCTTCAACCATGCAGCCCTCGGCTGTGTCCTGAAATATTGTTGTACTGTGTACCGTTTCTCGCACGGCACCCTGCTCCGGTGTCCTAGACAAAAAAAAGTTCACTCCTGTCTGTGTTTTGACTCCGCAGTTTACTTCTGCTAGATCTGTGGTTCTCAACTTTTTTTGGTCCGTTCCCCCCTTCACCATATTTTTAGGACGTCATTCCCCCCTCACCATATTTTTAGGACATCATTCCCCCCTTACCATATTTTTAGAACGTCATTCCCCCTAAAATTTCCTCCCTACAAATTTCCCCCTGTCCCTACACAGTATACGTAATAATTGAAGCTAAATTTAATAGCACATACTAAAACAAGTCTAGACATCTACATAAAATGTGATTTGCGGATCTACTTACGTTATAAAATGAATTTCAGAAGGGTGATGGTACAGAAGTGTGAAGTATGAAAGGAAAAACAAGATCAAGTAATCGGTTCTTGTTTTAACGCGATCTTGAAATAATCTTCACCTCCCCCCCCCCCCTGGAAACCCCAAAATTCCCACCTGTGGGGGGGGGAATTCCCCACCGGTTGAGAACCACTGTGCTAGATGATTCTTCATAGGCGTAAACCTTATCTCTGTGCCGTGGATAACATTCCACCGCTGATCTTCCCTTTGCTGCTATAGTCTGTAATTTGATGCTGTTCTCTGCAGCGACCTACCTCTTGTCCCTTTATTGCGTGCAACAATCCACCATAGGTCTCTTCTCTCAGGGTGATTTTTTCATACGTGTAATCACCATGCGCGCTGAACTGTTTGGTGTGAATTATACCTATCCCGACCTACAGCTGTACAGGTTGCTGTTTCTATTGATTCTCTGACACGTTTGAAACGAGTCGTCTGCTGGATGTGGTTGTCTGTTATTCACACTTATGATGATAATTCGTCGTGATGTTGTTTAATTGTGATGTCGTCTCGGATTTCTAGTGACGAGCTTTCCAGATAGTCTTCTATCTATACCGGGTTCACTGTAGACTTGACGAGCCCTCAGTTAATCTTCTATGTCACAAGGTTTTGACATAAAGAAGTGACTGTGGTTTTGTCTAGGGGATGTCTGTGTAAATGTTGTGTTGAACAACTGATCACCAACTATAAATCAATATCGAACACCAGGCTGCGCATACGAGAATTTAATTTGAAACAAACACCATGCATTCACAATCATCAGGAAAAACTTCCGCAGGAGCAATATACTTCTATTTCACACAATAAGGTCCTGCGACCACACGATAGCCGTTTACTGGCCTCACGCACTATACGGTTCTCAACTCTTCTCCACTCTACTGGACCAGACCTCAGTCCCCCACTGTCTGCCCAGGACTGCGACTGACTGCCCTCGTTCAGTCTCAACCTCCCTGACTCAAAACCCCAGACAGAGATCGCCCTCACTCCGCCACAACTAAACTCCGAATCCCCCTCACTTGCCCAGCCTTGTGAGTTTATTCACTGTTTTCAGACCTCCCAGAAACCATCATTTAACCCTTTTAACCCCAATTATCAATTCCCATGAAAATTATGATTAGAATGTTCCATTGTTTCTTCATAGACTAACACGATTCACCTCCCCACCGGTGATTTAAATTAAGACAAGTACGTGACATCCTCACCAGTTGTTTAGGACTTCCCCCATTAGCATGACGATTTATATTGATGTATCCGTGCCTAAACCATCACCTAGTCTGGAGCTATCCCAGTCTGTTGAAGATTGTGATTAACCCTCTTGGCCTCACATCTGCATATTCTTCTCTGACGCAGTTAACCTTGCTAGTATTATAACATTCTTCACTCGTCCGTTCACCCCAGATTTGCATAAACATACGCACGTTACAGTGAGCTATAGCCTACAATGGGTGACGTAATATTATAGTGTAATAATTGGGTCGCGTCTAGTGTGAGCCACGTAGTTACAAACCTGCATCACACGCCAGTAATCCGGATTTCGATCCCGGGTCCAGTCAAGGATATGTACTACCGATGAGCTCAAACGAGGGCGAAACTCGAGTCTAGTGCCATCAATTCTGACATGGACACTGCCCAAGGTTTGTGCCGGAATACGATCAGCGTTGCCAGTAGTGGAGTGTGCTCAGTCTTCAAACCTCAAATCCCGAAACAACCAAATAAATCAACGAGGAATCGTACATTCTGCCGAGGTATTTTACGGATTCCTCCTGGCTATCTGATGTGTTTGCTTTCTTCTGTCGCTTAAAAAAAAAGTCGCTTAAACGTCGACAGGCCGACTTCATTGCAGCGGGTTTTTATCCCATATGGCTCAGTCTCTTTCCGCAGTGCGGAAAGTGTCGCACAAAGCACGAACTCCGTAGCTCTAGCGACGACCCTCAGTAGTCTCTGAAAAATGCACTCGTGAACCGAAGGATGCGACCAGGAATCGAACCCACAACCTTTGGTGCCCGAGTCAGACGGCTTGACCACTCCACCACGAAGAGAAAAGAATTAGAAGCATAGATTAATATATGGAGGATATGAAGGAAAATGGGGGAGATAGCAAAAAGAAAAAATATATATATAATAAAATAAAAAGAAGAAGATGAAGATGAAGAAGAAGAAGAAGAAGAAGAAGAAGAAGAAGAAGAAGAAGAAGAAGAAGAAGAAGAAGAAGAAGAAGAAGAAGAAGAAGAAGAAGAAGAAGAAGAAGAAGAACTACTTGGTGTGAGTTCACTGAAGGCCATACCTTCGGTGGAAAATAAAAGGCAGAAGATGAAGAAGGACCGTAGAGGTCGTAAGATTAAGTTAAGGTCTGGATTAATGTGTCCTAAAACCTCAGAGAACCTCTCCGTGGTGCAGCATATTGGTGAGTTTGCAGTCTAACTAACCCGTCAAGTATCAACATTCCTCTCTGCAGATGTGAAGTTCAAGAACTCGTATTAACTATTAGTATTATGAGTCCTTTTGGTTTCTGGGCTTTGAGAGGTGACGGGGTACTTTTGCTTCCTTTCACCCCAAACAAAAGGGAATCCCAGGGTATGACGTCACATCCAGGGGTTCTCTGTGTTGCGCCGAACATTCAGGGGGTTTCCTTGTGTTGCGCCGTACTTTCGCTTTCTTTCACCCCAAACAAACTGCAGACATATAAACAGTCCGAGGCATATTTTACAGACGTCTACACAGAACGCCCTGTCATCGACTCTGGCCCTCGGCAATGTCATTCAAAGACAACCGGCAGATGTCACAGTGCTTAAAGCAGTAATTAAAGTGATTAAACCCTTTCAATGTAATGAGACATACTGGGTCCTATATGATGCTAACCCCCATAGGTTAGACTAACCAGCATTCCATCGGTGATGTGGTCCATATCATTCCGGCCGCCTTTAGTTCCTATGACATTTCTCCGTACCCAGTTTAGACGGGGCCGACATGGGAGCGGTCAATGAATAAAAATAATAATTCCGCTACGAATAGGATTCGAAGAACGGTCAACCGGGCAGACAAGCGGTTCAATGTAGTATTAAGTAGTAATGAATTTAAGATGTGAAACAGGATTCGACATCTGAGAAAGAATGCAAGCAATTCTATATATTTCTACGACGTTTATTCCGTAACTGTCAGCGATAAGGGCTTGTGCGGCGTTGGACCTCTGAACCAACAATACATCCCGGCTTACCACAGGGTTCACTCGTATCTCGAGAGCAGTGGTTCTCAACCAGTGGGGAATCCCCCCCCCCCTGGGGAATTTTAGGGTTTCCAGGGGGTGGGGGAAGGATTTAACAGATTATTTTAAGGTCGCATTAATACAAGAACCAGTTACTTGATATTGTTTTTCTCTCTAAATTTTACGGTTCTGTACTTCTGGCCTTAATGAAATTCGTTTTATGACGTAAGTAGACCTGCAAATCATGTTTTATGTAGATGTCTAGACTTGTTCTAGTATGTGTTATTAAATTTAGCTTCCATTTTTATGTATACTGTGTAAGGATGGGGGAAGGGGCATTTATAGGGAGTAAATTCAAAAGGAGGTGGGGGGGGGATGACGTTCTGAACATATGGTAAAGGGGGGGGGGCATGGGCTAATAAAGGTTGAGAACCACTGCTCTAGAGCTATTGACCGTCCACACTGTGACAATCAGGGGCGAGCAGATCACAGAAATAGGAAGGACAGTGTGGTGTGTGGGTGGCGTTTTATTGTGTCGTCAGGGCAAAGACAAGAAGCAGGTTGCTGGATAACTTCAGACATCTCAACTGTATAACCTTGGGGTGCAGCGAGGCAGATGCACTAATCAATCCGAGGTGGCCAGTTGTGACATGGTTTTCACTGAATAACCGTGTTTTTAGTCTCCGTGGCGAAATAGTAAAGCCATCTGACTCGGGCTCCGAAGGTTGTGGGTTCGATTCCGGGCCGCGTTCTTGGGTTCACAAGTGCATTTTTCGGAGATTCCTGGAGGTCGTCGCTGGAGCTACGGAGTTCGTGCTTTGTGCGACCAGCCTGACTAGGGCTTCGAAGGTTGTGGGTTCGATTCCGGGCCACGGCTTAGGTTCACGAGTGCATTTTTCGGAGACTCCTGAGGGTCGTCTCTGGAGCTATGCAGTTCGTGCTTTGTGCGACGCTTTCCGAGCCGCGGAAAGAGACCGAGCCATATGGGATTAAAACCCGGTGCAATGAAGTCGACTCTGTCGACTTTTAAGCGACTCTTTTTTTAAGCGCTTTGTGCGACGCTTTCCGTGCTGCGGAAAGAGACTGCGCCATATGGGATTAAAACCCGGTGCAATGAAGTCGACTTTTAAGTGTCTTTAAACCATATTGTTAACACCACAGCACCCAACTGTAAGTTTACGCTTGAGGGTTGGGAAAAGCACTCATTCATTGGAGTACACGTGAGTGCTGTTTGGTAAGATTTTAGCATGTTCTTATCACATAGACCATGTGGTAATGGTAGCTACGAGTGACATGGCTGTGTTGAAGGCAATGACAGCGGTAAACTGCGAGCAGCGTTACCTGTATCCTATAACAGGGTTTGGTCCTTTTTGTGACTGCGTACGCCTTGTCGATCCTCATTATCAGCAGTTCTAAGATGAAGAACCCGGAAAGAACACAGAACGAAGCCATGCGTATCTTACTTAGGTGAAGACAAGATACATAGCGCAGGATGACTTGTCTCCTTTGTCTTTCAAGCATGGGAGATAAAATAAGGGTAGATAATCACAAACTCCCCCCAAAACGAACCTCAGTTATAACCAACTCTGTAGAAGAAGGAGGTTGAACGAAGCCGAATCCCCTCGCATTCTCTCTTCCCCCCCCCCCACCCCTCTCTCTCTCTCTCTCTCTCTCTCTCTCTCTCTCTCTCTCTCTCTCCTCCCCCACGTAAATACCGGGCCGAACAAAACAAGGAAGTGCAGGACAAGTGTCGACTCCCAAGTTACTGCTGATATACAACATCATTGCATTTTTTTTTTATTCGCATATCCTTTACAGGACATCGCTGTCAACAGCAGCATCTTTCAGCTGTCTGTTGATTTCTTGGCAAGATTACGCTCAGTAGTTTGCCATTGCTTTCTAAGCGGCCGGCTCAGTGTCCCGCAAGTCACCAGTGGAGGACGATCTGCTCCCAGCTCGCTCCCGCTACGAGACTGCGTGACAAACGGGATTACGGAGAAAGTGTTGTAACCCCTCAGCCAGAGCATAGTGAGATTAAAAAAAAATAAATAAAAACAGGGGTGGAATGCAGCACATTAAAAATATGGTTGAGATCAAGGGCATTATTCAACAGATTTGTTCACTTGAGGACATAGAACCTAGTGAAGAATGGATACAAGTGCCAACAGAGTGTAGTACATGCTTTTTAATATGCATCAGGCTGGATGGGGAGTGCAGATAACAAAACCCGGTAATTGTGGAGGCTTAATTTCGGCCCTTGATAGTTGAGAATTCTTTTGAGCATTATGTAGTTATCTACATAGATGGGTCTGTTGTTCGACACTTGAGGAGCACATGTGCTTTTACGATTCAGATCAGTGGGAAAACTGTGAAGGAAGACTGTGGTGCCTTCGTCTTTGACAAAGAATAATCTGACCATGAAGATCATGGGAGTAACGGAAGCAATAGTCTGGGTGGGGGAACAGACTTTCACTCGGGCTTGCTTCCGCGGTGACCCAGTATGCTCAGGACAACGAGATGGGCTGGGTTCGAATAGAATGGGTGGAATCTCTGCGGAGGTCAAAGCTGGCACAAATCAGTTTCATTGTTTTGCCAGGTAAGCGGAAGTAAGAGGAAATGAACAGGTCATAGGCAGAGCTAGTGTGGAAGGTCTACTAGGCTGATATGGCGAGTCCCCCCAGAGAGGCAAACTGATTAAACGAATCAAGTGACGAATGTAAACCTGCAACCTTGAGCAGACTTCAAGAACATAAATTCAAAACGAGTGAAGCCAGACAAGATCGCTATACTGGGTTTCAAAGAGGAAGAGTAACAAAACACAGAACTGGTCACCAGTCTGGTGTCATGCCCTAGACACACAGAGGAGGGGATCCGAGCTCTTATCGACTAAACTGTTCTATGTGCAGCGAAGATAATCTGTCGACTGACTCTATATTTCATTGTATTATGCTTGCTTAGTGTTAGTTCATACTGGCACCTTGACGTCTTGACAGATGTTCGTTTGTTACATTGTGCTTAAAAAAGGCGAGAAAAAGAATGGAGTTATACGGAGGCGTTTAGAGATAATGTGTTTTTAAAATGTCTTCAAAACAAAGCGGTCATGTACTATCCACGCCCGTCGTTGCTTGACTTCGGTGATCGGACGACATCTGGTATTTGTCAACGTGTTATGGCCGTAGACTTTATTTCACAAATGAAATAATAATAATATTATGATTCCTTATTATGCTAGTGTTATTTCCGTGTTTGCTTCTTATTATTGTTTGCTGATGAAGGCAGATCACCGCAATGCTTTCTTCCCCTATCTTTATAATTAGAATCCGCGAGACAACCTCAGAAAAATCTGGACACAATAACAGTTTACCTGTAGACGCGACAGGTGTGTTATGTGTTATGTCGATTGAGTCGCGTTGTCACCGTCGCAAATTAGCAGATGCCAGACCATTTCGTTTGGTTGTAGATACACCAATAAACGTTTAAATTAGTGCAAACGCAGAGGAACTTTTAAAATATCCCCCAGCGTAGAAATGAATACGCATCTGGATAAGTCTTGGGTCTCAATTCAGAAGTCTTCATGAAGGAAATGAAATAGTCAAATTCTGCAATCGCCTATTTATTTATTAAATATTGACCTATTCAAATGGCCATCACTGGTGGTGGTATCAGCTTAGTTACGGTTACGGTGATTGACCACACCTCGACAGCACTGATAATTTGTCACTAATGTAGCTGTGAGTATCGTATTAATTACTTTTGCTAAACATTTTAATAACGAAATGAAGTTTATTATTAGTGTGTGACAGTGACAAATGTAATTTATTGATGTTAATCTTGGTGACAGAGTATTAGTATTTATTCGGCATTCACATAGATTAAATACACGTAAAAGTGGCACCAAAGACAAGCACAAGCCGGGTATGGAGTTATTAGAACTGAGCTATTTAGCTCCAAAGAAGATAATTCTGAGATCGATAAAAGTGGGTGCGACTTTCCCTGCGGAAATGTTCAAGATACTAGATAGCAAGCATAATTGGGTGGTAATGAATCATTGAATGTAATCTTAAGACGGGAGAAGTGGAAGTTAGAAACCAAACTGGACATCAGTAGCCGTTAGGCCAGCTGCAAACATAGTATAAATCTAGACTCAGCCCATTGAGAAAATGCTAACCTTCTGAAGGAAATGACAATTCATCCCTAATTCAACTCAACACACACACAAATCTAATCAAATTATGTTTTATGTTTTGGTATAGTTTTTGATGATCCCAAGGGGTGAGAGAGCAATGGTTAATTCCATGTTTCACCCTTAAATTTAAATCTTTCAGTATGTAACATTTTTCAAATGACTGTCAGTTTACCCTCTGTTTACTTAACATAATTAAAACTACCTATTCATTGTAAGGGCAGATTGTTAGACGGGCCTGCGTGCCCAATTCTTAACCCTTTCAAAATAAAGTTTTGTTGTTGTTGTTGTTGTTGTTAGGCTAGTACTTTCTGTGATCTCCCCGTATTATTCGTCTGTCTCCAATTCTCTTCTTCATGTATTTTTAACCAAGATATGTGGAGATGCATGAACCCTACAGTAGCTGGTAAGCAACATGATGATGATGTATTTTTAGGTCTCCCTCTGTTTCATGTGCCCATGGCTTCCAGAGAAATAACTTTGTAGTTAAATTGTTGTCAAGTTATTTCA
The DNA here is from genome assembly GCA_963921405.1 of Cepaea hortensis. NCBI lineage: Eukaryota > Metazoa > Mollusca > Gastropoda > Stylommatophora > Helicidae > Cepaea > Cepaea hortensis. Next base: position 66,580,201 of record OY992878.1, on the reverse strand, counting down.
ATGTGTGTTTTATTATCCAGCATCACCATCTTCCCCTCACCACTTGATTTGCTGGGATCTGTCTAGTTCTCTCCCTTAGCTTCATATTAGTGATTCTATCATACGATTTTAGTGCTGTTCTGTGTGGGCACCAATTAATGGATGTTTGAAGTTTAATTTAGTCATTGTTTTGGTCATTCTCCGTGTTTCTGATCCATATAACATTATTGATTTAATGTTAAGAGTTAACATATTCTAAGTTTGGGACTGATTTTAATTTGACTTCTACACATTGTTAGTTAGTCGACAGATCATCCTCATTGCACATCGAACCACTCAGTCCATAAGTGCTCGGATCCCCTCCTCAGTAAATCCCGCAGCATGTAGTGGCTAACAACACCAGTTCTGTGTTGGTTTAATAATCTTCTCTGGCTTCCCGCGTAGTGTTCTTGTTTGGCCACACCTCTTTTAATTTGTTATTCTCGCATCCTGACCATGGTTGTAGATTCACAGTCATCACTTGGTTCTTGCGAACGACTTACATATCATAAAGCATTCAGAATGTGAGCCTGGTCTATGGCTTGTCCGCCTTCCACAGTACCCGCTCATTTCCTTGTACACCCGCATGCCCTGCCACGAAAATAAAACTAATCTTTGCCAGCCGAGACCGCTCCAGAGACAGCAACCACTCTCTTCGGATCTACCTATCTCTATCTTCTTCAGCATGTACATTGAGTCACTAAGGAAACATGCCCTAGTGAATGTCTGTCTCGAGCCATGTTATTGCTGTACTTACTGCCATGATTTCCATAGTCAGGCTACTTGTGGTCAAAGCAAAATTACCAGTATCTTCCTTCACAATTCTCCCTCTGGCCTGAGCTGTAAAGGCCCATGAACTTCTCACTCGTCGAACGACCGACCACCCCGGGAAGGTTAACCCAATCAACTAATGCCCGCAGAAGTCGGGTGTGTTGGCCTAACGGCGCAAGAACGCAGCTCTGCTGTAAACAGGCACAACGCAATCTCGTCCGAAAAAAAAACTCCGGATGAACGCAGAAGAAGAAGAAGAAGAAGAAGAACGAGCGACCCATTTTTGTAAATGACAGCATGACCCTCAAAAGAATTCTCAAAGATCAACGACTGTACTTCTGTCTCCACAGAAGCCAGATTTTCTTGTCTGCATTTTCTGTCTAGTTGGATGCAAACTGAAAAGGATGTACAGAACCATGTGGGCACTTGTTCCCACTTCTCACCAGGTTCTAAGTCCTCATGTGAACCACACCTGTTGAAGAATGTCTTTGGCTTGACCCACCCACAACTTTCCTCTTTTTATCCTGCTGCCCTTTACCTTCTTAAATTCTTCTTTACCTTTTTAAATTCTTATGTTAACGTATAGATAATGGTACTGCATATAAATTATTGAGTTTACATGTTTTGGTAAAAATTGATGTGTCAGAAGTTGATATGTCAGTAATTTAAACTCATATTCAACACATCCATGGTATCAGGATCCTTGCCGGTGCTATGGAGTACGTGCACTGAACTGAGTTTCTCCAGACTCAGTTTGAGTTAGGAGGAGAACGGAGCACTTATGGATTACACCCATATGCCGTGATGTTGATCCATCGACTAAAACTAAAACTAAACATCCATGGTTAATATGCAGCAAATATTTTATTATATCACACTTTTTCTCATTCATCTGCACATTTTAATGTATAAAACTGCAGCTAAATTAGATACTGTTTTTTTTTATATTTTCTTTTCTTATTTATTTTTCATCATGTTCTATTGTTTATTTTAGAAATTGCAGGCATTACATTGTTTTATTTTGCTATTTTGTTTAGTTTTGCTAGATGTAGCCTGTATGAGATCTACTATTTTTCCTAAAATATGTACCTATGGTTGGTTAAATTTGCATGGAACTCTTTAGTATTATTCGTTTCTCATGTACCTTAGTTCGTAATGTCAAACTTAGTGCAGTAGGATACAGAATTAAAAATAAGCAATAACTCATCTACATTCTTCAAGTATCACAAGAGAAAAATGTGCCTCAGAAGTCGCCTGATGGCGAGGGACACTATAATAAGGAAAGCTAATCCACATGAAAAAACCAGTCCAGTGCACTAGAAGTAGTAGCACGTGTATAGACTACGCTTGAGTTCAAAGCGAGTGAACACCCACAAAAAATGGATTTTATATCCATGTGGATGTTTGCAGAAATGAACAGGCTCTATTATGATAGGCTGATGTGAAGGTTCTCTGGAATTAAGTGGGAAGTGCAGAAAAATTAGCATTTATATCTGGAAAGGCTGATTCAGGTGGCTGTGAGCAGAGGATCTGTTGGGGAAAATGCAGGTGGATGTTCAATTAGGCTGCCACTGGTACCATGGGAACCCATCATTGGCTACTGAAGAAAGGAATAAAGTACATGTGGGTATTGTATCTAACTTAGTATGTGTCAATGGCGTTAAATGATTGGTTATGGTTGGGTAAATATATTCAATCTTGTAGACACACATCCATTGTTTCACCCACAAAGACATGATCAAAAAATTAACCAGCTTCCTTGAATGAAACATGAAAAATAACTGATAAGGGGTGAGTCATAAGTTATACTTAGAGGAATGTTTGAATGACTTGTAGTCACATGTCCATTACTACACTCACATAGACATGATGTTAACATTAAACAGCCTTCTTTATAGAAGCAAGGTGAAATATTGATATTGGTTAAGTCAGATGCAGAATAGTGGTTTGAATATCTGTGTTGCATTGCACACATTTATTTAGTAATGAGACCAAAGTTCTTACTTGGCACTTAGTAAAAGAGAATTCGCTCCAGGCTAGTGCTTTATTGTCCAGGAAAGTGCACAACTGTTGACAGACAGAGCTCATTATATGCAAGTATAAAATTAGTTTAGACATATTTTCTTTTGACTATTCTTGTATACATCCGTTGTCTTCATGGTAATGTTAGAATATAAAGGAAAATAAAGAACAGGACATTTTTACACGCTTTGAGGTGTACTGGGTATATGGCGCTAATCCCGTATTTTTATAAACCAATCAGCACTTTGATGGGTGATGTGGTCAGTACCGTGGTGGTCACCTTTGTTTCACCAAGAGATTTCCTGGTACCAATTTTAGGCTATATCAACCTGATAGTCAAGGTAAATTGACGAACTCCACCTTGATAGGTATTTGAATACATAAACCCCAGCAGGCAAGTGTGCTAGCCACTGCAGTACTGCAGCTCCCCAGTGTTATAAATAACATGTTATCACTTACTTGCACAATGTTGTATGATAATAAACAGTTACATTACTTTTCTATATCTTTTTATGTACTGTTGGGGAAAATTTTCACATGCATGGTATTACTATAAAAGTAAACAATTGTTATCAAATGTGCTATGATTTTCACTTGCCACTTAGCCACAATGAAAATATCTTCAAAGAAGTTAACTCACAATGAGAACTGGGTACTCACATCAGAAGATAGTCCACATTCTTTGGGCATCATGGGAAAGGGAAAGCGGGATTATGTTTTCACAACTGGAAGGCTGGGGGGCTAAGAGAGGCATGGGGAGACCAAGAGAGAAGATATTGGTCAGTTTGACACCATGACATGGAGGAACGTTAATATCAGAAATGATTTGTAGCACAAGAGACAGAAAGCTGCGGACAGACGTGTTCACCAACACCACATGACATGGACTATAAAAAGAAGATGAAGAAGAAGACAGTCACAGTATCCAGTTATTTTTACGTACAATGGTGTTCTTAAAAATGTTTTCCAACTGTGAAATTAATTTAACTTCTTTATTGTTTTTTCTATAAACATTTGACAATAATAGTTTGCTGATTACATTATTTATGTTTGTAAATTATATTTGGCTGTACAATTTGCTGCATCCATTAAAAAATATGCTTCTCTTTTTATACATAAAGAAAAATAATTGTCATCTTGCTGCAAGTTACAGTTCATTTTGACCCTTGTTTGTTTATCGATAGTTTTTAAGTACTAGTTTTTAATCTTGCACTCATGAGAGCATGTGGTTGAGAAGAGTGTTAATTATTAATCAGTGCACTCGAATAAAAAATGTAATCAGTATTATGTGACACAAATATTTTTAAAATTGCTTTCATGTGTTATAAATGTGTGTGTATGTGATTACATTCTGTGTTTTACACTCCACTGTGCTATATTTCCACTGGTATGTTAATGCATGGGAGGTAGTAATAAAGTAATAGCAAAGTATGTGCTCACTAGTGTTACCAAAGCACAACACTTATTATATTAATATCTTTTTAACATTAGATGTGCGTTTAGGCATTGGTTGGTTATTGAATCCTCTAGACAAATTAATTTTAAATCGTTAAGTTCTGTGAATTAGCATTCAGGTTGTTTGAGCCCTGAAAAGAGCTTCTGGATTGAGGCTGGTATAGTGACTATCCTCTTGACCTGGTACTAAAGTATCCTCTCCTTGGGAAATGTGTTGCAAAACTCTCCTTTACCTCTCTACACTCAGAAACAAGCAGGCTGTGCAAGATTGATAGTGGAACTTCACATAGACTGAGGGACATATTAGGATGTAACTGGGTCATGATTCAGCCCAGCACAAGTGTGCTGGTGAGGATTAGAAATAGGTTATTAATGTTTCCTTCAAGGATTTGAGGTATTTCATTGTCTTCAGATGTTTACTTGATGCCAAGAGGGAATTGTTTAGGTGCAATGTAATTTTGCAGCTGTGTGAAGTCCTGCTTGCAGTGGATGTTTCTTTTTTTTTTTTACCTTAGAGTTGGTTTTAGTCTTCTGTTTTTTTTTGCTGGAAACAACATATTTTAGCTTTTTCACTAGGGCATGTAAAACTATATATTTTAACAAATGTGTGTGCAATATCATAATTACGCATAATTATTAGCAGAAGGAAACTATCCAAATCTTTTGGCCACATCAGGAAAAAATAAGCGGCTCTAGCATACTGTAACACACTGGCAGGATTAATGCACAGAGAAACTAAGGAAGACAAGAGACAGTTCAGAATCATGGAAACAGAATTATCACTCACTCACTCACTCACTCACTCACTCACTCACTCACTCACTCACTCACTCACACACACACACACACAGAGAGATAGCAAGAGAGAGAGAGAGAGATAGCAAAAGAGAGGGAAAAGTAATTTTATAACTTATTCTGCACCATCCAGTGATCTGTCCTGTGCATTATGTAAATTATCTGTCTCAATCTTGAATACATCTTAGTCGTGGTCTTCCTCTTCTCCGCCTCCCCTGTACACTTCCCTCCATAATTATCTTTTCTAGACTTTCATTTCTTTTTACACATCTAAAATATTTAATTTTTCTCATTCTTGTTTGTCCTATTAATTAGATTATTTCCCATAAAGTAGATTGCTAGTTTATTTCTTAGTATATTATTCCTAATATATTGCTAGCATATTATTGAGATTTTTTAGACACATTATGAGAAGAAATAAACTGGAGAACTTGGTGACAACTGGCAAGATTGAGGGGAAAAGAACAAGGGAAAGACAGAGTGGTAAATATCTAGATGGCTTGGTCACATGGCATAATCGAGACAAAAAACAGAGTTGATCCATGACTATGGTGATCGTGTGAGATGGCGAAACATGACCGCCCATGCTAATCAGCATGACATATGATGGTGTTTAGTTCATTTCCGATCACTTGTTTTAATCATCACCATATCTTTCTGTCTTTGTAAATTGTCACGGTCCAGATAGAGTAACTGTGACGAAAGATGAGATGTAAAGAGTTAACGACAGTTACACAATGGCTCAAATTAAAACAAACTGAAGAGAGACAAAAATATGTGACATGCTCAGAAAGCCAGTCAGATGGCTAAGCCAATGATCTCTAATGACAAAAACTTGTGTTAGCACGAGGAATGTTCACAGTCAGAGTTGTCATTCCAAAGTGGACAGAAATAACGCCTCAGGCATGAGGCAGCTTAGTGACAAGTCATACAAGTTATGGAAGTTATACATGTTGAGACCATCCAAGTTAGAGAGATTACATGTTAGACACAAGTGGACACGCAAGGGAAATATTTAAAACAAGTACCTTGCATCCCTGGGACAGTATCAATGACACATCCCATATTTATACTTCAACTGTATTTTTATGAAATCGTAATCAGCGTGCCCCGGGAAGGTTGACCCGGTCAACAAATATCTGCAGAAGAAGGATGTGTCGGCCTAACAGCACAAGAACGCAGCTCTGCTGTACACAGGCACAACGCAATCACGTCCAAAAAAAAAACAACTCCGGATGAACGCAGAAGAAGAAGAAGTAATCAGCGTGTGTGTGTAAGTGAGGATCCTATGGAAGATGCAAAGTCCTGTGTGTGATGCAAGAAGACATTAACGATTGTCAGCAGCTTTTCACCAAAAATGAGTTTGTTTCCGAGTATAGATGACTACTATAGTATGCCAGCGTTTGGCACTGCACTAGGTTGCAAGAGAGAGAGAGAGAGACAGAGAGAGAGAGAGAGATAGATTGAGATTGTAGTGTGTCAAAAGCATACCACAAGTTGGACTGCATATATATTGTATAAAGTACCACCAAAGCAATCAGTCCACAGTGGACAGTGTATAAGAACTCCATAAGTAGTCACTCAGCTGGCTGTGGAGGTTTGTTTGGATTTGTGTTCTCAGAAATAAACTATATGTCAGCTGCCTTCGTGAGTTGCTTTAAATGCATTAATCTCAACATCTGCCAGACCACCGTGTGAGTGAGCCACGTTGTAGTGTTTACAGTTTATCTGTCATTTATAACTGTCATTTACTGCCAATATAGTACCTTGCGGTGTAAGGCTGGTGTGGGGTGTGGGGGTGTGGGGGGGTCTTTGAGCCTGAGGAATTGAGGCTGACTGGCTAGTGCAGTTGCCGCGAACTGTGCAGGTTAGGATTATTTATGTGCCCCCGACAGAGGAATCATGCGAACTGTACAGGTTAGGATTGTTTTGTGTGCCCCCGGCAGAAAAAAAAATCCCACCCGTACCGAGAAATTGAACCCAGGTCTCCTGAAGGAGAATCCAGCATTCTAGCCACTCGGCCAGCCCTCCTCTTACAGTTTATCATTTACATCATAACCCCATAGACCTACCTACACACTAGTCTCTTGGCATAGAAAGTGTATAACTTTTTTTATTACTTGTTATGTAGTTAAGTATGACTACATGAAAGGATAGATTAAGTTGTAAAATCTGTAACATGCTGTTTAATTCCCTGAAGAAATAAGTACAAATAAATATTAAGATCTGAAATATGGATTGTGTGGACTACAGTTTTAGCAGTTGTGTATTATAAACATGTTTACACCTGTGTTGTAGAAATGACTAGCATGTTATCTTTTGATTGCCTGAGTTTGAGGAAATGCTACTTCTTGTTGTTTCTGTAACTGTTAGCAAAGTACTTAACTAGGTTCAATGTCAAGATAAGCCTCACTAGGCTAATGTATATATTTGTAAAAGATTATCAACATTGGTGCATGCGTTTACTATTTTCAACATGTACTGTTGCATGCTGTTTCATATATGAAGCATCACTTATCTGTTTTCTTCATACACACATCGTTAATTATGTTCAGTGGTAGTATAATTGCAATTAGTTGTATTTAAAGTGTTTTCTCTATTTGTCTAATATGCTCTAGACTTAAAGCACATTGGCTTTGCTTATCTTGCCTACTCCCGTAACCTGGAAGATTGCTGGGGCACCACACCTATTGCGCTCTGCATAACTTGTTTCCACATGTCTGTCTTTTGCTAGGATTTAAGTTTCTATCAGGAGTCATTGTATCCATTTCTGAATATTATTTGTGCAGCACATTGTTTGGTCTTCCCTGCTTACATTGTCCTGGAACTGTTTGTTCTAAAAAGTAGTTTTGAACAACACAGCTAATGTGATACAAGTAAGTAAAGTTAAAGCCTTTGAATATAAATGTTATAGATGGGTTCTAAGAATAATTTGGATGCAGAAAAGAACAAATGCATCCATACAACAAGAACTGAATATTGAAGACGGTTGGCTACTAAAGACAATAAAACAAAGAAAAATGAAATATTTTGGTCACTTGAAACATCATGAAAGTTTGGAGAGAATAATCATGGAGGGGTATATGCCTGGGAAGAGAAGAAGAGGAAGGCCAAAAAAAAGATGAGTGCAGGATGTGGCAGATGATCTCCAGATGAGTGTATCAGACACAAGACATCTTGCTTTTGACCGAGAAGTTTTCCGAACGGTTGTTATGGGAGCGAAGTTCTGCAGAGGACATGCTACTGAATGAATGAATGAATGAAATAAATAAAGTTAAGGACTCTTTCTTCCCGCCTTAAAGCTTTTTAGGCATATGGTGCTAATTCCCTGCTATTTTATAGACCAATCAACACTTCATGGATGATGTGGTCAATATCATACCAGCCACTTTTACTTCCCCAGACATATCCGGAACCCATTCTAAGCTAGGTCAATTTGATGCAGAATCATTGTAGTTTGCATATCTTTACAGTTAATAGGTTTTTGCACTGCCCCAAATGTTGTTTCATGATCTTCTGCACATGGATAGTATTGCTTATTCTGATGTTGATCTCCTTAGTTGAACAATTTCTTCAACTTTGTCATTAGTGTTCATATTTTTCTGCAACTAATTTATGGCAATTATATATTTAACTCTTTCTGCCAATGAAAGTTGTTGGTTAAGGTAAGGTAAATGTCCCCTTTATATGCTTTAAGGTGTGTTGGGCATATGGTGCTTGACCCATATTTTCATAGGTCAGCAGCACTCCTGGGGTGATGTGGTCTGTATCATGCCAGCTGCCTTTATTTCCTAAGATATTTCCTGGTACACATTTTACACTGGGTTGACCTTAAAATGCAGGTCAGTTTAAAATCTGCTTCTATACAAATTCAAACTCATGACCACCTGGCCGGCAGACAAGTGTCTAGCCACTAAGCTATCGCAGCTGCTTGCCCTGACAGTTGTTACTTTCAGGTGCTTGGGTCAAGGGTCAGCAGGATATATATATATATATATATATATATATATATATATATATATATATATATATATATATATATATATATATATATATATATATATATATATTATTCTCTTACATCACAACACCCTCCCCCCTCTCCACCACTCCTTCGTAACATCATAACATGCTCAAAAATCTTGAATTATGTCTAATTTTTCTATTCAGGTTACGGTATTCGTTTATTTCTTGAAGGATAGATAGGTGGTTGTTGCATATGAAGAAACATTTTAGGGACAAAATCAAATGGTAACTTACATAGCCAAGACAGTGTAATACACACAGACAAACTAGGATTAAGAAAATACATAAACAAACATCTCAAAATAATTTTTAAAATGTGATATTAAGACTCTCCAATCTGTAGAAATTGATAAAAGTAGAGGAACAGTAGAACTCATTTTCTGTCACATACAATATTATGTGTGTCATATCTGTGTGGATGTGTATGTTATATAACTGAATTAATACAACTGTGAATGATACATAATCATTTAATTTTCTGTCCGCTCCTATCTTTACCTTAATGGAGGAATTTAAAATCAAACTGTACATATACACACAGTCCATACACAACATTTGTTATATGTTTGCCTTGATGTGAATGTTATATAACTGAATTATACATCACCATTTCATTGTCTGTCCTTTTCTTTATTTACCTCAATAAATTTTCTTGTCTATGTCCTTACTCATAATTCATGTGTGCCTTTGTGTGCCTTTGCATATATATGTAATATATATATATATCACTTGAAACGTCATGAAAGTTTGGAGAGAACAATAATGGAAGGATATATGCCTGGGAAGAGAGGAAGAGGAAGGCCAAAGAGAAGATGGGTGCAGGATGTGGTGGATGATCTCCAGGTGGGTGTATCGGACGCGGGACATCTTGCTTGTGATCGAGAGGTTTTCCGGAAGGTTGTTATGGCAGCGAGGTTCTGCAAAGGACATGCTACTGAATTAATGAATATATATATATATATATATATATAATTTATGCATTGATTTGTGTATTTGTTATAATAAATTCGTGTATTTAATTCTTACAATTATATAAGTACACATAATAAATACTGAGTGTAATACTAGCTGGCATGTGCTAAATAGAACATTATAATTTCTGTTAAATTAAATTTTAATTATTTAACTGATTCAGTGCTGAAGGATAATATATCCCCAAATGTGACCTCCCATTTGGACAGACGGATGATATATCACCAACCAGTGTCATCATGTTATTTGTTTTGTTCCGTAATATTTTTAATAAATTAAATGCTCAGTGAACAGAAATTTACATTATAATACTTGTTTATTTATATTTGGTCCAAACATACTTTTTGTTTGGCACTGAATCAATTAATTATTATTTGGTTGTTATTGTGATAACTTTATTATTGCCAAAGTACTGTGTTCCCACACCAATAATATCTAACAATATTGAAGCATAATAGTTAGTGGTTTGGAACCAAACGGAAGACATGTTTTTTGGACGAAGAGGAAAGGGTCAACAAGCAGGAAGATGGACACAGAACCTTAAACACACCTTTGGTGGGACGCAGAGGTGTTTCCAAGGCACCAGGGCCGAGTTATATACTGGCCAAGACCTATTGACGCGTCTCGTTGAGCGTCCTGGGCAACAGGTCCCTTCGGGGTCCTGGCTAAAGTCAGTAGGATCGCCGATTCCTCCGAAGTCGGAGAGTGTCTGCCTGTACGGCGAGGAACCACCAGTTTGCACACCAATAAGTCAGACATGGGACAACGGATACTCACGCAAACCTCAGGTCCTGTATGACACAAGCAAGCAAGCAACCACACCTTTGGTCATGAAAATGCATGAGGAGAGGAACTAACAAAATATCAAGAATCTTTTTTGCTGGGATGAGAGTAATGTTCTGCAAGGATCTGCTACTTGATGATGAATAATTAATATCACTATTGGAATACCATTCAGCAGTAATGTTTAAACAGGAATACTGTATTTTACCACTGTAAAAAAAATACACACACACAGGAGGAGGAGGGGAGGGAGAGAGAGTCCATTCAACAATGTTTAAACAGGAATACTGTATTTTACCACTTAAAAAATAACACACACACACACACACACAGAAGGAGGGAGACATAGAGAGAGAGAGTTCATTCAACAATAATGTAAACAAGAATACTGTATTTTACCACTAAAAAAAATTTATATATATATATATATATACACTCAGAGGGAAGAGAGAGAGAGAGAGAGTCCATTCAACACAGAGAGAGAGAGAGAGAGAGAGTGCCCATTCAACAATAATAATTAAACAGGAATACTGTATTTTACCACTGAAAAAAAACCTCACACAGATAGTGGAGAGAGAGAGAGAAAGGAAGTCCATTCAACAATAATGTTTAAGCAGGAAAACTATATCTTACGACTTTAAAAAAAATACCACATGCACACATAGGAGAGGAAGGGGAGTGAGATAGAGATGATGATGATGATGATGACAGTCACACATACGTGGCTTGAGATTGTTAGGACTTTTTGCTCCACTGGGAGAGAGAGAGAGAGAGAGATGGAGAGAATGAATGCACAAACTGTATTTTCAAGGGTGAAGGACACCTAAGATCATTTCCCTAAACTATTGAAAGGTACTGGTTACGGCTTGGGAGCTTAAGTCATGGCCACAAAAACATTGTTTTGTTTGGTGAATATTCTCAGTATTAATCAATAAGCTTACATTATTTCTGATATTTAGGATGAAGCAAGAAATCCGAACAATAGGCGCATATGAACCATCTGTGGCTGTTCAATACCCATACATTTACAGTGCAAAGCACACTCACATGATCTTAAAGAGTGTAATCCTCTTTCTTTCTTTCTTTCTTTCTTTCTTTCTTTCTTTCTTTCTTTCTTTCTTTCTTTCTTTCTTTCTTTCTTTCTTTCTTTCTTTCTTTCTTTCTTTTTCTTTCTTTCTTTCTTGTTATACTTGAAGTGTTAATTTTGTTGTCTTCATCTTCTCATTACATTGAGCTCTTGTTTTCCTTGAATAAATATACAAGACTTAGAGCACACACACGTTCTCACTCATACACATGAACTAAACCACATAACCTGCGTAACTGGAGAACTCTGATAGGTTTTTCTTGAATACAACATTTTGTGTAGTTCATTGTATACTGGCTTCATTTATGCACAATTACACTGTACAATATGAATCATTTGTTTTATTTGATCAGTAGAGAAACAGTTTGACACCTCTTTATTTTATATTGGTCTTCAGTGATACAAAATCTTTTAAAATGCACTTCTTGTGTACAATGCCACCATAACAGCAACATTTGGAACTGTTTAGGCATTTAAGATGTGGTGTTATTGATGCTGGATTGAAGAATTGACAATTGGACAAGTTCTGAACAACATACTCGAATAAAGACTTCTTAAAGTAATCAAAAGGTGAAGTATCTTATGGCTTGGTCACCCTCTGAGACATGATGAAACCCTATGATGAATACCTCCCCAGCGGCACAACTCTATAGTCCTTCAGGACTGAAAGAGGCCTACTACTAAGATGAATACTAGAGGACAAAATGCTGAGTAGAAGTGCATGCAGTAGTTGAAGAAAAACATCTTAAAACAGGCAAACACAGATCTATCAGACATACGTACATGGAGTTATAAAGAGCGTCTCAAGATTGTGGAATGGAATTTTCAGGATGCTTCATGACCAACTCAAGAACTATAAAATTTGATGAAAAGATTTTAAGTAATTGTTTCTTTCTTGCGCTCTGAATGTAAAGTAAATAAAGTATAGGACCCTTTTACACACCTTATGACGCATTGGGTAATTTTGTGTATGCTAGCGTCATGCAAGCATGTAGTCACTATTCCATGGTGGCTCCAGTCTGAACATGTAGTATACAAGTTTTCAATGTTAAAACAAGCTTCCTTGCCTAGCGTGGCCAATGTGTTCATAGGAAACTTACATTTATTTTCCTGAGCCTTCTAATAACATGAAGAACTCGAGAAAATTATACTAGTCTATTTCTTGTCCAATTGGAAAACACTCCACAGTATTGTCTTATATGGTTCAAAGTTCAAACAGCTACCTTGGAAAACAATGTCATCACGTGCGTCCCAGTTATACCTCACCACCACCATGATTGTGCAGTTTGTGTGTAAATTTCAAAGGCTGGGACTTAACTTTAGTCTATTGATTTTCTAGACTTTCAGTAAGTTGCTTGGCAACTAATTGTTGCAGGCAAATAAAACAATTGGCTAAGCATTTAGTGCAACATGATTATCAAACATTGCACGCATCTTATCTGTTGAGCAACAGTTTATTTTACATGAGGGGTGAAATACTGTTCAAGTGTTTTTAATGTTCTAAAACACTCTAAATTGAGTATCAAAAAAGACACAAATGAAGAATGCAATGGGATGTGGAAAAGGCCAGCTTTACAAGAACATAGTCACAAGTGACCGATTAATTGTTCCTTTTATTACCGTAATTATTCTTACTGACAAGATAAGACTATGAAGACAATAGTAACTACCACCAGAAATGGAATCTTTCAAGTGACAGATAGAATGCTCCGTTTATCACCTTAATTATTCTTACTGACTGTAGATTGGACTATGAAGACAATAGTAACTACCACCAGAAATGGAATCTTTCAAATGACAGACTGAATGCTCCGTTTATCACCTTAATTATTCTTACTGACTGTAGATTGGACTATGAAGACAATAGTAACTACCACCAAAAATTTAATTAAGTGGAATGTTTCAGAGCAGCTTGATGATCTTGACTTTGCTGTCCCAAACATGAAATCAAATGCAAGATCAAACTAAATATCCTTGTTGGAAGGTCACATTAACTATATCTAAAAATTCACTGGGGAAAAAAGAGAAAAAAAGTTAGTGGAAATAAACCAAGTAAATGATAATCTGCTCTCTCTTGGTGACACATCACTGTAAGAGATGGAATCATATACTGATTTATGACACATATGGGAAAGCAGATAAAGATATTAAAATAAAGATACACAAGTCAAGAGGAGCTTTCATTGGACTAGCAAATTTGTGGAAGTCAAAGGAAATTAAGTTTAGCACCAAACTTATAATTTTTAACTCTTAATGGTAAGTCAGTACAACTGTATAGATCAGAAACATGGAGAAGGGCTAAAACAATTACTAATAAACTAAAAAATTCATTAATTGGTGCCTTTGTAGAACAGGACTAAATGACAGAATGTGATGAAGCTCATGGAGAAAAACTAAACAAATATTAATGAATCAAGAGATGAGGAAATCACTGACGCACTGAGAAAACCGGTATAATATAACCCAGAGAACCAATGGTCTCCCTCTAGGGAGACTTAAAAACACATGGAGAAGAGAATTAGAGATGGGTTTGATTAATAAAGAGAGCACGTGGAGGGAGCTATAATAGCAAAAGATAGGATGGCTTGGCCTGAGTAGGTTGAGTGCCTATGCTCCACTGGCGGATAAAGGGCAGAAGAAGAAGATTGGATGTTTTGTCAGAAAACAAAGACAAAGACAAGAGGACACTAATACAACAACATAAATATAAATCTCTTACACATTACGTAATTAACATTAGAAAGGGGTAGTCAAAATTTGTTTGGCCATATTATAAGAAGAGAGAAACTGGAAAATATTGCAACAACCATAAAGATTTATGGAAAAATAGATAGAAAAAGACAGTGAGAGGACATTCTTTACAACTTTTCATCATGGTATGAAGAAATATCAGAAGAAGAATTGACACATTCTGTTGATAACAAGATGTGAACAGTCACAGTTACCCACACAAGTTGCTAGATGATGATGATGGGGTTGTATTAGTGTCCTATTGGTGTAGTTTTTGTTTCTTCAGACGATTTTATTGCTCTAACATCAATAATGTTAAAGTGATTATGTGCTTGTAGAGCTGATCTTTTCCAGATTCTTTTCACTTTAATTTATTAATTTAATTTTTTACAGCTTAGCAGATCGCTTTGCATTGATTTGGTATGTGCGTTGATCGTTCTGAAAGCAATGGTGGATTACGGAATGTAAAATTGCTTAGAAAATCACAAACAGCCAAACACTGCTGGGGTTGATGGCAATGTCATGTACCGGGCATACAACTAACTTATCCACATTTCAATCAATTACATTTTTCGTAATATCAGTTATCAGTGTGTTTGTTACTCGCATCCATTCTGTAACTTTTATTGTTTGTAATATTTGTTATCAATGCTTTTGTTACTAACATCCATCTGTAACTTCTCTTATTTTTGCATTTGCTAAAGCTAGCATGAAAGCTTCTTTGTTATAAGTGGTGATTTCATCGTTATGTAATGAAAGTTTGATTGATTACAAGTAATTATACAGCTGATTATCATTTTTGACTGTCATATTGGTTTTTCTTGATCACTGACGGTTAAGGTAATCACATGACTAATAATGCTGAAAGGGTTTGAAATGTTAATGGCGCCACATATAAATACACTTACATTCACACATGCATGCTGTGCACGAGCACATGCACACACACTAACATACATACTTCAGTCACGTGCTGATTTATTTTCATGTTGAACTTTGTGTAAAATGGCAGAAGAGTGCTATAGAAAACATTTTTTTTTTGCATATCCTTTACAGGACATCGCTGTCAACAGCAGCATCTTTCAGCTGTCTGTTGATTTCTTGGCAAGATTACGCTCAGTAGTTTGCCTTTGCTTTCTGAGCGGCCGGCTCAGTATCCCGCAAGTCACGAGCGGGGGTCGAACCGCTCCCAGTTCTCTCCCGCTACGAGACTCTACGTGATAAACGGGATTACGGAGAAAGTGTTGTAACCCCTCGGCCAGAGAGACCGGCATAGAAAACATACATGGTGGTATTTCATAGGGGGACCTTAACCAATCATTATAATTATCATGTGTTATGCCAGTTGGCATGGGCAGTCACTATTCGTCATGTCATATCTTCTTCTTCTTCTTCTGCGTTCATCCGGAGTTTTTTTCCGGATGTGATTGCGTTGTGCCTGTTTACAGCAGAGCTGTGTTCTTGCGCCGTTAAGCCGACACATCCGACTTCTGCGGGCATGTGTTGACCGGGTTAACCTTCCCGGGGTCATGTCATATGATAGCTAGTCTTGGATCAGGAGAATGTTCTTGTCCTAATTATGCCGTTTGGAAAAACCACATATATTTTTATTTCTTTGTCTTCATGTTGCTCTTCTGTCATAAAGTTTACTAGTTGTCATCGAGTTTTCAATTTATTTCTCTTCATAATATTGATTTATTTGGTTTTCTTCATAATATGCCCCAAAAAAATCTTGGCTTTCTACATCTAATTTTTCTAATCAATTTGCAGTTTTTACCTGCCTCTTGAAGGACGACCTTTTATTTTTCCATGGTTTTCTCAGAAACCACATTTTTGTTGCTGTCAGATTTTTCTAAGTTTGTCTGCTTAAATGTCCAGGACTCAATTGCATGCAACAATTTAGGCTCTATACAGCACTTACACACTCTTTTTGTAACTGCAATTGAGAAATATTTATTTTGTGAGTACATTTTCCATTTTGCAATACCATTTTTAGTTATTATTTTTACAAAACATCTTCTACCTGATAATATGACTGTTCCAAGATAGTTAAAACTATTCACCTGTTTACGATTTTCCCCCTTTACTTTGATGATCCATTATGGTATTTCTCTTTTCTTGGAGATGGTCATAATTTGTTTTCTTACAACTTAATTCTAAACCTAGTTGCTCACTGTATACAAGAACAGCATTGTCTAAATTTTGAAGATCTTGTTAATTTCATTGACTGCAATCAGTACTGTAACATCTGCATATTTTAAATTGTTGATGTTATATCCTCCAGTAGCGATTCCTCTCATAACTTTTAAATTTATCATTTGTTTTTTGTTTGTTTGCTCGCTTTGAACTCGAGCATAATGGTGCTACTTCTAGTGCTCTGAATTGATTTTTGTGGGTGGATTCCATCCATCCATCATGTGCCATGCCGATAAGTGTGGGCGGTCATGTTCTGCCATCTCACTCGATCACCAGAGTCGTGAATCAGCTTAGTGTTCCTGTCACGACCATGCTATGCGGCCAAGCCATCCAGATATTTACTTCTCGGTCTTCTCCTTGGTCTCTTCCCTTCGATCTTGCCAGTCGTCACAAAGTTCTCCAAGTCATTTCTTCTCATAACGTGCCCAAATAATTTTGACTGTCTACGTCTAATGACTCTAATCAGTTTACGATCTTCATTTGTTTCTTGAAGGACTTGTTCATTGGTTTTTCTGTCTGTCCATGGTATTCTTTGCATTCTCCTCAGAAACCCATCTCTATAGCCATCAGCTGTTTTTCAGCTTGACTGCTTATTGTCCAAACTTCACATCCATACGAAAGTATAGGTTCTATGTAGCACTTCAACACTCTTTTTCTCGTTTCAATTGATATCTTTTTATTGGTCAATATGCTTTTCATCTTGCAAAAGGCTACTTTCGCAATGGCAATTCTTGTTCTAATCTCTTCAAGGCATCTCCCATCAGATGTTATGACTGTGCCGAGATAACTGTATCAATTCACTTGCATAAGAATATGCCCATTTACTTGTATATCACATTGTTGTATTTCCTTCTTCCCAGTGACCCATACAACATGATTTCCTTGGCATCTGTAAAGAAGGTAGTTTGCCATTGCTTTCCTTCCTAGCAGTGACTATACTGGTCAGTGACCGTAGCCATTGTCTCCATCCATTGTGTGTGGATTAGCGTTCCCTAATGCCAGTGTCCCTCGCCATCAAGTGAACTCACTCCAACTTCTGAGGTATTTGTAATTTACATCCCCACGTCAACAACGAGAAGTCAACATTTTAGTCAAACTGAGCAGTGTAGGGGGTGAACCTGCTACATTATATTATTTCTACATTATAAGGCAAAATAAAGGTCTGGAGACTTTACATATAACAATTATTTATATATAATCATGCACACATATTCACATGCACACACACGTAACCATTATATGTATATAATCATGCAAACATATTCCCTTCTATGCACGCACATGCGTACACGCACACACATGCACCACACACATGCACAGAAAGAGAGAGAGATTATTTTAGTATTTTGTCATTTGTTTTCATATTTAACTTTGTATGAATCTACAGAATTATTTTTCAAACAGAAAGAATATGATGCCCTGTGATATTTCTGCTTGAGTTGAAAGTCATAATGTGTATATTTCTTTGCTCCGGCAGGTGATGCAAGCCATGTTCGTACAAAATGTGCGTTGTAGCATTGTTTTGGATTATGCTTTTCTTTTTCACCTGTTCAACATCCCACTATACTAGGGAAGCCACATCTTCTCAATTCAAGGTGAGTACACAGTTAACTCTATAAGTTCATAGTTCATCGAGTTTGCAGTTCACAGCTGTTACCAGCAGAAGTAGTCAATTTTCAGTTCACATATAGGCAAAGAATTTTGGTTGACATTTATCATTAAGCGTAGAAGGAATGAAATTGAAGTTTTCAATCCAGAGCCAAATATGTTGCATATACTGTATTCAGCTTGTTCAGTATAGGCTTGCTGGAATCTATCATATAGTTCTTGATTCTTCCTCTGACTCTGTCATCATCATTATCGTGTAGCAGGCACTTTGCAGAATGTCGCTCTCATGAGGGCCTGACAGAAAGTTTTTCAATCTCTTGCCAGTTCTCTGGCCTTGTGCACCCTCATGCCCAAGATGTCTGCAATGTCCGGTGTCCATCTTTGTGCTGGTTGACCCCTCCTTCATCTTCCAGGAACCATGCCTTCCATGACTGTTCTGTCCCAGCCACTGAGACATTTCACATGGCCGAAGTATTTCAGTTTACAAGACATGACGCTGTTTGTGAGCCAGTGTTCTCTGAATGTCTCATCCCTGCGCACGAATGCCCATTTTTGTTATGCCTGTTCATCCTTCCTGTAATTTGTAAGTATGGTAAAGGACCCTTGGACACACCTTCAAGCGCATTAGGCATTTGGTGCTTAAGCCATAGTCAGGTTTATAGATCAATGAGTACTTTATAGGTGATATAGTCAATTTGACATCAGCCAGCTTTACTTCCCTAATAATCTGTAATAGCTTTAAAAGTCTTCAAATTTAATCATGTGTGACTATATTAGAGTATGTGTTTTACTTGTTTGAAAAAAATATTTATTTACATGATATAATTGGGTTGATTGTCTTCAACAGATGTGGGATGCAGACTCAACCTCAGATACACTATTTTATGTGTTGTTTGTGGTGGCTAGTGCAGCATTGTTAGTCTACTCAGCGCTGATGTTCTTCATCATTTTGTCAGTAATCAGCAGGTATATCCTCACTCTGATAATTTCTGACACCCCTTTATGCTGTAGTTCTATCCTGCTTATTTAATTATTTAGTTAAAAATGTAAAGGACACTTTTACACTTCTTGAAACTTATTGGATATATGGTGCTATCCCCCATATTTTTAGACATTTTGGGCACTTTGTAGGTGATTTGGTCAATATCATGCCAGCCGCCCTTATTTCCCTTGACAGTTCATGGTACCCATTAGGTCGACCTGGAAGTCCTGGTTTTAAAAATGTGCCTTGCTGTGGATTCTAACACATGATCACTGGGCTGGCATGCAAGCATGGACCAATGAGTGAAGTAAAAAAGACAGGTACATCAATACAAGATATAACATTGCAGTTATAGATAAATTTCAAGCAACAAAGAAGAAGAAGAAGAAGAATGACTATTATTACATTAAGAAAAATTATTCTTACACTCCCTTGTTGGTTCTGTAAAAAATATGCTGGTTATATTGTTTTGATTTTCAACAGAGACACAATATCTGTGCCTTTTGGCTGCCATGTCTGACTTCAGCAGAGTGCTTTTAGGACATGCTTTGCTTCTTTTTGTTTTTTTTCTTCAAAATGTGCACCCACACTCCTAAGCCACTCTTACACCAACATTATAGGAAATTCAATAACTATTCAGCTTCTAGTTATCTCTATACTATCAGCTGTCTTCTAGAGCCAGGCACAGAAGCATTGAAAAATTCATCAGCTCTTCAGCTTCTAGCTATCTCTACACTATCAGCTGTATTCTAGAGCCAGGAACAGAAACATTGAGAAATTTATCAACTATTCATTTTCTAGTTATCTGTACACTAACATCTCTCTTATAGAGCCAGGAAGAGAAACATTGAGAAATTCATCAACTATTCACTTACTAGTTATCTGTACACTAACATCTGTCTTTTAGAGCCAGAAACAGAAACATTGAAAAATTCATCAAATATTAAGTTCTTCTAGAACAGAAACACTGAGAAATTAATCAACTATACAACTTCTAGTTAAAAGGGAACCTGTGGGTGAGAGCTAATAGTGATTGCCTCAAGCTCAGAAGGTACTGGGTTCAATTCCTGCATACAACTGGGAATCTTTCCAAAAATCATTAGTATCTAATGATGTCACACATTCCCACTGATCTCTTGAGCAGTGAGATCGGATACCTAGCCTTCTCAAGCAAGAATGAAAAACAGGAGGCCTTGTATGTAAATTATGCATGTTAAAAATCTCATGGCAGACGGAAATTGCAAATAATAGGGTGTAAGACCATTGCCCTGCCAAAATTATTTAGAAAAGTAAACATACCCACAGGTAATAGAGCCTGCTACCTTGTATGGAATCTGGAGATAGTAAACCTTACACAAATGCATGCAGAAGCTGGACGTGCTGATCTCTGCTGCACATAAGTAGGTGTGACAAACTCTTCTCAATAGAGGAACAAACAAGAAGAAGCTTCAAGTTGATCTCTAAAAAAGTAATGCCTTGTTCATGTTGTTTACAGGTCACACGCTACTTGAACTTGGTTATATTGATGAAATAATATAATTATGTTACCTCTTTTGTCTGTTTTGTTAGTATTTACTTTTTAAAAAAAAACAGTAGATAAAACTGACATACCAAATCAGAGAAGGTTAACCCAGTTAAAAATTGCCCGAAGAAGTTGGATGTTTCGGTCGAAAGGTGTAAATATCACAGCTCTGCTGTAAACAGGCACAACACAGTTATATACAAAACAACATTCTGGATGAATGTTAAGAAGAAATACCATATAAATGTAGTTTTACACACATAAAAAGAGATTTAAAAGGCAAGAGGATTGACTTCATTGCACTGGGTTTGATCCCATATGGATTGGTCTCTTTCTGCTGGGAAGTCTGCTGAAAGCGTCCCACAAAGCACAAACTCTGTAGCTATAGCGACGACCTTCGAGAGAAAAGTTTCTGAAAATGTTATGATGTATTTGTTTTGCAGCAAAATGTATCTCCACAAACCAGCTGGAGAACATGAGCTTGGAGATGCTGCCCCAGGAGTGTCTATCATCAAACCATTGATGGGGGTTGATCCATTTTTAGAGCACAATCTGGAGAGTCATTTCAAACTTACGTACCCAAAGGTATTTTTCACACAATTCACTTAGCTTGTCCTTTTTGCAGGCAAACGGCACCAATAATAAAGAACAAACACATATCAGTAGATACTAAAAAAGCACTCTACAACACTATATTCCTACCAACTCTCTGCTACCAATGCCAGACCTGGAAAATGACAGAAAAAGAGAAAAGAAAAATTTCATCAATGGAAATGAGAATCCTGAGAAGAATATTCAGTGTATCAAGAAGTGAGAAAATCAGAAATGAAGAAATCAGGACTAGAGTGAGGGTTATAGCAGCGCTAGATTTTATTAGAAGGCAGCAAGTAAAATGATTTGGCTATGTAACTATGTTACCAACAAACAGTATACCACAGCAAGCAATGATGTACAGACCAAATGGAATCAGAAGAAAAGGCTGGCCATGTAACTAATGGACAGAGGGAATAACAGTCCCTGGGAATCTCGATATATGAAGCCCATAAATGGGTACTCTCTCGCTGTTTATGCTTCACCTTGATACCACAAGATGAGAAGAGATGATGATAGTGGCTGAGTAAACAACTGTTTTTAATGGTGCTGGTGTATGAGTAATCAGCAATCAGCACTACGGTACTGTAGTGGATAGTGCATTCCAGGAGTTCTCATGTTGAAACCATTAATGAGCATAAGGATTTTTAGAACACAATCTAGAACATCACTTCAGGCTTAAATACCCATGTTTTTTGTAATTTGTATATTTGCATGCTTTATATAGGGGGGGGGGGGCCAAAGAAAAATAGTGTCTTTGTGACTTAGCCTCTCTCAAATTGTCCAGATTACTCAATTTGGCCAGATTACTCAATTTGGCTGTCCAAGGAATTTTCAGCATACTTCTGTAAAACCACATCTCCAAGGCTTCTAGGGAATTTTTGCTTGATTACAAATTGTTCAGGATTTGCAGCCGAATGTTAAATCTGGTTCTGTGTTAATTAAGTTAGTTGCATATCCTTAACAGGACGTCGCAGTCAACCCCAGCATGCTTTGACTGTTTATAATTTCTTGGCAAGCTTGCATTCAGTAGTTTGCCATTGCTTTCTGACAACCAGTTCTCATACCATTTTGGTGGTCTGCTGAGAAATAGCCCATAGCTGTGTTTTGAACGCAGTGTGTGGGATTAATAATTGCTTCCATAACCCCTTTGCCGCAGAGCCGGTTTCTATGTAACATGCAAACATTCTTTTTCTAACATCCAATGACAAGAACTTATTGCATAAAATGTTCTTCATTTGATAGAATGCAGGTTTTGCTTGTCCTATTCTGTTCTTTATCTCGGTGATGCATCTTCCATCTAATGTTATCCAGCCTAGATATTTGAATTTCTGCGCTTGCCCCAAAATAACATCATTTACTTTAATTGTACATTAAGGCACAATCTGTTTCTTTGATACCACCATGACTTCTGTCTTTCTATTATTCAAGCTAAGACCAATTTTTTCACTTTCTATAAAGCATCTTAGCTATCCAACTGGTCTGCAAGTAAATAGCTGTAGTATATTCATGTGAAAGTCTTTATGATTTTCTCTGACATCAGTTAGATAATCAATTTTGGACATTTTTAAAATTTGCTTGCTTTGAACTCAAGAATAGTCCATACTAGTCCTACAACTTCTAGTGCACTGGACTGATTTTTGCATTCGATTGCCATCACAAAATAAGATACCCTCTGCAGCTGCATATTCCACAATTAGTTAGTTAGTTAGTTAGTCTTTCCTCTTGAGCCCAAGGCGGCGCATAGATCATAAGTCATGGTTCTCCATGCCTGGTGGTTTGCTGCTACCTGTTGTAGATCTTGGATGTTTATTTGGCCATTGAATGAGCCTTCTCTGATGATGGTTCTACGCAGGGTCTCTCTTGGTCTTCCCCATTTTCTTTTCCCTACCAGTGTCCATATGAGGGCTTGGTAGGTCTTGTCCATTCTGAGTACATGGCCAGTGTAGTTCCAACGGCGTTTTCTTATAAAATTGGATACAATATCTTGCTTAGTCTCTTGTATTATTTGCATATTGGTTCTGAAATCTGTCCAGTGGAGGTTTAGAATTCTTCTAAGACATTTGTTCTAAAAATTGTCTAATTTTTTATCTAAAGCTATTGTTGATTTCCAACTCTCACATCCATACGTTAACACTGGAATCACACAAGAGTTGAAGATTTTAAGTTTCATGTGCTTGCTGAGTGTCTTTGACTTCCAGATGTTTGACAGTTTATTGAAGGCACCAGATACAAGTGCGATTTTAGATGATATTTCTGGTGTTGAGTCCCCTGTGGATGTCATTTTGCTTCCAAGGTATGTGAAGCTGTTGACTTTTTCAAAAACATGGTTGTTTAATTTGGTGTCATCTGAACTGTTGGTAAGACCAATAGTCTTTGTTTTTGCGGTGTTAATTTGGAGCCCAGTTTGTCCTGAAACATTTTGGAGATGGTTTATTTTCTCTTGGGCATCTGGGTGTGTTGAACTCAAAAGCACTATGTCATCGGCAAAGTCCAGGTCTTCTAGAATTTTGTCAACCCAATGGATACCCGTATTTGTGTTGTTTGTGCATTTGCGCATGACCCAATCGATAGCTATTCCACAGAGCAAGCATCGGTGATAAGACACAACCCTGTTTCACTCCTTTTCCACTGAGAACCACTCAGAGTTGCCTGATTCTGTTCTTACGCAGCAATGTGTCTCTTTGTAGAAGGATTTTATGACATTTGTATATTTGGTAGGGAAACCATAGATGTTAAGTATGAGGGTCGTTCATTTGAAACCCGTTCCAATGGCTTTATTACAAAAGCATGAAAGAAACATTAACAGGTGTGGTAGAATTAAACAAAGCATTCATTTTGAATGAATTATACACTATGGGTTGGTCAGAAGAAGTCGCAGTAGGCATTCAGGCAAGCATCCCATTGCTTAGGTAGGCGTCGAATGCCATCCGCAAAAAAGGATTGTGGTTGCTCATTGAACCAAGTGTTTACCACGTTCATTACGTCTGCATCTGTGTGAAATCATTGCCCATTGAGAGCTTTTTTTAGAGGTCTGAAGAAATGAAAATCACATGGTGACAAATCAGGACTATAGGCTGGATGTTGCAGAATTTCCCACTTCTTCCTGCACAATCTTTGCAACATGCGGACGAGCATTACCGTTCAACAAAATCACACCGCAAGAAAGCATGCCGGGTTGTTTATTCTTGATGGCTTTTTGCAGCTTGTCTAGTGTTTGCAAGTAGTGAGTAGAGTTGATGTTGACACCAGGCTCTTTAAAGTCGGCCAATAATAGCCCTTCATGGTAAAAAAATGCGCTCAAAATAACCTTACCAGCGGAAACCTGTAACTTGAATTTTTTGGCTTTTGGTGATCCAGCATGCTTCCATTGCATGCTCTCTCTTTTGCTGCTTGGCTCAAAGTGATGACACCATGGTTTATCGCCTGCCACTATGCGGAAGAGAAATGCATCACCCTCCACTCTGTAACGCAGCAAGTGGTTCAAACACCATCCCACACTTTCCTCTTTTTGGTGGTCGGTCAACATCCATAGTACCCCCCCACTGTGAACACACCTTCCGATATTGCAGTTTCTTACGAATGACCTTTTGAATTGTCCCAATTGACACATCAAATTCTTTTGCTATCGAACGTATGCTTTGACAACGGTTCATCTGTACCGCTGCATCAATTTTGGTGATGATTTTTTCTGTTGCAACAATATGCGTTTGACCCGGCCGTCAAAAATCTGTCGTGAACTGATGTCCTTTCCGAAACATTCGTGCCCAGTCTGTCACTGTTGTCTTCCACACACATTTGTTACCGTACGCTGCCTGCATTCTTCGATGAATGTCCTCTGGTCGACATCTTTCAAATGAAAGAAACTGAATCACCATTCTTTGAGCTTCTTTGGACGGATTTTGGATCAACCCTGCCATTTTCTCAACGGTCAGAAACAGAACCCATGCATCATGGGATGATGAGCACGTGTTCTTTTATTCATTGGTCAGTACTTATCACATGACTATGACATGATCACGTTCAACGTACGCAATTACGCGTGGTGCGGCATGAACAGATTTCAAATGAACACTCCTAATAGATTCCAAAGTGAAGGAATGTGGATACTGTTGAAGGCTTTTTGAAAGTCGACAAAGTTGGTGAATAATTTTGACTGGAATTCTACGGAGTCTTCAATGATTATTCTGAGGGTGAAAATATGGTCAATGCCTGCTTGTTCTTCTCTGAGCCTTTCATCTATAGACTTTTTCAACCTCTCAAGTAACATGCTAAAAAATAGTTTTCCTGGTATTGACAATAGGGTGATACAACGCCAGTTATTGCAATCAGACATATCGCCTTTTTTAGGCAGTTTGGAAATTACACCATCCTTCCACTGTTGTGGTGGGGATTCGTTTTGCCAGATTTCGTTGATCAACTGTAGCAAACGTTGTAAGGTACTCTCATCTGGTGCTTTGAGCATT
This sequence comes from Cepaea hortensis, assembly GCA_963921405.1. Lineage (NCBI taxonomy): Eukaryota > Metazoa > Mollusca > Gastropoda > Stylommatophora > Helicidae > Cepaea > Cepaea hortensis. Next base: position 66,554,177 of record OY992878.1, on the reverse strand, counting down.
TCTCCTGAGATTGCCGTCTTCCCCAACAGCTTTGTTGTATTCCACAATGCCTACACATAAATGTCCTTATCGTTAGTACCATCTGTGACCAATACTTTAACTCTCAAACATAAATCCGTAGCCAAATGTCTTGCGTGCTCCACTGAATACCATCCGCAGAAATCGATTAAACGCAACCAACACATTATACAGTCTATCAATACATTCCCAGCAGAACAATGTTACGTGTGAATTCAGCTAAATCAGTGCAACATCTGGTGTGTGCAGTTAACTGAAGAAAGTTAACAACATGTAACAACACAATAAATGCCATTTAATCAATAATCACACATACTCATGCACATTTGCGTGTTTATGAGTTATTGTTATTGCAGATATATTTATTTGTATTAGATGTACTAATTTGCTTTTCACTGTCTGGCATAGAAGTGGGTGTATATGACAGTTTTGGGCAGTTTCTACAGTTGACATCTATTTTGGTCTTTGTTCTTTCTGAAATAAATTTAATGAATTTTCCCCCCTTGAGATACCCATTCTGTAAATGTGATCGCATATGTATTCTTCTATATGTCACAGCAAGCCATCTGTACTCTGAAATTTATAATTCCTGTACTCAAATAAACATAACTGGGTTTCAACTCATAAATTGTATGTTTATTTTATTAAAAAGTTGAGAAAAGATGCACTGAGTTGGGAAATCACACCTTTTTCTGTTCACAGGTTTAATAAACATGTAGGGCTCTGTGAAAGGTTTGATGTCTGTTTCTCATTTTCTTGTAATAGTAAATTGCCATTACCTTCAGTAATGCTAGCTGTATTTGCAACAGTTTATTAATTTAATTATCATCATTAAAGGGCCGGGTTATATACTGGCCAAGACCTATTGACGCGTCCTCGTCGAGCGTCCTGGGCAACAGGTCCCTTCGGGTTCCTGGCTAAGGTCAATAGGATCGCCGATTCCTCCAAAGTCGGAGAGTGTCTGCCTGTACGGCGAGGAACCACCAGTCTGCACACCAATAAGCCAGACATGGGACAACGGATACTCACGCAAACCTCAGGTCCTGTATGACATCACACTGATGTTGGACAACAGGATGCCTTCATCCAACATACAGGACTTCGCGTTGGAGCTCAAGCCAACGAACACAAGCAAGCAAGCATCAACATTAAGAAAAACAGTATCAATAAATGAGTGCGACTACTTATGTGAGCTAAGACAGTAAAATAAAGAATGTAAAATGTTACTAACATCTGAAAGTCACATATCAACAACTTGTTTTGATGTTACATAAGTTTTTGGTTTATTGATTCGTAATGAAATAAACCAAATATGACGTTTTTATAAGGAAATAACCACCCTCTTCATCAAGATCATAAAATTTGAATGCTTCAGGTGACATTCCTTGACTTTTTGTTTTAAATATATCACAGGATGCATTGAAACAATGATGGCCTATTTTTAGTTGAATAAGTGTGAACAGTAATTTATTCATATTTATTTGTATTGTAAGCCCGCTGAAAAGTATAGGACTTTCCTTTTAACATAGCTAAAATTAGTTCATAGTATCGCCTATATATAATGGAAACAAAGTTTTTGTAATCAACAGAAAAACATTGGTAGAAACATTTGAATTTGTAACTGCCTTTCGTTTGTTGGGCTTCCTTGTTTTATTTATATTATGTGCAAAGAAAAACAGACATGACAGAAATAGAAATGCCGGTCACAGATGATACCAACTCACATTGGTTTCAGACAAAAGTAACACCAACAATAAAAAAAAAATTTTCATTTTTGAAGTATAATTTTGTGGACAGGATTTGTTGACTGTTACTCACTTTTGTACATGAGTATATTTTTGTAAGTTTTTTAATTCCTTAGTTTGAGCTGCTGTTTTGCTTTCATGATGAAAATGATGAGGCCATAATGGTGGTTAAGAGACTGCAGGAACTGTATCCCCATGTGGACGTAACTTTGTTTACAGGTAGAATTCTTCATTCTGCCATTTCATTAAGTGCTTGTTTATTCATTTTTGTTATCTTTCATTCATTTATATGCATGAATTATTAAATGGATAACATAATTTTATCTTCTTATCTGTTAATTCATACCATACTTAATTTCTGTAAAATGACAACTTCTTTTGGGTACTTCAATTTTAATTCACCGCAAACAAAGGGAATTCCAGGGCACACGTCATATCCTGGAGTCCCCTTATTCGCGCTGTATCTCGGTGTGCATGACCTTGACCGGAATAACGTTGTCGGTGTGCAGCAAATGGTTTAGTTATGTGTGTGAGTTGACCTGAATATTTCAGTGGTTGTATACTCTTGTGCACACTTAGGGGCTGTTATTGTGTGCTAATTTGTGACCCTGAAAAGGGCCCGTTCCGTTATGGCATTCTTCTAGTGGCCCTGAAAAGGGCCCATTGCTGGATGATACTGCTGTATGCATGAGTTGACAATCATATTCTGCAGATTAGTGTTGCGGCGGTGGCCAGAATCGAACAATGTCAGCTAGAATGGTGTACTACACACACTGTGTTACCGTTCGTCGCGCCTTTTTCGCGCCATGACACGCACTGAAAAAAACTTTAATTGAACGGAGATCCCCCGCCAGTGCTATATATAGCTGCTAACTACGCTATATATAGCTGCTAAAGCTAAATATAGCCTCGTGACGTCTGTTGCAGTGAATTAAAATTGAAGTACCCTTCTTTTGTTTAATATTTCTGTTGGCACAGCCTTTCATTTCATTTATTGCACATATTCAGTCCTTTATTTATCGTGCATATATTGTTAACGTTGTAAGTCTCTACATGTCATGTATACTTTAAATTGGAGAGTAAAGATTTTCAGTATTAGAGTGGGTTGGTTGGGGTAGATCTATGAATGATTGTATAGTTGACATTTATCATTGTTTAGATATATGGTAATAAGCTTTTAGGTGCCTTTTGTAGTGTGTTCATTATATAGGGTGTATTTTTAATGACTGTGCAGTGTTTGAAAATATTGTCATTTCAAGTTTTGTATTCACCCTCTGTGGAGTTCATGCAACATAATAGGTAAATACAAAACTTGGAACGACAATATTTTCAAACACTGCACAGTCAGTTAAAAATACACCCTGTACATGATTTGCTGATAAATACTGTCATAAACCAATCCACATCCTTTGGCATTGACTTCTATGGCCCATTTATGCAGTTAGTGTTTTACCGTCTTGTGTTTTTCTTTGTTTTAAATTATTTCATGTCCGTATAAAGTGTTTGTAATCGTTTCACTTTTTAACAAAGAGATAAAGTGTATGGAAGCTGATATATTTGGCTTGCCTGTGAGTAAATAAGATTATTTAAATAGATTTCATCACTATAGATTTTCATTATGTCATAGGTCAGCTTCTATGATTTATATGCTTTGTTTTAACTTTTTCCACTTTAGATACAGGGAGCAGAAAGGATATTGTGAATCCTATGGTACAGAATATGGTCCCAGCGTATGAGGCAGCAAAGTATGAATATGTGTGGATTAGCTCTAGCAGAATTGAAGGTAATATTCCATTTGAAACATGCTTGTGCATTGTCTTTTATCATTTGTGTTGCTATTACACTTCAGTACTTTATGCTAGTTCAAGAGACTATTATATATTATTAATATTATTCTTTAGACGACTATCACTATCAATATGTCATTATAATATCTTGAGTTTACCTACTAGTTTATAAATTTTGCAGCTGCTCTTATTAAAGGTTTAAGAGGTGTAAGATATTTTCATTGCAGTTCACTTTATATTTTATTTTAATTTTATTTTCAACAAATATTTTCCAGTTCTTTCATTTTATATTTTTTCCAACTCATATTCATAAATTATTTTTGCTTGAATGCCGCCTTGTTTTTGAGCTATTGTGTATATTGTTTTTCTTTAACCCAGTGAGCTTACTTTAGCTGCTGCCATTATTAAAAGTTTCAGAGGTGTTACAACTGTTTTAATTGCAGTTGAAATTTATCATTTATATATTTTTTACTTCTTTGTCGTACGTTGGGTTGCATGAATGCTGCCTTGATTCTTTATACAGTGTGTGTTGCACTTTTTTTCAAAGTCAGTTTCTATAATGCACAGCACTAAACCATACATTTTGTTTCAATCAATTTAAATTCCTTAATAGTTAAAACCACACTTGAGTTACCAGGGCCCTTAGGGGAAGCAAAGAATTGTAACAGTGTAACCTACTATGGTGTTGTCAGATGTGACTAAGGAGGGTTGGCATGGAACAGGTTAGCCCATACCCTGGAAGACTTTAGCCAACCAAGATGAATGGAGGCTTTTCTAGAAAAGTATGACCCAATGCAGAGGAAGCTGCAAGGAGTCTGGATCACCAACTTACCTCCTTTTGCCTAGAAAATTCTCAAGAATTGGAACCTTGAATATTGGAACTATGTATGAATTGTGAAAGACAGTACATGTGGGAGAAGAAATGAAATATTAGATTAGCATTTTGGTATTACATGTAACAAGACATTGTAGTAATAGAGAGTGCAAGGAAAGGACTCTCCTTGAATATCAAGAAAATAGTAACAATGGTGATATCAAAGAAAATGGTGACACCAAAATGTGACATAGAAATAGAAGGAAAAATTCTTAACCAAGTGGATAATTTTAGATACCTAGGGGCACTTATAACATCAGATGGAAGAGATTAAGAGCAGAATAGGGCAAGGAAAAGCCGCATTTCAAAAAATGAAGAGTATCTTATGCAATTAGTCACTGTCACTGAATGTAAGAAAGAGAGTGCTGAAATGCTATGTAGAACGAGTTTTGCTGTATGGCAGTGAATCGTGGAATGTAAATGAACAAATTAGGAAGAAATTACAAGCAACAGAGATGTGGTTCCTGAGACGAATGTTGCGAATTCCTTGGACTGCCAGAGTAATTAACAACGACTGCCTGAGACAGGCTAATGAAACTGGAACATTATATACAACAATAAGAAAGAGACAAACAGCTTTCTTCGGTCATGTGATGAGAAGAGACACATTGGAGAACATCATGACAACTGGAAAGATCGAGGGGAAGAGAGGCAGGGGCAGACCAAGAGAAATGATGCTAGATGGATTGAGACAGTGGCATGGAGGAATACCATCAGCAGAGTTGATCCAGAAAACCAAAGCCAAGATCTGTGGAGAGCCATGAACATCTACATCAGCTGGCAGGGCACTTGATGATGATGATGTAACAAGATGAAACTGAGCAGGCAAAACACTTCCAAACACAGGTAAAACAGTGCTGTTGTAACTGTACAGAGGAAAATGTCAATACAATGTAGAATATCTAAGGAAGGCAACTGAGGAACAATTTATGGTCACGATCTCTAGTAAATACCAGGTCCTGCAACAGTTGATAACCCAATTTCCGTTGGAGAAACCTCGCTTCAAGAGCTGGAATCATAGTCTTGTTTTTTAGGGGAGCTGTAGCTGAAAGATTTTGTTGTCCACCTCAGTAGGTAGCAGGTTCAGCATTGAGTGTGGAATGTTCCCAAGAACCATTGGTATCTAATAATATCACATATCCCCCTGATTTCTTGAGTAGTGAGATTGGACACAGATCTTTCCAGAATATAGGTGAAAAATAGAAGGTCCCATGTGTAAGCTGTACATGTTAGAAATTAGAAGGTCCCATGTGTAAGCTGTACATGTTAGAAATTAGAAGGTCCCATGTGTAAGCTGTACATGTTAGAAATTAGAAGGTCCCATGTGTAAGCTGTACATGTTAGAAATTCCACGTCAGTTGGAAATCACAAAGTGTAGACAGTAAAGCCACCACTCTGGCAAAGGCGTTAGGAATAAAAATATGTCCATGGGTAGATAGAGCTTGAAACCCTGAATAGAATCTGTCTAGAGGAAGCAAACCTTACACAAATACATGCCAAAGTCGGACACACTGACGCGCATAACTGGGTATGATGCACTCTTCTCGAAAGACCACTGATGAAAATACGCCTATTTGGTTAGCAATGCAGACAAAGATGGGGGAACAGATCAAAATATTAAAATTAGAAAGACAGGATGAGCTTTCATAGCTCTAGGACATTTTTAGAAATCAGAAGAAATTAAACCTTGTACTAAACTTAGGTTATGTTACTCTAATATTAAATCAGTACTACTGTATGGATTATAAACATTGAGAGTGGCTAAATAAAATTACTGATAAACTACAAATACTTGTTAAATGGTGCCTGTGTAAAATAGGACTAGAATAGTGTGACAGAATCATTCATGTGGAGCTTAAAGAGTTGGGGGGGGGGGGAACTAGACAGTTTCCAGCGAATCGAGAGATGAGGGAAAGAAGATGGCACTGGATGGGACAGATATTGAGAAAACCTGATGACACTATAACTAGAAAGCCCTTTTTCTGAAACCTGCAGAACAAAATAAAAAGAGGGAGACCGCAAAACACATAGAGAAAAGAAATATAGACAGCTATGAATACTATGGGAATGGCATGAAGGGAGCTGCAGGAGATGATAAAAGATAGGACATCTTAGTGTGAGCTGGTCGAGGAACCTATGCTCCAATGGGGGTAATGGGCAGAAGAAGAAGAAATCTTTGTTTATATTTTAATTCTGCAACTCTGTAGCATTTTTGACTATGAAATCTATTACGATAATTTATATCCGCTGTTAATATTGGAATTTCTAATGAATTATTACAATCCTTGTTTTATTTAGAGCTGTGGTGGCATACCATACCAATGGTCCAGGTTGTATTCCCACTAATGATAGGTTTACTTTTTAAAACCAGTTTGATTCTAGTCAGTTCAGCCTCATAAAGTGGATACCGGATGACATTCAGAATTGTCTGGGAAGAAAATATGACGAGGAAGGGAATTGATCAACTCACTTCAATAATTATAAATGAAGGCCTAACACTTTACAACATCTCTATGGCAGTCTATGTCATGGCACAAACTTTAAAAAAATTTTTACTAACAGTATTTTTATTAAAGGTTATCCACATTTGTTAAAAATGTATATGTATTATATTTATAAACTTACTGTAGTATTAATTTTTATAACAGAGGGATACTGAAATAGTGAACACTACATAAACTAACAGCCTGCCTGCACGATGGTCATGCATTTGAATGTGCATGGAAGCAAGCGTTTTAAATTGGCTTGGGCTCTCAGGTCGTTGAAATTAAAATGAGTACCAGGAAATGTACTGGACAGTAAAGCGGACTGGCCTTAATATTGACTACATCAGCCATAAACTACTGATTGGTCTATAAATATATGAGACTAGCACCATACACACAATACCCCCCTCAGCGTGTACAAGAGTCCCTTATGTGTCTTATTTGTTTAATATAAACTGAGAATCAAATGTAATCAGTTGTTCATCATTCTAAATCCTAGCCTCAAGTGAAATTTTATATGATATGGCCAGTAAGCTGCAAAAGTCAAATGTTGCTTTAGTGCATCAGGTTCCATTTACTACTGACAGCCCTGGATTTGGATCCACTGTTGAGAAGGTAACCTGCGTCATGGCTGCCTTATCTCTTCTGTATGTTTAACATTTGATGAGATAGACTGGCATGTGCAGTTTGCATTTTTGTAATTGAATTTAGGTGACAATTGCATGGATTTAAGTATTGTCATTGAAATAAAATTATCACATGTGTTTTTGTAGTTGTTCCCATTGCATAATGTCTGCAACATATAGAAGTTGATATTTTAGCTTATCAGCATAAAACCCACATCTCTCCGGGAAGGTTAACCTGGTCAACAAATGCCCTCAGAAGTCGGATGTGTCGGCCTAACGGCGCAAGAACGCAGCTCTGCTGTAAAAAGGCACAATGCAGTCACGTCCGAAACAAAAACAACTCTGGATGAACGCAGAAGAAGAAGAAACCACATCTTACTTTTTGTTGGAAATTAAAAACATACATCAATTGACCCTATGACACTCAAGAAACTGCTGCTGTTGATTAAAAGTATTACTGTAAAAAATGTAATCAGCTGCATATAGTTCGTTCCTTGTCGTGTCGGGGGGGTGGGGGGGGGGGGGGGAGTCCTGATCCTGAAGAAATAAGGCCACCTGGCTAGTGTAGTCGCCGCAGACTGCAGGTAAGGATGTTCTTTTTGCCCTCGACAGAAAAAATCCATGCCTTACCGAGGAATTAAACCCAGGTCTCCCAAAGGAGAACCCGGCATTCCAGCCACAAGGCCAGCTGTTTAAATTTGCATGTTTTTGAATTTCAGTGTGTAATTTTATTTACTGGTTAAAGACAATAATGTAATGTCTATTTATATTTAAACCTTTGTTTGTATCTTTTACAAGAAGGAACATAACATCTTCACAGTCGATCTATTTCAGTATTATCATTTGAGTTATTTCAGTATTTCAATCAATATGTTAGTCTCCAAGCAATGATTTCCTTCAGCGGAGTTAGAAATGTGGTGCAAGGATTCTAACAATCACAGAGTAAATTAAGTATAAGGCTGACTCACATGGATCACATAAGATGTCGTCTTTGAAGCACTTAAACAAGCATAAACATGACCTTCTACACCAGCATGGATGTTTTATTTCAGGGATTAGCCAGTCGAATAATTTATAAGCTCTTTATGATAAAATATGTGTATTTACAGATCCAAAAATGTAAATAGGCACATTTATTATCTTAAGCAACAAATGGCAAACCTTTTAATGACACATGATTTTAGCATTTGATCTCAAAATGATAAGGCAGCAACTGTTTATTTCTTGAAATAACTAATATGTCAATTTAGATATTATGTTACTTCTGTTAAAAGAAGAATAGTTGTGTTCATGGCTAAGCTGTAACAAAATGCTGTTTTTAACAATCTGATTTGTCTTATTAATATGATGTGTATTGTTGCAATCTCTAGTCATATTGAAATATTAATTTTTTAAGACTTCTAGTTAGAACTATGTATAATTAGATTTTGAAACTACTTTACATATGTTAAGTTTAGCTTGACCGACCCAGCCCAAAATGGCGGTGTGTGATGAGAGCTAAATTCTACAAAGGACTTGCTTCATAATGATGATGAACCTCTTGTGTACCAATTGGCAGTCAGTTTTTCTACACTTCTCTTACTTTTTATTTTGGATACCTTTGTTAACGTAATTTTTTTTGGACACACCATTTTAATGAATATCACACATTTTGCATTTCCTATAATAAGCACATGAATTTATCTTTGATGTGAAATCTGCAGATCTACTTCGGTGCAGCCATGACCAGATTTTATGTATCCTTCAACGTTTTGGGACTTTGTTGTGTGACTGGCATGTCCTACACCTTTAAGAAAGCCTTGCTGGACCAAGTAAATGGTCTTGCTTGGTATGGGCGCTATCTGGCAGAGGATTTCTTTCTGAGCAGGGGATTGCATGAAAAGTATACCTAATTTGGTTATTTTTTAAAGTTAAGAATACTAATGTTGTGTTTATCTTTTGGTTCATTTTTGCCTACACCCTCACCATTTGAGGGCAACCTTTTTGGATATATCAACAAGCTTAACTGATTCAGTGCCAAACTTAAAGTCAGTTTTGACCAGACATTAGTTAGTTATAGTCTTTCCTCTTGAGCCTAAGGCGGCGCATAGGGCAGAAGTCATGGCTCTCCATGTCCGCCGGTTCGCTCCTACCCGTTGTAGATCCTGGATGTTCACTTGGCCGTTGAATGAGCCTTCTCTGATGATAGTTCTACGCAGGTTTTTTTTTGGTCTTCCCCGTTTTCTTTTCCCTGCTGGTGACCATAAGAGGGCTTGGTTGGGGAGACTTGTCTTGTCCATTCTGAGTACATGGCCGATGTAGTTCCAACGGCGTTTTCTTATAAAATTGGATACAATGTCTTGCTTAGTCTCTTGTCTTATTTGCATATTGGTTCTGAAATCTGTCCAGTGGAGGTTTAGAATTTTTGTAAGACATTTGTTCTCAAAATTGTCTAATTTTTTATCTAAAGCTACTGTTGATTTCCAACTCTCACATCCATAACAGACACAGGACACATTTAACCCTTTACAGGGCAGACGCTTGTCCATTTTGTAGCCCTGAACGGGCAAGATTTTTTCACGTTCTGTAAAATTTCGGGTCGCGTTAGTAAAAACATCACAAATAAGGTGTTAGTGAACCGATTTTAGTTAAATAAACAACACAATGAAGAGAAAAGCATGCAGAATATGTTACTCACGTGATTGTTGCCGGTAATCCATATATGAACACAAATATTTACGAAATACGGCATGTTGTTTGTGATTTTCCGTCACCTATACGGCAATTTACAAACACATTTTCATAATCACTTTCTTTAAAGTCCGACTCACGACTGCTAATGCAAAGTAATGCTTTGCACTGATATCTAGCTCCGATTAATAATCAACTTCGTGCCCTTTAATGTCATTTAAATTGAATAGAGCGAAATCTCGGCTATCACTTGAAGAATCGCCGAAATCCATTTTGAAAAACAGCGTAAAAATCCCGAAAACTATCAAAAAAAGTCCGTTCAAATTCATTGTAGCGTGTTTACAAATGGCGGCCACGTTGTCAAGCTATCGGCGAAAGTGAAAGTAGCCGTCGGAAGTGTCGGAAAGCCAAGAGATCGCGTATTTACAATGCATAATAGTATCGGCCGCTACGCTCGTTTTAAGCGATCGGCCGGTAATGGCCGCTATGCCCTGTAAAGGGTTAAATGAACAAGTGTTATGATGTAAATTTCTGTTACTGAGCATTGAAATTGTGGAAGATACACGAAACAAAACAAGTAACACGATGACCCTAGTATGGTGATATATAATCCTTCTGTCCTAAATGGGAGATCATATTTGCTGATATATTATCCTTTGTACTGAATCAGTTCAGTTGACTGCTACTTTCTTTGGATTTATTCATATTGACATCTGAAGATAAGTGAAGAAGAAGATAATCTGTTGGTTCATACACTGCAGTTTTCATACTTATGTATGTTTTCACAGAAAATCTTCATTAATAATGTGCAGATGTCAGGAATTTTTATAAAATGCCTTATTAAGTGGCCAGCCCACTCACCTGACACCCTAATGGTCTTGTTCAAGTCTCTATAGACTTGGATTTTGTTTTACTTGGCCATGTGGTTCCAAGTTCAACCCAGCCTCATAAAATCAATGCCACAACAGTTTTTATAAAAAAGATAATGTATCAGCCTGATACTGACCACATAACCCATCAAGTACCAATTGGTCTAGAAGTATGGTTGTAGCAGCATATCCTTAGTACGTCTCATAGCATGTGAATGGAAGCTTTAGCTAACTTAATTTCAACTAAGGAACTGCTGAAACTTTGTGGATAGTGTGCTTGCTTGCCATGACAGTGGTCTGTGTTTAATCCCCAGCAGTGACTGGATTTTGTTATTGTTGATCAGCACAGTCCTGGGAAAGAGAGTGTTAAATTGTTAAATAGAACCTGTTCTGCTGTATAAGAATGCCTGCTGCAGGGGCTGCCAGATTTATCAGCCAGCTTCTTTCTTTAAGCAAGTCAAGAATGATCTAAGCGAACAGAGATCTATAGTTGTGCTTTATTGACTAGACTATATCTTTTATAAGGTGGAACATGAAGAAATAATTAGAAATTTTAAATATTGATGGTAAAGATTTGAAAATACAGAGGGGGGGGGGGGGGGGGGGGGAACATGTATTAGCAACAAAAAGCAGCCATAAAAGTGACTTTTCAACACATTAAACAAAGTGTTAGTCAAGCTTGTGTACTATTACCTGATTGTTAGTCAAGCTTGTGTACTATTACCTGATTGTTCAATGTGTACATTGAAACAATGATATTCATACATGACATACTGGGAGTATCAGTTGGTGGGCATCATGTAAAAAATCTGTGTTATGCTGATGACATGGTTTTGGTCACTAAACATCATAACACATTTACTAGAAATGATAGATGTATTGCAACAGGAAGTCAAAACAAAGGACTTTGGTTTGAATAACAGAAAAACAAAAGTAATTACAAAGAAACAATGCCTTCCTAAATGCAACATCAAAGTGAATGGAACTAGTCTGAAACAAGTCAGTGTATTTAAGTATTTGGTTACTTTAAAAAAATGGAAGATGTATTAAGGAAGTTAATTGTAGATGATCCCAAGCATAAACAGGGTTTCACAAGATGAAGGATATTCTCTGTAATATATTGTCACTCGAGGTGAGAAAAAGAGTTCTGAGGAGCTATATTGAACCAATCCTGATGTACGGAAGCAAATCATGGATAAACATCAGGCAGGTAAGGAATTATGTAGCCGGTCTCCCTGGCGAAGGCGTTAAGGATGCTGTTCGTAATTCCATATACCCACGTACGAAACACAGCTGCATGAGATTCGGCAGCGGATCGTGTCACGTTAGTTTCTTACGGAAAGGTATGTGAGCCGGTTGTTCAGAAAACAATGGCAAACTACTTAACGTAAAACTTGCCAAGACATCAACAGCAGCTGAAAAATGCTGGTGTTAACTGCAGTGTCCTGTAAATAGGATATGCAGAAAATAAATAAATAAAGGAATTATGTGCAAGCTGAGGAGATGTGGTGTTATAGAAGAATGATGAGAGAACCGTGAACAGATAGAAAGAGTAATGAAAATATCCAGAAACTGTTAACTCATAAAGAGAACTGCTTACTTGCATCTGAAGGAGGCAGTCCACATTCTTTGGTCATGTCATGAGAAGGGGAAAGCTGGAGTAGTTTGTCTCATTGGGAAAGTTGGAGGGGAGGAGAGGCAGGGAGAGACCAAGAGAGAAGATGCTGGACAGTTTGACATCATGGCATGAGCAACGTCAGGATCAGAAATGATTGGCAGTACACAGGACAGAAGGCTGTGGACAGGCATCATCAATGTCACACCGCATGGACTATAAGAAGAAGTAGTAGTTCTACTGTCTGATACTGAATCTAGGAATGTGAACAAATGAAATTAGGAAGAGGTTGGAAACAGTGGAGATGTGGTTTCTTTGGTTAATGTAGAGAATACCTTGGACTGCAAGAGTAACTAACAATGATTGCCTGATAAAGCTAATGAAAGTAGAACATTATGAACAACTATGAGAAAAAGACTAAAAGTATTCTTTACTCATGTAGTGAGAAAATAGGCAATGAAAAACATTGTGGTAACTGGAAAGATAAATACTAGAAGAGGTAAAGGCAGACCAAGAGAAATGATGCTGGTTGGTCTAAGATGGTGGCATGGAAGAACATCATCAATAGAATTGATCCAGAACACCAGACAAGATCTCTGGAGAGACATAAATTTGTGTGCCTTTTGGCAGGGTGCATGATGATGATGATGACAGTCGTGGGGTAGACCCAGCCTCGTGAAACGGGTACTGGATAATGCTAAACATTTTTCTTGGAATTGTTTTGGAATTGGAAGTGGTGAGGAAAGTAACTGGCCATCTATATCATTATGCTGTAGTGTAGAATTATTTGAAGACCCCAAATGCAGTGTCCACTATGTGGTGACCTTTACTTGTAACCTTAACTAAGTCGTAAATGATTAGTGAAAAGTGTTGAACTACTACGTGTACAAGTTGTTTACTCATGTCTAACTAAATATCTTTTGCTTATGTTTCTTAAATCCAGGGGTCGAATGGTGATGTCTGCTTTTCCAGCAAAACAAAATGTGGGTCAGACAACTGTTAGCAAATTTGTGGAAAGAATGGTCAGGTAGGTTAAGATAGTTATGATTTCAGTAACTGTTTCAACTTAGAGTTTCTTCTGTAATATTTATGCAAAACCTAGGTATCTCTTGGACTAATTTATAGAAGCAATTTTCTTGTGTTGATTTCTTAAAGATATCATACACATTTATAATGGAAAATTTAATATTTAACTCAACTCATATTTTAGTTATAACTAAATCATTTAATACATTGCATGTGTGAGATTCTGTAATATTATCTAAAAATGTGAAAGTAACAGTTCTTTTTTGTTTATATATTGTGCATTTTAGAAATTGGTGACCTCACTTAATATTTATTTATAGTCTAATACTGACCGGCTCCGTGGCAAAGGTGTTACAGACACAGTTCGTAATCCTGCATACATACAGCGAAACACAGCTGCAGGCGATTTGGCAGCAGACTGCGTTGCGTTGGTCTTTTACGAAATGGTATGGGTGTCGTTATTCAGAAAGCAATGGAAGACTACTGAATTTAAACTTGCCAAGAGATCACAACAGCAATAAATGCTGGTGTTGACTGCAACATCCTGTAAAGGATATGCAACTAACTTGTATTCTAATACTGAAATATTCAACAAAAAGGTTATCATGGCTCGGTCACAATATTGAGACACGGAGGTAAGTTACTGAATGAATATACTGGAGGACATTATCCTAGACAAAAGAGTACAATATAGTAAAAATAAATCACATTAGCATGTAAAGACATTGAAGCACAAACTCATACTTAGCTGAAGAGAATTTCTGAAAAATAGGAGACAGTGGAGGGAAATGATCAGACATTGTCAACACCAGTCTTCTAACTGATTGATAAAATAGCTTCTGTGTTGTTGAGGCCCATAAGGGAAGCAAAGAATTAGCAAGCAACACTGGAAATACAATACTTGTTAAGTAAATGCAAAAAAAGTTTGACAGTCTCTAATAAGTACCATATGAGTATTGAAGACTACTGGCAGTCTCTAATAAGTACCATATGGGTATTGAAGACTACTGACAGTAGGTTTAAAGCATTTGGCATTTTGTTTCTTTTATTTGCTCACTTTGAACTCAACCATAGTCCATACACTTGCTACTACTTCTAGTGCACTGGACTGATTTATGCTTGTGAAATAGCTTTCCCTGTAACCAGTGTCCCTTACCATCAGGTGAACCCACTTCAACTTCTGAGGTACTTGTAATTTATGCCCCCAAGTCAAGGACGAGAAGTAAACATTTGAGTCCCGCTGACCGGCGTAGAGATTGAACCTGCTACACCCGGGAAGGTTAACCCAGTCAACAAATTCCTGACGAAGATGGATGTGTCGACTGAAAGTGCAAATATCACAGTTCTGCTGTAAACAGACACAACACAATTACGTCCAAAACAACATTCCGGACGAATGCAGAAGAAGAAGAACCCACTACCTTAGCATCAGCACACTGGAAGTTTAAGAGTGAGAGCTCTTATCCATTTGGCCATGCTGATCACCAGCATTTGGTATGAATTGTGTAGAAGTCCTGGGGAAAAAAATTAACGAAAACACAAAGCACAGATAATGATTTTAAACAAAATATAAGAATGCAAAAATTTAACAAGCAGATTTAAATAGGAGAACCAAAGTCAGAGCATATATATACATAAAGCTAATAATGAAGTTATTAAGTGGATGAGGGCGGATAAAAGGAAAATTTTAGATGGCCTAGCAGGAGAGGCAGTAGCTGCAGCAGCAGAAGGAAACCCCAGAAACCTTTACAGCACCACAGGTAAAATAGCAGTCAACAATGATCAACCAAATGGATTGATGAAAATAGTTACGATAAAATTATCATGAATGTTGAATATCAAGTGAACAGATGAGTAGTATTGAGGAACTTCAAGACAGGCCAGTCTTTACCCTACCAGACCTGAGGCCCTGAACCTAACTGTTCCCTATACCTGGGCTACAGAGCAGTAAAAAGAAAAAACCAACATGATATAGAAAAATATTAGTTACATGCAAATAAGTGGTTAGAATAAGATGGAACTTGGAGACATTGTAGAAAATAGGTCTACCTTTCATTTCTCACTGTCTGTCTCACGTGAACTGGAAACTTATTCTTGATGAAATTCTGACTCCTCAGAGTCTGAATCAACCACAGTATTGATCACCTGTTGGACTGTGAAAAGCCTAGACCTACTTCGCTTTCTTGTTGAAGTGCTTAGTTCATCAGCCGCTCGTTTCATTGTGAATTTTCAGAATTTTTTCACGTTAAACCACACAAAGTCAATTCAAACACATGGGGGGCAGATATTTGCAATGGCTAACCATGAGGTTTGACCTCGATTGGTTGGTTATTTTTAGTTTGTGATGCATATTTTTCACGTACTAGGCAAAGTACCTAAAATTATGTATAGAGGCAGATTTGAAAATTACCGAAAAATCAGTACAGCAGTCTGGTAGAGTTAAAAATTACAACTTCCCCAAGTCAAGAAGTGAGAAAAAGAGATTAGTGCTGGATAGACACATATTGAGAAAACCTGTTAATTGATTGATTGATTGATTTAGGAATCGACATCACAGCATTCGGGGCATTCCCATAAGTGCTCCGTCCCCATCCCCAGCAGCCAGCGAAGAGCTCCAACACTAATAGTACCAGTAGCAATCTGTTAATTGTATAACTAGAAAGTCTTTTTCTATGGAAGACAGAGTGTAACAGAAATAGAAGAAGACCTAAATACATATGAAGAAGAGATTTAATCCTTTACCGGGCAGACGCTTGTCCTTTCTTTTAGCCCTGAACGGGCAAGATTTTTTTCAGGTTCGGTAAAATTTTGGGTTGCGTTAGTAAAAACATCACAAATAAGGTGTTAGTCAACCAATTTTAGTTAAATAAACAACTCAATGAAGGGAAAAGCATGCAGAATATGTTACTCACGTGATTGTTGCCGGTAATCCACACATGAACACAAATTTTTATGAAATACAGCATATTGTTTGTGATTGTCAGTCATCTATACACTATTTACAAACACTCTGCCAACTGCTCACTGACCTCCATGATGCTGGGGAAAACAAGTCTCCTTTCAGTACATTTCCACACGAGGAAGATTGTGGATCCCCATTAATATGAGCAGACCAAAATAGGCCTGCATTTCGGTTGCATTTGTTGGAACCCATGCTCGATCATTTATCTATTCGATCTTTTGTCTAGCATACTCATTTGTTTGATCGGCAATCGTTTGAAAAGTTTGTTCCTCGAAGAGTTGATGAAAGAAGGCAAGCTGAGAATGATCATCAGTTGTTATGTTGGCACCAGTTTCTTCAGTGAATCGTTCCATTTTCAATGCTGTTGTTTTGTTGCTCCAATCGTGTGCGTCACCAGATGGCCCCGCCCTACTTTCTTAGCCACATTTTCAGAATCAGAATCACTTTCTTCAAAGTCCGAGAAATCCAAAGTGTGTACACTGATATCTAGCTCCAATTCATAGTCAACTTCGTGCACTTCAATGTCACTTAAATTGAACCCATCGAAATCTCAGCTATCACTTGAAGAATCGTCAAAATCCATTTTGAAAAACAAAGCATAAAAACCCTGAAAACTATTTTTAAAACTCCTATCAAATTTAAAGAAAACACTTGCAAATGGCACCCACTCTATCAAATTATCAGCAAAACCGGAAATAAACAACGGGAAGTCTCGCAAAGTCTCGAGATCGCGTATTTACAGCCCTTAGTTTTCACGGATACTTTCAGACATTTTGCTCGTTCGGTAGTAAAGACATGTTCGGCCGTTGTGCCCTGTAAAGGGTTAATAGAGAGATCAATAGAGATACAGAAAGACATATATTTGTACTTTATAGATTACTAGCTGACCCGGCCCGGCTTCGCCCAGTCCTTGGTGGGGAGCATCTCATTTAATTCATATAAGTAGTCATTTAAGTTCCCGTTCCCGTTACCGACTGTCTGTCTGTCTGTCTGTCTGTCTGTCTGTCTGTCTGTCTGTCTGTCTGTCTGTCTGTCTGTCTGTCTGTCTGTCTGTCTGACCCGGCCCGGCATTGCCCAGCTCCTGGTGTGGAGCATCTCATTTAATTCATATAAGTAGTCATATAAGTTCCCGTTCCCGACTGTCTATCTGTCTGTCTATCTGTTTGTCTATCTGTCTGCCTGACCCTGCCCGGTTTCGCCCAGTCCCTGGTGGGGAGCATCTCATTTAATTCATATAAGTAGTCATATAAGTTCCCGTTTCCGTTACCGACTGTCTGTCTGTCTGTCTGTCTGTCTGTCTGTCTGTCTGTCTGTCTGACCCGGCCCGGCTTCGCCCAGCCCCTGATGGGGAGCATCTCATTTAATTCATATGAGTAGTCATATAAGTTCCCGTTCCCGACTGACTGTCTGTCTGTCTGTCTGTCTGTCTGTCTGTCTGTCTGTCTGTCTGTCTGTCTAATCATTTATTGGTTGCAGTTAGAACAACCTTAGATAAACGAAGACCAACTTGGTAATATATTAACTTGGGTAAATGGAGCAGCGGCAGCAGCAGAAGAAGAAGAAAAAGGAGGAGTAGGAGCTGGGAGGAGGAAGAGGGAGGAGGAGGGAGGAGGAGGAGAAAGAGAGAAGAGGAGGAGGGAGGAGGGAGGGGGAGGAGAAGAGGAAGAGGGTAGGAGGTGGAGGAGGAGGAGGAGGAGGAGGAATATAACGCATATGCCTGTAGATTTAATAATGGCTGAGGTTGTTCCATGTCTTCTTAGAGTTGGCGACAGTGTAAAGAAATATAAAATCTTCAAACTTGATAGAGATAAGGTAACTATTATTTATTCATTCTTTAAGCAAAAAAAGATGAGTTACAATATTATGCATTATGCATTATTTTTATGAAAACCTTGAAAATGCCTTACAGATTGTATCATTATTTATTATAACTCATATGCCGGTACATAACTATGGACAAAGAGTTTATAAATCTTTGAAAACGATGCCACAATATGACTATAAGTTATACAGAAAAGTTATGCCCCTTGAAATAACTTTTACAGAGTTAAGTCCCCTGAAATAGATGAAAGTATAATGAAAAATGAAATAATTTTGGGTAAGCAGCCGATTTCATACTAAAAAAATATGACAGTGGGCTGCGCTGGAATGAAAGGAAGACGTGTAAAAAATTTCATCTCAATGGGATGGGCCGTTCGCGAGCGCATTAGGGACATATAGACAGACAGACAGACGGACGGAGATCGCCTTTTATATATAAGATATACCCATCCATGTTGGGTTTTCCTCTTGTCCGCTTACTCGTTAGGCCTCCCTCCATATACATCTTTTCCAGACTCTACACGCCCAAAGTATTTCATTTCCCTCACTTTCGTTTGTCTTAATAACCACATTTCTTTGACAATGAATCCCTGTTGAACGGTTCAGTGTGTTCTCTATTTCGCCCATGCAGGAGGAGGAGGAGGGAGGAGGAGGAGAGAGTAGGAGGAGGGAGGAGGCGGAGGGAGAAGGAAGAGGGAGGAGGAAGGAGGAGAATGAGGGGGAGGAGGAGGGAAGGGGAGGAGGAGGAGGGAGGAGGAGGAATGTGAAGGGAGGAAGAGGGAGGAGGAGGAGGGAGGTGGAGAGAGGAGGAGGGAGGAGGAGGAAGAGGGAGGAGGAGGAATGTGAAGGGAGGAGGGGGAGGAGGTAGAGGGAGGAGGAGGGATTAGGAGGAGGAGAGAGGAGTAGGGTGGAGGAGGAGGCGAGGAGGAGGGAGGAGGAAGAGGGAGAAGGAGGGAGGAGGAGAACGCAGGAGGAGAAGGGAGCAGGAGGAGGATAGGGAGGAGGAGGGAGAGGGAGGAGGAGGGAGGAGGAGGAGAGAGTAGGAGGAGGGAGGAGGAGGAGAGAGTAGGAGGAGGGAGGAGGCGGAGGGAGAAGGAAGAGGGAGGAGGAAGAGAAGGAAGAGGGAGGAGGAGGGGGAGGAGGAGGAGGAGGGAGGAGGAGGAATGTGAAGGGAGGAGGAGGGAGGAGGTAGAGGGAAGAGGAGGAGGAGGGAGGCGGAGAGAGGAGGAGGGAGGAGGAAGAGGGAGGAGGAGGAATGTGAAGGGAGGAGGAGGGAGGAGGAGGGAGGAGGAGGAGGAGGGAGGAGGCGGAGGGGGAGGAGGGAAGAGGAGGGAGGAAGAAGGAGGAGGAGGGAGGAGGAGTGATGAGGAGGAGGGAGGAGGAGGAGGAGGAGGAGGAAGAGGGAGGAGGAGGAATGTGAAGGGAGGAGGAGGGAGGAGGTAGAATGAGGAGGAGGGAGGAGGAGGAGAGGGAGGAGGAGGGGAGGAGGGAGGAAGAAGGAGGAGGAGGGAGAAGGAGGGATGAGGAGGAGGAGGGAGGAGGAGGAATGTGAAGGGAGGAGGAGGTAGAGGGAGGAGGAGAAGGGAGGAGGAGGGATGAGGAGGAAGAGGGAGGAGGAGGAATGTGAAGGGAGGAGGAGGGAGGAGGTAGAGGGAGGAGGAGGAGGAGAGGGAGGAGGAGGAGGAGAGGGAGGAGGAGGAGGGAGGAGGAGGAGGAGGGAGAAGAAGGAAGGAGGAGGAGGAAGGAGGGAGAATGAGGAGGGGAGGAAGGAAAGAGAGGTGGAAGGGGAGGAGGAGGGAGGAGGTAAGAGGTAGGGGGAGGAGGAGGTAGAGGGAGGAGGAGGAGGGAGGAAAGGGAAGAGGAGGAGGAGGGTGGAGGGAGGAGGAGGAGGGAGGAGGTAGGAGGAGGAAGAGGGAAGAGGGAGAAGAAGGGAGAAGGAGGAGGGAGGATGATGAGGGAGAAGGAGGCAGGAGGAGGAGGAGGGAGGCAGGAGGAGGAGGGATGAGGAGGGAGAGGGAGGAGGAGGGAAGATGAGGGAGGAGGGGGAGGAGGCGGAGGGAGGAGGATGGAGGAGGAGGGAAGAGGGAGAAGGAAGAGGGAGAAGGAGGAGCTAGGAGGGAGAGGGAGGAGGAAGAGGAGAAGGGTGGAGGGAGGAGGTAGAGGGAGGAGAAGAGAGGGGGAGAGAGTTCGCCATTCCGAATTCATACTCGTCTAGTTCTTCCCTTCTACACGACTGTAGATAACTTCCTTACACATAACAAGATGAATTGTTATTGATATTGCCGTGGCATGGAGGAATATCAGCAGCAGAGTTGATCCAAAAAACCAAAGACTGAGATCTACGGAGAGCCATGAACGCCTACGCCAGCCGGCACGGCACTTGATGATGATGATTGCCGTGTGACGATTCTGTGTAGTCACGTCATTTTCTTCCCTTTCCCTAGCGTTTTGGTTCGGGGATTCTTTCATCATCATCATCATATATTTACGTACGTATTTTGGGAGGGGGAGGAGGGAGGAGGAGGAAGAAGAAAAAAAAACTATGACAGTTGACAGCTCTGGAATGAAAGGAAGGCGTGTAGAAAATTTCATCTCAATCGGATGGGCCGTTCGCGAACAAATAAAGGACATACATATTTACATACATACATATATACATACATATTTACATACATACACTTTGTTTTATAAATATAGATTCCAAGGCATTTGGTAAAGTAAGACCTGATAATTGAAATAGTGGTTATTTCAAAGAAAAAGATGACAAATAAATGTGAGATAACAATAGCAGAGAAAATGCTTAACCAATTTGATAAATTTAATATCTATGGATGATTATAACATCAGACAGAAGATGCACGACAGATATTAAAAACAGAATAGCTGCACTCCAGAAATTGAATAGTTTCTTATACAGTAAGTCACTATCCTAAGAGTCCTATGAATGAACAAATTCAGAATAGCTTGGAAGCAATGAAGATGGTGTTCCTGAGAAGAATGTTGCGAACACCTTGGACTGCCAGAATAACTAACAACGATTGCCTGGAAGAGGCTTATGAAACTAGACCATTATATACAACAATAAGAAAGAGACAAACAGCATTCTTTGGTCATGTGATGAGAAGAGAGGCATTGGAGAACATGACAACTGGAAAGATTAGTGGGGAAAAGAGGCACAGGTTCACCAAGAGAAGTGATGCTGCATGAACTGAGATTGTGATATGGAGCAGAGTTAATCCAGAGCACCAAGGACTGAGATCTTTAGAAAGACATGAAGTCCTAAGGCAGATGGCAAGGCATATGATGATTATGACATAGCTGCTGGTCTTCAGAGTTTTGATTTTCTCTTCTACTCCAGGTGGGTCAAACTGCGACTGAATATGATGACTGCAGTTACAGGCATTCTAGAGCCTCTTGCTGACTGCTTTCCCTTGGGACTGTGGGCTGGCTGGGCATTGCATCACTTTTTCTCCATCAATCCATTCATGTTTTTCATCTGTCATGTTTTTTCATGGATGGTTCTAGATTATATTCAACTTACTACAGTTCAGGTATGTATTTAGCACGATTTTCATTGTTTCGTCGAGTAACTTTTTAAAGTTTAAACTAATTTTGTGTGTGTGCATTTGCTCAATTTTGAACTCAAGCATAGTCCATGCACTTCTAGAAACATTGGACCAATTTTTGCATGTGGATTCATTCATTCATTCATTCATTCATTCATTAGCATGTCCTTTGCAGAACCTCACTCCCATAACAACCTTCTGGAAAACTTCTCGATCATAAGCAAGATGTCCCGTGTCCGATACACCCATCTGGAGATCATCCGCCACATCCTGCACCCATCTTATCTTTGGCCTTTTTCTTCCTCTATTCCCAGGCATATATCCCTCCATTATTGTTCTCTCCAAACTTTCGTGACGTTTTCACTCTCCTTCTTAGTCTGACACATGAGATTTCCTTGGTAACACCGTTGGGATTAACTCCGTCATCATGATTACTAGTACTGGCCCCTGTGTCACACTCTTCCCCAGGATTATCTGATCTGCCTGGCCTCAGGGTCTCACCACCAGATCTCATTCTTATTAGGTTTTCTTTCATGGTTGTTAAGGTTTCTTGGCACGTTTCGCAAAAGTTAGTTTGCCATTGCTTTCCTTCTGGGCAGTGATTGTACTAGTCGGTGGCCATAGCCATTGTCACTACTGATGAGATCATCTGCCTATCGCCGCAGAGTGCAGACCATAACCAACAACAATCTGTCGGCTGCTCTCACACTCCATCCACCACCTGCATATGGATTAGCTATCTCTATTACCAGTGTCTTTCGCCATCAGGCGTATCCACTCTGACTTCTGATGTACTTATAATTTACGTCCCAAAGTCAAGGACAAGAAGTCAACATTTCAGTCCAGGAGTTGAGCCACTACCTCGGCATAAGCACACCAGAAGTTTAAGAGCGAGCGCTCTTATCCAATCGGATATGCTTACCTCCAAACTCATTTTATTTAGACTGATCTTGTAGTGGGATTTTAAAATGGGAGGAACTAGGAAATGGCAGTCTCAAGGTTATCAAACGTTTACAAAAATGAAAACAGACAGGCCAAAAACAGTGACTACCGCTAGAAATTGAATTCAGTCAACTTGACAGAGCAGTTTGATTTTAATTTTGCTAATGACATTTAACTTCTGACCCCCACGTGAAATCAGAAGAAAGATAAACTAAACTCACTTGTTGGGAATTCACAACAATTAATTTGAAAATTTCATAGAGGAAGACAAAGATAATGAGAATAAATCAAGCAAATGTTATCCCCAGTCTCTTTGATTGAAATCTCACTTGAGAAGTTGGAATCTTGCACCTATTTAAGTAGTAGTTTACATAAAGATGGGAAACAGAGATATTAAAATAAGAATGCAAAAGGTAACAGCAGCTTTGCACAGTACTAGGAAATTTGTGGAAGTAAAATTAAAATTAACTTAATACCGAAGTCAGAATATTTAACTGTAATTTTAAATTAGAACTGCTGCGTGGGTAAGAAATGTATAGCTAAAACAGTTAATAATAAACTACAAATATTCAACATGCCTGTCTAAACTAGGACTAAAATGGTTGACAGAATCACTAATGTGGATCTTAGAGAGAGAACTTGACAGATTACAGCAAATCAAGAGAAGGAAAAGACCCTGGTGCAAGATAGGACACATATTGACAACACTTGATAATAGTATAACTAGGAAGTCCTGTCTCTGGAACCTACATAGCAAATGAAATAGCAAATGAAATAGTAAAAGTAAAATAAAGAACCCATGTTATATGCCTTGAGGTGTATTTGACAAATAGATCCACATTTTTATAAACCACTTGGCACTTGAGTGGCGATGTGGTCAGTATGATGCAGGCTACCCATACTTCCTAAGAGATTTCCTGGTCCCCATCTAAGCCTGGGTCAGCCTGGGAGCTTAAGTCAATCTTCATAATCTACCTTTATGCCCAAAACACCACCATGTGAATGTGGAAGGCAAGGGGAAACCACCAAATTATCTTCCCAAGATTTCATGACGACACACATTTCAGAAATAGTGAACGATGTTAATGGCTGCCTTAGGACATCCTCGCCTGGTAGGGACAGTCATGAGCCACAGGTGACACCAGACCGTCATCTAGCTACTGATGGCAAAACTATAACTAAACTAAATAAATTTAGAGTAGGAACATGGAATGTTAGGACATTAAATGAGCTAGGAAAGTTAAACAATGTTCTAAGAGAAATGGAAAACATGAAAATGAATATACTAGGCATAAGTGAGATGAGATGGAAGGGATCTGGCAAAATTATAACCGACAAACATACAATAATTTATTCTGGAGGGGACACACATAAAAAAGGTGTAGGAATAATATTTGATGAAAAAACAGCCACATCTATGAATGGATACTGGTGTATTTCGGATAGAGTTATAATGATCAAAATCAAAGGCAAACCAATAGATATAAACATTATACAAGTATATGCACCAACAACAAGCAGTAGTAATGAAGAAATACAACACTTTTACGATGAAGTAGAAATGGCAATAGCTCAAATTGGATCACAAGAAATAAAAATAATACCGGGAGATTTTAATGCAAAAGTAGGAAAGGGAAAAATAGAGGATATAGTGGGGAATTACGGTTTGGGTACAAGAAATGAAAGAGGAGAGAAACTAATAGAATGGGCAAATATTAATGATATGATAATTGGAAACACATGGTTTAAAACCATAAAAGATGACTATACACATGGAAAAGCCCTGACATGAAAATACGCAACCAAATTGACTACATACTTGTTAATAAAAGATTTAGAAATGCATTAATTAATGTAAAGACAATGCCTGGTGCTGACGGTAATAGTGATCATGTACCACTATGTGGACAAATAAAAGTAAGATTAAAGAGAGGGGAAAAAATGGTTAAGAACCTGAGACTTAATAAAGAGGTTCTGAAAGTAGATCAAGAAATTCAAGAACAATACAGAGTGATTGTGAAAAATAGGTACAATGCAATAGCTAAAATACAGAGTATAAATGAACAATGGGAAATGTTAAGGGACTCCATTCATCAAACTAGCAAAGAAATATTACCAGAGAGAAGCCAAAAAGCTAAGAAAAAAATGGATGAATTAAGAAATCTTAATGCTGATGGACAAAAGGAAACAGAATAAAAATGACAAACAAGAGTATGCTAAGATAAATAAAGAAATAAGAGATAAATGTGTGAAGGCAAAAGAAAGTTGGTTAAACGAGCACTGCAAAAAAATTGAATTAAATTCTATTAAAGATCAAAAAAGTATGCACAGACAAATCAGTGAGCTCACAAGAAGAAAATAAGAATAAATACAGGGTGTTTGAAATACAAAAACAGGAAAGATATTATTGGAGGAAGGTGCTATAATGAAGAGGTGGAATGAGTATATAAGAGGATTATATAATGGAGAAAGGGAAGAATTAACAGAAGAAAGTAACTTAGAAGGCCCACCTATTCTACAAGAAGAAGTCGCTGACGATATGAAACATGAAGAAAGGAAAAACAGCTGGGCCACATAAAATCACAGTAGAAGAGTTAGAAGTATTGGGAGAATTTGGGGTAGATGTATTAACCGAAATGCTGAATGATATTTACAACAGTAGTTATTTACCAACCGATATGCTGAAATCTGTATTCATAGCAAGACCAAAAAGACCAGGAGCAATTGAATGCGAAGATTTTCGTACATTTAACCTCATAAACCATGTCACTAAGCTTCTACTCAGAATTATAATGAGAAGAACAAGAAAGAAAATAAAAATGGAAATTAGTGAAGAACAGTATGGTTTTATGGAAGGAAAGGGTACAAACAATACAATATGTATATTACAAACACTAATAGAAAGGTCAATCTCTGAAAGAGTCACTCAAAAACTAATTGTCGACGTTTGGTGCAGGAGAGCCTGGCGTATGATACCACAACATCTAGCTTAAGAATGGAGGTGGAGGCGGTCAGTGCAGCTTTCCGCTGGATGAGAACACGATACATACATACATGGTGATTGTAACTGACTCAGAAAGCATGCTGAGGAGGGTGAGGACAGGCAGGCTTCGTGCAGAGTGGCTTGCTTTGCTTCGGAGGTCATGGGTGGCAAGCATCGCCTGAATCTTTTCTCCAGGGCATGCCGGTGTGCTGGGGAATGAACAGGGGACAGATTGGCTGGCTTGGCAAAACTTGGTGAAGTATTGATGCATGACAAGGCAGACGTTGTTGCGGCCTTGTGGGACCACGTGTACACTTTGGAGGAGCAAATGGATCACCATAGTCTGGCAAGAATGAGGCAGCGAGGAGTGACAAGGGAATCTGGCCGACGCTCGACGCTCAGAGGAAAGGCAAGACGGACATATAATCAGATTGCTACTGGAACTATTGGTATTGGAACTCTTCGCTGGCTGCTGAGGATGGGGACGGAGCGCTTATGGGAATGCCCCAAATGCTGTGATGTCGGTTCCTAAATCAATCAATCAATCAATCAATCAATAGAAAGGGCAATAGAGAAACAGAGACATATATTTATGCTTTATATATTATACTAAGGCATTTGATAAAGTAAAACATGATGAACTGATTAAAATGTTGGAAGATATCATTGATGGGAGAGATTTAAGAATAATAAATAATATATACTGGAACCAAGTAACAGCAATTAAAATGGGAACTAAAGAGGGTAGTTACGAACAGATAGATCTAGGAGTACGACAGGGGTGTGTCTTGTCACCCGATCTCTTCTCCCTATATAGCGAAGTAATAATGAGAGAGATCAAAGAAAAGCCAGGAATACTAATTGGAGGATATAATATAAACAATATACGCTATGCAGATGACACAGTATTGGTGGCAGATAATGCAACAGACCTACAACAATTGTTGGACATTGTAGTAACAGAGAGTGCACAGAAAGGACTCTCCTTGAATATCAAGAAAATAGTAACAATGGTGATATGAAAGAAAATGGGGACACCAAAATGTGACATAGAAATAGAAGGGGAAATTCTCAACCAAGTGGATAATTTTAAATACCTAGGGGCACTTATAACATCAGATGGAAGATGTACAACAGAGATTGAGAGCAGAATAGGGCAGGCAAAAGCCGCATTTCAGAAAATGAAGAGTATCTTATGCAATAAGTCGCTATCAATGAATGTAAGAAAGAGAGTGCTAAAATGCTATATAAAACCAGTTTTGCTGTATGGCAGCGAATCATGGAATGTAAATGAACAAATTAGGAAGAACTTATAAGCAACAGAGATGTGGGTTTTAAGACGAATGTTGCCAATTCCTTGGACTGCCAGAGTAACTAACAACGATTGCCTGAAAGAGGCTAATAAAACTAGAACACTATATACAACAATAAGAAAGAGACAAACAGCTTTCTTTGGTCATGTGATGAGAAGAGAGGCATTGGAGAACATCGAGACAACTGGAAAGATCGAGGGGAAGAGAGGCAGAGGCAGACCAAGAGAAATGATGCTGGATGGATTGAGACGGTGGCATGGAGGAATATCATCAGCAGAGTTGATCCAGAACACCAAAGACCGAGATCTGTGGAGAGCCATGAACGCCTATGCCACCTGGTAGGGCACTTGATGATGATGATAACCTTTATGCAAATTTGAACCTATGACCGCCAGGCTGTCAGACAAATGGACTAGCCATTGCGCTAACACAGTTCCCACAAGAAATAGAGGGAGACATGCAAGCACATAAAGATTAATATTAGAGTTGAATAACAAAAGGGAGACACAACGGAGGAGCAGTAGATAGCAAAAGATAGCATGGCTTGGCATTGAGTTGGTTGAGGTTCTATGCATCATGGGGGATAAAGAGCACAATAAGAAGAAGGTACCCATATTGCTTTATCTATTATTTTATGTGGAAAAACACTTTCGCCTGTGTTATAGATTCACTGTGCAGATATTGGTGTATAATTATCCATGTTCTTTCATTATCCCAAGTCCATGTTTCCCCCATAATCTCTTCATAACCCATGTTATCTGGTCCTATCTTGTCAATTAGATCATCCATCCAAAAAAAAATTTTTTTTTTCCATATCCTTTTAAGGGACATCGCTGTTAACATCAGCATCTTTCAGCTGTATGTTGATTTCTTGGCAAGATTACGCTCAGTAGTTTGCCATTGCTTTCTGAGCGACCGGCTCCATACTCTCATAAGTCACTGGCGCGACTCGAACCGCTTCCAATTCTTGTGTGCTCACGTCAACCACAAGAATATTCGGGATTACGAAGAAAGCTACTAACCCCTCGGCCAGGGAGCTCGGCCATCCAAAATTAAATATTGTAATTTCTTTGATTAACTATAGAATTGTGAAGTTTCAGGTAAAACTCTCCCTAGTAAATTTCTGAAACGTTAATGATAATTATGTCCCCCTTGAACTATTTTGCAAGGTGATATAATTTTCCATAGTGGCTACACCTATAATGTCTGCATGTCTTTATTAATGCACTTTTCTATGAAAAGAGGTGATGTGTTTTTTTAAGGGCTTTCCCTAGATACTTGTAGCATGAGTCCAAATATTTACTATTGCTGCACACAAACACTGTGGGACCTTTTTGATGTCACTAACTTTAACGCGCCATTACTTTTATAGTAATATAATAATATATGACATGGCATTATATGACACTTTAAGTGGTAAAAATTGTGCTACCCCAGCCATTTCACACCATCTCATGAGAACAGGACAGTTATAATTTGTGTCACATTATGTGATGATAGGGTCTGGAGAAGAATGTGACCACCTGGTAGATCAGGGTGTTAAAGACAGATGTCAACAGAAGAAGAAAATGCTGGAAGATTTGATATCAGCATGAAGAGAATCAGTGGTCAACATACTTGACATACGTTTATGGAGAAACACAATTGCCTGTGTCGCTCGTCATGGCACTTAACAGTGTTGAGATTATCAATCACTTCCTGTTCCTCTTGGTGACCAGGACATTGTAATCTTGTCTGGGAGCAATTTTCTTTTGTTGACTTAAGTAATCCTGACGATGTAATGATAGATGTGACTTTAAACAAAAGCATGTAGGGAATGGGGATTAAAAGATGTTAAAAGCAAGAGGATTGTCTTCATTGCACTGAGTTGTAGCCCACATAGCTCAGTCTTATACCACAGAGCAGCCTGCAGAATGTGTTGCACAGAACACAAACTGCGTAGCTCCAGTGATTTTTTTGTTTTTGCACTCGCTCACTTTGAACTCAAGCGTAGTCCATACACACTACTTCTTGTGGTACAGGACTGAATTTTGCTTGTGGATTAGCTTTCCCTATGAACAGTGTCCCTCACCATCAGGCGAACCCACTCTGACTTCAGAAGTACTTGTAATTTACATCCCCAAGTCACGGACGATAGGTCAACATTTTAGTTCAACTGTCTGGTGTAGGGGTTGAATCCCTTATCTCGGCATCAACACAAGGGATGTTTAAGAACATGCGCTCTTATTCATTCGGCCATGCTGACAGACAGCTCCACTGATAATCACCTGGGGATTCCGACAATTGTACACCTGTGAACTGAATGACAGAGTAGGAAAATGAACACATGATCTTTGTAGCACACAGCAGGTGTGTCAGGGTCTTGTTTTACACTAACAATGGCTCGCGTTCTCTAACAGGAGTGAAACAATCATACACAGAGAATGATTGTACTCTAACACACGGCGACATAACTGAACCACTTTAATCACACTTCTCAACGGCATTCAGATAATGCTGCGCTCACAATTAGCGACAATGCCATTTACAGATACATACATACTTTATACAAGTTCATAAATGCATGGAATAAAGCACTCACTCAGTCTCTAAATCAACTCTACAAAGCATACAGGCTTTCTTCCATCAAGCATAGACCAATACATAAATACGTGCACCACTCTCTTTCATGTCCGTCCAGTCTCGAAGTCCTAGGCCGTCTGAGCTACCAGCGATGGTTCCTCGTTGGCTCTGCTTTCAGTTCTCGTGCACTTCGTGCGTCACGCTGACCACTGGCCATCCACTGCGTAATAGCTGTTAGTCAAGTTCACAGTCGTACTTGGTCATCGCCTCCTGGCGATGGCAATGGAGATTCTGACAAGGTGGCTTGACCACTTCATCTTGGAGAGCTCTGTGTGTATAGATGATAGTAGCGCAGAGAATGTTGAACGTATGCCTTGGTTATTTTCTAGGACATCCATATTTGTGCCATGTTCATGAGAGATGTTTGCCTATCATTAGTACCAAAATAATTTTCTATTTTTAATGCTGTTTATTTCTTATGCTTGCTTGCTTGTGTTCGTTGGCTTATTCTTCTTCTTCGCTCACCTTCAGATGTCAGTATGAATTAATCCACAGAAAGTTGTCAACATAAGCTTGTTGATAATCCCATAAAGTTTGTCCTCAAATGAAGCGGGAGTAAACAAAAATACTTTTCTCTGTTCTGTATATGTTGGAACTCCTGCAATAAATGTTTAGATGTCATTTCACAGTCACATTCATTGGTATCTCTTACCTTTAGTTGATTAAACATGTGATGCCTCAGTCTGTTGTGTCCTGCGTTGAGTCAGAAGATTGTCAATTGTTCTTTTCGGTTGAGTAGGCAATATGCATAATCTTTCTGGTGGCCTGAATGCTCTGATTTCCACTTGACTCTATAGTTGCATCTTTTAATCTCCTAGCCTCATCACAGGTTTTGTTTAAAACCTTCATTATATATCCAATATATTATTTCCTGTGGGTTTATATAGTTTTGGTTTGTTGGCTTTTATTAAAAGTGGCTGGCATTATTTTACATTACTTCATAGTTTTATTTTGTTTTATTTCAGAATGGTCCCTTATTGTTTTCATTGCCAGAGTATGTGCTTGCATGGATTGTGAGAGAGCTGACTTCCACGTATATATTTATCCTGGCTGTTATTAATCCCCATTATATCAAATGGGGCGCAAGGACATTTCGAGTCAAATATGGAGGTCTCGTTGAGCTAGTTAAAACTAAAGATAAAACACAGTACTTGTGACTAGAAACTCAAGTGATAAAACTTGTGTGTGGTAAATACATTTACAGTTTGCTAAACTTTTTTACCATTGCTTAGGAAAGAGAATGGAAAACAATGGTTCCAATGCTGATTTATAATCATAGGTTAATGGTAGATAGTAACACTGCCATACAGAACATAATAAATGTTAATTACAATCTTACTGTACAATAGTTACTCTAACAACAATAGCGATTCTGTTAACAGATGGATTTGTGGTATCATAATGAAGAGGGCACTTGTTTACCATCATAATACAGCATTAGTGCATGATACAGCAGATGTGATCATGGCCTTTTAGGATTATGTGAATAGTGTGGAAGAGCAGATAAATCATCATGGCTTGGAGAATATAGTGTGGCAGCGAGTGACCAGAGGATCCGGCTGACTTGCAGTACTCCAAGGAAAGGCCAAATAGACACATCATCAGACTGCACGTGGGACAGTTTGCTGGTTGTTGAAGGCCGGGATTGCACCTGGGACAGTTCGCTGGTTGTTGAAGGCAGGGATTGCACCTGGGACTGTTCGCTGGTTGTTGAAGGCGGGGATTGCACCTGGGACAGTTCGCTGGTTGTTGAAGGCAGGGATTGCACCTGGGACTGTTCGCTGGTTGTTGAAGGCGGGGATTGAGCACATATGGGAATGTCTCGAGTGCTGTAATCTCATTTCTTGACTCAACTCAACACAACGAGCAAGTTCAATTCCAAGCTGTACAGACATTTTCCCCTTCGATTGCATAGGCTGTGATTTTGATGTTAAATGAGTATCCGAAATATTATGTAGGAAGAAAGGTGGCTGGGAAGAGAGCCAGTAACCCCATCTCACAATGCCAATATGTAAAATGTTATGAGCCTGTACCTGCTATGAGATTATTACTTTTTGTCACAGATGGTCATCTGTTGACAGTGAGAAGTTTTATTTTTGAAATTACATTTTGTTTGCAATATTTGATTCTAAAAGCAAGAAAAGTGCTCTGCACATCTAGTCATTCATCTTCTTCTGCCCTTCATTTCTTATTGATGTATAAACTCTGAAACAACTCATGCCAGACAACACTGTCTTCTGCTATCTCCTGCAGCTGCCTTCATGATCTGTACTGCATAAAATTCAAAATTGACAGATGTGGCTTGAGTGGGTGCCAAGCTTAGACTTGCCTGTCCTACAAGAACTTATATGGATATAATATCTGGATAAATCTGATTGATAATCTGATCTGAATGATTATAAATATTGTGATGTGTGCATATACGAGGGTACTGATAAAACTATGGGATAAGTGCATCAATGTTGGTGGAAATTATGTTGGGAAATAAAGGGACAATGTATGTATACAAATAAACTGGTTTAAAGTTGTTATCATATTTAGTTATTTTTCTACAACCATTTGTGACTTACTTATTAACTTACCCTCATATTTTAACTACAAGGAAGTTTTCTTATCTTGTTGATGTGACTCTAAACAAAGTTGTGAAATCACTTCCATGTGCCAGATTAAGAAATAGGTGTCTGTACTGTAATCGCTAGCATGCTTGCCTGGCAGTCTGGTGATTTCATATTTGAATCTCCATCGAAGCAAGGATTTTAGACAATTTGACCTGGGCTCCCAGGTTAGCCCAGTGTAAAATGGGTAGCGGGAAACATTCCTGGATGTGAAGGCCACCATCATGATATTGACTACATCACCTATTGAGAGCCATTAGTCTATAAACAGAAGAGGCTATCACCATATACCCAATACACCTCAAGACATGGAAAAGTTTCCTTGACTGTTAACATAAATGTAACGAGATAATGATATGTG
Organism: Cepaea hortensis; assembly: GCA_963921405.1. Taxonomy (NCBI): domain Eukaryota; kingdom Metazoa; phylum Mollusca; class Gastropoda; order Stylommatophora; family Helicidae; genus Cepaea; species Cepaea hortensis. The sequence goes on along the minus strand of OY992878.1, from coordinate 66,521,276 downwards.
TTGTACTATACTAGTGTGAACTTGTGTACATATTTAAATAATCGATTGCATTTATGCAAATTATGTATTTCTTGCGTTTGTAATTAGTTTTATCAAGACTGGAGTCCCTTTGATTAATCTACTACTAAAACAGACACCAAGCATAATAATGATACTGTGACTTTGATAATACATGCTTTATTTGAATAGAATAAGGATATCTTGAAAACAGAGGGAAATGTCTTCAGCTGCTATATAGGAGGAAATCTAGGAAGATATTTCTTAAAACATCTGTGCCGTGTCCCTTGTACTTAAAACAGTGGTCTTCAGTGCTTCCACTTTGCCATTTCTTCATCACTGCCTGAGTAATCTTGTGCTTTTTTTTCTATTACATTGATACTGCTTTCTGTGGAGTGCTGTCTGGTTATATTCATGTGACATGACTGAACCTTTTGCTTCTTACACATTTAATGAATGTTAGAATATGTGTGTGAATGTGGAAAGAGAAATGAAAAATAATTATACGATAAGAAAGCTTGTCACTTGATCTTATTATGCCCATTATTTGGGAATACCTAAGATTTCACAATCCTATGGCTGTACCTTCCATGGGATGACATTTTCTGTCTGTCCCTGTCTCTCGCTAAAACACAATACACAGTTGAAAAAAACTGAATTTGTTATGTGGTTCATTTTGTTGCACTCTGTGTAATTTCTTAGTGCTGTAATTTCTTAGTGCTAAATCTCCCCTCATTGTTGTCTGTTTTTATCATTGTGGCATAATGATTGTTCTTACACCCATGCCATCCCCATATGTGCGTTTTAAATTCCAGTTTTACATTTGATTCCAAACTATATCAATCTTATAACCGTTGTTCATTCCTGTGCCCCATTCATGGATCTGCCTTTTTGTTTAGCAATACCCTCCTATCCATGTTCACTTGTTTTCAATTCAAATGTTTTTGATGCCATCACATTGGCTTCCTTAAGTCCATCATCATAATCAGGTCAATACTTTTGATTTTCTGTAATTTCTGGAAACACCAAATAGGTAGAAATCCATAAACATGTTTATCTGTGAAACTCTTTTTGATTGAGTTAATGCCTGTTGCTATGCTCTCTTCATTGTTTCATTTCACTGTTTTCAGTTTTTGCTTTCTTCTTTCTCTTCTCATTCTCTTCCTTCTTTCTCTTCTTCTTCTTAACACAGTTAAGGGTCAGCGACTGATAAGAGGGAAATCATGGATGGCTCAGGCGGAGGATACGATCAGACAGGTGTGCCCCTTGGAGAACATCAGGCGTGGAGAGGAGTGGGTCAGAGTGGCAGTGGAGCAGTCAGAATTGTGCAGAGTTATAATCACATTAAGCCGGGAGTGCAGGGAGTGGCCGGCAGGGGCCACGGAAGTGGAAATCCAGCAACTAATTCAGGACAATGCTCACTCGGGTGATGTGATTATCTACACAGATGGTTCGGTGTCAAGAGGTGAGAAAAGTGGCTGGGGGTTCATAGCCAAAGCCAATGGTCGACGTTTGGGGCAGAAGAGCCTGGCATATGATACCACAACATCCAGCTTAAGAATGGAAGTGGAGGCAGTCACTGCGGCTCTCCGCTGGATGGAGAATACGACACACACATTGTGATTGTAACTGACTCAGAAAGCATGCTGACGAGGGTGAGGATGGGCAGGCTTCGTGCGGAGTGGCTTGCTTCGTTTCGGAGGTCACGGGTGACAAGCATCGCCTGGATCTTTTCTCCGGGGCATGCCGGTGTGCTGGGAAATGAACAGGTGGACAGATTGGCTGGCTCTGCAGAACTTGGTGGAGTATTGATACATGACAAGGCAGACGTGGTTGCAGCCTTGTGGGAGCACGTGCACACCTCGGAGGAGCAAATGGATTACCATGGTCTGGCAAGAATGAGACAGCGAGGAGTGACGAAGGGATCTGGCCGACGCTCAACGCTCAGAGCAAAGGCGAGACGGACATATAATCAGATTGCTACTGGTACTATTAGTGTTGGAACTCTTCGCTGGCTGCTGAGGATGGGGACGGAGCACTTGTGGGAATGCCCCAAATGCTGTGATGTCGATTCCTAAATCAATCAATCAATCAATCAATCAATCTTCTTCTCCTTTTGCATATTTTCCATCCCTGTTTTGCCTTTCAGTATCAGGTTAAGAAAGGACATCTACTGACTGAAAGCTCTGATGTTTGCTTTACACGTGGTATTACATCCTTATCTTTGCTGAAGCATCTTTCTCTGTGTCCATTAAATTAAGTGTCATTTTGATTTCCTAAATAACAAATCCATCAGTGTACAGTGACCAGTTGTGCCAGTTAGACTGTAGTTGACAAGTCTTCTCATGTGCTTGGTGTGCTGATCTTTTCTGGTCACTTTGATTATCAATCCATTCTATCTATTGTTTCAGTTCAATTAGTCGAAAGTCCTCGTTTAAGCCCAAATTTCTAAGATCATTCAAAATGTTGGCTTCATTCACTGGATGACACTCAGATATAGTTATGAAAACAGACAGTTTATCTGCTCTTTCATTTCCCATGATACCCACATAACCTGTTATTAAGTTGAATGTATGTGCGAATTACGGGCCTCTGCAGGGATTCAATCCCTATATTCAAACTGAATTTGTCTTACACACTGCCTTTTTTACAGATGCTTAGAAAACTAAAGCAATCAAAAACATGAAGTGTGCATACCAGAGAAATGGAGAAGAGGAAAACTTGTGTTGTAAGTGGATTGATGTTGTGATAGATAATTTACACATGACATCAACACAGGCAGGACATCTGGCACTTGATGAAGAGGAATTTCCAAAGAATATTATTGGGATAAAGTTCTGCACATGTCAAGCCACAGGATGATGATGAACCTGCTTGACTTTCTGAGTCATACTGAATAAATTACTTTATCTGTGTTGATTATGTATGAGCATGAGAGTTATTTATGGGGCAGTCTATTTTGACCATCTTGATAGGTAGCACACCATCTGATTAACAGTTTTTTTAGCAGTCTGAACCAGGTGCTGCCGCCACTTGTTTCCTGTTATCATCATTTCTTACTTTGTCTCTGCTTGTTTTTGCATTGGACAAGGAATTCCTTTCTTTAATCAAGCTGCTAATACAATATATAAATGTTTACTGGCTTCTGTGTTTTTGAGATGTTATTTTGTGACCAGCTATGTATATTATAGTTTTTAATTGTGACCTTTTGGTATTTACTTGTGCTTAAGATGGATATCATGCTTACTTGATGAGTTAAAAATACATAAATTTATGTATTTCTTTTCTTTAGTACTGCACCATTATCTGCTTGACATCTTTAACAGTTACTATACATGTCCAGTGTTGTGCATTTGCAATTAATATATTCACAATATTTAAATTAACTTGCTGTTTTTGTTAACTATTTTGTGACATACCTCAGTAAGTTATTTTTATGCATTTCTTTTGTCATGCATATAATTTAGTTCTGTCAATTTAGTATGGTTTGAATTATTGCATTTATGTTAAAGTGTGTGATAAATATGTCATAATTCATCTTATCTATTAATAATAGTGACTTAATAAATTATGTTTTGAGATTCTTTGTCGGATCTTTGCTGCAGTGAAGAATACATCAAGAACAATGTTATATAGAACAGAAACACCGGGAAGGTTAACCCGGTCAACAAATGTCCACAGAAGTCGGATGTGTCTGCCTATCGGCGCAAAACGCAGCTCTACTGTAAACTTTCACAACGCAATCACGTCCGGAAAAAAAACTCCGGATGAACGCAGAAGAAGAAGAAGAACAGAAACATATGGCGAGTTCATCATTTGCAACTAATTTGATGCATTTATAATGTTTTATTACATTTTTACGTATGTTATGCACAAAAGAGAAAGAAAGTGCTAGTAATACATTCACTATTCCAACTAATAGATGTGTATATCCAGAAGGATGACATTATTTTATTCCTATTTATGAATTGTATACCAGAACTTTAATAATCATCTCATTGGTAAGATCAGATCCAAGCAGCTTCACAGTTTGTTTAAGACTCGTAGACTATGAAAACCCCAGTTTATATTCTTTCCTTTATCTGAAACCATTTATTGTGCATTTTCTTTTGAATATTATCATCATTTCTAAATAGTAAATGCTTGAGAGATAGAGAGAGAATGAGAGAAAACAAGAGAGGGGGATGGAAAGAAGAAATGTCCTGGTACCCATTTTAGGCTGGTAGCCTAGGTAAGTGCAGAAAAATAATCACTGCCTTGAAGGGGGATCGTACACACGACCACCGGCCAACAGGGTTTAATAGCAGTGTATTATCACAAGCAAAAGGTAAAAAAATAACTATCTTTTCTTGCATATGTTTTATTCTTCATTTCACTTGCCCTGTTATATAGGGTGTATTTTTAATGACTATGCAGTGTTTGAAAGTATTGCCAGTCCAAGTTTTGTATTCACCCTCTATAAAGTTAATGCAACGTAATAGGTAAATACAAAACTTGGACCGGCAACATTTTCAAACACTGCACTGTCATTAAAAATACACTCTTGTATCTTACAATGTCAGGTTAGAAGAAAGTTTTCTGGGCAGATGCTTTGTGTGGGCTGTGTACTAAGTTATGCTCATTACTTCTGCAGTTCTGCTAATCAACTTGCTCTGATTATGCTGTATCTAAATTTTGATACAGTATCCTGTATGGGGAAGTTTTGTTACATGACTGAACCATCTTCTTGTCTGAACCATCTTCTTGTCACATTAATATGTTTCACATATATTTCATCTTTTAGCAATCCTTTTATATTTTATTGTGTTGAACAATGCTTTTATTAAAATCTGTTGACATATATTTATTGGTGTAATCCTGCAGACAAAACAAACAAGTAATTTATTGTGCAAAATATGGGTATATTAGGAACCGTGATAGCATAATGGTTGGTTGTGCTTGCTTAATGTTTGTCAAAACAATCATCCCGATTCAGTCCAGATAGCAGCAGGATTTGTCCAGCCATTGAGGCTCTGGGCTTGCTTTGAACTCAAGTGTAGTCCATACACACTATTTATAGTAATGATGGACTGAATTTTGTGTGTGGGTTAGCTTTCCCTATTAACAGTGTCCCTCGCCATCAGGCGAACCCACTCCGGCTTCAGAGGTACTTGTAATTTATGTCCCCAAATCAAGGACGACGGGTCAACATTTTAGTATAAACTGTCTGGTATAGGGGTTGAACCGCTAACCTCATCATCAGCACACCAGATGTTTAAGAACATGCGTTCTTATCCATTCGGCCATGTGGATCTGCACTCAGTCTTATAAAATGGGTTCTTAGTATCAATCAGAATTTTCTGGAAGTTATTCGGGAAGAAAACGTGAAGAGAAAACATACTCATCACCCCACTCTCATTATTCTTTGGCCAAGTATTTAACAACTCGTATCACTATCAAAGAGATTTTCTTTTATAGGTGTATTGTTGTAAGCAAAATAAATTTTAAAAATGTAAAAATGTTTGTGTGTGTAAAGTACTGATACATTCCTAACATATATTTTGTATAAAATATTTATATATTCCATTACTCAAAATAAGTAGAAGTAATTAAATGTTATTGTGTGAAATTAATATTACAGCATCCTAAATTATTATTTATTGGTATTCTTTGAAATATTAAACAACACTTTTTATCTCTATTGCGGAAGTGTATATATTGTTGAATATTTGTTTTCTTTCATTGTACTTTGCTATCTTTTGAATAGCACTGTGTTTATTTACTTATAAACAAGATTTATAAATATATACCTGGTAGAATATTAGGTATGTAAAGTGTGTGATTAATAATTATTGTGAGATTAATAATTATTATTAATACATATATCAGTTACTTTATATACATTATAAATCTGGTTTATTCTGTCATTTTGTAATTAAAACAACATGTTACCCACATTTTCCTTGTTTCATATAATTAACCCCATAAGGTTCTTACTTTTATCAAAATTGTATTGAGCATACATTTTCTTCTTCATCGATTCTTTCACAGATGTCTAATGCAGATTAAAACATAATTGTTTACTGTTAGTCTAAGGGATGTAAGATCTCCATACAAATATAATAATCTGTGGGGATGATTATAAATGATTCACATTATTAGGGAATCTCAAAATATTTAAACATGCTGTTCAAAGTAGCTTTTGCAAACCTTATTTGCTTGCAATATGAAGGACAATTAAAATACTTATAAATTATGTTATCATATAGTCAGATGTATACGTTTTTTTTTTTTCATTTTGACATAAATTTTGCAATAACAAGCAATTTTACTCCCCATACCATGGATTAATTGCTTTAATTAAATTGTGATCAAACAGGCCAGCATTTTCAGTATATAAATGTAACAATTATTGAACTTTTGTAACCAGTCTGTTATTTTAGACATGAAAACTATTTTTGTGTAAATAGATACTGAATATGTATTGTTCATTAAGTATTTTTTTAAAAATTCAACTTTGTTATGCTCACACATTCCAAGTTGTAAGTGGCCTATTCGCTAACAGTGAAAATGAAAACATATGTACTCAACATTGTAGGTTGGTTCATATATGTTATTATATGATGTACTTTGTACAAACGGCTCCAGTGGATATTTACTATTTATCATTCATTTGCAGTTGCATTCTGTAACACTTTTGTAATTTCTGCACATCTTATGCTATGTATCTCTTAAATTAGTTTCATTATCACCATCACCAGATTACTCTAGACTTCTTTAGGAGCTGAAACAATCACAATAGTTGGTTCCCCTTCATGAAATGCTTGACAAAGCATTTGAATTTTACAACAGTATAGTTTTCTAAGGCTATGGATGTTATCACCAGATGTATTATGACTTAATCACAGTTTGTTTTTAAATTGAGAGTCTTAAGTGCTTCAACTCATTCTATATCAAACAATGCACAATACATTCATTATTTATTTAATACTTCACCAACCTTTCTTCACTCTTTCTCTCCCAGGTAGTTTTTAAAGTGCTAAGTGTATAGATAAAGTTGAGTTGCATTGAGTCAAGAACCATCCCCATCTTGAACAACCAGCAAAGATCCCAATACTGATGGTACCAGTCTGATTATGTGTCCATCTGGTTACTCCTTGCTGCACCATTCTCTGCAGGATATGATACTTTATCTGCTCTTCCACATTATTCACATAATTTCAAGGGACCCAGACCACCTGTTCCTTTTTGTGTGCTGTTTGTCCTCCAGTCAGTGAAATGCCACAGTAACTGTCTCCACTGTTAGTTATTGCTTAAACTCCTTATTTAAATGCCAAGTTTTAAGGTGTTTAGTGCAGGAGGACCTGGCATATGATACCATAACATTTAGTTTGAGACTGGAGGTGAAGATAGGTGGTTCAGTAAGACATGCCTGGAATGGAAGAAAATAAATGAGTAACTAAAACAGAACATGGTCTGTCTGGGATGGAAAGAGTTAAAGGCGTCAGTGGCCATTGCTGCCTAAGTGATTTCACAAAGGATTTCAAATTGCAGTTTTTTTTTTAAAACCAATGGCATTTATATATTTTCTATTCTAATAAATGTTACACTATATTTTATTCATGATGCTGTTTTCTCTATTCTGCTGAAAATTATTACAACATGAAAAAAACTACTGTTATCTTTCATTTAACATAAATAATTTTTTAATGGATGTTCATATTTATGAACTATGATAACATAGCTAGTTATCTTGTTTATCATTGCAGTAGTGGATTGTTTTAATTATTACAGCATTGTTACAATACTGTATATTTCAGTGCTTATTTATATTTTTATTGAAACCACTGATATCAGAACTTTTCTGTATAAATTATATTTGACTTTTATTTAGTTTTATGTTACTATGTCATTTATTTCAACTTTATGATCACTCTTTTATATGGTACTGTTCATATTATCTTTTACTCCATGTCAAAACTTCTCTCCCCTATTATTTGTAGTCAATATTATACTATTTAATTTGTGCATATTCTAAACTTCTTAGAGTCACTTTTTCATCTTATAAAGTATTTTTTCCAGCAGTATTTTACACTGTAGAAATGTAGCTTTTCTCTTCCTTTTTCTTTATGTTTTATAAATTTGGGTATCTCAAACTCGACAACGATAACAGCGGGTATTAAAGGCAACACGGAGGTAGCCTGCAGAATAATCCAGACAGAGGCAGCTTTTCATCAGATGAAGAACATTCTGTTTTACATATCCGAGTCCCTAGAAGTCAGAAAATGGTTGTGTTATGTTACCTACTTCCCCTACCCCTGTATGCCTGCGAATCATAAACACTTAATAATAAGATTAGAAAGAAACAAGAGGCTACAGAGATACAGTTTCTTCTTAAACAATATTTTAAAAATTTTAAAAAACCTCTGAAGTCAGAGTGGGTTCGCTGATGGCGATGGACACTGTTAATAGGGAAAGCTAATCCACAAGCAAAATTCAGTCAATCACTACTATAAATAGTGTGTATGGACCACGCTTGAGTTCAAAGTGAGCGAGGACCAAAAAAAAATTACAAACTGTAGGACAGCTTTACAAATCATAATTATGGAAATACAACAGACGTTGTAGTGACAAGCCTTCATCAGCAAACGGAAACAAGACAATACAGCAGCTTAGAAACCACAGAGGAGACTCTACAGTAACAGAATGAGAAGAATGGGAAACTGAAGAAAATTTAAAAAAATAGAAATGAAAACATTGTGCGCTACTTATCTCAGAATCCCAGAATGTGAAACCAAGTTTCTAATTAGAATGCCATGAATCCCATGGATAGTTGTGAGGATCAATATCTAAGTACTATAAGAAACAAATTCCCAAAGACTGATGATAATCCGCATTAGGACAAGACAGCTGTCATGTTTTGGTCATATAATGAGATACGGTCGGCGCTGTGGTAAAGGGGTTACGGACGCAATTTTTAATCCCCCATACGACGTTTGAAATACAGCTGCATGCGATTTGGCAGCAGACCATCTTGCATTGGTTTTCATAGAATGGCATGAGTGCCCGACATTCAGAAATCAGTGCCAAACTACAGAACATAAACGTGTCAAGAAATCACAGCCAAAAAATGCTGGGGTTGACTGTGATGTCCTGTAAAGGATATGCAACAAACTTTATATATTATTATTATGAGATAAGAAGAGCTGCAATGACATTGTGGTTAGTGTGCATGTCTGCAAAGACAGTGGTCTGAGTTCAATCCCCAGCTAAGGCAGGATTGTTATTTTTTGGCCGGTGTGGTTCTGGGGTCCACCCAGCCTCTTACAATGAGTACCAGATAATTTTCAGAATTTTCTGGAATGAAAGGGCAATAAGGAAGGGAATTGGCCATATATATGTGATGGGTTAGAATATGTGAAAGCCAGTTATTTCACACCTCAGTAGCATTATTTGCTATGGAACTACCTTTTACCCTTATAAGACAAGTGGGTCTGGAGAAGTTTATGACAGAAGGAAAAATTGAGAGTATTAGAACCATAAGGATGACGGAGGCAGAAAATGCTGCAGTGGTTGGCAGTGACATGAAAAATTATCAGCAGTTGAACTTATCAAGAGGATATAGGACAGGTGTTTGTGTAGAACCATGAAAGTGACATGGAAAATTATCCGCAGATAGACTTATGGTTTGTAGAAGGCAAAGGTACCGTAAATGCTGTGTACATACTGAGAACAGTTATCGAATGTTCTATAGAAGTAAACAAAGATCTACACCTCTGCTTTATTGACTACACAAAGGCTTTCAATAAAGAGAGACATGTCGACATGATAAGGATGCTTGAAGATCTACAAATTGATGGAAAAGACTAGACTTGTAAAAAACATATATTGGAAACAACAAGCTGCCATATGAATTGATGATGAAGTAGGTCAATATCAGCCTATTAAGAGAGGTGTCAGACAGGGATGTGTAATGTCTCCAGATCTTTTTTCCCTGTACAGTGAACATATTTTCAGAAATATAGAAGATATGGAAGGAATCAACATTGGGGGACGATACATCAATAACATTAGATATGCAGATGATACAGTCTTGATTGCAGACAATGAACTGGACCTGCAAAATTTAGTAGATGCGGTTGTTGCACACAGTGAACAACTAGGGTTGTTCACTAGGATTAGAATTGAATTGTAAGAAGACACAGACTATGGTCGTCACTAGGAAGGAAGAAATACCACAATGTAATATACAAGTAAATGGGCATATTCTTAAACAAGTGAATCGGTAAACTATCTCGGAACGGTCATAACATTTGATGGGAGATGCCTTGAAGAGATTTGAACAAGAATTTCCATGGCGACGGTAGCCTTTTGCAAGATGAAAAACATACTGACCAATAAAAAGATATCAATTGAAATGAGAAAAAGAGTGTTGAAGTGCTACATAGAACCAGTACTTTCATATGGATGTGAGGCATGGACAATGAGCAGACAAGCTGAAAAACATCTGAGGAAAATGCAAATAATACAATGGACAGATAGAAAAACCAATGAACAAGTCCTTCAAGAAACAAATGAAGATCGTAAACTGATTAGAGACATTAGACGTAGACAGTCACAATTTGTTGGGCATGTTATGCGAAGAAATGAATTGGAGAATTTAGTGACAACTGGCAAGATCGAAGGGAGCAGACCAAGGGGAAGGCCAAGAATTAAATACCAGGATGGCTTGGCCATATGGCATGGTCAAGACAGAAGCACAGAACTGATCCACGACTCTAGTGATCGAGTGAATGGCAGAACATGACCTCCCATGCTTATTGGCATGGCACATAATGGATGGATGGATGGACTTATCAAGAAGACATAGGATAGATGTTTGTGGAGGAACATGAAAGTGACATTGAAAATTATCTGCAGTCGGGCATATCAAGAAGACATGAGACAGATGTTTGTGGAGGGACATGACTGGACAAACGAATGTGTGCAGGTATGGAAAGGGCAAACAGCAGAACTCATCTCATCTCATCATGTTCTTCTTGTACCTTGTGGTGTCGAGGTGAAGTATAAACAGCAGGAGAGTGCCTGCTTATGGGCTTCATATATGGATTTTCCCATGGACTCTGCTATTCCCTCCGTCCATCAATTATGTGGTCGGCTGCCTCTTCCTCTGCTTCCATAGCTTCCATTTGGCTTGGATTCATGAGAGGCGCAGAGGAATAACATGACTTTCATCAACCCCACTTAGAGAAACAATATATGGTGATAGGAGAAACAAGGCAGACTGTTAACTTTATACCAGAGATGATATTTGAGTGTGAATGAATGAAGACAATGTTAACTTTATACAAGAGATGATATTTGAGTGTGAATGAGTGAAGACAAATACAGCAGCAACTACAGCACTATGGCTAAGAATTAGTAAAATATAACATACTATATACCTGCTTCAAGGGAAATAGACAGACACTAAAGATTTGTTTATTGTTTTGGAATGTGGTTATGTTTAGTTAGTGATTCTTTCAGAAGTAAATTCTTGCTAAAAGCAATAATTTGGAAATCTGGAGACAAATTTCTCATTTACCCAAGGCCTTTGATGAAATATTTTTTAAACTACAATCTCACTGCTAAACCTTTGTAGTTGATCTATTATAAACACTGAAAAGATCAGAAAGCAATGGTTGGATGAACAGTTTTATCAGTTTTCACATATTTATAATACAAACTTTGTAAAGAATTCTCACAATTAACAGTAAACCTCAACACAAATCACCATACAGTTTTTAAAAAAAACATCAATTGATAAATATTATAATAATAATAGAATGCATTCTTGCTCACAATAAATTACATAACATGTATTTATAGCCAGCCGGTGCTTTTAATTTACTATCCAGACAGTTGTGGAATGTCCCATTTTTCTGATCCACAGTTGCTAAGATTTGCCATGACATATCACTACTTCAATTGATGAATAATAACATTAATATAACACATTCTTGCTCAGAATAAATTACTTAAACATTGTCAGTGTGATTTATGCTAACATTTATTTATTGCTGATGCTTTTAATTTACTACCCAGACAGTTGGGGAATGCCCAATTTTTCTGATCCACAATTGCTAAGATTTGCCATGACATTTCATTTTTCATTACTTCATTTGACGAATAATAACATTAATATAACACATTCTTGCTCAGAATAAATTACTTAAGCATTGTCAGTTTGATTAATGCTAACATTTATTTATTGCCGGTGTTTTTTGTTTACTACCCAGACAGACGGGGAAATGCCCTATTTTACTGATCGGCAATTGCTAAGATTCACCATGACATATCACTTCTTGAAGCTGTAAAAAAACATTTAAAATGTATTGAAACTTATTTACTATTAAAGTAACTTTCAATGACTTATCTTATGTACTTAAAAATGTGTATTTTTCCTCAACAAATACACGATCTTAAGATATTGATAGCAAACTATTGCTGTTGGCAAACTTTGACAGTCATTTCGGTCTTTAAAAATAATAATAATAATTTATCAATATATTAATATATCATAATATATGTGTCAGCTATACTGATGCATGTGTTTTAATGTTTACTTGCTAAGTTTGGGTGAATATGTAAAAGTTGGATGAGAAATAGCAACAAAACAAACCAGAAGATAATATTAGGCTTTACAGCAAAATTAAAAAGCCACATAATCTAATACTTAATGTTATATACAATACCAGTTAATCCCTATTAGCGGCAGGATGTTTTCTTGGCCAAGATGAGTTTAGGGATTGACCCAGCCTCATAAAATGGGTACTAGATTTAACTGACAGCGACACCTGTGAGGAAGAGAATTTTTCCCCCCACCTCATAATAATATTTGTGCAGGCCTATCTTAACACCCCTGTGCATGTTGTATAGGGATTACTTTTACCTGTTTGCAAATGCATCATTTAGTCAGTCTTTTACCCAAAACATAACTCAATGATGTTTAAAGGGTTTAAAAGGCATGACTTCATTGCACCGGGTTTTATCCCATAGGGTTTGGCCTCTTTTGGCAGGACGACCTGCCGAAAGTGTCGCACAGAGCACAAACTCTGTCGCTCCAGCGATGACCCCCAGATGTCTCTGAAAAGTCTGCACTCGTGAACCAGTTGTTGTCCAGAATTGAACCCACAAACCTTCGGAGCGTGAGTCAGGTGGCATAACCATTTTGCCACAGGGACTCCCTAAACTAAATGTTTTTTCCAGGGATAGGAACTACCGCAGCACTTTTCCTGCCAGCCCGGTGATCTTGTTTTTGAATCCCCATTGAGGCAGGGATGTATTTCACTGATTTGTGCTCCAAGATCGACCCGGCCAAAAAATGGGTACCCAGAAATGTCCTGGGAAGTCAAGGTTGTCTGCGTGATATTGACCACATCACTCATCAAGTGTTGACTGGTTAGAAATATGGGGACATTCATTGAGTGTTGACTGGTTAGAAATATAGGGACACTCTTCGAGTGTTGACTGGTTAGAAATATGGGGACACTCATCGAGTGTTGACTGGTTAGAAATATGGGGACACTGATCGAGTGTTGACTGGTTAGAAATATGGGGACACTGATCGAGTGTTGACTGGTTAGAAATATGGGGACACTGATCGAGTGTTGACTGGTTAGAAATATGGGGACACTCATCGAGTGTTGACTGGTTAGAAATATGGGGACACTCATCGAGTGTTGACTGGTTAGAAATATGGGGACACTGATTGAGTGTTGACTGGTTAGAAATAGGGGGACACTGATCGAGTGTTGACTGGTTAGAAATATGGGGACACTGATCGAGTGTTGACTGGTTAGAAATATGGGGACACTGATCGAGTGTTGACTGGTTAGAAATATGGGGACACTGATCGAGTGTTGACTGGTTAGAAATATGGGGACACTGATTGAGTGTTGACTGGTTAGAAATAGGGGGACACTGATTGAGTGTTGACTGGTTAGAAATATGGGGACACTGATCGAGTGTTGACTGGTTAGAAATATGGGGACACTGATCGAGTGTTGACTGGTTAGAAATATGGGGACACTGATCGAGTGTTGACTGGTTAGAAATATGGGGACACTGATCGAGTGTTGACTGGTTAGAAATATGGGGACACTGATTGAGTGTTGACTGGTTAGAAATATGGGGACACTGATCGAGTGTTGACTGGTTAGAAATATGGGGACACTGATCGAGTGTTGACTGGCTAGAAATATGGGGACACTGATCGAGTGTTGACTGGTTAGAAATATGGGGACACTGATCGAGTGTTGACTGGTTAGAAATAGGGGGACACTGATCGAGTGTTGACTGGTTAGAAATAGGGGGACACTGATCGAGTGTTGACTGGTTAGAAATATGGGGACACTGATCGAGTGTTGACTGGTTAGAAATATGGGGACACTGATCGAGTGTTGACTGGTTAGAAATATGGGGCTAGCACAATATGCCCAGTATGCCTAGTGACATGGAAGTGTGTTTTTATTTACTATGTTTGTGTGGGTTTGTCTTTGTGTGGATGTACGACTGTGTGAATACGTGTGTATTTGCTTGTGTGAAAATGTGTATGTGACGATAGCGTGTGTATGGGAAGGAGTGTATGTGTGTGCTTGGCTTTATGTATGGATGAGGATATATGGGCGTGAGCGAGAGAAAGAGATGGGGAAAGAAAGATTATGTTTGTAGGAGTAAATGTTTGTTAGGGGGTGTGATTGTGAGTGAGTGTATGTGAGGAATTGTATTTGTGTGTTATTGAGTGGGTGCATAACTGTGAGAGTTTGTGTAAATGATGTATGTAGGTATGTATGTGTGTCTGCGTGCGTGTCTGTGTGTCTGCCTGCCTCTTAACATGGTAATATGCATTATGTTCACAACATTCATTTGACAGTGTTGTTTTTTTTCTATGTGAATGTAACATGCACAATAGATAACTGATGTACGAAAGATGAGTGATTGGAAGGGCCGAATGTAAGGCGTGCCCGATTTGTGACCCTTTGAAAATAATGTTTGTTTGTTCGTTAACTTACATTCCAGTGAATATCTGAGCTTATAAACTCGTACAGCATAATTGTTCTCCTGGTATCATGAATATTTAAAGTAATCTATAAACAGTATGCCTTATTTTATACATATGTGAAAAGATTTGTATATACGTTCATACACTTGTACTTTCAATTGTAGTTTTAAATGGATTATTTTAACCATAGATGCTTCATTTTCAGATGGCTATTGGCTTAAAATGCATTAATGCAAATACAGATGGTGTTTACTATCTACTGATTTCATTGAATTTTGTTTGTCATTTAATGAATTGGGTAACATGATACTTACTACAACACCCATTTTGTGATTAAACTGAGTCTATTGTCCTTTTCCACTTTTTTCTTGAACGTTTTATTACCAAAATGGTGAATAAGTTTAATTTCACTGTGCCTTGATTTCTGCTGTTATAATTGCTCCTCTGCTTTCTGCTTTTTCTTCTGTTTGCTCCTACTCCACATCGTTTATTTCCTTCTACTCCGCTTCTTTTTATCCTCATTTAATTCTACTCTGCTTCCTTCTTCATTTCTCCTTCTTCTATGCTTCTTCTTTACTTTCTCCTTCTCTTCCTCTTCTTCATTTTCTTTATTTCCTCCTACTTTTCTGCTTCGTTTCCTCCTCCACATCTTCATTTCCTCCTCCTCGATTTCTTCATTTTCTTCTGTTCCACTTGTTTTGCTTCTTCATCTGCTCCTAATATGCTTTTGTTCCCCTCCTGCTTAACTTGTTCATTTCCTCCTTCTATGCTTCGTTTCTTCTTCTTATGCTGTTGCTCCTACTATTCTCAGACACGAGCATGAATACCATAATTGAATTACTGTTCCCCCATGCCATAATACAGTTTTGTTGCACTATGCATTATCAAACCTTATTTTCAGTTTAATAAGTCTAAAGTATGTAAACATTTCTTAATTGGTGTCTGCGCATAATAAGACTAAAATATGTTGACAGAATCACCAATGTGTAGATCATGGAAAGATCTAAACACAACTGCATAAATAAATCAGGAAATCAGGAAAAATGCTAAACGTGTGCTCTACCTTACCCAAGGGTGTCCTGTAGGCTAGCAATGGGAAGGAGGTTAAACTTTAATACCTGTAAAAACAATAAATTTACATTTCTTTAGCAACATACAGATGCCAGTCATGGATCATATAGCCATTACTAAAGATGATCACATTCCAAGGCTCCTGATTTCTTTGGGATTGCAATAAATTCAGAATTACATAATTCAGAAGGTATATCTCCAGTATCATATAATGTGTTCAGCAATCTGGTGACTTGATCTATTCCATATTCTTCTAACGTTTTAATCATTTATGTTATGATGTTACTGAATTGGGGAGCCTTGCCAGCTTTCATATGTTTAAGAATATTTCGAACCTCCGTCTTCAAAATTGGTGGTCCTTCACTACGAAATTGAATATCATACTGTTCATCTCTGTTATTATCATAAAGGTTTTTCACATAATCTGTCCATACATGTAGAATCTGATCTTTTTCTATTATGATTTTGCCATCTTTAGTGTTTAGACAGCCTGCTGATGTACTTGTTCTTTTATTAGTAAGTTCCTGAATTCTTTTGTGCACTAATTTGGTATTTTGACTGTTGTGTTGTTTTTCAATTTCTAAGCAACTTTTCTCAATCCATGCTTCTTTTGCCTCCTTACATAATATTCTGACTTGTCTGTGAATTTCTTCATATTTTGCAGAATTATTTTTGTTGAGTCTTCTTGTTTTCATTAGTTGTAAAATTTCTTCAGTCATCCATTTCTTACGACCCACCTTCTTTAATTTTGAAATAGTTGTTTCTCCAGCCAAACTGATTGAATTCTTCAACATTTCCCATTTTCCATTGATCATCCACATCCTGGAATAGGATCTCTAGATCAGACAATGTATAAAATCTGTTTTGTACTTCTATGTTGAATTTGTTTTGTATTTCTTTGTCGTTACTCAATGTACACAAATCATATTTAGTGTTTCCTGTTTTATACTTGACTTTCTTTAACGTTATCCTCAATGTTTCTGTAAGTAATCTATGGTCACTATAATAATCAGCACTGGGAACTGTTTTTGCTATTGTTAGCGCATTTCTAAATCTTCTGCTAATCAAAATGTAATCAATCTGGTTTCTAATCCTGCTGTCAGGACTCCTCCATGTCCATAATCTTCTAGGGTGTTGCTTAAACCAGGTGTTTCCTACAATAATTTTCTGCCCTTTTGCCCACTCTACAAGTCTGTATCCTCTTCCATTTCTCTCTCCTAAACCATAGTTTCCTACTGTGTATCTATCACCTTGATTTCCTACTTTTGCATTGAAGTCCCCTATTATGATGTTTATTTCTGAATTTTTACATTTCTTTAAAGCAGACTCTGTCATTATAAAATTCTTCTACACAATCTTCACTGGATTCTCCTGTTGGGGCATATACTTGAATAACATTTATGCTAAAAGGTCTGCCGCTTAATTTAACTAGCAGAACTCTGTCTGACACAGCCCAATATCCTAATATATATATATATATATATATATATATATATATATATATATATATATATATATATATATATATATACGTGTGTGTGTGTGCGTACGTGGAACTATTCCATGAAACGTGCAAGCCAAGTTTAGTCTCCTTGCGTACGTGCATGCATACGAGGGTAAGTTAATAAGTAAGTCACAAATGGCTGTAGAAAAATAACTAACTATGATAACAACTTGAAACCAGTTTATTTGTATACATACATTGTCCCTTTAGTTAGTTAGTTAGTTAGTCGACAGATCATCCTCATTGCACATCGAACCATTCAGTCCATAAGTGCTCGGATCCCCTCCTCAGCAAATCCCGCAACGTGTAGCGGCTAACGACGCCAGTTCTGTGTTGGTTTATAAATCTTCTTTGGCTTCCTGCGTAGTGTTCTTGTTTGGCCACCCCTCTTTTAATTTGCTGCTCTCGCAGTCTGGCCATTGTTGTAGATTCACAGTCATCACTTGGTTCTCGCAAGAGTCTTACTTCTCGTAGAGCATTCAGAATGTCGGCCTGGTCCATGGCGCGTCCACCCTCCACAGTAGCCTCACCTGCGAGCTTGTCAGCCCGCTCATTTCCTTGTACTCCCGCATGCCCTGGCACGAAGATGAAACTAATCTTTGCCAGTCGAGACCGCTCCAGAGGCAGCAACCATTCTCTTCGGATCGACCCCTCCTCTATCCTCTTGATCATGTTCATTGAGTCGCTAAGGAAACAAGCCCTAGTGAATGTCTGTGTCTCGAGCCATGTTATTGCTTTACTTACTGCCATGACTTCCATGGTCAGGCTACTTGTGGTTTCAGTGAAAGCACCAGAGTCCTCCTTCACAATTCTCCCTCCGGCCCGAGCTGTAAAGGCCCATGAGCTTCTCACATGTCGGACGACTGACCCATCTGTGTAGATGACCGCGTCACCGTCTAGCGAATTCTCGAAAATCAACGCTTGTACTTCAGCCTCAACAGCAGCCGGATTTTCTTGTCTGCATTTTCTATCCAGTTGGATGCAAACTGAAAAGGATGTGCAGAAGTCTGTTGGCACTTGCACCCACTCCTCGCCAGGTTCTAAGTCCTCAAGTGAACACACCTGTTGAAGAATGTCTTCGGCTTGACCCATCCACGACCGTCCTCTTTTTAACCTGCTGCCCTTCACCTTCCTAATTTCACTATGCAGTGGATGTTGTGTGTTTGCGTTAATTCTGAGGTAGGCACGTGCCCTGCAACCTTGTATTCTCTCTTCAATGGTTGGAAAACCAAAAAGGTAGTGCATCGCCCTGCATGCTGTATCTCTTGTACATCCAAGAATAATGCGCATAGCTTCATTCTGTATCCTTTCCATCCTTTCTATCTGCTTATGGTTGAGAGTCAGGATTGCCATTGCATACTCCAAAAGAGACATGACCAACCCCTCGTACAGAAGACATAGATGGCGCTGCTCACAGTTTGCTGCCGCCATCACCCGCATCGCTGCCAAACCCCACTTGGCCTTTGTTATCACCTGGTCTATGTGCACATTATAAGCAAGGCTTCGATCAAACCGTATCCCCAGGTAATTCATTGCCTGCGTTCTTTCCACCGTCTCTGAACACAGCATTACAGTTGGTGTTGGAGTGTTGACAATATGATTATTCAACGAGAACCAAGTCACTGTTGCCTTTGTTGGGTTGACCATTGCCCCAGCTTCATCACACCAAGTACTTATGCGATTGAGTTCGGTTTGTAGTTCCACAGCAACCTCCTCTCTATCCTTCCCCTGACGATACACTAAAACATCATCAGCATATGACAATGTCCTGCCAGGTCCAGTGATCTGCTCACTGGTGATTCTCACTGTGTAGGCGTTGAACAGTACCGGAGATAATGGTGATCCCTGTGGTAGGCCAGGATATATTGTTGTTGGTTCCGAAGTCCAACTGCCACATCTAAAAACTACTTTCCGTTGGAAGAGGGCTGCAGCGATCCAACTAAGGAGGAATGGACTTACGTTTAGTTCGAGAAGCTGAAACATTAAAAAATCCAGTGGTACTCTGTTGTATGCGTCCTCAAGATCAATCGCTGCAGCAACGGTTTCAGTGCCTGAGTGGAAACCTTCATAGACATCCTGGGCAAAGACTGCTGCATTAGTCCAAGTTTCTCTCTTTGGACGGTACCCACCCAGGGTGGGTGGGAAAACACCTTGCCTCTCTAGTTGGCTTGATATTTTCCTGGCAATTACCTTCTCCAGCAGCTTGCCTATTGTATTCTGCATGGTTATAATTCGATATCCCTGAATTTTTTTGTGGTCTTTGTCAGGCTTCGGCAAGGGAATCAGATAGCTGTGTAACCATTCCTCCTTGATGCTAGCACTCCCTATACTGTTGTTGTACATGTCTGCTAGTTCCTCTAGCTCATTGTCGGTACACCTATTTATGTCGTCGTATATTATGCCATCAGGACCTGGAGCACTGTTTTTTGATCGTCGAAGCACAGCCTTGATTTCTTTCACTGACACTGTGTCTTCATCCGAAGTGTTCTGGGCCTTGCATCTGTCTGAGGTGACCTTCTTGGCCAGATTTCGGCCTCCCATGTCTGTCTGGTTGCTTTGCTCAAGGTAGCGTTCAAAGAGGGCTTTGCCCTTGTCCTCGTCAGTCCTCTGCCAGGTGAGATCAGCACCTTGGAAGTCAGAAATGCTCTTATTCTTGACTACACCACTCATGCTTTTATGTAGTCGCCAGAACAATTTCAGTGACTTGTCTGTGCTTACTCTTTGACACACCTCTGCCCATTTTTCGCTTTTAACAACCTTGACCAGTTTTTTGAAGTAACTTACTTTTGTGTGCATCTCTCTTTCTAAGTGCAAGCAGGTCCTAGGATGACCAGCTCTGTTCTTCTTGGCATTTTGCCATCTCCTTACAGCACTACGCTTATCCACCCAAACCTTCTCCACCTCGAAACTCCACCACGGTGGCTGCTCCCAGCTTTTTTTCCTGCCCTGAAACGTTCTGCGCTTGTCACGTCTTATTTTACTCACCACATCTTGCCCTGTACTGTCATACTGGAACGTCTTTACCTTTAGCTTGTGCTGCCTGGTTCTGCCTTTCTCCACCAGTATGCTGCACGGGTGGTGGTCGCTGCCATGGTGTCCTAGGACACCCCATCTACACACTGTAGTGAGTGAAGGTGAAATTAGCGCCAGATCAATAGCACTGTCCTCATCGCCCGGACGGCTTGCTGTCCTGGTGACACAGCCACTGTTGATACAAACCAGGTCGATGGTTTCCAGTGCAGTCTCGAGCTCCACCCCCTGTGTATTGGAGGAAGTGTTTCCCCATGATCTGCCTTTAGCGTTGAAGTCACCACAGAAAATAACATTTCTCTCGTGGCCTAGTATGCCACTTAAGCACTGCCACTTCTGGGCGTCCACACTGGCATTGCGGGCATAAACATTAACCACCACGAATGGTATACTGGAATGACAACATTGTCCCTTTATTTCTCAACATAATTTTCACCAACATTGATGCACTTATCCCATCGTTGTATCAGTCCTCCCAAACCGGAAGCATAGAACTGCGTGCTCTGTTTTCTAAACCACGTTTTCACTTCACATTCAACTTGGCGTCACTGGCGAAATGTCTCCCGCCAAGGTGGGTTTTCAGTGAACTTAGCCCCTAGCGATTTACTGTAAAGCAGTGTATACCTGGGTAGAAAAAAGTTACGAGGGTGAGTCAATAAGTAAGTCACACAGTTCTGTGGGATGGCAAGTAAATGAAAACATAGCACAGTTCTATGCAGCCGATTTGGGAGGACTGATAAAACGATGGGATAAGTCTATCAATGTTGGTGAAAATTATGTTGAGAAATAAAGGGACAATGTGTGTTTAAATATAAACTGGTTTCAAGTTGTTATCACAGTTAGTTATTTTTATACAGCCATTTTTGACTTACTTATTAACTTACCCTCGTGTGTGTGTGCGCGCGCGCAGACAGAGAGAGAGAGAGAGAGAGAGAGAGAGAGAGAGAGAGAGTAAAACCTCGGTTTTCGTCAATAATCCGTCTTAAAACAATCTGCGAAATCTGAAACCGACGAAAATCACGGCAATTATCCCGACATGATTCAATGAATATGTTAACAGAAACTCCAAAATACATACAAATTTTCAGCCCCTAGTAAAACTATTATGCTAGTGCAACTGGTGAATTTTTAAAACCATCCTCTGCTGCCTTAAAATCACTAAGTACACTAGCACTCGTCCCATGCATTTTCTTAATGAGATCAGCATACAACAGCCTGGCTTTTTCACATATGATTGCCTGTGAAACAGAATAGCCATCTAACTGGTATTAATTTATCCAAATTAATAATACAAGCTCGACATCGTCAATTGCGATCTCTATTTCGTTAGTACATTCATGCCTTTCGCTACATTAGCCTCCTTTATTGCTCCTTTTTCGCCACAATAGAGCTTATAGTGGATGGCGACTTCTCGTACATGCGGCCGATTTCAGCAATATTAATATTTTATTATTAGTAAGTGATGCTCACACAACGAAAAACAACGCCAAACTGAACAGAAGAATCCGTGGATCACTTTGTTTTAGCAAAATTAGCAGCGAGGTAATGTGGGCACGCCGACGAAATCCGAGGCAACCGACGAAAAAGGAGACAAATTTTCCTCAAAAACCACATTTCCACAACCATCGGATGTTTTTCAGCTTGTCTGCTCATTGTCCACGCTTCACATCCATACACAAGTATAGGTTCTATACAGCACTTCAACGCTCTTTTTCTCGTTGCAAATGACATCTTTTTTATTGGTCAGTGTCATGTCACAGAAACGAGTGAGTAAAATTATTCACACACAAAACCACGATTGGGCTTCTAAAAATATAATACTTTGTACACCTAAACGTACCAATAGAAAACGCACTGATTTCGCGTATTACAAATACGTCAGATAAAAACCCGAAAATGATACAACTCAGTCGGGTACGTAACACCGAGACATAAACGTTTTGAGCACTCACAGGAGCCAGTAGAAATCAACCATTTAGTTCAACACTAAGATTAAATTCAAATTCGGGACATTGACAGGACAGATACACGGCGCACGTATTCAAATACGTACTCGCACCATTCAGACCGCCTTGGATCAACAGCGATTAGCGGGGAACGAGAATATCGGGCTTGAAAGAAAGGTTACATTCTATACATTCGTATGGCAACAGTGTATCCGTGTAGGACGTGCCTCTTGGCGAAATAAGCTTGAAGGGAGTGCGGCCAGCTGTTGGGATATGTTTTATGTATGTGGATATGCAGTAGCTGCAGACAGAGGTCATGGTTTGGTTATATGAGAGAGAGAGAGAGAGAGAGAGAGAGAGAGATAGAGAGACAGAGAGAGAGAGACAGAGAGAGAGAGAGAGACAGAGAGAGAGAGAGAGAATGGCCCCGTTACGCTGTTACGCGCGTGAAAACCCAAGCTGTTTGAAGCGGTACTTCTTTGTACTTTTTATCAGACACCTTGACAGCTCCTGAATTCAAGACACAGTACGAAACCACCAGCACCAACCACCTTCAACAAAATCGTTAATCTATCCATTGACAGTCCGTATGTTTTCCATCTTGCAAAAGGCTACCTTCTTCATGGTGATTCTTGTTCTAATCCAGGGTCATCAAACTTTTTTTCACGGCGGGCCGGATAACTGACAAAATGTCGAGCGCGGGCCGCATACTCATTCTGTACAATACTTGCGCTGGGCACCGTGGCGCAGGTCTTACGGACGTGGTTCGTAATACCGTATACCCGCGTTCGAAATACAGCTGCGCACGATTTGGCAGCAGACCGCGTTGCGCTGGATTTTTACGCTATGGTATGGGGGGGGGGGGCCGGTCGTTCAGAAAGCAATGGCAAACTACTACTTCTTCTTCTTTCGTTCGCTTGAAATATATCTATAAATGCAATGTTGTCTCTTGTATGAATTTAACTGTCTTTTTTTTAGTTCACTTAGCGGTCCATAGAGTTTATCTAACTACTGAACGTAAACTTGTCAAAACATCAACAAAAGCAAAAAATCCTGGTGTGGAATGCAAACGTTCTGTAAAGGATATGTAACTAACTTTAACAATACTTGCAAGTCAGAACGAAAATTTTGGGGAAAAAAAAGATGAAAAACTAAGTGAATCACGGGTGAGTGGCGTGCAAAGCACAAAAAACAAAGACAACCAACAT
This sequence comes from Cepaea hortensis, assembly GCA_963921405.1. NCBI lineage: Eukaryota > Metazoa > Mollusca > Gastropoda > Stylommatophora > Helicidae > Cepaea > Cepaea hortensis. Next base: position 66,497,498 of record OY992878.1, on the reverse strand, counting down.
ATTTATTTACTAAAAAATAGTTATCAATGAAGGCGACGTTAGCAAAAATATAGTTACATCAGAACTAGTTTGCACAAATCCAAATCTCCCAAACTAAGCAGCAAAAAAAGATGAGTGATATTTGTGAAACTGACGTTTGGCTATTAAGATATAATCAACGTTTGGTTTGAAATTGCTGCATCCAATCAAGAGAATTGCTTTCAAACGTTCATCAGTCAATCTCGTTTGATGTGTTAACTTCAATACTTCATGTTTGAAAATGTTTGCTCACAGACATAAGTTGTTCCAAACACTGATGCCATGCCAACGGCAAATTTCTTCAGTTTCGGAAACTCAACATCAGATAAGCAGCGGTAAAATTCAACAAGTTTACCTGCTCTGTGCTTCTCTTTCAACAAGTCATTTGCTTGCAAATCAATGAGCTCCAACTGTAGTTCAATTGGCACATCATCAAGATTACAATCAAACAGATTCTGGAACAGAAGAATGTCACTCTCAGTTCTGTCAAGATCTAAACATCTCTCCAAAAATGCTTCTTCAAGTCACGAATAATTTTTTTTTTTCGGGAAATCGAGGTTGACATCGATTGTAGCGCAAAACTCTTCAAAACAGTGAAAATGACAAAGTTTCTCCTCCCTGTTGTGCTTCAAACAATGACAGCTTTCTCCGAAATCTTTTGATGATTCTATAGAGATCACAGACGAGGTTATCTGTTCCCTGAAGTTTCAAATTCAGTTCATCCATGTGGGATGTGATGTCGACCAAAAATGACATCTTTGACAGCCAGGTAGGATCTGACAGCTGTGGATCAGCTCTATCTTTTTCAGTGAGGAAAACATCTATTTCGTTTCGGAGCTTGTAAAAACGAAACCGGACTTTACCGCAGCTGAGCCACCTCACTGATGTGTGATAAGGCAAGTAACATAATTCAAAATCAATTTCTTAAAGTAAAGCCTGGAACTGACGGTGATTGAGTGCATGTCCCCGAATGAAGTTCACGGTAGAAACGACTGGTTTCAGTACATAAGAAATAATTAAGTCTTTCCAACGGAGTGCTTGCTGATGTATGATGCAGTGTATGAACAGAACGCCCGAAATTAGCAAATCACCCAACTGAGTCTTGATCTGCCCTTCAGACCCTTCCTTACTCCAGCCATGTCTTTCCCCCATCAACTGTAATACCTCGAAGCTGATTCCACTGAAGATTATTGTCTTGCAAAATTTTTTGCACTTTCATGAAAATGTCTTTTCCAATTGTAGTTGTAGTTCCATGCATGCTGCAAACTCTTCCGTTATCTGAAAGTCTAAATTGACACCACGAATGAACATGAGAAGTTGTGACGTTCTCGTGAGAGATCAGTAGACTCATCCAGCGCCAGAGAATACAAGTCCCTAGTGTCCTCGCGTATCTGTAGCACTATGTTCTCACCGAGTTCTTCTGTTCTTCGCACAACTGAACTTGCTGAAAGGCCGATAGTTCCGAACAAATCGGCTTTCTCAGGACACAAGTCATTTACTGCTTCCATCATACACTCTTTGATGAAGTTGCCATCAGTAAATGGTTTTCCTCGTTCTACCATCTCATGCACTATTTTGTAACTTATACAAGTGACAGATTCATTTTCAGCAAACTTTCTTTGTGAAGACAATTTTTGTGTGTTTCTAAACCATGTTTCATGGACTCATATTTCTCAGAGCGTAACTTTCCAGAAAACTTTTAACATATTGAAAGATGTTTTGTTTCGTAGTGACGCCGAAGATTGTACTCTTTCAAAACGGCAACACTTTCGCTGCATATTACGCAGCTGGTTTTCTGGTTCTTTGTTTCCATAGAGAAGTACTTCACTCCCCATTCTTCATTGAAAATGTGACACTCGGCGTCCACTTTTCTTTTCTTAGTAGCCATAATGAAGGGTGAAGTACACGGGATCTGAAAATGAAAAAGACATTGAATTAGAAACATAATTAAAATCCTATTGAAACTCAAGAAAAATAGAGGACTAGGGGTCACTGGTGAAGCTTCGGCTCACCAAAGGTACAAATAAAGTTTATAGGCACCTTTGGTAATAGAATATATCTCATAATAAGGTTTGCAAAATATATAAATATGTCCGGCCTAAATAATCAGCCCTAGAGCAGAGTTTTTCTATTGCGGTTCCGCGAGTGGCAGCCAAGAGTTCTACCGAAACAGACCGAAATCGCCTCTATGCAGCATTTCTGCCCATCTGGTTTATTATATAAAGTAGGACAGACACATGGATCATCGCACAGAGTTCCTTGAGCAACGTAAACATTTGCGCAAGGATCTGCCACAGCAGTAAGGTCGAAAAACTTTGGCCTAGAGACCACTTCGATTAACACCTTGACCGGGGATTTCTTCTGAGCTGGTGATAATATTTTCGTAATAGCACGAGGCTTCTATGTCATTTTTATGCTATGTTTGCTACTTTATTGCCTCTATTCACACTTTTAATTCACTTACCTATCACTGTCAAACAAAGAAATCCTTGTTACATCGCTACAAAATGGATGACTGGCAAAAAGAAGTAAATATTTCTGGAGCATCGGACCTGTGTTGACAGCCGGACACATCTGGAGGAGGGAAAGATGCGCGCGCGCGTGTGAGTATTGCCATGGAAACCATGGTAACGTCAGCGCGTAGGCTGCGCTACCACGAGCCGGGGAATGACTTGTGATGGAGTGAAATAAGCAAACATTACAATAAACAAGAAAATTTAGATACAATAATTTATAATTGAAAATAGTAAATTTAAGACACATAGCAGTCAGGAGGTCTCTGCGCGTGTGAAGATCTCCTATTATTCTAAACATAATATTTACATTTAAATTATATCACAACGTCTCGTGTTCCATACGTTATATCAAACAAGTGCCAGTACTGTCGACGGGCCGGATGAAATTACGTCGCGGGCCGGATCCGGCCCGCGGGCCGTAGTTTGGTGACCCCTGTTCTAATCTCTTCAAGGCATCTCCCACCAGATTGTATGTCTGTTCTGAGATAATTGTACCGATTCACTTGTTTAAGAATGTTCCCATTTACATGTATATTACATTGCGGTATTTCCTTCTTCCTATTGACTACCATAACCTGTGTCATCTTACAATTTAATTTTAACCAAAGTTGTTCACTGTGTGCAACAACCGCATCTACTAAATGTTGCAGATCCTGCTCATCGTCTGCAATCAATACTATATCATCCGCATATTTAATGTTATTGATGTTTCGTCCTCCAATAATGATTCTTGTCATATTTTCTATATTTCTGAAAATATTTTCACTGCACATGGGAAAAAAAAATACCTAGAGCCATTACACATCCCTGTCTCACACATCTGTTAATAATAATAGGCTAATATTGACCTACTTCATTATCAATAGTTATGGCAGTTTGTGGTTTCCACTATATGGTTTTTACAAGTCTAGTGTTTTTCCGCCGTCTCCCTGGCCAAGGTGTTAACGTCTTTCTCCGTAATCTCGTATTCCCACACGAGGAACATAACCTGCGCGAGAATCGGTAGCGGTTCTCGCCGCTTTGGTAACTTACGGGGTATGTGAGCCGGTCGTTCATAAAGCAATGGCAAACTACTGAGCGTAATCTTGCCAAGAAATCAACAATCAGCTGAAAGATGCTGATGTTGACAGCGATGTCCTGTAAAGGATATGCGAACCAAAAAAAATGTGTCTTTCCCATCAATTTCTAGATCTGCAAGCATCTATATCATGTTGACATGTCTTACTTTATCGAAAGCCCTTATGTAGTCAATAAAGCAAAGATGTAATGAGCGCAAACAAATATGACATTAACAAATTTCATTCATCGATACGGGAATTAGGAATCCCAAACTAACTACTACTGCCTTTATTCCAGCCATTAACATGGAGATTTGAGTGTTAATGGCGAATAATCTTATATATAAGATTAGGATGTGCCTATCTCTGTATGTATGTATGTATGTCCTTTATACGCTCGCGAACGGCCCATCCGATTGAGATGAAATTTTCTACACGCCTTCCTTTCATTCCAGAGATGCCAACTGTCGTAGTTTTTTTTTTCTTCTTCCTCCTCCTCCCTCCTCCCTCCTCCCCCTCCCAAAATACGTACGTCCAGGAAATGGTCTTCTACATAGACACTTCTCTCTGAGGTCCGCGATAACATATTAACCTGGTGGGATGGCAATCAATCATCCTACTACCTCCTCCCTCCTCCTCCCTCTTCCTCCCTCCGCCTCCTCCCTCCTCCCACTCTCTACTCCTCCTTCCTCCTCCCTCCTCCTTCTCCTCCCTCCTTCTCCCTCTTCCTCCCTCTTCCTGCTCCCTCCGCCTCCTCCCTCCGCCTACTCTCTCCTCCTCCTCCCTCCTCCTCCCTCTCCCTCCTCCTCCTCTCTCCTCCTCCCTCCTTCTCCCTCTTCCTCCTCCCTCCTCCTCCCCCTCCTCCTCCACCCTACTCCTCCCTCCTCTTACTAATCCCTCCTCCTCCCTCCTATTCCTCCTGTCTCCTCCTCCCTCCTCCTTCTACCTCTTCCTCCCTCCTCCTTCTCCCTCCTCCTCCTCCCTCCTCCTCCTCCCTTCTCATCCTCCCCCACCTACGTTCTCCTCCTCCCCCTCCCTCCTCCCCCTCCTCCTTCACCCTCCTCCCTCCTCCTCCTCCTCCTCCTCCTTCACCATCCTCCCTCCTCCTCCTCCCTCCTCCTCATCCTCCCTCCTCCTCCCCCCTCATCCCTCTTCCTCCTCCTCCTCCCTCCTCCTTTCCCCCCTCTTTCTCTTAATCCCTCCTCCTCCCTTCTCCTCCCTCCTATTCATCCCTACTCCTCCTCCTCCTCCTCTCTCCGCCTATCTCTTCCTCCCTCCTCTCTCTTCCTCCTCCCTCCTCTCTCTTCCTCCTCCCTCCTCCTCCCTCTTCCTCCTCCTCCTCCCTCCTCCTTCCTCCTGCTCCCTCCTCCTCCCTTCTCCTCCCTTCTCCTCCTCCCCCTCCCTCCTCCCCCTCATCCGTCTTCCTCCCTCCTCCTCCCCCTCCTCCTCCCTCTCCTCCTCATCCCTCCTCCTCCATTCTCCTCCTCCCTCCTCCTCCTCTCTCTACCTCCTCCCTCCTCCTCCCTTCACATTCCTCCTCCTCCCTCTTCCTCCTCATCCCTCCTCCTCCTCTATCCTCCTCCCTCTACCTCCTCCCTCCTCCTCCCTTCACATTCCTCCTCCTCCCTCTTCCTCCCTCTCATCCTCTTCCCTCCTTCTCCTCCCTCTTCCTCCCTCCGCCTCCTCCCTCCTCCCACTCTCTACTCCTCCCTCCTCCTTCTCCTCCCTCTTCCTGCTCCCTCCGCCTCCTCCCTCCGCCTACTCTCTCCTCCTCCTCCCTCTCCCTCTCCTCCTCCTCCTCCTGCGATCTCCTCCTCCCTCCTTCTCCCTCTTCCTCCTCCCTCCTCCTCCCCCTCCTCCTCAACCCTACTCCTCCCTCCTCTTCCTAATCCCTCCTCCTCCCTCCTATTCCTCCTCCCTCCTCTTCCCTCCTCCACCTCCCTCTTCCTCCTCCCTCCTCCATTTACCCAAGACAGACAGACATACAGATAGTCGGGAACGGGATCTTATATGACTACTTATATGATTTAAATGAGATGCTCTCCACCATGGGCTGGGCCGGGTCAGACAGACAGACAGACAGACAGACAGATAGACAGACAGACAGACAGACAGACAGACAGACAGATAGATAGACAGACAGACAGACAGACAGTCGGGAACGGGAGCTTATATGACTACTTATATGAATTAAATGAGATGCTCCCCACCAGAGTCTGGGCGAAGCCGGGCCGTGTCAGCTAGTAGGATATAAGATAAGACTAAGAAATGTTGCTTGTCCTTTGCAAAATGTTGCGTAAACGCGTTTGATAGTCTCGGTAAAATTACGTCCAGTACTTTGACAGACACATGTACACGGGATCTGAAAATTAAAAAGATATTGAATTAGAAACATAATTAAAATCCTTTTGAAACACAAGAAAAGCATGTGTTTTGTCACCGGATCTCTTCTCCCTCTATAGCGAAGTAATAATGAGAGAAATCAAAGAAAAGCCAGGAATAATATTCGGGGGTTATAATATAAATAATATACTCTATGCAGATGACACAGTATTGCAACATTTTCACTGCACTGAAGTAGGTTAATATTAGAAAATGTAAGATAATGCAACTGTTGGACTTTGTAGGAACAGAAAGTGCAAAGAAATGACTATCCTTGAATATCAAGAAAACAGTAACAATGGTGATATCAAAGAAGTAGGTAACACCCAAATGTGAAATAGAGATAGAAGGGAAAATTCTTCACCATGTGGATATTTTTAAATATCTAGGGACATTTATAACATCAGATGGAAGATGCACAACAGAGATTAAGAGCAGAATAGGGCAAGCATAGGCTGTATTTCAGAAAATGAAGAATATCTTATGCAATAAGTCAATATCATTGAATGTAAGAAAAAGAGTGCTGTGCTATACAGTACCTGTTTTGCTGTATGGCTGTGCATCTTGGAATGTAAATGAACAAATTAGGAAGACATTGGAAGCAACAGAGATGTGGTTCCAGAGACGAATGTTGCGAATTTCTTGGACTGCCAAAATAACTAACAACGAATGCTTGAAAGAGGCTAATGAAACTAGAACATTATATACAACAATAAGAAAGAGGCAAAACACTTTTATTCGCCATGTGATGAGAAGAGAGGCATCGGAGAACATCGTGACAACTGGAAAGATCGAGGGGAAGAGAGGCAGGGGCAGACCAAGAGAAATGATGCTGGATGTATTGCGACGGTGGCATGGAGGAATATCAACGGTAGAGTTTATCCAGAAAACCAAAGACCAAGATCTGTGGAGAGAGCCATGAACGCATACGCCAGTCGGCATGGCACTTGCTGATGATGATGACTTTGAAATTACCAGATCCGTGGCGATGGTGTTACGGACGCAGTTCGTGATCCCGCATACCCGCGTTTGAAACAGAGCTGCACGCGATTTGGCATCAGTCCGCGTTGCGTTTTTTTTTTTTTTAACGAAATGGTATTGGCGCCGGTCATTCAGAAAGCAATGGCAAACTACTGAACGTAAACTTGCCAAGAGATCACAAACAACAGCAATCCACAAAAAAAAAAAAAAATATATGCTGGTGTTGACTGCAACGCCCTGTAAAGGATGTGTAACTAACTTTAACTAATTTGCCATTGCTTTTAACTAAATACCATGTGCAGGTTTCTGAACGAGAAGACAACGTGTAATTCCAACAGACCGATGTGTGGAATGGGCCTCATAAGTTCTTAATTCGGCTGTTAAATCATATTTCCTGTATATCAGCCTATAAGATCTTGTTATATATGACGAGTATTATATGCTCTTTTCTCATCCTCAGTGTCTATCAATTAATACTCATGCGCTTATGCTATCAGCTTGTTTGTTATCTCAAAACCCCGCGCAACGTGGGCAGAAATCTTAGGCTGGACTTACATTGGACTATAGAAACGTGTACAATTTTTTCTCGACAAGATAACGTAAACGGAAGTTGTAAGAACTTCAGCTTGGTCCGACCAATCAACAACAACCTCAACCAGTCGGCGGCGACATGTTAAAATTTGTGTATATTTACGATCTATTGTTAAGTGTTTAGTGAAATTGTATAAGCGAAAACAGCACAAATGGATGTAGAAGAAAGAGTGCGTAAAATTGTGTTTTTGATCGACACAAACCTAGCGGTTTGCACGGAAAAGGATCATCTTAGTGAAGTGATATTGACCGTGTTTCGCATTTTGTCGAGTTACAGCAGGCATTCATTTATTCAGACCAATCTAAATGTTAACAACAGCTGCTTAAATACGACAACGCCGGTTCGAAAAACATCGTGTGTAAATGTTAAATGGGGCTTCAAATTCTTTAATACAAGTAAAACTATCCTACGAAAAAGATCAGGAGTGTCATCATTTAAAAGCTCTAAATTGGCTCATGTTGAAGATTTTGAAAAACGTCTGACCGAAGTTTTTTCATCTGAAAAGGAGGACGCGGCAGTACCAAAGACCAAGAGGAATGGCTTGCATCCTGCACAACTCCTCTCAACAGCTCTGACTGAAGCTCTTTATGACTTCAAGTGGACTGCACATGATATTCTAAACTCACCAGTGAATCGCAGGAAAAACAGTTCCAAAGTGAATAATTTCACTAGAAGTATTTTTGTGTTTACAAAGGCACCTTGCTCAAAAAAATCACTAAGGCATTTTGCTAACAAAATGGTTCTTGATTCCGAAGTGTTAATAGATTCATTCTTGTCGCCAGCATTATTACATGAATACCAACAAAAAATGAAAATCTCTTTGAGCTGTGTAGACTTTTCATCACCTCATTGCACACTATGGAACAGTTTTACTATCCAGGTAATACATAAGTGTTATTCAATGTTTTTTTTTTTTTTCCGTTCACTTGCTTTGATTGAACTCAAACATAGACAATTCACATGCTGCTACTTCTAATGCACTGGATTGATTTTTGCACTGGATTAGCATTCCCTATTACTATTACTATTACCAGTGTCCTCACCATCAGGTGAACCCATTCTGACTTCTGAGGTACTTGTAATTTATGTCTCAAAGTCCAGGACGAGAAGTTAGCATTTTAGTCCAACTGACCAGTTTAAGGGTAGCCCGGTAGGACCCACTAACTCGGCATCAGCTCACCAGAAGTTTAAGATTGAGCGCACTTATTTACTCAGCTATGCTGACCTCCATATTATTCAATGAGTAATACTTTAGATAACAGTTTACTAAATAATTGAACACAAAACAATAAACGAAAATATTTGGATGGTGTTAGACCATGATGCTATTTCATACAGCAGGTATTTATTTCTAGTGTTTTACACTTCCCCCAATAGAGATCTGCAGTCAGCCAAGGACACTCTTTTGACTGTTGACCTTAGTTTGTCAATGGAGATTCCCAACAATGTGCAATATATTTTACTCTGAAGCAGTCTGATGTCTTCCCAGTTGGGATAGCCTTTCAAATTATCTTATCAATATCACTATTGACATTGTCTTACCAAGAAGACAGCTAATTCATTCTTAGTTAACCTCTCTGCTGATCTTCTGTTGTGTCCATTCAGCTGTTTGTATTTGTCTTCAATTATGTCTTGAGCTAACACTTACAACAGCAGAGACTTGTGTTGATCCGTTCTCTTTATCCTTTATTTCTAGGATCTCTGCATATGGACATGTTTTGTGTATCAATAGCCAAATTTCTCAAAATCTCTTAGCATTTACACTTCTTTATGAGAGACATGCTCTGTGTCAGTAATTCAAACTGGTAGAAATATAAATAAAGCTGTCAAAGCTTCTCCTTTTGAACAAACATCTCCCCTCTGCCGTGCGTCCACCTTGACGAGGTAGAGGGGCTTCCGCGTTCCAATGACCCCAAGAGCTATGCCGACGGTAGCACAGCTACTGGTAGGGTCACCCATGTCGGACAGGTCAAGGGAGAGGGACCAGACGAAGTGACGCACAAACCTGCTGCCTTGTAGGTAGACTGGGGACAGTCAAAGGCTAGGGAAAGCATCCCGAACAAATGCTTGTCGAAATCGGATGTACTGAGCCACAGGCTTGACAAAGAAGTGCAACGTAACTTTATCATTTCATGATGCCACAGATGAAAATTAATCGTTATGGTGCTAATCCCGTGAAGTCCCATCAGGCGGTGATAGTGCCGGGCCCCCTGCCTCGAGGGGGTCCACCCATGACTACTGGTGGTCACCTTCCCCTGTGCTGTGGAGTCAAGGCACAGAGGAGTAGGTTAAGAGCTATTGACCAAACACCCCGGACTCTCAACATACTACAATGGAATGCCGAAGGAGTTTATAACAAGAAAGCCTCCCTAACACAGCGTCTTCATAAAGATAGAATAGATGTGGCATGCATTCAAGAGACACACCTCAACGCCAATCGCACATTTTCAGTCGAGGGATATCAGGCCACACGTTTCGACCGCGAAGGACACAAAGGAGGAGTTGTAATACTTACACGAAATACAATACCTTGCAGCGAAGTATCTGTTATCTCTGACAACCAAACGGAAATTATAGGTGTTGATATAATGATAAAGGACGTGAAAATAAGAATTTACAATCTGTATAGCCCGGCAGATAAGGATCTTACACTCTCAAACATGAAAATAACTGACACAAATTGCATTGTCGTCGGAGACTTTAATAGCCGTTCAGAAAGATGGGGATACCCAGATACTGACAAAAGAGGAGATGAAGTGGAGGACTGGGAAATAGACTCAAATCTCCATCTACTCAACAAAGCGGATGACACACCGAGCTTCTACTCCAGAAGATGGCTTACCACTTCTACTCCAGACTTAGCTTTCTGCACAGGAGACATCCTCCACAAAATCGATCGCCATGTGCTGGACCAATTAGCAGGTAGTGACCACAGACCAATCAAGCTTGTAATGAATATGGAGTATGTTCCACAGGAGCAAAAGCCTTTGCCCCGCTGGAATTACAAACGAGCAGATTGGGACAGATTTTCCATACTAACAGACAAATATTGTGAAAACATAAATACACGATATGGCAACATAAAGCAAATGGTGGAAAGTCTAAACAGAGCGATAATACAGGCGGCCACTGAGTCTATTCCAAGAGGAGCGAGGAAAAATTACAAACCATACTGGACTGAAGAACTACAAAGTTTGGAGGACAAAGTTGAAGATGCCAGGAAGACAGCAGAGAGAGAACAAACAATTGAAGCGAACATCTCTCTCAAAGCCATCTCAGCAAAATATAAAAGAACAGTAAATCAAACAACAAGAGATTGTTGGAGGGAAAAAACAGAAAACCTGAATCTTGACAGGGATGGAAACAAACTATGGAAACTAGTGAAAGCCATGAACAATGAAGGACCTAGAAACAAACAAATAACAATTAAACAAGGAAATGCCTTGCTTACAGGAAAAAAGGCTGCAAATGCACTAATGGAACATTATGCCAGTGCAAACCACATTGATATTACAGCCGAACAGAAGAAAGCAATCAAAGACAAACAGATACATCATAGATATACAGAGACAGCAGCAGAATATATGATGGCAAATCTAACAATGGAAGAAATGGAACAGGCAATGAATACCCTAAAAAAGAAGACATCACCAGGAAAGGATGGAATCACAAATGAAATGCTAATAGGACTAGGCACTAAGGCAAAAAAGAAACTACTAGCAGTCCTAAATTACAGCTGGAAGAGGGGAATAGTCCCACAGGCATGGAAGGAAGCTATACTAATACCAGTCCCAAAGAAAGGAAAAGACCTGGAAGAACCAAATGGCTATCGACCTATCAGTCTTCTTAGCTGTGTAGGAAAATTAATGGAACGCATTATCAATGGCAGGCTAACATGGCATCTGGAAGAAAACCAACTCTTAACACCTCACCAAGCAGGATTCAGAAAGTACAGATCCACTGAAGATCAAATAACCTATATAGCTCAGGAAATAGAGGATGCATTCCAAGAGAAAAAGCACACACTAACGGTCTGGATAGATTTAGAAAAAGCATTTGATAAAGTATGGAAGGAAGGACTGAAAGTAAAACTGCAAAAAATGCATGTTTGTGGGAAAATGTACAAATGGATCAGCCACTACCTTGAGAACAGAACTGCCAGGACAAAAGTACAAGGACAAACCAGCAAAATGATGCTGTTGGAGCAAGGTGTCCCCCAAGGAGGAGTTCTTTCACCAACATTATTCCTAGCATATATAAACGACATCACGGAAAATTTTCCAGCCAGAGTACACACATCATCCTTTGCAGATGACCTAGCCATATGGACATCTGAAGAATATATTAGTACAGCTAACAGCAGAATACAGCAAGCCCTATTAGCGCTAGAGGACTGGTCAAAATCATGGCTAGTGAAGATAAGTGAGGAGAAAACAACATGCACAGTATTCTCCCTCTCAACTAAAACTCAGCAACCTAAGCTGGTATTGAATGGAAAAATATTGCGCCATGAAGAAAATCCAAACTATCTAGGAGTCACCTTTGATCGTCGCCTGACATGGAAGACACAGGTTGAGAAAAATCGAACAAGAGGAAGGCAGAGAATGGCAATCATGAAAAAGCTTGCTGGTACAACGTGGGGAGCAGATGAGAAAGTTCTCAAGAAGTTATATACTGGACGGGTGAGGCCAGTACTGGAATATGGCATTGCAGCTTGGGCAACAGCAGCTAAGTCAAACTTTAACAAAATAAGCAGAGTCCAAAATCAAGGAATGCGAATCATAACTGGAAGCCTGAAGACAACGCCTATTAATGAACTAGAAAAGATCACTTGTTTACAACCAATGCAGGATAGAAGAGATAGCAGAGCCCAGCAACAAGCAGAAAAATTTAGAAGATTGACAGACCACCCTATGTACAACAGATTTAATGGTTTTGGAAAGGGAAGACTGAAGCGTAGCAACTTTGTAGAAACTGCAAAACGAAGGATTAGGGCAGATCCTATACTTAACATATCAACAGTCAAGCCCATACACAATGCACACAAGTTCCCAGCTTGGAGACAGCAGCAACTGCCTGAGATGATAGAAAACATTCCTGGTATTGAGAAAAAGAACACTCAGCATGAAACCGAAAGAAGAGAAATAACCCTAAACTACATAAAAGAACATTACCCAAGCAGGAATTGGACCCATGCATATACAGATGGATCAGCCAAAAATTCAATAGAGAATGGAGGAGGAGGAATTCTCCTAAATTTAAAAAATGGAGTGAAAAAAACACATTCAATGGCAACTGGAAAATTTTCAAGTAACTTCAAAGCGGAGGTAGAGGCTTTGAAAACTGCAGCAGAAATGCTCCTGATGGAGGAAAATAAAGAGAAGCAAATAGCTATCTTCACAGATGCAAAGTCAGTTGTCTCAATACTGAAGAGCAATAACAGCACAGAACTAAATGACCTAAGAGCAGCACTCCATGGTCTATGCCAGAAATCCAAAAAAGTTGTAATACAGTGGATCCCATCACATTGCAGTATACCTGGAAACGAAGAGGCTGACAGACTGGCAAAAGAGGGCGGACGACTACCACAGCCTGACATAGACATAACCTATAATGAGGCAAAGAGGTCGATAAAAAGCACTTATAGAACCAAATGGGAATCAGAGCATCCAGGACATCAGAAGGATGATGCATATTACAAACTCGACCGAAGAGAACAAGTAGCAATCTTCAGACTCCGCACAGGACATAACAGGCTGAAATACCACTTGTTCAATAAACTAAAGATAGGAGATACCGATGAATGTAATTGTAGAACTGGAAAAATGACAGCAAAACATTTGCTGCAGGATTGCCCAACGTATGCAGAACAGAGAAAGATATTTTGGCCCACACCTGCTTCATTTGAGGACAAGCTCTATGGAGATATCAACAAGCTCAAGTTGACCGCAGCTTACTTTAACTACATACAGGTTGACATTTAAAGGTGCATGAAGACCCAGAGGCATGAAATGGATTATTGCTTGGATAGCAAATCCATTATGTGGAAAGTCCAAATCGAAAGCTCGCTGTGTGGGCTTCATAAAAGGTGGAAAAGTGTCCTAGTGGCACGAAATGGAATATTGCTTGGATAGCAAATCCATTACGTGGAAAGTCCGAATCAAAAGCCCATTGTGTGGGCTTCATAAAAGGTGGAAAAGTGTCCTAGTGGCATGAAATGGAATATTGCTTGGATAGCAAATCCATTACGTGGAAAGTCCGTATCTAAAGCCCACTGTGTGGACTTCACAAAAGGTGGAAAAGTGTCCTAGTGGCACGAAATGGAATATTGCTTGGATAGCAAATCCATTACATGGAAAGTCCGAATCGAAAGCTCACTGTGTGGATGTCATCTGCAGACTGCATACTTCTGGTTTCCGGAAGAACAGCCTATGGTGAACGGAAAGCCCAATATACGGAAGTGAGGCTAAGCAGCCATGTGCAGGACGTGACGATTCCTTGGGTGAGCCCAGTACCAGAGCGCTATGTATCGGCTCTGCAAGTATGGAAGCCTCCTTGGATGGCGGGGAATGCCCATGGTCTGCCCCTGCCTTCCCTTGAGGGCTGACCAGGATCTTTGGCTGTTCTATATGGACCAGCTGGGATGGGGGATAACACCACAACAGTGAGAGTCAAACGTCCTAAGAAACCCCCGGGAAGGTTAACCCGGTCAACAAATGCCCGCAGAAGTCGGATGTGTCGGCCTAACGGCGCAAGAACGCAGCTCTGCTGTAAACAGGCACAACGCAATCACATCCGAAAAAAAAAACTCCGGATGAACGAAGAAGAAGAAGAAGAAGAAGAACAAACATCTTTTTGTCTCTTCTTTCTATTAAAGAATGTGTGCTAGAGCACTTCTCCATATCTTAGTGGGAGTGTCCATGATGAAGTGGTCAAATTCAATTGCCTGCCTCACACTACAAAGGTATAGTGTTCATTTATGGATTTATTTGGTTCACGAGTGTAGTACATTAGACAGTTTAATAGTAAATGTATAATAGTGCTTATGAGTTACTGCCATGGAGGTGTAAAGCATTATTCTGTCATATTTGCTGTCATTTCATAATGAAGTGGGATGACTATTTTCCTTCCTCACTGACTTATCTATCCTTCAAAATATCTGGTGCATATTTTTCGAGGTTAGGTTGATCCCAGAGCCATACTGATAGGGGAAATGGTAAATTAAACTTAGGACCACTGTTCTGGTAATCACACTAACATCATGATGTTGTTGCTTCTGGTTAAATAGTAGACATATAGTGATGTTTTATAGGCCACAAAGTGTGATTTATGTTCATTATGATCGATATACCGCAATATTCTTATAATGGTGCCCCTGATAGGATGGCTCAGCATGAGTTGGTTTATGGTATGTCCCAGTAGATGATAGAGGGCAGAAGAAAAATGAAAATAGTACCCCTTTTGCATTATCAAATAATAACTTGTATGTTGGTATTCAGACAGATATGAGATAACATTAACTCACATCAACACCACATATCACAGAATAAACTGAAAAGTATAGAGCATTAAGAATATGCTAATCCAATGGATGAAGAAACATTTTTTGAAAAAAGGGAGAACTTGGGCCTGTCTAGCATTCTATTCTACTCTTTGTTTGGACTATTACAAAACAAAGAAGTCCCTTAACAGGAATCTGCTGTGGAAGTGTTAGGATCATCACATTTTATAGACCAATACAGAATGTCAAGAGCTGGCACCAAACCCTCTTCTGACTGCAATCATACTATTGTCAGCATAATGTCCTAACCAGGGTTGCCAGATTGGCTTTTTTAACGCAAAATCTGATAAATCTGGCTTTTTAAAAGCAGGTTTGGCGTCAAAATATCAGTTAGGCGTTTTGGCTTTTTTCTTGGCTTTTTAAAATCAATTTGTAATGGCATAATAATTAGCTATAAATGCCTCTTTTTTGAATTGGTCAAGTTAGTGTGTATCTTGTCTTAACACTTTTTAGCTAAAACAAATACAAAACAATAAGCTTAGCTTATACTGCTTTTGGTTCAATCTCGAGAATGAACGTAACTAACAAGTATTAAACACGTATGATTTTCATACTGTTTGTACTGTTCTATGCGCACTCACACACTGCGCAGCCACCTTACTGTTCAGTAAAGTTTTCAAGTTCATTATACCTTTATGGCAAGTTTATGGCATTATTGAGCCCATTATCATGCCAAAGTGGAAACTACATCTTATGATACTAATCGGAAATATAATGATCAATGGGAAAAGACAATTGTGTGACTCAAGAAATCCACTGATGGTTCTGAATAGGCATATAGCAAATTGTGCCGGTGTAATATTGTTCCAAGACTTTCAAATCTCGCAAATCATGAAACAACAGAAAAACACAAGCGGGGCGCACCATCTTCTTCACAACCCCCCCCCCCCCCCCTCCCCCCAAAAAAAAAACACAAACACTTTCAGTGATGAAAATAAGTAAGAAAATTGATGATAAAGTCAAATTAGCAGAGTTACAAATTGCTGTTAGCATGGCCTGCCATAGTGCCATACGCACCATCGATCACTTAGGTGAAATAATGGTAGCCCATGGATTGGCAACACTCTTGGTCAGATAAAATTGCACCGAACGAAGTGCATATCACTAATACGAAATGTTATTTCACCATCTTTATAATCTGATCTAATTCTAGATCTGCAAAACAAGAAGTATACACTCATCATTGATGAGTCCACTGATGTCTTGACCCAAAAGTATTTGTGCATTTTAGTTAGATACCTCAGCGATAAAAGAAATGAAATTACTACTAGTTTTCTAGGTTTAATTCCAGTTCAGGAGGTTACATGAGAGAATTTATTCAATTTGATTAACAATGAAATTGCCCTTTTTGCATTTGGCTGAAGAAAATCACACTATTATTGAAGAGCAATACAGAAAATTGCCTTTTATAGATTGGAAGGAAGAGGAACAATTTAAAGAAAATGGACTGCCCAAAGATACAGAGCAGTTCTGGCAAGGAGTCATGAAACATCCCCAATTTAAAGAGCTTGCTTCTTTTGCTCTTACTTGCTTAATAACACCTATTAGCAATTATGTAGTGGAGAGGATGTTCTCTCTTTTAGACGCAATTATTAGAATTAGAGCAGAATTATTATCTTCAAACAAGTGCCGTGAGGAATTTGTTCCTTCATCCAAAATGTTGAATGATTTCAGAGCTGAAATTTTATATTCTAAGAAATCCTGAACTGAATTTCTCAACAATGAAGAGGAATACTCATTTGAAGAAGAGGTTTTCATGTGATGTAAATATAGTTTTAATGGATATTTTTATTGGGAAATGGGTGTTTTTTTTTAAGCCGCTTTTTTATTTCATGACTTGGCTTTTTTTTTTATCACAGTGATCTGGCAACCCTAGTCCTAACTGCTGCACCAGCTATTTGTTTAAACTGTTACGCTGTATAAACTTGAGAGATTGGAAAGAGATAAGTGGTGTGATTTTAGTCACAGACATAGGTGAAAGTTATGACTGCTGTTTTGTATATACTGTACCTTGAGGAGATACCTTTCTGCTTGCTTAAATTTCTCAGAATTGGAGAAAAAACCATGACTGACACACATTTGCCTCAAACATCTGTGTTGTTAAGAATGTCTTATTAATCATTTGACAAATGGGAAATTGCTATTCTTGTAAATTTCTGAGGTGAAAATTACACCCCTTCCAGGTCAACATGGCCGAATAGATAAGAACACATGTTCTTAAACATCTGGTGTGCTGATGTCGAGGTAAGGGGTTCAACCCCTACAACGGATAGTTGGACTGAAATGTTGACTTCTTGTTCTCCTTGACTTGGGGACATAAATTACAAGTACCTCTGAAGTCAGAGTGGGTTTGCCAGATGGTGAGGGTCACTAGAAATAGGGAAAGCTAATACACACACAAAAATTCAGTCCAGGGCACTGCAAGTAGTATTATGGACTAAGCTTGAGTTAAAAAGCAAGAGAGTGCAAAATACAGAATACCCCTTCCAGTCTTTGTGGTTTGCAAGATTAATCAAAACAAGGAACACAAAGGAAAAAGTGGTGCTCTGCATCTTTCCAATGTTGGTGCTCTGCCAAGAACAAGCTGTTCTCTACTACTACTTCTTCTTCTTCAGCGTTCAGAGCCATTGAGGTTCTTTGCTGCAGATACAATCCGTCTCCATTCGTCTCTCTGGTTGACCTTCTCTTGCCAGTCGTTGATTCCAAGTGCTTGTAGGTCTGTAAATATATTATCTCTCCACCGTCTTCTTGGTCTACCTCGGGGTCTACGGTCATTTATTTCCTGAGTGTAAGCGAGTTTTGTTTCCCTATTATCTTCCATTCTTTCTATATGCCCCAGCCATTGTAGTCTATTAGCCTTCATGATACCAGTGATTAGCGGGGACAAACAGATCATAAATGTCTTTGTTACTTCTTCTTTTCCACTCTCCACTTTGTGTATCCACTACTACGTACTAAGAAATGACTGATTGAGGCCCGGACAATAGAAAGACAGCACATGTTGTTATGTAAGCTGTCAAAACCACCATCAGTGATCAAACTGCTCTTTTTTGGTGAAGTCCTAAAGTTCTGGCAAATCTCTGACTACACTGACAATTCCCTAAAGGTACAATTAGTGATTATGGGAGGCCCTTATGAGGTTAAGCAGCCATGTGACAATTGTTTGGGTGAACCTAGAACTATAACATCATGTGTTAGCTCAGCAGTCATGAAATTCCCATGTGTTGCCTGTTTTATTTTGAATGCTGAATAGCATGCATGCGGCTGGGCTAGATGATTCATAAACCTGTGGAGAGATCAGATGCAGATCATGCCACTCTATAAAACTAGATGGAGGCAGGTTAAATTAATTGAGGATGTACACATTTATGGATTATAATAATGTTAGTGTGACAGTTGACCAGAATGTGGGACTTTGTTGCAACACATGTCCAGAACTCTGTCCATGGGTTAAAAATCCTCCCACTGTCTTGTGGATTTCCTTGTTGAAGCTATGGCTAAAACTGTAAGCCATGACAGAGAATACACGTCCAGGTTGGAGGTATTTTGCAGTGTTGACTTACTAATGGTGTAAATAATTGTTTACAAAAAGCACAATTTCTAAAAGTTGAACTGAAGTCCAATAGAATTGAACAATTTGGACTCAAGCAACACCATTGAAGATAGAGAGAAAATGTCATATACAAAGTTATTTTATATTACTAGGAACTTTCAACAATTTTATGAAATTGTCTCAGGAAAAATTGGTAAATAATCGACATTCAAATGTAAGCAGTAGAAGCAATCATGTTAATTTAGCAAAGATGAAAAAGAAAAATAAGCTGAGATGCTGTGGAAATATAATAAATACAACTCATATACTGTACATGACGAAAACCATGTGAGTAGAAATCACAATAAAATTAATTCCAGAAAATACCATACAATGTATAAAAATTATATTAAATAAGCTGAAGAAAAGGGACAGTAATTCAGTTAAATCAATGCACACAGTCCAATGTTCTGACTATGACCAACATTTGTAAGGGACAGTACAGATTTAAAAAAAAATAAAAACATGTCTAACAGAACAAATTTAAAGTGGCATAAATAACATACATTTGGAGGTGATTTTTTGGGATGTATATTAAGAAGGGGTTGCAGTGGCTAACATGCTGGCCTACAAGTCAGATGGTCACCTATTCGAAATCCCCATTGAGGTAGGAACTTTAAAAATGCATCTGGGCTCCCAAGTCGACCCTGCTAAAATGTGTACCCTGATATGTTCTGGGAAGTAACCACATCGGCCATCAAATGCTGATTTTCCTATAAAAATAACGGGTAAGCACCATATACCTAATACACCTCAAGATGTGGAAAAGAGTATTTTGCTTTTATAGTTTATGCGTTTGTATTTGTTTCTTGAACTTAAAATGCCTTGTTTTTCATGTTTTATTGCTGTACCTTAGCATGGGCATGATTGAATGTGTGTTTGTTGCCAGCTCTTGTCCACTACAGAAGGGAAAGACTGGGCACCTATCCATGCATTCAGGACTACACAAATGTGATAGTCCTAACAATTCATGTACTCAGCTGGTGTATGCTACGGGACTTGTTTATTTTGAGGTGTGGAATTAGTAGAACTACAGTATAGCTGTAAAAATGTATTGAGCGAATCAATAAAAATGAGGAAGTAGAATAGGTAAGGTTGACTAAAACATGATCACTTGTGGTCACTTGTAAATAGTTAGTCAAGGAAAAGCTAAGCAGTTTTTCAAAGCAAATTTATTTTTATTTTCTTTTATTGTTTTTTTTTTACAATCGTAATTCAATTTCATGTGAATACTCTCATGAACATCCTATATAATTTTAGTAATGCATAAAATTTACCACACATTTTTCATTGATTAGGACGAAACAACTACAGAGAGTGTATCCATCTTGAAAGACACATTTAGAGCGCTAGGAGGATCCTTTGTATCAAAAGATGTGATTTTATGCGGTGGTACAGTCACAAATGATGATGCTGATGGCTTAGACTCTTCATTAGATCCGGTAAAGATTTCCAGTAATTTGCCTCACGAGTCATTTCTTACCAAATTGAACGTGAATCAACAACCACCACACGGGGGTGCAATTTCAGCAAAATTAAGCAGCAAAGGTATGTAGCAACATATAATTATGTTTCATTATCAAGGTTTTCTTTCTATTCCATTTATAGCAGTCTTTTATTTGTTCATAGACTCCTGCTTCCTTGAGGTTTAGCTTATGGCATTAATTTATGTCTGCAAGTTACTGTGGAAACAGCACATAATTATTTTCATGTGAATTTGGACGTATATACAGTGTTTTGATTTGCTAAACCTAGACAGTGAGACACATGACATAAGTTTGAACAATGAATTTTCATGTTTCGATCCCTCGGTAAGGTGTGGGATTTTTTTCTGTCGGGGGCAACTTTTAGCGACTTTTGGTATCGAGATGCAGAGGCACTGATATCCCAGGATTGGAGTTTATACTGATGACGACTCTTTTCATCTCCACATGGAACATCCAGGCCAAACAGTAGTCTGGCTAACAAAGTATTGACTATGGTCTATGCTCTGATAAAGCTTGCCAAGGTTTCCAAACTTTGCATGCTAAAATATTGCAAGAGTTACAGTAGTTTTCCATGATGATGGTAGACTGATTGACAGTCAACGCTCAAATCTTGCTTTAACTACTTGGAGAACTCACGCACATGGAATGAGTATTTTGCTCGACTGCCAGGGTGAAACCAAGACATTGTGCTGTTTTTCAAGATGAACATGGGTGAACGAATGGAATCGACAGAGTTCTTCAACATCAACAAACTTTTCTTTTTTTATATCTTGCATCCCATCACAACTGTGACGAAAATAATCTCTCATGTATTTTTCAAACCAGGTTTTCGGTGCTTGCCTATAAATCTGATCCCTGTTTCACTGAAGAAAAATTCAAGGTAACATGTGCATTTTATATACTTAGTTACAGTTATCTGTACACTACTTTTACAAATGTTACTGTGATGTGTGATTCAGGTTTTGTTTAATGTATTGCTGTAATTAGTTTTATTTAATTTATCTAAGGATGTCTATGAAAGTGTATCACGTAGTTGAACAATTATTTTTAAAAAAAGTATGTTCTGTTTAATCAGATCCATTCCCTTTAGGAACCTTCAGGAAGGTTTGTGGTACCAGACATTATAATTGAAAACCCATGACCTTAAAAGACTCTCTCTCTCTCTCTCTCTCTCTCTCTCTCTCTCTCTCTCTCTCTCTCTCTCTCTCTCTCTCTCTCTCTCTCTCTCTTGCACACACACACACACTCTCTCTTGCACACACACACACTCTCTCTCTCTCTTGCACACACTCTCTCTCTCTCTCTCTCTCTCTCTCTCTCTCTCTCTCTCTCTCTCTCTCTCTCTCTCTCTCTCTCTCTCTCTCTCTCTCTCTCTCTCCCTCTTTCTTTCTTTCTTTCTTTCTTGTGTTAGACTGGAGAAAGATATGCCTGAAGTAGTTCTGTATGACAACATGAAAGTGCTTGTCTCAAGCATTTTGTGATCTAGTCACTGCATTTGCTTTGGAAAGTTTCATATTTCATTTCTAAATGTTGGAGTCAGAACACTTTGATATTTTTCACATTATTCATCCAATTTGTCTATGTAAGGCATCTTTTACATGCAACATCTCTCAAACCCATTAAGGAAGTGTCGCTGGTGTATTTTTCTTTTGTTTCTCTGAAATTCTATAGTAAATTGTTTCACCAGTATATCAATGTAAATTGTTTCATCAGTGTATCAAAATCATCTGACTTTCTCACACACATGTGACAGTATTTCTGAGTAGTGAGCACAACATATTTTCTCCATTCATTATTCCTTTAACCCTTTACAGGGCAGACGCTTGTCCATTTTTTAGCCCTGAACAGGCAAGATTTTTTCAGGTTCGGTAAAATTTCGGGTCGCGTTAGTAAAAACATCACAAATAAGGTGTTAGTCAACCGATTTTAGTTAAATAAACAACACAATGAAGGGAAAAGCATGCAGAATATGTTACTCGCGTGATTGTTGTTGGTAATCCATATGTGAACACAAATATTTACGAAATACAGCATGTTGTTTGTGATTTTCCGTCATCTATACGGCAATTTACATACACATTTTCAGAATCATAATCACTTTCTTTAAAGTCCGACTCACGACTGCTAATGCAAAGTAACGCTTTGCACTGATATCTAGCTCCGATTAATAGTCAACTTCGTGCCCTTTAATGTCATTTAAATTGAACCTAGTGAAATCTCGGCTATCACTTGAAGAATCGCTGAAATCCATTTGGAAAAACAGCGTAAAAATCCCGAAAACTATCAAGAAAAGTCCGTAAAAGTCCGTTCAAATTCATAGTATCGCGTTTACAAATGGCGGCCACGTTGTCAAGCTGTCGGCGAAAGTAGCCGTCGGAAAGCCGAGAGATCGCGTTTTTACAATGCATAATAGTATCGGACGTAAACGGCCGATCCGCTCGTTTAAGCGATCGGCCCCTAACGGCCGCTCTGCCCTGTAAAGGGTTAAGCAAAACTAGTTAACTGTCTAAGTCATTCACAACTGTTGGCATTCTCACTTGCTATTGGTACTGGGTGGCCACACACAAGTGAACCATCCTGTGTTAGAAGTAGTGCCACCTTTGTGAGACATCATCTTCTTGGATAATATCTTTTCTGTAATGTGATAGTGCCATTATATTTTGTATGCCTGAATGCATAGGTGGCCAGTCTTTCCCACACTTAGCAGATGATGAACCCTGAACAGTAATGATATCAGGTCCTTTAATGTAAATAATACATTTGTTACTTTTGAACATTTGTTGAGTGATTTAAATTTTATTCACTTTATTTTCAGATCACAAGCAGATCTGATAGTTAAATCAACCCAAAATAATACATCACTGTTGGGCACAGTAGCTATGGGGAAAAATAAAGAACAGTGCACTGATAAATCAACTTTTCAGCAGCCAGTAAATTTGGCTGATGTTCATTTTAAAATGCTGGGATGTGTCCCATTATCAATAGCTGGTGATTTGTTAACAACCTGCGCATCACCTTCTTTTATGTTGGCCTGTAATGATGGTGACTCTGTGTCAGTTCTGCTTCACCAGATAGCTGACTCAGGAAATGTTGGGGTATGTTATTTCTATTTTTATGTTATCAGTTATGAAATATTTACAATTCATAATTAAACTTTAACATTTAATGTGTTTAATTCCTTAATATTTGTTAAAGCTCAGGTCAGAGGTCATAGCAAACCTGGAAAACTATGCGAGAGTAATTGAGACTGAAGATATTGCAAAAAAAAAAATGAACAATGAAATTATCACTTGTGAACCTCGAAAACCAAACATAGCGTAATTATAAACATTGGATATAACTTGGGGAAAATGAACTGTCAAGTTTTATGAGGACATAACAGAAGCTGCATTACAATCACACACATCTGGAAAAAATACATGAATTTTGTGTTTGAGCTTGCTCGTTTTGTACTCAAGCGTAGTCCATACACTACTTTCAGTAGTGCTGGACTGAATTTTGCATGTGGATTAGCTTTCCTTATTAACAGTGTCCCTCTTTCACTAGTGCTGGACTGAATTTTGCTTGTGGATTAGCTTTTCTTATTAACAGTGTCCCTCGCCATCAGGTGAACCCACTCCGACTTCAGAGGTACTTGTAATTTACATCCCCAGGTCAACATTTTAGTATAAACTGTCCGGTATAGGGGTTGAACCCCTTACCTCAGCATCAGCACACCAGATGTTTAAGAACATGCGTTCTTATCCATTCGCCCATGTTGGCCTGCTAAATGAATTTATTCAGAACAGTCCAACACTAGTGTGCTGTTAGAGGGATGGAGGGAGGAAAGGAGAGAAAATGAGAGAGAGAGAGAGAGAATTAATGAGAATTGCTTTGAACCAACTCAATCTAATGATGAAGTGGATCCATCCAGGCAGGCATGAAAACATTCCTTCTGAACAGCTTTATAACTTCCATTGTGATGTGTGCAAGGTGTGGCTGTTGCCAATTTTCAATGTCACAAGGAGTTGCTGTGACCCTCTTGTTGTCTTTACCGTTTGTTGATAGTCTGTGGTGTGGTGACACCAGTCACAGGCAGGGGGGAAAAGTTAAAGCCGCTGTGTTATGTATAAAGGGGTGACCTCCTGCACCTCAGTGGGCTCAGTGCTAGGTTTACAGAACCCTCATGCAAAGCTTCTGCCAAGGTGTATTTGGGCATATGGTGCTACACCAATATTTGTATAGACCATTGACAATGTGGTAGATGTGGTCTGGATCATGCCAGCCACCTTTACTCTCCAATAAATTTCCTAGTACCTATTATAACATCCAAATCATACACCACAAATCTGGGAAAGTTAACCTGGTCGACAAATGCCCACAGAAGTTGGATGTGTCGGCCTAACAGCGCAAGACCTCAGCTCTGATGTAAACAGGCACAACTCATTCACGTCTGAAAAAACTCTCCGGATGAACGCAGAATAAGAATACACCACTAATAAATGGCCATTATAGGCTTCAATCAAACTGGCAGGGATCTCAGAGTTGGTGAACCCAAGAGATGCTGTGACCAGAAACCACAGAATGGAAAAGCCTCTTCTCACTCATCAGCCCACCCTAGAGTCATGGGTAAATTATGTCCATCGAAAGTGTGCTCTACAGATTTGACAGATGGATTCTATTGTCCACATAGTGCGATTCCTACTTATCTTTCCTCTGGAGTGAACTGGACAGGCTGAGAGAGGGATCATGCTGCACGGGCAACACATGGTCTCTTTATTTTAGCCCAGGCTTTGTGCTATGGAGAGGTATAACTCCATCCCTGGTCTTAACTGGTCTCGGAATCAAAGCGAGAGGTAGCGGTTACGGGTTATAAGTCCTTGTCAATTGGCGTAGACATGGGGCGTCACGGGTTGCCTCTGACGGTGGGAGACACCTATACGTGTCATTGATCAGCTACCGCCTGCCTCAAGCTGGGCAGCCCCCGGCCATTTGGGTGCTGATCCGCCACAGCCTGCCTACTTCAATGGATGCTTGGGGCTAGGACAAAATCTGAATCTCAGGCTGTAAAACCAATGCACCAGGTACTAATAAAAAGAAAAATAGAAACCTCAAGCTACGGCTTGCAACCTGGAACGTGAGAACCATGTGTCCAGGATTTTCCACTGATTTGACCAATATTGACGATGTGAGAAAAACGGCTGTGATTATTGCCGAGCTCAATCGTCTTAACATTGATATTGCTGGACTGCAGGAGACTCACCTCGCTGAGGAAGGGTCACTCATGGAAAATAATTACACCGTTTTTTGGAAGGGTAGAGGGCAGGCAGAAAAAAGACAACACGGTGTGGGCTTTGCAGTGAAGAATTCGCTACTGGGAATGATTGAAATTCCAGCTGGAGGTAATGAAAGACTATTATCCCTGCGCTTGGCAACCTCTTGTGGTTTTGCCACCATTATCACTGCATATGCACCGACACTCACTTTCATTGTAAGTTTCGTTCTATGAGGAGTTAGACTCTGTTATCAAGGCAGTTCCAAAATCCGACTACATTTATATGCTCAGTGATTTCAATGCTCGTTTACGCAAGGACTCAAGTTCATGGCCAATCTGCCTTGGAAAATACAACATCGGTTGCATGAATGAAAATGGGCAAATGCTGCTGGAGCATTGCACCAGAAATGACCTATGTATTACAGACTGCTTTTTTAAAACAAAAGAACTGCATAAGGTCACATGGAAACATCCAAGATCCGGCCATTGGCATCAGCTGGACTTCATCATCACACGAAGACAACATCTGAACCAAACATAATTAACTTGAAGTTACCACAGTGCTGACTGTGATACGGATCATTTCTTGGTTGTTGCAAGGGTTAGTCAGAGACCAAAGAGAATCTACACAGCTAAACACAAATCTTCTTCTTCTTCTTCGTTCATCCGGAGATTTTTTTCGGATGTGATTGCGTTGTGCCTGTTTACAGCAGAGCTGCGTTCTTGCGCCGTTAGGCCGACACATCCGACTTCTGCGGGCATTTGTTGACCGGGTTAACCTTCCCGGGGGGACACAAATCTAACCACGGGATTAATATTATTAACACCCACGATCTTGATAAGTGCTTTGAGTTCCTACAGCAACTTGAAGATGCATTCACTGATACATCAGAAAATTGTACAGCAAGTGAAAAGCGGGGTAAACTTAAGGAAACTTTATAAAACAGCGGTAGGGGTTTACGGCACTATGGATCATAAGAGGCAGGACTGGTTTCCGGCAAACAGCCAGACATTGCAGCCCTTGATTGATTAAAAGAAGATAGCTCTCTTAAGAAACAAGGAAAGAACAACACGTAACACTCTCAGCGAGCTGTAGCAAGCTAGGAAGGAGTGCAAAAGGCTGCCAGGCAGTGTGCAAATGACTATTGGATCAAGTTATGAGAGTCTATTCAAAATGCAAGTGATAAGGGAAACATCAGAAGCATGTATGAAGGGATAAAGAAAACCTGTGGTCCAATGATGAAAAGAAGTGCACCACTGAAAACCTTGACTG
The DNA here is from genome assembly GCA_963921405.1 of Cepaea hortensis. Taxonomy (NCBI): domain Eukaryota; kingdom Metazoa; phylum Mollusca; class Gastropoda; order Stylommatophora; family Helicidae; genus Cepaea; species Cepaea hortensis. Next base: position 66,470,784 of record OY992878.1, on the reverse strand, counting down.
GAGAAATCATCACTGATAAGAAACAGCAGATGGGTAGAACACTATTTGGAGCTTTTCTAAGTGAGACCAAACTAGCGGATGATGCCCTCAACGCCATAGAGGCCCTACCAACTCTTGACCACCTGGACACACTTCCCATCATAACAGATGTTAAGTGTGCTATAAACGAACTTGCATCTGGCAAGGCTACAGGTAAGGATGGGATTCCAATAGAGGTTATCAAGAGTGGGCAAGACACACTCACTCTATAGATCCACCAGCTAACAGAGCTATGCTGGCGAGAAGGACAAGTCCCATAGGATGTCAAAGATTCAAACATCATAACACTGTACAAGAACAAGGGCGATCGGAGCGACTGTAACAACTATAGGGGTATCTCACGTCTGTGTATTGTTGGGAAAGTAATTGCCAGAATTGTTCTATGCAGACTTCAAGTCCTGGGAGATCAAGTCTACCCCGAATCACAGTGCGGCTTCCGTCAGAACCGGTCTACCATTGATATGATATTCTCATTGCCACAAATGCAAGAAAAATGCTGTGAACATAATCAACCACTGTTTGTTGCCTTCATTGACCTCACGAAGGCATTTGATTTGGTCAGTCGTGAAGGTCTGTTCAAGGCACTAAAGAAGATTGGCTGCCCACCAACTCTTCTGTCCATTGTGGAATCGTTCCACACAGGCATGAAAGGTATAATAAAGTTTGATGGTGCAACTTCAGAAGAGTTTGAAATCAAGAGTGGAGTTAAGCAAGGTTGTGTATTAGCTCCCACCCTCTTTGGAATATACTTTTCACTTCTACTGAAATATGCCTTTCGTGAACAGGATGGTGGTATATACATTCACTCATGCTCAGATGGTGGCCTCTACAATGCGCAGAGATTGAAGGCCAAGACCAAAATTAGGAGGGTACTGATCAGAGAGTTGCTTTTTACAGATGACGCTGCAATTACAACCCACTCTGAGGAAGAATTACATCTATTATCTGCATTTTCCAATGCTTGTTCTGAATTTGGTTTAACAATTAGCAAAAAGTAGACACAGGTTATGTCACAAGGTGCACATGGGGTACCATCAATCTTTATTGACGACGCCGAACTAGAGATGGTAGACCATTTTACATATCTAGGATCAGAGGTAAATAGCAAATTATCCCTAGATCAGGAAATCAACATCTGGATTGGTAAGGCAGCAACAACAATGAACAGGTTAAGAAAAAAAGTCTGGAAGAACAGGAAGCTTACTGCCAAAACAAAAGTCCTTGTCTATCAAGCCTGTCTCCTTAGTACTCTTCTTTATGGCATTGAAACCTGGACAACTTACTCACGCCAAGAGAAACATTTAAACAGCTTTCATATGTGGTGTCTGCGAACTATACTTGGTATTAAGTGGCAAGACAAAATCACAAATACTGAAGTATTGGAAAGATTAGGTTGTGTGACGGTATATTCCATGCTCAGTCTTTGTAGACTTAGATGGATAAGACTCGTTAGGAGGTTGGATAATGGTAGAATACCAAAGGACATCTTTTTGGTGGATTACAGATGGATAAAAGATCTCAGGGTCAGCCTCTACTACGATACAAAGATGTATGTAAGCGGGACATGATTGATACAAGCACTGATAATGCACATTGTGAGCAAATCGCCGCTGAACGTGTTGCATGGAGGGCAAACATCAGAAATGGAATAAAGACAAAGGAAAAAATTATTGCAGATATGTCACACACCGAGCGCGTGTGACGTAAGATGGTGCATGATGGTGGAAATGACCATGTGTTCACATGCATCCACTGTGGACGAACATTTAATGCATGAATTAGCCTTATCAGCCACATTCGCCACCGCCATGGGATGTAGTTATGCCTTTTTGAAGCACAATGTAACAAAACTATTGTCTGACAAGACGGCAAGGTGCCAATGCGATTCCTACTAAGTTGCATTTGAGTTCAAATGTCCATCAAAAGAGAATCCTACTGTACTGAATTACAATTCAGCTGAAATCTTCACCACTTGCCGTCTACTAAGCAGAATAATGGTGCTATGAGATAACAATTTGCATTATTGTCAAGCCCAACCACACTAATGGTTTGACAGTTGCGTGTCTGAAGTCACCCAACCTTTCAGAGAACAAGGAAAACATAGCTGTATGTTAGTCCAGGGTTAGTGCTCTACTTGTAACACACTGTTTACGATAAATCAATGCAGAAGTCAGCAACCAAAACCTGATCCTGGAAGCAAACAGTAAAGCACGATATAAGAGTTGTTGGTAGTGTGCTGAAGGATCAAGCCTCTGATTGTGAAGTGGTTCATCAAAATTCCATATCTACAGTCTTCACGCTTCTGGTCAATAAAGTTGCAGCCTGTGAAGAACAGGAGGCTCAATATACGGAATTTAAGCAAAGCTGTTATGTGCAGCAAGCCCCCATCTCTATGCCTATGTTTTGCATCTGCAATTCCTTGATAGCCAACTTGTTAGCTGTGCTAATGCTAAGAGGCACAACGCAAAGAGATTCCAAAACAAAAAAAATTATCTTTGACAAATGTAGTAGAAGAGGAAGAAGTAGAATGTTCTTCTTGTAAATTTATTCACCTTGCTATAAAAATGTCTATTTCCAGGTCCTTAATGTGATAAATGAAGGTGAACCTTCACTAACAATGGCATTGTTACAAGCATACAGTGGATCACTTGGTTGCATCACTCTGCTGAACCTGAATGCAACATTGAGTGTAGAGAAATTGTTGTTTCAGCAAAATGATACTAGCTTCACACATGATGCACAGGCAGAATGTGATATTATGCAAGACAGTGATCAGCCTCGAGCCCTGAGCTTCATGGATAGGCTACACAGCGATATTCAGAAACTGAAGTCATCTGTTAAAACAGGTATTGTTGAGTATATAGGTTACGATAATAATTGGTATTTGTATATTTATTTATAACATTGCAGCGGTAACTGTAATTTCAAATAGAAGTGAGAGGTGGGGATGATGTGACAGAATAACAAATGTGGAGCTCATTAAGAAAACTAAACAAATTCCATGATTCAAGGGGTGAGGAAGAGATTGTGACACTGGATAGGACACATGTTAAGAAAATGTGGACATCTTCATTGCTCATCCAAAATGTATGTTTTGGGTGTAATTGCATTGTGCCTGTTTACAGAATAGCTGCAGGCATTTGTTGACCAGGTTAATCTTTCCAGAAATGTGTGCATTAGGCAAATTTGTTGATAGTTCGACCCAGCTAAAATTGGTGCAAGCAGATGTTCTGGGGAAATACAGGCTCCCAAGATGATATTGACCGCTTCACCCACCGAGTACTGACCAGTCTATAAAAATGTGCGGCTAGCACCACAAGAGAGTTCTCCAAGTTTTTATCCTTATTTGGCAAGGCTAGACACTTGATCAACTACCCAAGGATGAAGGGGAAATATTCAAAGTTTTTGTTGTATAAACAATTCACACAGTCCAGGCTGAATTGAACCAGATCTGCATGAGCCAGAAGCTGACATTGTAAATGCAATGCCACTTTCCCCATACATGATCATATTATGTTATATACCCTTTTAATTTCTTAAAGAACCTGGAATCATCTGTGCTATTGATTTTATATTGATAGCCAGTGTCATCATGCTTCATTGATTCTATTGAATGTAATGTACAAATGCCAATTTTACAACAGTAATGCATTCCTATTTTTTGTTTTACATAAGCACATGCTTATTCTGTTTTCTAAGCTCCTACCCTGGTGAACGGTCTAGAGAAGTCATGTGTATTTCAACCGCATTGTATGAATTCATGGCATGTTGCTGGTAGCACTGGTCAAATTGCATCACTCGTTTCAAAGATTGGAGATAGGTATGTTCACCAGTATAATTTGTTACAGTTCCCATTTGAAATATTTGCTCACACGTATTGAATGTGTTTATGAAATGTTTCGTCATGTTGTGTATGTGAACTTGGAGATGATGATATTTACATGATTAATTTTTTGGGAAAATGGTGTGTTAGTTATAACCTGATATATTTCAGAATATCATTTAATATTAAATAAGTAATAAATAGCAATAAAATGAATTAAATAAGAACCATCTGTAGAAAGAGGGTGAGAGCTACATCTCCACACAAACATGCATGCACATACACAATCACACACAAACATGCATGCACATACACAATCACACACAAACATGCATGCACATACACAATCACACACAAACATGCATGCACATACACAATCACACACAAACATGCATGCACATACACAATCACACACAAACATGCATGCACATACACAATCACACACACACATGCATGCACATACACAATCACACACAAACATGCATGCACATACACAATCACACACAAACATGCATGCACATACACAATCACACACAAACATGCATGCACATACACAATCACACACAAACATGCATGCACATACACAATCACACACAAACATGCATGCACATACACAATCACACACAAACATGCATGCACATACACAATCACACACAAACATGCATGCACATACACAATCACACACAAACATGCATGCACATACACAATCACACACAAACATGCATGCACATACACAATCACACACAAACATGCATGCACATACACAATCACACACAAACATGCATGCACATACACAATCACACACAAACATGCATGCACATACACAATCACACACAAACATGCATGCACATACACAATCACACATTAAACGTGTACACATTCTTGCACAGGGTACATTGTGAGGACTCCAAGTCAGAAAAGGGCTTCCTAAAGCAGTTACGAAGGCATTATATGCAGGAGAGACACCCGCCTGACATTATTAAGTGCACACAGCCAGTAACAAGTACCCCTGTTTATGGTAAGACTGTGTACTTCTTCCCTATCTGAAACAGACGGTTTAAGTGACCAGCATTAATAATTTTATTACTCCGGTGCTACAATGTAGAAATTATAATTTTCTTGCAGATCACACTTTATATTGTTAAGATTTGCTTTCAATTAATGTAATTTTTTTAACAGAAATATATATTATTGTACCTCAAATTTTCATATAGTCCATTCTGTGTGTTATTTGTCATGTATCTCCACAGACCTGTCTCGAGTACCACCAATAATTTTTGATTAAGATGTTTTTCTGTGCCACAATGTCAAGATATATACCATCCTCTCTCTAGGTCTTTCTCTGTCCTCTGCCCCTCTAATTTTCCTGTTGTCGTGACATATTCCAGTGTTCTTTTTTTATGCTGTATTCAAGGAATGTGGTTTATTAACTTCTGATATAAATAATCAGTTTTTCATGAGTTGATTACTTTGAAGACATATTAATTACTCTTCTTAATTGTCCATGGTTTCTCAGCATTCTTATTTAGAACTACATCTCTGCAGCCACTAATTTCTCACTAACCCATTATCCAAATCTAAAAGGGTTCTAATACAGTGGATCCTGTAACATTGCGGCATGACTAGAATTAAAAAAGCTAATAAATTGGCAATGGAAGGTGACAGAGTATCTTAGCCTGATATAGACAACGTACGTTGAGACCAAAATATGTATAAGAAACACTTATACCACTAAGTGGGAATCAGAGCATCCAGGCCACCAGAAAAATGACGTGTATTAACTTGACCAAAGCACTCTACACAGGACATAGAAGGCTGAAATAACTTTTTCAATAATAAAAATATAGGCGATACTGATGAATGAAACTGGAATTGGTAGAGTGACAGCTAAACATTTGCTGGAAGAGGTTCAACAAATGCAGAACAGAGTAAATTACTTTTGCCTACCTAGCTCCATTTGAGGACAAACTTTATGATGTCAACAATCTCAAGCTGACTGCTGCTTTCTTTAAATACATTCATGTTGATGTCTGAAGTGTACACAGAAGAAAAAGAAGATGATACATAATAATTAACTCTCTATAACCTTCAAGAACTCTCTTTTTAACTTTCATTGGCAAAGGAATGTTGTCTAAAGTACTCTTCATCTTGTGTGTCTCTAGTGAAAGTGAATTAACAATATTTATATTTATATCTGAGGCATGAATGTCATGCACATGCCTCTAAATTTTCAGTTAGTCTGGATTTTCTCGAAACACCTGACACTCTATTGCACTGCACCATTTGAAGTAGGGTATTCTCTTGCCTTGTGTTGCAAATGTTATGAATAAAGTATGAACACGTGCACATATATTTTGTATTGCATTTTATATTTTAATGTTGAAAGGTAAAGAGGGAAAGGGCATATTTGACATTTGGCTATAGATCCACCATGAAGATAAATAGAAATGTTTACATGTAATGTTGTAATTTGTTCAGAACATTATATAAATACACTTTTCTCTCCCTCTGTAATTGATTATAGCAGTTAAGAATAAAAATATATTCATAAGTTGTAAAATGTGCATATGACTTTGTATAGAGTTGAAGACAAAGTTGTTAAAGAAGAAAACTGGTCGCCTCACATGATAAAGATATGATAGCTTTTAGAATCTTTAGCATTTTACGCCCGTACTGCAGTATCACAAAATGACCATTCATTAATGTAAACCTATTTTATCATGTGCATTTATTATTTAAATAAAATATCTCCCTATGCATTTCTTTTGTTACATTTTATAGGTCTAGCTAAAGTGTATAATGGAAGCTCCGGAGGCTCAGAATGTGGTTCTACATCGTCCTATGGTGGTTTAAGAAACCTAGGCTCACTGACTCTGAGCCGTGGTCGTATGATGGTCAGCAGAGCTATCAGTTCAAACTTGACTGCAGCAGAAGATGACAATGAGAGCTTGATGTCAAGATCTAGGAGCCCCAAGAGGAAACGCAGCAGTTCCACTGGGTTTATTGATTTAGGTTAGTAACATGTTTCAGTGACACATTGTTATGTATTCACTTTTGATGGTCATTATAATAGATCACTGTGTAGGTTAGCCGGTGCCCTCACCTCATTGCTACCTATGACATTTAAGAGATAGTTTCTGGACACTGCTACAAACAGTGACAGATCTGCATATGTGAAAATAATAAGAGTAATAAATTCCTTGTAAGTAAATAATTACAGAGAATGAATTGGAATGTAGATTTTAAGCTTTTTAATTGTTTATGTGCGTACACAGGTGTCACCATGGTGTAAAATAAAGTAAGAATGGGGAAATCCCCCTCTGTTGTGTCCTCACCTTGAAGTGGTAGAGGGGCTTGCATGGTCCAGTGACTCTCATAGCTCTGCTGACATTAGCATAACTACTGGGAGGGTCTCTCTCTCTCTCTCTGTCAGACAGGTCAAGGGAACAGGATCTGATGAAGAGATACACACACCTGCTGCTTTGTAGGTAGACAAGGGACAGTCAGTGGCTAGGGAAATGAAACCCCCACAAATTGTCAAAATCATATATGCTGAGTCACAGGCTTCACAAAAAAATTGCTACGTAGCTTGCTTCATGGTGATGATAAGGAAAGCTGTTGCAAAAATAAAATTTATGCGTAACAATATAATTGACATCTTTGGTTCCAGAAGGTCAACACAGCTGCCCAATGGGGCTAATAACAATAGTAACAAAGTCATAGATGCATTACTTTCACAGGGATCAGATATGTACACTTTATGAATAATAACATTGTCAGATTTCTTCAGTATGCTCTGACTGAATGTAAAAAGTACAATCACACATGACATGTTGATTGGTACATATAAAGAATGGCCAATCACAAAGGACTTATTGATTGGTACACATAAAGAATGGCCAATCACACATGACATTTTCATTGGTACACACAAAGAATGGTCAATCACAAATGGCATATAGATTGGTACACATAAAGAATGGCCAATCACAAATGACATGTTGATTAGTACCCATAAAGAATGGCCAGTCACAAAGTACATATTGATTGATACACATAAAGAATGGCCAATCACAAATGACATGTTGATTGGTACACATAAAGAATGGCCAATCACAAATGACATGTTGATTGGTACACATAAAGAATGGCCAATCACAAATGACATGTTGATTAGTACCCATAAAGAATGGCCAGTCACAAAGTACATATTGATTGATACACATAAAGAATGGCCAATCACAAATGACATGTTGATTGGTACACATAAAGAATGGCCAATCACAAATGACATGTTGATTGGTACACATAAAGAAAGGCTAATCACAAGGGACATGTTGGTTGGTACACATAAAGAATGGCCAATTGCACATGACATGTTGGTTGGTACACAAAGAAAGGTTTATCACACATGACATGTTGGTTGGTACACACAAAGAATGGCCAATCACATACGACATGTTGGTTTGGTACACATGGAGAATAGCCAATCACAGATGGTGCATTTCTTAGGACAGATGAGTTGTTTTGGTTTTGGCCAAGGATCACTTTCATTGCACTAAGCTATTTCCATAATTGCTCTTGTCTCTTCCCATAGATCACACAAGAAATATCTGAACACAGTGCACAAACTCTGTAGTACTGACAAGGATCCAATTGTGTATTTACCAGAATCATAATGCTATACATTTTCAAAATTTTATATTAAAAATAGAGTTAACAAGTGTACATGAAAATTATATTTGACATATGAATTTCAGCATCACCAAATGGATAATAGCGCTCGTTCTTAAAAATGTGATTTCAGCCCCTATTCTGGTCAGTTGGACTAAAATGTTGACTTCTCGTCCTTGACCTGAGAAGTAAATTACAAGTCAGAAGTCGGAGTGGGTTTGTCTGATGGCGATGGTCACTGTTAATAGGGAAAGCTAATCCACACGCAAAAATCAGTCCAGTGCACTAGAAGTAGGAGCACATGTATGGACTACACTCTAGTTCAAAGAGAGTGAAAAAATATATAATATTGACATACAAAATGCCTCAGTTGTAATCTTTAATTAATAAATTAAACTGGATAAATATTTTTTTTTAAAGGAGGGGAGGGGGCAGTAAGAAAAGAAGACTCCTGTGATTAACATTAGAGTTATCAAATTGAAAGTTATTTTGAGGCTGCTTAAAAGGTAATTAAGTTTAAATTTTCGTCTTTTATGTTAAGATTTTTCTGTAAAATCATGCACACATTTATTAATGAATAGTGGCGAAAGGTTCTTTGATGTTTGAACTTACATACTGTATGAACTATTTGAATTGCATACTGAAAAATTATCATTCACAGATTTAAAAACAACAGAGGATTTGACAAATTATTTACAAAAGCAGTATGATCAAGTTTTGAAAGCTGGTGTAGCCATGGAGATAAGTGCTCAGACCATGGTTACAGTCACTACCAGATTCATGTCCAAAATGCAGAATAGTGACCCTCAAAAGGCGGCAGTAAACTTCATGAATGAGTGTCTGGTGTTAAGTTGTTCAAAGACAAAGGAGAAATACAGTCAGACAACGGAGGTCAACAAAACAAACATAATTACTGAGTAAGTAAAAGTCCATCCATGGTCAGACTTTTAGTGTTGTTTTCTGTTGTCCCTCTTATGTATTGCCTCAGTTGTTGCCTCTGGTGGTACACAGATACTTGAATGTGTGTATTCTTAGGCAGTACCTCACTTTTTGCCTCCCATATTTGATATGAAAATGTTTGAATGTATACATTTTTAGGTATTGCCTGTTTTTGCTTCCTTTGTTTGATATGAAGATTCATGCATATATGCATTCTTATATCTTGCCTCATTGTCTGCATTGCTTTTTATTATTAACATTCATGAATGCATGCATTTTTAGGCATTGCTTTATTTTGTTCCTCCTTTCTTTCATATTATGAAGAATGTTGAACATATGTGTCTTAGCCATTTTTGAATGTATGTATTCTTAGGCATTGCTTCATTTCCTGCCTTCTTGGTCTGATATTATGAAGACTCTTGAATGTATATATATTTAGGAACACAGAAAGAAATGGGCATCAGTATTTGAGGCCTATATTTCCAAGTATTTGTCACAGAAGGCTGTTTTTCGTGGCCAAAGTTATTGTTTTGTCTTGTCCCAGTTATAGTTTCTAAATATTACCTTTCGAGCAATATGTAGTACGAGTATAGTTTTGACAGCACTTTGGAACAACTCACCCTTTGAATTTGATCAGTATAAGAAAACGAGAGAGAGAGAGAGAGAAAGAGGGGGGAGGGAGGGAGAGAGAGAAAGAAAGAGAGGGAAGGGGGAGGGAGGGAGAGAGAGAGAGAGAGATCAAATATGAGAAAACCTCCACATACCTTAAGAGGTTTTGATTGGCACACACAAAACTGAGTTGAAGTACTGTTAGATTGCCATTAATCTGTAGGTTTGATGGATCCACCAGTATCCCACCATTCACTAGGGTGCTGCGGTAGTGCAGAGACTAGCATGCTTGCTTGTTGGCTCGGTGGTCATGAGTTTGGATTCCTTTTGAGGTGGGGATTTTTATCCATTTTCCAGGTCGACACTGTCTAAAATGGGTACCAGGATATTTCTTGGGAAGTAAAGGCAGCTGTCACGATACTCACTACATCACCCATCAAGTGCCGGTTCGTCTAAACATGGGAACTAGCACTATGTACCTAAAATTAATCATAGCATGAAAGGGATCCTTGTAATGTTTCCAGCATTCACTATTGCTTTGGTTTTATAGTTGCTCCAATTTTCTAGTCATGGAAGTACACAACACAGATTTTTCTGTTTCATTTATGTTTGTATTTGTAAATGTTCCTATGCAAATCCTGGTCAGTTATATCTTCAATATGTGTTTGAGTTAATAAGCTGATAATATTATTTGGTGCTTACAGGATAAGATATAAGTAAACAATTTGTGGGAGCATGGTGTTTAGCACAGTTGTCCATAGTTCAGTTCCTAGAAGTGGCAAGATTTCTTCTCAACCAATACAATTTTATGGTTGATTTTGTGGTGAAGGGGTTATGGACGCAGTTCATAATCCCTCATACCCACATTCAAAACGCAGCTGTGGGCGATTTGGCAGCAAATTGCCTCACGTTGGTTTTTGTATGAAATGATATGCGTGCCGGTCGTTCAGAAACCAATGGCAAACTACTAAACGCAAACTTGCCCAGGAATCATGAACAGTCAGAAAATGCTGGGGTTGACTGCTATGTCCTGTAAAGGATGTGCAATAACTTTGTTTTTGTTTGTTTTCATTACATCTTACCATTGCGGTATGAGCTAAGTTTTTTCTGGGTGAGGAATGAACGCAGATTTCCGAAGCGGTCACTGCATAGTTTACAGAATAACATATGCAGAACATTACTTTGGCCTACACCCACCCCATTTAAGGACAAACTCTACAGAGATATCGACAACCTCATGTTGACTGCTATTTTCTTTAAATAAATTCAGGTGAATTTCTGAAGGGGCATGAAAAAGAAGAAAAGTTTACACTAGAAAATTGTCTATACCCCACAGTCTTACCATTGCTGGTATGTGCCACGAGATTTTCTTGGATGAGGAATAAAGGTAGATTTCTCAAGCAGTCACAGTACGGGATGAAAAAATAAATTTGCACTAGAGGATTTTTGTCAATACCCCGTTCTTATCGAGGATCAATATAGAGGTGATGTTCTTTTGGTAAACTAATTCTGATGCTCCTTCAGATGTGCATTCCAATTATTGTGATGTTCTTTCAGGTACAAATTCCAAGTTATACTGCTGCTAGAAACTGAATCCCTACTGAGAGATGCTGATATAGTCAACCATACAGTACTAAATGAGGTGCAGTATGCTTTATGTCGAATATATTGTGCAGCTTCTTGATTTGTATTTCCCCCTTCCAATAGTCTCTGCAGTATTACATCTGCATTCTACTCATTAGCATTTATCATATAAACATCCTGCATATTTTTGGAGGGAATGTTTTTTTTAAAAACAGTTTTTACAATGTTTCATGATTGGAATATGTTGTTTTTGTACTCCAGAACAGTTCAGTTATATAATATTGAAATGTATACATCGAGAATAGGAATACTACACCCAGTTTCAAAAGCATAATTCAGTTAAAATGTTATTCCTGGCATAAGACAGATGTTAAAACACGTAGTTTGCCATTCTGTATTGTTTTCTATATGTTTGAATCATTGTACCTTGTTGGTACATTGTCTTGACTGGATAGTGGTTAACAAAACTCCTAAATGCAAATTCGGAATCCATTCTTCTGTGGAAAGTTACAATTTAATTTTTCAATACCAGATAAATTCATTCACTAACAGTTTGAAATCATATATGATTCCACATTAATTTTGTCCACGTTAATGTTGCAGACAGTGTTGCAAGTGAGCTTATCTGAAAGCATCCCAGACAACAAGAAAGCTTGACATAGAAATTCATTGTAGCTGATCTTCAGTGCAATGATGACATTCATTGAGTAAAATAAGTACACTATCCTCTTCATAAGGAAATGAATCACAGTTGGTTTATGCCAATGTACTGGGCAATTTGTTAAGGGGTAGAACTATCTGACTGACTGTAGGTAATGACAAGTATGAAAGGTATTTTCATTTAATTTGGACAGCTTGCTTACTGTCCTGCCATTTCAACTGAAGATAATGTCAAGTGTGAAATAACTTGAATAATAAATAATTTAAATTGGAGAGAGGAGTACTTATTTTGTCCTGCTTGACTGAAGATAATGACCTGTATAAAATAGCATCTTTATTTCATTTGGAGAGAGAGTTATTTTGTCCCACCAGTTTGACTGAGAAACACCTTAATTTCATTAGGAGAGTGAGTGCTTATTTTGTCCTGACAGTTTGACTAAACATGATGACAAGATAAAATGACATATTTATTAAATTTGGAGAGTGAGTATTTTGTCCTGCCAGTTTGAGTGAAAATTACAAGTATGAAATGGCATCATCATTTAATTTGTAGAGAGTGCTTATTTTTTGACATGAAGATAAGGACATATATAAATACCATCTTTAATTTAAAGAGAGTGCTTATTTTGTTCTGCCACCTTCTGTGATCTACTTAAGGTTGTTGATCCTGTTTAGGAGTCTGCTATCTCCTGCTCTTGTAACTTATTATATTATAATTCTCAGGAAAAGGGGGCTGATGGGGTAATAGCAGTAGAACAGTTTTATTATACACTCTGGTATGTTTAATGCTTGACTGTAATGCTGTCTCTGTCTTGAGACAACATATAAATTACATGCCGCTGCATGCTGAAAGAGATATTTATAAATCAATGCGTCTCATACTTGATATATCATCAATGCTCAAGGCAGTAGCAGGCACAGCAGTATTGTACATAGGAACACTAATGTGCTTACAGACAATGCAATACGGGAAAAGTCACTTTTTCAAGATGTTGACATCAGCTGAGGAATATTTGTTACATTGAATCTGCACCGAGTGCAGTGATGTCAATAGTGTGTAATACTTTAATCAGGTGATGAAAATTAGGACAAGACTGTCAAAAAACTGTCATTTACTGCCAATATAGTACCATATGGTGTATGGCAGAGGGGTCTTTGAACCTGAGGAATTAAGGCCGCCTGGCTAGTGCAGTCGCCACGAACTGTGCAGGTTAGGATATGTAGACAAAATTACACTGGTGACAGTTGAATTGTGGATTGATTGTCCACATAATGTAAAAGCTATTAAGTGATTACAGGCGATGTGTCTGTTTTTTTACTTTAAATTTCTGGTTTTGTTACATATTTAGATTTATGATCTGGGCTGCAAGGAAATCATTACATTTTTACTTTCTATTCTGACACCTGATATTGAAACGTAACATTGTTTATTAATTTTCATACAGGGTGTTACAAGCAAAAATGACCGGTAAAAGTGGTTGCTTACACCCAAAGTTAATATAAGACTTCATTCTGAATCAGTAACCATTACTGTACGTAACCATAACTACAATCTATGCAGTGGTGAAACAGTCTTTGGGAAGACAAGAAAAGCCAGCCAACTAAGATGAATGGAGGCTTGTCTCCTTTCAGAATAAAGATATGGTGTTGAGAAAACTGAAAGCAGCCTGGATTGGTATTCCACAGGATGAGAGAATTAGAAACATGCGCAGTATGGGAAGACATGGAGTGAAACAACAGGAGACAACAAATAGGAGGGTTTAGCATGAATGTGTTGATGTCCTATATCTCAGTGGGATATAGAAGGCAGAAGAAGAGAAAACCACTGAAAACATCAGTAAAAAAAACAACAAAGCTTCATAGAAAAATCATAGACTATTTAGAGTTTCTGTTATACTAGTTTTGCTTCTTCACCAGATTGTGTCCATGTTGAGGGCTATTTCTTTCCTGACAAATGCATCGACTATGACAGGGTATCTTGCAGACATCGTGAGAAGGTGAGAGGGCTCAGTGTTTTACATATATCCTGAAAACAAACAACAGGTGTGCTAGAAGTATTTGTCTTGATGTTTCGTTAGATGTTTGGTTTGTTGTATATCCTCCAGAAAAGTTTTAACTCTTGAGCCCCATGCATTGTCATTCAGGTCATTTGAGCCCTGAACTGTGCTTACATCTTTCAGAGTGAGGGTGGTGTAGAGACTTTGCTCCGTGCCTGAAGTACCTTCTGTGTGGGAGGTGTGGCAGAGCTCTCCTTCCATTCTGGAAGCTCAGAAACCAGCAGGTTGTCTAAGGTCATCGCAGAGAAGCATATTAGGATGTAAGCAGGTCATGATTCAGCACAACACATAAGGATATGCTGGGGTTAGGCCTAGGGTGGTCATGTTTCCTCCACAGGTTTAGGTATTCCATTGTCAACAACCTCCACCCTCAATGCCCAGAGGGGATTTGTGTCAGTTAATTATGCTTTAACAGATGAAACAAAGTATGATTTTAAAGGGTTGCCATTATAAAGAAGTGTGAGCTCTGGCAGTTTTCATAATTTATACTGTCAATGCTGTAGTAATTAACAAGGTCACTCCCATTTCAGTGTAATGTGCAATAAACATGGTTTAAAAAATACAGGACTGAGATGACTATTACAGGAATGTGGTAATACCTTCAGCTGTTAGTCACAGATCACTGTTTATCTCTGTACTTAAGGTGAATTTGGATGAGAAGATAGCGACTCATCTGATCCAAGTCTGTATTCAACAAGCAGTTTGTGAGATGAAAGCTGGAATTCAATGCAACATTTGGTAACAATTACAGAAAGACAGGCGAGATGAGAAAATATTGCCAATAGACCATGGAACAAAAGTACAATAAAACATGATACAAACAATATGCAGCAATATAGTTTTCTTAGAATGTTAAAACTCCAGTGTGTTACTGGGGGGGGGGGGGGGGGGGGGGGCTCAAATGGGAAGTAAAGAATAGTCCAGGTTGTATAAGGTGACTAAAGAGGGTTGTTGTGAGATGGCTACTTCATACCACAGGAAAAAAATAAGCCAGCATCTAACCAGTTACTTCATACCACAGGAAAAATATAAGCCAGCATTTAACCAGTTACTTCATACCACAGGAAAAATATAAGCCAGCATTTAACCAGTTACTTCATACCACAGGAAAAATATAAGCCAGCATTTAACCAGTTACTTCATACCACAGGAAAAAAATAAGCCAGCATTTAACCAGTTACTTCATACCACAGGAAAAAAATAAGCCAGCATTTAACCAGTTACTTCATACCACAGGAAAAAAATAAGCCAGCATCTAACCAGTTACTTCATACCACAGGAAAAAAATAAGCCAGCATTTAACCAGTTACTTCATACCACAGGAAAAAAATAAGCCAGCATCTAACCAACCATGAACTGGCCCTGAAGGGACTTAGCATGCATGATTGTAGGCCTGAACTCCACTAGGAGTCTTAATGGCATAGGAAGGATGTTAAGAAGTATTAGCTTACACTGTAGTTTTACAATTCGTTCTTATGCAATCAGCTAATTAATGAAGAATTACGTGGAAGCTGCAGGATGTGATTTTATAGAAGAATGATAACTCCAAGGATGGATAATAACCATAAGGAAGATACCTTGAAAATAGTTAATTCACAAAGAGGACTGTTTACTCACATCAGTAGAAGGCATTCCACATTCTTTGTGCACATCATGAGAAGGGGATAGCTAGAGTACGTTG
Source organism: Cepaea hortensis (assembly GCA_963921405.1). Lineage (NCBI taxonomy): Eukaryota > Metazoa > Mollusca > Gastropoda > Stylommatophora > Helicidae > Cepaea > Cepaea hortensis. Next base: position 66,454,718 of record OY992878.1, on the reverse strand, counting down.
TGACAGCATAACAGTTGGAGAGGAAGAGGGTCATTGTAGACTTAGAAAGAAGATGCTAGACAGTCTGGCATCATGGCATTGAGGAACATCTTTATCAGAAATGATTAGTAGTACACAAGACAGAAGGCTGAGGACACACATGGCCAACACCACATGGCATGAACATAAGTAGAAAATCTTATGTGTTTTGTAATACATTGACACATGACCAACACCACATGGCATGAACATAATAAGAAGGTCTCATGTGTTTTGTAATACATTAACAAATGTATCTTATCCTTGCATGTAGTTACTCTTCAGTCCTGCCTAAGCTGCTGGTGGATATATATGATGAGCTCATGCTACCCCTGCCACCAGCCCTGGCCAAGTTTGCTTCACCAGTAACCCCCAGCAGTGTTTCCGAGACTCAGTTGTCACACACAAATGATATTAGTCTCCTGAGTGCTCCACTGTCCTCACAGCCATCATCCCATTTATCAGACCAGTCATCACAGCAAGCTAAAAGGTTTGGAGACAAAAATTGTGTTGTAGAAAATTGTTTTCCAAATGTTCTTTGTGGAACCACTTTCTAGTAACTTGGCTCTTAATTATGAAGTCTAATACTTTGGCAGCTCTGTGGAGAAAGGGTTACAAATGCAATTTGTAATCCTGCATACCATGCCCGAAACTCAGCGATGGGCAATTTGGAAGCAGACCGCCTTGTATTGATTTCCATGCAAAGGCATGAGTGCCAGTTGTTCAGAAATAAATGGGAAACTACTGAACATAAACTTGCCAAGAAATCACAAACAGCCAAAAATGTTGGGGTTGACTGTGATGTCTTGTAAAGGATATAACTGAGTATCTAATGCTTTGACATTCAGATTACCGTAGCACTAAAAATGGTTTGAGTCCCTCAAAGTGAGGTTGGTGTAGAGACTTCTCCGCAACATCTCAGTGCAGTCATTTGCAGAGTTGTCGTCCTCAAGCCTAAAAAGAGCTGGGTGTGAAAGACAGACACAAGAACTCCACATCTGTGGGGAGGCATATTCAGATGTCATGATTCATCGCAGCATGCAGAATTGTTGAGATTAGGCTTTTGTTGGTAATGTTTCCTCTGCACGTCTTAGGCATTTAAAAATCTTTTTTGTTCGTCTGATATTTTTTGTTTTGAATGTAATCATGGTGTGCCTGTTTACAGTAGAGCTGCGATCTGGAGCAGTGATCTGCTTTCATGACTCTCCAATTCTCTCTGTTGGATGATATTTTGATGAAGTTAGTGTTGCTTATACTATTTGTTGTTCATACTATTTGTTGTTCAAGTATTTAAGCTCTTCACTTATAACTCTGTTTTCCTTTGCCTCTCTTGCTTTGTATTTTCCCCACATAACAATCTTCTAATGATCTGCCCCATAAATTTTATTTGTTTTTTACCTTATGGTAGCCTGCTCCATGGCAAAGAGGCTACGGACACAGTTCGTAATTCCGCATACCGCGTTTGAAGCACAGCTGTGGGCAATTTGGCAGCAGACCGCCTTAAGTTGGTTTTTATGAAATGGTATGGTGCCAGTCATTCAGAAAACAATTGCAAACTACTAAACATAAACTTGCCCAGGAAGCACGAACAGCCAAAAAATGCTGGGGTTGATTGCTATGTCCTGTAAAGGACATGCAACTAACTTTTAACCTTATTGTAAAATGCTACAGCTGAACTAAAATTAGCCACCATGCATTGTAAGTAGTGTCCTGCTCCAGATGATTCATCAAGAAGAAGACATTCTTGAGCTTTCTTCTTCTTCAGGTGGCTGATCTGTAGCAGTGATCAGCTTTCATTACTCTCCAATTCTCTTTGTTGTCTGATATTTTGATGAAGTTGTTGTTGCTTATACCGGGTGTTTGTACAGTCTCAGATGTAGAACAAATTTGAAAAATTCTTTCTTCCTTTGATAACACCATTTTGTTTGGAGTGCAAAATATTACTCCAGCAGATGACAGCCATTTGCTGCATATTGCCTCACGATGGACTATGGAATACATTTTTTTATGACATCATGTACTTCATGTTTCAGATTTGTTTTACATACAAATGTGGTGAAACTTTACAATCTTCTGGTACTATTAATTATTGTTCAACTGTTTAAGCTTATCACTTATAATCTCTGCCTTTCTTTGCCTCTCTTGCTTTGTATTTTCCCCACATGACTTCCACCTCTTTTGTTGATTTGCCCCATAAATTCCATTTGTTGTTTACCCTTTGGTTTTAGTAAGGGACTTTGTAACAACTGCAACCCCCATTACCTCCGCATGTCTCTCTACTGTCCATGATGTTTTTAACATACTTCTCAAAAATCCTCTCTCTACTACCTCCTATTTTATTTACCATTTCATTACTCATTATCCCGCATTAATATCCATATAGAAGAATAGGTCACACACAACTTGCCAGAGATCGTTTTTATACTTGTGATATTTATATATTTCATGAAGTTGTCCATTTCAGTTTCTTAATATTGAAACGGAATATTGCTTGGATAGCAAATCCATTACGTGGAAAGTCCGAATCGAAAGCTCACTGTGTGGGCTTCATAAAAGGTGGAAAAAGTGTCCCTGTGGCACAAAATTGAATATTGCTTGGATAGCAAATCCATTACGTGGAAAGTCCGAATCGAAAGCTCACTGTGTGGGCTTCATAAAAGGTGGAAAAAGTGTCCTAGTGGCACAAAATGGAATATTGCTCGGATAGCAAATCCATTACGTGGAAAGTCCGAATCGAAAGCTCACTGTGTGGATGTCATCTGCAAACTGCATTCTTCTGGCTTCTGGAAGAACAGCCTATGGTGAACGGAAGGCCCAATATACGGAAGTGAGGCTAAGCAGCCATGTGCAGGACGTGACGATTCCTTGGGTGAGCCCAGTACCAGAGCGCTATGTGATGGCTCTGCAATTATGGAAGCCTCCTTGGATGGCGGGGAATGCCCATGGTCTGCCCCTGCCTTCCCTTGAGGGCTGACCAGGATGCCTTTGGCTGTTCTATATGGGCCAAGATGGGATGGGAGATAACACCACAACAGTGAGTCTAACGTCCTAAGAAACCCCCGGGAAGGTTAACCCGGTCAACAAATGCCAGCAGAAGTCGGATGTGTCGGCCTAACGGCGCAAGAACACAGCTCTGCTGTAAACAGGCACAACGCAATCACATCCGAAAAAAAACTCTGGATGAACGAAGAAGAAGTTTCTTAATATTGCATACCGATACTTTGTCTGATTATATTGAAATAAAGATATGTTTTATTTTTAAAATAACAATACAGGTTCAACAAATTCAAACAGCATCCCAGCTTTTCTGATTTTCGACAGAAAAAACAGATTCTTGTCAAGCCAAAACCCAAATCTAAGGTGAAAGTTTGTTTTATGAAATGATTTTGGAAATACAAACTTCTATGCATCACATACTAATAAAGAGACATTTCCACTGTCAGGTGATGTTGGGAGTAAAATTATTTATAAAAGAATCCTGTTTCCATTCCATGGCAGCATTTTGGACATATGTTGCTCTGTCCATATTTTCCTTGAACAAAACAGATAGCTGATGGGGATGTGTGGTCAGTGTAGGGCTGACAGTCTTTCCACCAAGAACATGTCCTGGTGCTGGCTTTATACGGCCAGGCTGGCCCCAGAACCATTTAGTCATGAAAGCTTGCAGTTAGAAAAGAAAACCTTGAAAGAGGAGATAAGGAGATTACAAAGATAATGTGGGCACAGCTTAAGGAGATAGTTGGGGACATGAAATATCCCAAGAGAAATTGAATGGTTGGATGATTTAGATATGACTGGCACCTTGCAGTCTTGACAGACGATAGTTTGTAAAATGGAGTTATACCTCTCCATAACACAAAGCCTGGGCTGAATTTTGAGACCATGTGTTGCCCATGCAGCATGATCCCTCTTTCGGCCTGTCTAGTGTACTCCAGAGGAAAGGTAAACCAATACGTCTGGAACAAGACAAGCTGCAGAAGCTGCCGGATCAGCAAAGCAATGCTCTAACTGTTCGCCTGTCTGAGCTTCAGTCCTAGACCAGTTGCCAACCTAGGCTTAGGGCCTGGTCTGCCCTGCCATGACATTTAGTCTTTAGGTTGCATTTCCTCGTAATAGGATAAGGCCTGTACCCTCACAATTGCGCTCCTCCGCCCGAAGCCGTTGGCACAATGTGGGGTGTTGGGTTTTGATTTAGATAATGTCACAATTAACACGTATAGACTTTGTTAGCCTGTCAGAAGTTACATCTCTATCTCTGTCTGCTTGTCTGTCTGTCTGTCTGTCTGTCTGTCTGTCTGTCTGTCTGTCTGTCTCTCTCTCTCTCTCTCTCTCTCTCTCTCTCTCTCTCTCTCTCTCTCTCTCTCTCTCTCTCTCTCTCTCTCTGTGTGTGTGTGTGTGTGTGCCTCTCTCTCCCTCCCCCATCTCATTTTCTTTCCCCCACCAAGGTATTTTCCTGATATTTTTGTCTTCTGTGTGGTGCTTGCTTTATTTTTCCTAGATATATGTGTGTATAATTTTATATAAGATCTGATCTCGGTATCTGAAGTAGTACTCTGTCAACAGATATCTGTGTCTGCGATTAATTGATTATTTAAATATTAATATTTCATAAGTTTAACTCTTTGTATAAGAAAAAGTAAAGGACCCTTTATCACGCCTCCCAGACATGTTGAGTATTTGGTGCTAGCCCCACATTTGTATTGGCCAGTTGGCACTCAATGGGTGATATGGTCAGTATCACATGGGCTGCCTTTATTTTCCTTGACATTTCCTAGTATCCATTGTAGGTTTGGTCAGTCTGGAAGACCAGATCAATTAAAAAATATACTAGCCACTGTACTACTGCAGCTCCTGAACTCTTTGTATAAACAAAAAGTTGCTTAAAAGTCGACAGGGTCGACTTCATTGCACCGAGTTTTATCCCATATGGCTCGGTCTCTTTCCGCAGCCTGGAAAGCGTCGCACAAAGCACGAACTCCGTAGCTCTAGCGACGACCCACAGAAGTCTCCGAAAAATTTCACTCATGAACCGAAGAACTCTTTGTATGCTTCCATTAATTGTATTTTACAAAAGTTTTACTGTGTACATTAATGCTACTGCTGTTAGAGCAGGTTTGTTGTATGATAATTGAAACATTACATATTCTAACAGGCAGAGACCAAGAAGGCCGTAACAGATAAAACAAAAACCAGGAGTTCTTCTAAAACAAGACGTTTAGGTGTGTATTACTGTTTTCCTCTGAGATCTGGGGAGGTAATATTAGACTATGAAAGGAGTGCGTTTGTGTAATTCTTTCCTCCCTCTCATTTCTTTCAGTATTTCTCTCTCTCTTTTCCCTCTTCCATCTTTCTCTTCCTCCCTCCCTTTATACATGCACCACATGCGACATAACACCCCACTTTCTCTCCATTTCTCCGTCCCCTTAACCTCCCCATCTCTTTCCTGGATAGGCTTAATTTAAAATAAATAATTCTTAAAATGTTAACTTATTCATGTTGTGAAAAAGAACCATTTCAGAGAGGCAAATGACACTAAAGGTAATGATAAAAAAAATATATTTGCATATTCTTTAGAGGATGTGGCAGTCAACCCCAGCATTCTTTGGCTGTTTGTGATTCCTGGGCAAGTTTCAGTAGTTTGCCATTGCTTTCTAAACGACTGGCACTCATATCTTTGTATGGGAACCGGCGCAAGGTGGTATGCTTCCAAATTGCCCGCAGCTATGTTTCGACGTGGTATGCCGGATTACAAAGTGCATTTGTAACCCCTTTGCACAAAGCCGGCGAATGATAAAGGCGGCCCCATTTCAGTTACTGCCAGTTAGTTGTGGAGAATAAACCTCTTCATATATTCTATGCCATAACATAATGAAGTGGGGTGGCCAGTTCTCTTCCTTGGCAACTGGTTTTCTTCATAACAATTGTGAACATGATCTGGCACACATTTAATGAGGCTGGGTCAACCCCAGGCCTGTACTAGTAAGAAACAGAAATAACCCCACTGCTGGTGATTGAGCCTAGACCAATGTCTTGATTAGCAACTGCTTTAATCATTATTCTACCAAAGCTGCCACTGTTGGTAAATCAGTGCAGTAAACATTGTGTTGTCATAGCGCTCTCTGTATATTGAATGTTACTACATACACATACTTTTCTGAACTCTTAAAGGTCATAAGACTAGTATTTGGATTGATATTTCCAAGTAGTTGTGCCGGAATAGTTTCTACTGAATTTGGTTTTGTTTTGCACTTGTTGTTAATTAGTTACAGAAGAGCATTTAACATTTCTTGGATGGAAAGGAGAACAAAGGGATTTATCCAACAAGAATTCAATATATTATGACAAACAAAAATGGGGAAACTGAAATATTTTGGACACGTAAAAAAGACACGAATGTCTAGAAAAGATAATTATGGAGGGAAGTGCGCCAGGGAGATGGAGAAGAGGAAGACCACAACACAGATGGATTCAAGATGGGATAAATAATTTACAAATGACAGCAACATATGGCTTATGTTAGAGATGATATTTTGAAAGACTATTATGGGGGAAATGTTCTGCACAGGACAGGTCACTAATTTTAAATATCCCCTTTATTGTGACTTATAATGTTAATATAGTTTTGATAAGCATGGAAATATTTAACCATTATTCTTTAACGGTAATGTAAAACCATCCATCCATCATGTTCCATGCCGGAAAGCGTGGGCGGTCATGACTCGCCATTTCACTCGATCACCAGAGTCGTGGATCAGCTCAGTGTTCCTGTCTCGTCCCTGCCATGTGGCCAAGCCATCCAGGTATTTTCCTCTTGGTCTGTTCCCCTCGATCTTGCCAGTTGTCACCAAGTTCTCCAGTCCATTTCTTCTCATAACATGTCCAAAAAATTTTGACTGTCTATGTCTAATTTCTTTAAACAATTTACGATTTTCATTTGTCTCCTGTAGTACTTGGTCATTGGTTTTTCTGTCTGTCCATGGTATTCTTTGCATTTTCCTCAGAAACCACATTTCTGCAGCCATCAGATGTTTTATCAGCTTGACTGCTCATTGTCGAAGTTTCAAATCCATACACAAGAACAGGCTCTATGTATCCCCTCAACACTCTTTTTCTCGTTTCAATTGACATCTTTTTATTGGTCAGAGTGTTTTTCATCTTGCTAAAGGCTACTTTCGTCATGGCGATTCTTGTTCTAATCTCTTCAAGGCATCTCCCATCAGACTGTTCCGAGGTAATTGTACCGATTCACTTGTTGAAGAATATTCCCATTTACTTGTATATTACATTGTGGTATTTTGTTCTTCCTAATGATGACCATAATCTGTGTCTTTTTACAATTTAATTCCAACCCCAGTTGCTCACTGTGTACAACGACAGCATCTACTAATTGTTGCAGATCCTGCTCATTATCTGCAATCAATACTGTATCTGCATATCTAATGTTATTGATGTTTCGTCCTCCAATGCTGATTCCATTTATATCTTCTACATTTCTGAAAATATTTTCACTGTATAGGGAAAAAAGATCTGGAGACATTACACATCCCTGCCTAACACCTCTCTTAATAGACTGATATTGTCCCACTTCATTATCAATCCTTATGGCAGCTTGTTGTTTCCAATATATGTTTTTTATAAGCCTAATGTCTTTCCCATCAATGTGTAGATCTACAAGCATATCCACCATGTTGACATGTCTAACTCTATCAAAAGCCTTTGTGTAGTCAATAAAGCAAAGATATATATATCCTTGTTTACTTCTATAGCACGTTCAATAACTGTTCGCAGCATATACTAGCCACACAGAGAGAAAATCCTGCACCAGACTCTTCCATCCTTTAAGAGTTAAGAAATCATCTTGGAAGAAGTATAGTTATTTGCTTAGTAGGGCTACATGCTTGCCATTATACATACAATCAATTTGAGAACCATTTGAGGCCAATAAGACAGTTCACAAATAAACGGCGCTCATAGAAGGAAGGAGAAGAAATTAGAGGACACACCAGACAACATAAGATTTGAAAGCTATAGTTACCGACTGGGATCGAACCTGTCACCTCCAAGTCACGACGGCGCCTCGCTGCATTAAGAAGTGTACTTCGATGCATGACCAACTAGACACTCCTAGTGTCTATTATTATTTATATTGCCATTATGCATGTTTTTGTAATGAAATTGGACATTTTTCTGAACTGTTTTTGTAGTGGACTTTGAACGTGCCAAGAGAAATCTGTTTTCTGATTCTGACAATCAAAGCAGTTCCAGAGTCAAAACCAGAAGTGCCCAAAAGACAAGACGTAGTGCGTCAAGTAGGTTTATTTTATGTCCTGTTGTTGATTTGTTTGGTAGGTAGTTTAATTATAGCTGACTTGCAGGTTTGATATGTTACATCAGACATTGTTACATACATCTGCATTCAGCCTGGTTCTGTTGTTTATCTTATATCCTCTGAAGGTGAAGGTCAGTGTATTCCCTTGGCTCCTATAGATGGATGTCTTCTTCCTACTCCTCTTCTATTTCCACCTCCTATTCTTCTTCACTTCCTCAGTCTTCTCTGCCTCCTCCTTTCATCTTTCAATGTATCATAGGGTCTTAACCAACTCACACCATGTCCCTCTGTAGACTTGTTCATGACTGGTGGGACTTCACAGCTCAAGTTTTCTATCTATGCCATGAGGTAGCCAGCCTCACACTCCAGGCTTCCTGTTTATATTTGGTGGGTGCTTGATTCTTCACTTTGTGGTGTTACTATATTTTGTTGAGTCAGATATTCTTCTGAAAATTTTGTTTTCAGAGTGTGGCTTTCCTTTATTTTTATTCACTGTTGCTATATGTGATATCAGTTTCGATGTGAAAATATTGTTTTCAGCTGCAGTTTCTCTTTTATAGTATGCATTAAATCCTAACTTCTCTAAAATAATAGCAAAAGTGACGATGATGGAGTCATCATTCTCTTGAATGCTTCTCTCTGGTATTTCTTTTTGAGAACAATCTCTGTGTAAGCCCTCTCAGTGATAGTATGGAGATTGTTTGTGATGTTTCTATGTTATGTTCTTTTGTATTTTCTATAAGATGCATGCCATTTCTATAGAGCTATCTATATTGAAGAGCGTACATGTGCAACTTATGAGTGTGTCATTATTTATTTTTTAAAACATTTAATGTTTTTAAGATAGAATGCTTGAAGACACATTTAATAAGTATTAAAATAAACTAACACTATTTTAGAGGCATCTCGGACCCTGGTACTTGGAACACCTGTACATAAGCAGACCTCTCAGAGACACTTATGGCAACAAGAGAGACGGCGCCAGCGTGAGAATATCAAGCCCGAAGTTCAGGTCATTGCAGAAACACCAGTCAAAGGTAAAAACTGGACATCCTGTACCACATGTACAGAATTCCCCTCAATATATTGGTGACCATGACTGTCCACTCCTCTCTGTCATTTGATACTTTGATGAGGTTGATGTTACTGACATTATTATTATTTATTGTCCATCTGTTTTAAGTTTTCTGCATCTTTCTCTGTCCTTCTGCCTCTTTTGTCTAGTATTTGTGGACATTTTATAACACGTGTACAGCATATGTCACACTGTATTGGTGATCATGACTAGCCACCCCTCTCTGTCATGTGATGTTTTGATGAGGTTGATGTTGCTTGTAATATTATTGTCAAACTGTTTGTTCTCTACATCTTTCTCAGTCTTTCTACCTCAGTTGTCTAGTATGTACCCCATATAAGGTTAATTCTCCATGAACCTCTTTAGTTGATATGCCCCATTAATGTAATTTGTCATTTTCTTATGCTTTTGGTGCGTGATCTTGTAAGACCTGCAGGACTTAATACCTCAGTTTGTTCCCTAATCTGTATACGATACTATACAGAGCCATGCTGGTGGGAAACAATAATTCCTCCATTCCAGGAGACTAAATCCAGGAGATTGAATCCAGATGACTGTCTGATAAGCAAGTGTACTAACCACTGTGCTACCATGACTCCTGTTCTATTAAGGCTTAAATAGAGAGTATATGCATGGTTACACACTATACAATCAGGGATGCCATAAAGCCCTGAAGCATTAAAAATGCATGAGTGAATTAGTTTGGTTAGTTGCATATCCTTTACAGGACGTTGTTGTCAACTCCAGCAAAGTTTGACTGTCTGTGATTCCTGGGCAAGTTTATATTCTGTTGACTGCCATTGCTTTCTGAATGACAGGCAATTATACCATTGTATGGAAACCAGCGCAAGGCTTCCAAATTGCCTTTGGCTGTGTTTTGAACGTGGTATTCAGGATTATGAATTGCATTTGTAACCCCTTTGCCTCAGAGCTGGCCTGTGAATAAATCTGTCCTAAATTTTCTTTCTTCACACTAAGCTACAAGCAGTTTCAGTATATTTTTTATAACGAAAGTGATTTTCTTGTCATGTCAGAGAATTTTTTGTCATTTGATATTATAAGCAATATGACATTCACAATATTATTTTGTAAAAGTTAAATATTGAAACACATTTTGTATACCAGAAGAGATGTGAATTGAACAGTTTGACAGTTCTTGTCTTGTATGAATTCATATTTAGAATACAGCTATTTTACGTGAATTTTCTAGTTGTAGTCATTGATTTCAATACTGCAGAGTTGTCTCTTGGCAGCCCATAGGGTTTCTTGCAGATTTAGCTTATGTTCATTCAAAACTAATCACTTTGTGGTTTTCTAGTTACTGTCAGTAATTCTTTTTGTGTTTTAATTTTGCAGATGATGATGACGATGATGCTAATAATGAAGATTCCACTCTGAACCGACCAGCTAGGTATATTGTAAGGGAAGCGTTCTATTCTTCCAACACCCAGCCCTCTCGTAATTTGGCCAAGTCATTTGAACTTGCAGAGAAAAATGATTTAGGAAAACATAGCTCCCAAGGTGAGAAGATAGAAACCTGCTTTCTTTGTCAAATTTAGGACATTTGGTTTTTGGCTTTAGTGGCTCTGGCTTTGCTATTGTTACCAATCTGCTTGTTTTATTTATCTTCTATTTTTTAAGGAATTTAGGTGTTATGCATTCTTTTTGCTTTCATTCTCTTTTTTTCAATGGATTTCTATACATGATTCTTTCCAAATACTTTTAATTTGATGCAAATGGTCTTCCATACTCACCTCATCCATTAACTATTGCAGGATCTGGTTCTTATGAAAGACTGTTAAAAAAACAAAAAAACAACTGTCATCTACTGCCTATAGTACCTTGCAATGTAGCGCAGGGTGGTCTTGAGCTTGAGAAATTAAGGTCGCCTGGCTAGTGCAGTCGTCGCGAACTGTACAGGTTAGGATCATCCCCCCCCCCCCCCCCCCCCCGACAGATTCACACCTTACCAAGAATTCAAACCCGGGTCTTCTGAAGGAGAACCTGGCATTCTTAGTCACTCAGCCAGCCGCTCCCCTGTGAAAGACAATTGACTGCAAATTGTTCCTTAATTTCTTTATTTCTGAGATGGCCCACATTGTTTTAATTTCCATGTTTATAAGAATGCATATCTTTTGAGTTTCAACTTAATTTTACTTATCAACAGATGGTGATGTGAATCTACATTGACACCTGTAGAAACTTTTATGTCATATAGAGATCTGATTTCTTTTAATGCAGATATAATCAGTGTGATTTTCTATATTGTGATCTGGTAATATTCATGTTGCTTTGTGTTTTCTTTTATATGGAAAAACACTTCTTCCTGTGACATTCAACAGTAGTTCATGTGTTTTTTGATGGTTTTTGTGGTTCAAAGTGTTGTTGTTATTCTAGAACTCAAAAACTGTTTCCCACTCTGTTAGTGCATTCTCAGCCTCCTTGGATGGCATTGGGACCACTCAGTAACTGAGGAGCATTGTTTGCTGTATGATCTGAGATCAGCACCATTTCTCTTTTGTGTAGACTTGAACTGCTCCCTTCCATCTTGTTTAGTGAAATCTCAGAATGCTAATCTTATAATAGTTCATGCCTCCTGCCACCTGCGGAATCATGATGATGATGATGACAACTGGTAGTTCAGTGTGAGTGGACCCTTCAGAAGCTTATTGTAGCCTGCCATTCCAAAAATATAGGGGTCCATATGTTAAGAGCCATTGGCATAAGAGACAGTTGTAATGTATGTGGATTGTGGAGGGTGATGTAGCAGCCTCATACAGAAGAATTACTTTTCTTATTTTATCCACGTGGATTAATAGTAGAACAATGACAACCAGATACAATATGAACTGCTTGGGTTCATCCTTAACCATGACTGCCTCAGTGTATTTGCTGAACTTTAAAAGTTTAGAAGTATAAAAATAAATATGTAAAGTTAGTCCTATGGCAGAAACACTTGTCGGGTTGTTAGGTCTCATATAGTCTAGGTCACAGCTTGATAAGGTTGGGTGGCCAGTTCCTGTCCCCGCTGTTTATAAATCCCAGAAAATTCTGAAAGTAATCTGGTGCCCATTTCATGAGGCTAGGCTGACCAGAGCCTCCTGGTCAAATTAAAAAAAATAAAAGAGAGAATGAATCCAAGTACCTGTTGAAGATTTGAATCTGAGGCCACTGACTCTGGAAAGTTAGCACACTAAACGCTATGCCACTGAGTCTTTGAGGTATGTGAAGTTGTTGCTTGGCAATATTTCTCTCAAATTATAGACTAGTCTTAAGCTCCAGGCAGGCTGTACAGAAGCATGTTGTGGTAGATCAGGTGCATGTTTGATCAAAGGAGTCATCTTTAGCTGTTGAAACTAATGGTCATTTATTACTGTTCTGTCTCACAGGATTCATGTTTCACACCAGCAAGTCACAAGGTACTCTTTCAAGTGCAGTTCGTGGCGAGTCGCCCATCCTGTCACCTAGGAGTCGCCTGATTAAAACATTTTTGTCATCGCCTTCACCAACACCAAAGTCCAAAAGAAACCACAAAGATGTGGTTAAATCAACACGAAGATGTTCTCCAAGGAAATCTGCCAAGAAGCTTCTCTTCGGTGAAAGTGACAAGAAAGATACTAATGTCTCTAGACCTGCTGACACAGGATATGCCCATCTGATATATGATGGTGAATGTGCCAATGACTTCTTAAGTGATAACAGAAGTGTTCAGCAAGTTGCAGGGGGTTCGAAAGAACAAGCTAAACATTTCCCCATGCTAGGTGTAAAATGAAAAATTCCATTTGATAATGATGTAAGTCTGTATATTGGTGTTCATCATTAGTAGAATCTATTTATTTCCCACTCAAACGTGGAAGCTCAATTCACTTGTTCATTCTTCTGCCTGCTGTTAAACATTAAGAGGGGGTGTCTTTCTTAGGCCAACAAAGGAACTAAGAGAAATAATGAGCAGAATAACTGACAGTGTTTTCCCAGTTTAAATGTGAGCGTTTGTGAACAGCACTTTCATTGGTTCACATCAAAGATAACTGAATGAATTGCCTATCTTTAATGGGCTTTCCTCGCATAAAAATCTGGCAAACAAAGGTTACATGATTTTGTTGTACATTCTTGCAAAATTAATGTACTATTTTGAACTAGTGATATGGGCTTTTATGCCTTTTCTTTATTTTATTACTTCAGTGTATTTAAGCTCTGACAGTTTCTAGTTACCATTGTATGCAGTCAATAATTTTACATCTATAAATATGAATGAGAATATCGTGAACCTGAAAGGGTGGGAGGATCATATCTAAGAGAGATCTGGGTTGCAGATCTCGATGATTTTAATAATACTAGTTTTAATAATACTAGTTGCTTGCTTGCTTGTGTTCATTGGCTTGAGCTCCAACGCAAAGTCCTGTATGTCGGATGAAGGCATCCTGTTGTCCAACACCAGTGTGATGTCATACAGGACCTGAGGTTTGCGTGAGTATCCGTTGTCCCATGTCTGGCTTATTGGTGTGCAGACTGGTGGTTCCTCGCCATACAGGCAGACACTCTCCGACTTCGGAGGAATCGGCGATCCTATTGACTTCAGCCAGGACCCCGAAGGGACCTGTTGCCCAGGACGCTCGGCGAGGACGCGTCAATAGGTCTTGGCCAGTATATAACCCGGCCCTGGTGCCTTGGAAACACCTCTGCGTCCCAATAATACTAGTAATTCCTTACACTTTTCAAATAATGATTGCTTTGCTATTTAGTAATGAGTTATAATCTTCAATGAAATCTGATAAACTTTATATGTGAGGTATTTGTTGGTTTACCTGACGATTGCATTAATTTAAAGGCGCACTTGTTCAAAGTAACTGATAGAATCTAAAACTGAGGAGAGTGGAGAGATCAGTTGGGAGTGGCTAGACAGTCTGAGGAAGTAGACTTACAGCTAAGAGAGATTTGTATAAATTGAACTACAGCTAATGGATAGTTTGAAGTTATGAGAGATAAAAAGCCCATTGCGGAACAAGCATGACAGGAGGCTTCTTATCTCCAGAAGAGGTTCCCATTTCCCGAATGTTTTGGCCCTTTACTTTCCTTCCTTGAACTAGTGATATGGGCTTTTATGCCTTTTCTTTATTTTATTACTTCAGTGTATATAAGCTCTGACAGTTTCTAGTTACCGTTGTATGCAGTCAATAATTTTACATCTATAAATATGAATGAGAATATCGTGAACCTGAAAGGGTGGGAGGATCATATCTAAGAGAGATCTGGGTTGCAGATCTCGATGATTTTAATAATACTAGTTTTGAATCATCATTCCTTACACTTTTCAAATAATGATTGCTTTGCTATTTAGTAATGAGTTATAATCTTCAATGAAATCTGATAAACTTTACATGTGAGGTATTTGTTGGTTTGCCTGACGATTGCATTAATTTAAAGGCGCACTTGTTCAAAGTAACTGATAGAATCTAAAACTGAGGAGAGTGGAGAGATCAGTTGGGAGTGGCTAGACAGTCTGAGGAAGAAGACTTACAGCTAAGAGAGATTTGTATAAATTGAACTACAGCTAATGGATAGTTTGAAGTTATGAGAGATAAAAAGCCCATTGCGGAACAAGCATGACAGGAGGCTTCTTATCTCCAGAAGAGGTTCCCATTTCCCGAATGTTTTGGCCCTTTACTTTCCTTAAACTCTCTGGGGGCGGGCCCATTCAGGTCATGACCTCTCAGAGACATGCCTTGTTTTTCCACTTGTCCCACAAGTGCACATTGTGCTTGCTCACAAGCCACCCATCCCTCAGGGAGGAAACGTTGTGCACCTGGTGCTTTGTTCTCACATATTCTAGCACCTTCGGCCGTGAGAAGTCAGTTTATTTACCCTGTCAGTCGCCCCTGTCATCACCTCCATGTCACTGGTTCACTATGCACCAGTACACGTCATTGATGCCATGCTGCCTTCTTGCTTGCTCCTAGGAAGCCAGCTCTTCCTCTGGGCTACTTGATGGTGGGTTTGGGCTTCCCAAAAATCACCCATTGCTGCTGCAGAGTGTGATCCTCACAAGATGTCTTACACCACCATTAACAACTTTTCTGGAGGTTGCACTTTGGCCGTCATTCTTTGATTTTAGTGACTGCTACAATATGGTGTTTGAACTACGTTGCAGGGTCCGTCTAAAGTGCAATGCACTTATTTGCTGGGATGGCTACAGAGATGACACGAAACAGTGGAAATTCCAGATCTAAGATGAGAGATTGCTGAGTGGATGTCATCTCATTAACACAAAATGGAACGCTTGGCTAGCGAATCCATTACGTGGAAGTCCAAAGTGAAAGCTTGCTGAGTGGATGTCGTCTGCAGACTAAGGTGGAAAATAAAACGTCCCATTAACACGAAATGGAACGCTTGGCTAGCGAATCCATTACGTGGAAGTCCGAAGCGAAAGCTTGCTGAGTGGATGTTGTCTGCAGACTGACAGTTCCTGGTTTGCGTGGGGAGCGGCCTGTGGTGAATGAAATGCCCAATACATGGAAGTGAGGAATTTAAAGCAGCCATGAGGCGGATGTGGCAATTCCTTGGGTGAGCCCAGTACCAGAGCGCTATGTGCAGCTCTGCAATTATGGAAGCCTCCTTGGATGACGTGGAATGCCCATGGACTGTCCCTGCCTCCCCTTGAGGGCTTACCGTGAAGTCTTTGACCTTTCTAACTTGACCAGCTGGATGTGGATGACACCACAACAGTGAGAGTCCCCAGGAAGGCTAACCTGATTTAAAAAACGCCTACTAAAGTCGGATGTGTTGGCCTAAGGGTTTTGGCCCAAGGGTGCATAACGAGACACATCGCAATTATGTCTGAAAAACACTCTAGATGGAAGAAGAAGAAGAAGAAGAAGAAGAAAAAAAAGAAGAAGAAGATGAGAGATTGTTCGCTTACTCTGATGTTAGACTTTGGGCAGACTTTGACTTGCAGACAGGAATGTGAGCCACTTTACTGCAGTGACTTGTCCCACTCAAAACCTTATTGTTACAGAGTCAGCATGGGACCTTTTTGGCTGCCTCATCCAGTTGCTTTTGTGTCAGAGCTCTCGCTTGTCGTTTAATCTCTAACTGCCTAAGCACATCATATTTGGAGCACCTACCTCTGCGGTGAACAGCCCAGCTTCATGAAATGGGTACCAGTTATTTATCTGGGAAGACTAGTCAGCGGTTAGTCCACCTTGCAATACAGAGAACAAGTAGATGTCAGGTACATTCACTTTCCTCACCTGGCAACTTCACTTGTTCAATATGTCATCATCATCATCATCAAATGTGATCATGATTCTCAACATCTTGTGATTTCCGATGACATGTATCAATTTGTGCTGACAACTTCTTGTACTATGACATAAGACTATCAAGAATCTTTTCTTTCTCCATCTCTCTGTCCATAATCTATCCAGCTGTCACAACACATTTAAGTTTTTGTCTTCTCATGTAACAGACAAGTGTTGCAATGTATATTTTATTCAGCTTTCCTTGTTTATTTGTAAATTATACATTAATGTACATCCTTAAAAATTTATGAATGTTGTGGGTACCTTGAAGTGCCAGAGTAACTGCCAAGTGTCCGGGAGAGGCTAGTGAAAATAAGACATTATGTTAAACTATACGACAGAGAAGTGGGCATGATAGTGTAATCTTTAGGAGACTGCTGATAATGTCGTGAGTACGGTCGTCCCAGAGTTCTGCATTCATCGTCCGCTAAGAGAGGAAAAGACTGGCCACATATTCCTCCGTACATTCGGGCCTAAAAATATGATGGTCCTAACACTTCATGGACCCATATCAGGCTCCTGCTTCAGGTTTTTTTTGTTTTAAAGAAAGAGAAAAGCTTTGTTAGTTGGTCACTGAATGAAATTAGAGGCATTGGAGAACCTTGTGATGACTGGAAAGATCAGTGGTAAATGAGGCAGGGGCAGACTGAGAGAAAAGATACTGGACGGCCAAAGGTGGTGGCATGGAGAAACATCAATAAAATGGATCCAGAACACCAAGGGTTGACATGTGGAGATACACAAATACCTGCATCATTTGCCAGTGTGTGCATGCTGTCAGAATGTGAGTCTTGGAGGAATGCATACCACAAGGTCAGTTTATGTGTGTGTTGGTCTGTTTCCTGTGTGCAGTATACAATTTTTGTTGTCCTTTAAAATAATTGAGAATTATTGCAGCTTATTTGCCATTTGGCAACAGTCTTATGTTCAGTTCTGTAGTACCAGGGCTGTTTGTTTTCACAGAGTACACCTCATAACATGGGATACCAGATATTTATCTCAGAAAAAATGGCACAACATGGTGGTATTTCCCCTCTTGTGCAATTTTGACACAAAATATGTTCACTGCCTTACCTCCAAGATACTTTATAGCATGCAGACAGACTTTACTTTTGTTACAGTTCTAATTTATGCTTGTATGCAGTTTTGGTGTGATTATATATTACTTGTTCATGTGAATGTTAGTGTAGTGGAAGTCTAAATTATAATGGTACATGTGAGCACACATTTGCTGCTTGTGGCTTAGAGACCTGGTTTTAAAAAAAAGGAAAGATCAGAAAAATAAATCATGAAATCTCAGTCACTTTGACTTATCAAATTGTTTTTGTCACTCAACTATTGTGTGTTATGTATGTATATAAGGATAATTTTTTCTGGAAGGGAGACAATCAAGCTATGATTAATCTCTAGTATCTCATACATTAGCTGTGCTGTATTATGGATTTTCTGTGTGGCACTAAGAATGATACTTTTCTGATCATTCATTGCCACTTTTGCAGTATCAAATTCTTCCCCCTGGGCATTAGGTTGGAGTCAGTTGACAATAAAATACCTGAACCCCATAGAGGAAACATTGTCAGGCTAGGTCTAATCCCAGCCAGTCTGTACTCTGCCGTATCATGACCTGGTTACATCACTCTATACCTGTCTGTAGAAGTTCCATGGGGGGGGGGGGGAATCTCTAACCTCACTCCGATAGATGCAAGCTCTTTTCAGAGTTCAAACAGCCTGAATGGCAATGCAATGGACTGAAGAGTCTTCCAGAAGATACTCAGCCAACCAATAAATAATTAATGTTGCCTATAATTTCATGTCCTTGGAAGTCTCCGTTTTATTTGTCATTAGATGTATTTAGAATCCCAGTCCAGTGCCAACCTCAAACAAAAGTCATAGAAATAGTCATAGAGTGACTACGTAACTCCAGTAAACACAATCTTTTGGCTCATTTGAGGGTTGCAGATGCTAAGCACTTCACGTATAATAGTTTGATGTTGCTGTTATGCAGTGGGATGACCAACCCTCTTTCTCATCAATGTGTCCTTCCTTAACTCATCAAAATGTGGTAACTATTTTATGCCTGGGGTGCTGGAGCAATTCTAAAGCCTCAGAGTTTGGATCAGAAGAAGGAAGAAACATTGCTCTGCATGGTTTTCAAAGGCTGGTGCTCTGCTTGTATCATGCTACTGTCCATGTAAACCCATGCATGCAGAAGTCACTAACCAACAACCTGATACTGGAATTAAACAACATTAAAGTTTGCTGTAAAAGCTGTTTGTACCGTGCGAAGGTATTGACCCGCTTACTATGTGGAGCTTATCAAAGTCCCAAATGTACAGACTATAGCTCATTAAAGTCCCAAATGTACAGACTATAGCTCATGAAAGTTCCAAATGTACAGTGTCCTACTGCTCTATAAAGGCGTCACCCTTGATGAATGGTAGGCTCAATACATGGAAGTGAGACTAGGCAGCAATGATTCTTTTGTGAGCCAAGTACCAAAACATCACGTGTGGGCTCTGCATTTATGGAAGCCTTCTTGGATGATGAGGAATGCCTATGTCTTTCCTTGAAGGCTGATTGGCTTGTATGTGGTTGTTCAGGATGGGCTTGTTGGAGAGTACCACCTACAGGTAGAAGGGCGGATATGATGACGTCAACTCTGGGCCTGTGAAATGTTCAATGAAACTACCTGGAAGGCTAACCTGGCCGACGAATCTCGGGAAAAGATCGGGTGTGTTGGCTGAAAGGCACAAGTGTTGTTGCTGGGCTAGAAACAGCACAATTCAAAACAAAATAATTATCTGACGAACAAAGAAGAAGAACTGGTAAGTATAAAAATCCATATAGCTCACTTGTTAACCAAGCCTTCTAAATGGGTACCTGAAAATGTTCTAAGTAAATTTACCACATCCACGGAGTGTCATTTGATCAGTAAAATATGTCCCTACCCTCATGCACCCAATGTGCCATAATGGGACAGATATGGGTGCCTTTGCCTCTTTCTATTTCACCTTTCCTTGCACAGTAATAAAAAACAGCAAACAGTCATACACAAAAACCATGTAAAATAAATAGTTTCAAGATGTGAAAAGTAAGCAAAAACCGAAACAATTTAATCACAGCATAGTTTTATAAAATCATTTAAATACATTTTAGGTAAATTTGTCAAAATACCACTGCAAACAAAGGCAACTGAGACGTAAGAAGTCGGTTATAGAGAGAAAGATACAAAGAAGAAATGATATTCCGAAAGTTCAGATCTAGAAATGCATGCTTGTGTGACATTCAACTTGGTTGAAACTTTTACACACCGTAAACTAATATTTTCTGAACAATGTTTTTCCGTTGTGGATTTGAATAATGAAGACACAAACAAAAGGTTGCATCATTATTGTCTGGATTGTTTTGGTGCTTCTCATCGGGTGAATACCGTAGAAAATCAATTAACATAAAAAGAAGTAAACTGCGACAAAATGGATGAATGGTAGGATTTGCTTAAGCAGTTACGATTTGAATTGCTAACTTAGTTTTGTAAACAAGAAGACATGATAGTCCATTAAAATTACCGTGACAGTTTAAAATTATGGCAATATGTGTGTTGTGTATTTCAGAGTTAAGGATTCACTGTGTGCTTCATTTTGTTTTGATTAATTTCCATAATATGCACCTGATGTGACGCAGCAAAATATATCAGGCAATAAATTGATTGTGTCTTCATTATTGAAACTGACATTTCGTCTGAAAGTAGTGTGACATGTAGATCATGCATATATACACATCAAATACAGCAGTATTAAAGGAAATGAACACCTCACATGAATCAATCTGTTGGTTGGTTTTGAATCTTTACCATGTTTCATTAGTTGTGCGTGTCTAATGCCCCTTTCCTTAATGCTGCATGGAGCTGTGCTGATATAGTGACTAGTGCACCATCCTGCCAAGATAGTTTGTGAACCTTCCCCATCAGAGACAGATTATTTTTTTCTGAGCAGTACAACAGGGCAACTGAAAAATCAATTATGTACATTTCTTCATGAGGGAAAACTGACAGACACATAAACCATCCAAATAACTCAATCTCAGTTGGTGAAACCTCACTTCAAGAGGTGGAATCATACTGGGAAGCAACGTGGACAAAAATGAGGAAACAGATATATTACTAAAATAAGAATACAAAAGGTAAGAGGGGCTTTCATAGCACTGGTGATTTGAAAGGAAGTTAAACTTACTACCAAACTTAGAATTGTTAACTCCAATAATAAAACCGTACTGCTGTATGAGCCGGCACCGTGGCGAAGAGGTTATGGGCGCAGTTCGTAGTTTCGCATTCTCGCGTTCGAGGCACAGCCTTGGGTGATTTGACAGCAGACTGCCTTGCGTTGGTTTTTTTGTGTGAAATGGTATGGGTGCCGGTTGTTCAGAAAGCAATGGCAAACTACTGAACGTAAACTTGCCAATACATCAAAACAGGAAAAATGATATGCTTGTGTTGACTGCGACGTCCTATAAAGGACATGCAACTAACTTAACTATTGTATTGGTCAGAAACAGAACAAGACAGAATTACCAATGTAGAGCTCATACAGAGAATTAAACAAATCAAAGTGAACCAAGAGGTGAAACATTGACCCTGGCTTTGGATAGGACACGCTGAGAAAACCTGCAGATGAATATAACTAGATACTCATTTGTTTGGAATCCACTTGGTGGACGAAATAGTGGTAGACTTACAACACTGGGATAAGAGAATTACAGAGATGAATAATAGTGAGAGGACAGGAAGGGAGCTGCGCGAGACAGCAAAAGATGGAACAGCTTAGCATGGTTTGGTTGAAGGCCTGAGTCCCAGTCGGGGTTAAAGGTTAGAAGAAAACTCGGGTCGACCTATATTCATAAAAATGGGTACCATATAATCTTTAGAATTTTCTGAGAATAGTCTGAATTTGGAAAGGCTATTGGGAAGGCGAACTGGCCACCAAACTTAGAATATTTAAAGGTCTGGCACTTCACACCCCAACAGCAGTAACTGCCATAAGACTGACTACCTTTATTTAACTATTATTGCAGCATACATTTCCACTAATGATGTCTATACTGTATCTCTAGTTATTTGTTACTGTTTCTAACAATCGCCACGATAACATTATAACAATAATGTGGTGTTTATTTTCAGTTATGTCGTGCTATTTATTTCAAAGACGCATCATCATGTGCCATGCCAAATCAGTCCTTGTTGGTTGGAATTAATTCTGCTGCTGGCATTCCCCCATGGCCAACACCTTAGACTATCAAGTTTAATTCCCCGCGGTCTGCCTCTGTCTCTTCTTCTGTTGGTTTTTATAGTCACCACTATGTTCTCCAATGCTCCTCTTTTTTATATGACCAAACAGCATTGTGTTGAAAGACTGATATAAAGATTTATCCAACATATCACTTAACTACAGGGTGCATTTTTAATGACTGTGGTGTTTTTGAAAATATTGCCCTTCCAAGTTTTTTATTTACCTTTCATGTTGCATAAACTCCACAGAGGGTGAATACAAAACTTGGATCGGCACTATTTTCAAAAGCCCCGCAGTCAATAAAAATACACCCTATAAAACCTAGCTTTGTGACTGCCTAGAAAACTTAATCTAGGCAACTTATCGTGATACTTTCCCTTTGCTTGCCACATCGAGACGCGAAAACTGCACTTGCCACATCGAGACGCGAAAACTGCATTGGTTCATTTTTACCACAAACTCTGGCAGATCACAAAACCTGTGGCTTTATCACTTCTTTGACTTCGCTTCCTTTAATGACATTGCAACATTTTCTGAGTTTCAACGTCGCCACCCTGGTTTATTAAACGCCAAATAAACATGGCTGGGTATCATTAAAAGACGTATGTTCAATGAAAATGTAGAAGAGCTAAAGAAAGAGGAAGCAGCGCGGAGACTGTACAAATATACACATACACAAGTACAAGGGAAAGACTCAGTTAACCCAAAAGACATGTTTCTATAATAAATACACACAACTATTTACGCCCTCTCGGCATTTGCTGAAGTCTGTTGACGATGAAATACCTGAAATCTGTGAAGGAAGTATGACCACATTGGCCCTAATCTCAGCTAGTCAGTATGTACCGTGTTCAATCATGGTCTGATTACATTCTAATATGCCTCTGCAGATCGAAGTTCCAGTACCAGATTTGCACACCTTACAGTTTTTTGAGCTTGGAGAGGGAGAGGAGGTCTCTGGAAGACAGTCCCTGTGAAGATGGTATTTTGGTACCAGGTCGGAGGGAGAGTCTGTACACGAACCTCACTAGTTTAGTTTAGTCGACGGATCAACATCACGGCACACGGGTGCATCCTATAAGTGCTCCGTTCTACGCCTAACTCAAGCCTGAGTCCGGAGAATTTCACTCAGTGCACGAACTCCATAGCACCGGCGATGATCTTGAAATACTATGGGTAGATATTTAACTCGAAATTTTGCCGGGGCAGCGCCGTTAGGCTACTCTTTTTCAATTTCCAACTGCCAAGGGATTTTTTACGTGCTCAACAATACACACGGGCGTCCGATCACACTACCCAGAGATCGGGGGAAAATTCTGTTAATAGAAGTCCACGTGAAAAAGTCCCGGCCCTCACCGGGACTTGAACCCGGGACCTCCAGCACTCGAGGCGGACACCATACCTCGAGACCACTCAGCCCCCCGAAACCTCACTTCAATTGCAAGCCCCTTTTGGAGCTCAGATGGCCTTAACGCACCGCAGTGCTGCAAAAGGGTTATTACTGAATTAATCAAAACATCATACAGAACGAAAGAAATGCGAAACTAACACACATAAATATCATTTGTTGGTAAACCCCTGAGGCCATTGAAACATCACATTAACAAATTCACAGGTATTGATCGGAAATGTGAGGGGTAGAGGAAACGATGAGCGACTAGAGGACCCACTAGACATGGCCAGCTAGAGTGTTGAGTTGGCCATGCGTCGAAGTACACTTGCTCCTACAGTGTCATCACTTGGTATGAATCCCAAGAAAGAAAATAGCTTTCAATTTGTATATTGTGTAGTGTGTCCTCGAGTCTCTACTTCTATGAGTGCCACTTCATGAAGGGTAAAGCAGAGTTCAAAGTCTAATTTATAATTATATCTGAATGTATGAAAGTGACAAGCGAGAAATAGAACTTCTATTAACCCCGGGAAGGTTTACCCGGTCAACAAATGCCCGCAGAAGTCGGATGTATCGGCCTAACGATGCAAGAACGCAGCTCTGCTGTAAACAGGCACAACGCAATCATGTCCGGAAAAAAAAAACTCCGGATGAACGCAGAAGAAGAAGAACTTCTATGAGTGCCACTTCATGAAGGGTAAAGCAGAGTTCAAAGTCTAATTATATCTGTATGTATGAAAGTGACAAGCGAGAAATAGAATGCAAGGAAAAACTAGCATAGCATACTCAAATAGATAATTTATACAGCAAATGTATTATGTTTATCAAAAGAGATCAAAAGACAATTTTCAAACAACTAATAATTGCAGATCTCCAGATGGGTGTATCGGACGCGGGACATCTTGCTTATGATCGAGAGGTTTTCCGGAAGGTTGTTATGGGAGCGAGGTTCTGTAAAGGACATGCTACTGAATGAATGAATGAATAATTGCAGATTTGGTTATCATCTGTTCTTGAAGTTAGAAAATAGAGGCAGACATATTTTAATATTAGACAGACAAACAGAAACATGTCCAAAGATGAATGTTCATGTCCTGTCAGGATATGACAGTACAGCTGTGCGTTAAATTCACTGAGTGGGAAACATTATCAACTACTTGATGTGACAAGTATGAATGTGTGAGACAGCAGTATATGTGTGTGTAGTACAGTAGTATTTATGTATCATAAATGTATTCATGTGTGAAACAGCAGAATATGCGTGAGTAGTAAAAAAAGTATTTACACATCAGAAATGTATTTGTGTGTGAGACAGCAGTATATGTCTGTGTAACAGAAGTATTTTTGTATGAGAAATGTATTCATGTGTGAGTCAGCAGTGTGTGTGTATGTGTGTGTGTATATATGTGTGTGTGTGCGTGCGTACGTGTGTGTATGTGTATATGCGTGTGTGTGTGTAATTCATAATTATGTATATATGCGAATGTATTGATGAGTAGAGACAGCAGTATGTTTGTAGTAAAGAAGTATTCATGTTTGAGAAATGTATTTGTGTGTCAGACTGCAATATGTGTGTGTAGTACACAAGTATTTAAGTATGATATGCATTCATGTGTGAGATAGCAGTATTTGTATGTATAATAACAGTATTTTTGTGCTTGCAATCTCTGACTATTCAATTCGAGTGTAGTCCACAAACGTGCTAATACTACTAGTACATGCTACTTCTAGTGAGTGCACTGGGCTGATTTTGAGTGAAGATTAGCTTCCCCTATTATCATCGTCCACAGCGATCAGGTGAACCCTCTACGACCCCGAGAAACTGGTAATTTACATTTAACTGATTCAGTGCCAAACATAAAAGCAGGTTTGGACCAAACATGGCACACAATGAAATGAACAAGTATTAATATAATATAAATTTTCATTCACGGAGCATTAAAACTGCGGATGATGCCGGGAAATGAAGCAAATCACACGACGACCCTAGTTTCGCGATATATCGTCCTTATGTCAAAACAGGAAGTTGAATTTGGCGATATACTATCCTTCAGGACTGAATCAGTTCAGATCAGCTCATCAACATGTGGAATGAACCCTCTAGGCCCCGGTCAGAAGCAAGTTTAAGAGCGTTAAACCTCTCAGCCATGCCAACCTGCACAAGTATTATTCTGTGAGACATGTAGTCACGTGTGAGACAGCAGCACAAGTGTGTAGTATTTAAGTATCTAAGTTCGAGAAATGTATCCATGTGTCAGACAGCAGCACAAGTGTGTAGTATTTAAGTATCTAAGTTCGAGAAATGTATCCATGTGTCAGACAGCAGCACAAGTGTGTAGTATTTAAGTATCTAAGTTCGAGAAATGTATCCATGTGTGAGACAGCAACACAAGTGTGTAGTATTTAAGTATCTAAGTTCGAGAAATGTATCCATGTGTCAGACAGCAGCACAAGTGTGTAGTATTTAAGTATCTAAGTTCGAGAAATGTATCCATGTGTGAGACAGCAACACAAGTGTGTAGTATTTAAGTATCTAAGTTCTAGAAATGTATCCATGTGTCAGACAGCAGCACAAGTGTGTAGTATTTAAGTATCTAAGTTCGAGAAATGTATCCATGTGTGAGACCTATGTTGTGTGCAGCAGCAAAGATGTTTGTATGAAAACAAGAAATTTAGTGAGGCAAATGTACGCATGCATCTTCTATAAAAAGAACTCCACAACAAATATTCCAAGAATAACAATTTAAAAACCAAAAAAAAAAAAAAAAAAAAAAGTCAACAGTGTTATGTTTTGTGTACCATGGTAATATTTTCACTAGATGACACTTGTATAATGTCTCCCAGAAATACCCTGAAACTCTTACAATGGTATACGTTGTTGTACTGTAGGAACCGGTTTAAATGTGGCACTTAAAATATTCCCAACAAAACAAATGTGTTTAATGAAAATGCGTTCAATAATTCCTCCTAAGAATCTTCACGCCATCATTGGTTTGACAGTCATGTTGAACGTGTAGTGAACGCCAGAGGCTCAATCCCTCCTCCACGAATCCTCACGCAACTATTGGACTGACGTAGTAGTCAACCCGCCCATCTCATACCTGAAAGTAAAACCCCCACACTTCTATTCCTCACACTGGCATTGGTCTCACAGAGCAGTCGTAGTAAACAAATACTCTCCGTGAATGTCTTAAAATGAATGTCCCAGCACTCTTCACACCCCATCTAACACTCATAAATGACCACACTAGCATTGATCTCACACTGGTAGTCAACCTGTACGCTTCATTAACGTCTTAGGGGTTAACTCCACCCATGAATCACCACACCAGTATTAATTCGGCCCTTATAAGCCAGAATCTCCACAGATGTTGAGGTGTAAATCCCTCCCTCATAAATCCCAACACTGACATTGGTCGACGCCGGTAGTAAATCTATTCTCAGTATGGGTGTCTTGTGATTAACCCCTCCCATAAATTCCCACATTGACATTGCTCGACGCTGGTAGTAAATCTGTTCTCTGTATGGATGTCTTGTGGTTAACTCCTCCCATAAATCCCCACATTGACATTGGTCGACCCTGGCAGTAAATCTTATCTGTATGGATGTATTGTGGTTAACTCCTCCCATAAATCTCCACAATGACATTGGTCGACGCTGGTGGTAAATCTGTTCTCTGTATGGGTGTCTTGTGATTAACCCCTCCCATAAATCACCATAGTAGCATTAATTCGATACTGGTAGTAAACCCATCTTCTCCATGGATGTCAGAAGGTAAATTCGTCTCATGAAGCCACATCCCAACATTATCCAACAAATACAAAAAAAGTATATGTGCAGGTGTGCTAGATGAACACGTCCGCGAGCCTTAATTTCTTCTACACACTAGGGCGGGAGAGCAGCAGCAAAGAAGAGAGAAGAAAAAATGGAAGAAACAGACATGAATAAGAAAACTTGTTATTTGAGCATTAACAACTCGAGAATGGATAAATTTGCATAAAACATTACCACATGCACAACTGACTCACAGTTTGAAGAGTCTCTTTTGTGGTTCTGAATACCATTTTCCAATGCACACTTCTTAAGATCACATTTAACCCATCAAGTATCTATCCCCATTTGAATAATGACCATTTTCACATTTGCTGTTATGTGTGGGGCCAGTTGGCATTTTCGTTCATGTTATTGTGGCTTGCTTATTTATCTCTAGTCACATTAAGGACTTCACATTATTAATAGTTTCATTTTTATCTCTGGTCACATTACCAACTTCACTTTTGTCTCTCTCCACTTTATTAGCGTTTTAAAAAAAAATATCTGGCATCACTTTTATCTCTCTTCACATTAATTGTGTTTCATTTTGATCTCTGATCATATTTTAACGACTTCATTTTGATATCTTTCCAAATTATTAGTGTCTGATTTTTATCTCTCGTCATAATTATTAACAACGACTTTGTCTCTCACCACATTATTAATGGTTTCAATTTTACCACTGGTCATATAAAAACGACTTCACTTTTATCTCTTTCCACATTATTAGTGGTTTAATTCGTTTTTAATCTCTGGTCACATTAACAGCAACTTCACTTTGATCTCTCGCCACATTAATAATGCTTTCATTGTAAATGAAGCTCTTGCCACATTAATAATGCATGGCGTATTCGCCTTTAGGGTTATTAACCGTGGATTTCCTTTTAAATCTGGTCACATGGCAGAATCTCCGCGTTTATTTCATCTGTTTGCCAGTACATTGCATTGTGGTTCTGTTTGCCAGTATACTGAAATCTGGATTTATCATCAAAGTGTTCAATGCAAGAACAAGGTTAACAAATCTTTCCGTCGAGTGTTCAGAAATGAGCTTTCTGTTTCAGCATTGACAGGATGTGCGTCCTTCTCAGCATGTGCTGCTCCTTCTGTGCGTTGGTGTGGATCTCTGCTGGCGGCTGAGTCAGGACACTGTGCATATTGAAGGAGAGCATGGCTTCTCTGCCTGGAGGTTGACTTTTCTCCTGACACTTTCTGTAACAGTGATTCGTGCAATATTAAATAAGATTAATTATAAGATAAATAGACTATGGAAGAAACATAGGTGTAACATTGTTTCTCTGTCTGGAGGTTGACAATTTCTGTAGTAGTGATGCGTGTAATATTAAATAATAATAAGATTAACTATAAGTTAAATAAAATATGGAAGAAACAGGTGTAACGTGGTTTCTCTGTCTGGAGGTTGACAATTTCTGTAGTAGTGATGCGTGTAATATTAAATAATAATAAGATTAATTATAATAAAATATGGAAGAAACAAGCGTAACATGATTTCTCTGCTTGGAGGAACACTTTTGTTCTGACAATTTCTGCAGCAGTGATAAGTTTAATATTAAACATCAATGCTTATAAAATAACGAACACATTGAAGAAAAATCATCATCATCATCATGTGCCTTGCCAAATAATGTAGGTCTTCATATCTCTCCACAGATTTGCAGAATTTTAGATTGCAGTCTTTGGTGTTGTCTTAGTTTGCAGTTAGCAGTCTTTGGTGCAGTTGGTTGTAGTTTGCAGTTTTTGTTGTTCTGGTTCAATACTATTGATGATATACCTCCATGACACCTGCGTAGTCCACCCAGCACTATATTCACCGTTCTGCCTGTACCTCTAACAGCTCCAGTAGTCGCAGTGTTCCTCAAAGCGATTCTCCTCTCTTCTCATTAAATGAACAAAGAACACCGTTGGCACCTTTCTTATACAAAAAATACACGTCCTTTGCTGCACATTGCGATCAATCTCAGCTTGATTTTCTAGACAAGTTTATGTTTAGTAGTTTGCCATTGCTTTCTGAATGAGAAGTCAACGTTTAAGTGCAACTGACCGACGTGTGAAATGAACCCACTGATTCCTATAATGTTCTGCTTTCATTAACCTCTTCCATGCGATCGTTGTTAGTCTGAGGGGAACATAATTAACACAACACAGAAGCTGCAGTGCTGCCTCTGCATATGGGACATGAACAATCTGAAGATACGTCGAGGAGACAAGCATGGCCGATTGAATAAGAGCACTCGTTTTTTAACATCCGGTGTGCTGATGCTGAGGAAAGGGGTTCAACTCGTGCACCGGTCAGTTGGGCTAAAATGTAGACTTCTCGTCCTTGACTTGGGGACGTAAATTACAAGTATCTAAGAAGTTGGATCTGTATTGAATCTGATGGCGTGGGACACTGGTAGTAGGGAAAGTTAATTCACACCAAAAAAAAACCCAAAAAAAAAACATTCCAGTGCACTAGTAGTAGTAGCACGTGTATGGACAACGCTTGAGTTCAACAGAGCGAACAAAAAAAAAAGCTACGTTGAGAAACACCTGATGGCTGCAGACATATGGTTCCTGGGGAAAATGACAACGATGGAAGTGATGACTGCAAAAGGAAACCAGAGTATTTCCCCAAGAGAGCCATAATATCGTGGAGGATAAAACTCGTTTTCACCAGTCCGGTATTCATGTGATCGAATGCCCATTAAAGCGGAAAACATTTGACAAGACCTACCTAGCCTAAAATGGGTATCAGGACATGACACGGGAAGTAAAGGAAATTCGAAGACATGAGCACTGGGCCGACAAGCAAAGGTGCAATCCACCTTTGTGCATTGATCTGGGAACATACTAGTATTAATTGCAGGAGGAGATCAGCGATTTAATAATAGATAGTTTCACAGTATTCAGAATCTCACCAATGAATTCAATAGATCAACCAGTTATAATGGTTATATTCTACCATAAATGTAACGTTCTACTGTCTACCACCAATGTAATGTCCTACCGTCTACATTCGATGTGGTGTTTGTCCATCAAGTATGATGATGGCCATTCATTTAATCCAGTGGGCTTGAAAGTTTGGAGTTTGGAGCCATGAGTTCTAAGATGCCTGGCAAGACCTATGTTGGCTCGAAATGTTTGACAACGTGGGTAAAGAATGCTTGACGTTCCAGGAGGAGGATCTCCTGCAGCGGTTTTTTTGGTCCAGTCTTTTTTCACAGCTCTTGCAGTCCTGTTTGTTTCACAAGTGACTACACCCCTGTGTAATAATGTATGCCATGAATTTCGGTCTTTGGCAGCAGTCTCCCACGTGTCGTGTTGAATTCCAAAAACTTTAAGCGATATCCAGAGTGTCTTTAAAGCGTTTCCTCTGACCGTCTTGGGGGCGTTTACAACACCGCAACTTACTGTAAACAATTCGTTTAGGGAGCCTGTGATCTGGCATGCGAGTCAGGTGTCCAGCCCAGCGAATCTGATTATTCATTACACACATTCGCTGTAATATTCTACCATCTACCACATGCATTTTGCCAGACATATCTCTGGCACTGATATTATAATGATGTGTTAAATATTGATTTATCTTGATAGTCTCCGTGGCGAAGTAGTCAAACCGTTTGCCTCGCGCTCCTAAGGTTGTGGGTTCGATTCCGGGCTACGTCTTTCGGTTCACGAGTACATTTTTCTCGGAGACTAATGGGGATCGTTGCTGCAGCTACTGAGTTCGTGCTTTGTGCGACGCTTTCAGCAGGTCGGCCTGTGGAAAGAGACCGAGCCATATGGGATAAAACCCAGGGCAATGAAGTCGATCCTCTCTCGACTCTTTCGAGGTAAAAACAAGAAACTATCACTGTCAAAAGAATAGTTTTCTTCCTCTCTTTCTATTACAATCACGTAAACTTATTTCACTGTCAAAGCATAGTTTTCTTTCTCTCTTTCTGCTACAATCACATAAACGTATTTGACTGTCAAAACAATAGTTTTCTTTCACTCTTTCTGCTACAATCATTAGAATTGGTTTCACTGTCAAAGCGATAGTTTTATTTTTCTCTTGCTGATGCTATCTTGACCTCGTGCATTAGATATGCAGATGATACAGTCTTGATTGCAGACAATGAACAGGACCTGCAAAATTTAGTAGATGCGGTTGTTGCACACACTGAACAACTAGGGTTGGAACTGAATACTGAGAAGACACAGATTATGGTCGTCACTGGGAAGAAGGAAATACCGCAGTGTGATATACGAGTAAATGAGCATATTCTTAAGCAAGTGAATCGATACAGTTATCTCGGCACAGTGATAACATCTGATTGGAGATGCCTTGAAGAGATTAGAACAAGAATTGCCATTGCGAAGGTAGCCTTTTGCAAGATGAAAAACATGCTGACCAATAACAAGATATCAACTGAAACGAGAAAAAGAGTGTTGAAGTGCTACATAGAACCTGTACTTTTGTATGGATGTGAAGCGTGAACAATGAGCAGTCAGGCTGAAAAACATCTGATGGCTGTGGAAATGTGGTTTCTGAGGAAAATGCAAAGAATACCACGCACATACAGAAAACCAATGAACAGGTCCTTCCAGAAACAAATGAAAATCGTAAACTGATTAGAGACATTAGACGCAGACAGTTAAATTTTTTTGGGCATGTTATGAGAAGAAATGACTTGGATAACTTGGTGACAACTGGCAAGATCGAAGGGAAGAGACCAAGGGGAAGACAGACAAGTAAATACCTGGATGGCTTGGCCACGTGGCATGGTCGAGACAGGATCACGGAGCTGATCCACGACTCTGGTGATCGGGTGAGATGGCAAAACGTGACCGCCCACGCTTATCGGGATGGCACATGATGGATAGATGGTTGTGATCTCTTGGCAAGTTTGCATTCAGTAGTTCGCCATTGCTCTCTGATCGATCGACACCCATACCAATTCGTAAAAAACCAACGCAACGTGGTCTGCTTCCACATAATGTGCAGCTGTATTTCGAACGCGGGATCACGAACCGCGTCCGTAACACCTTTGCCACGGAGCTGGTGGAACTAAATTAGCAATTCCAAAAAATTGTTGTCGAGTTCAGCACGTTAACAAGACTCACAAGAGCACTCACTGGAATACGCATTAACACATTCAGTGCCAAACTGAAATTAGGCTAGGACCAAACAGGTTGGCGGAAAATGTGATGTTGGGGTGTGTCACAGTTCTGACCTAAAAGTTGTTAATATGGTGGCAGGCATATTGTATTATAACGCAATGACAATATTTCGGCGAGAAAATCACATGGTATATAGGGCAAATGGCTTAGACGATTAATTATCTCATGACACTTAATCAGTTAAAATTCCTCGATAGTTGGAAACCTACAATAGCAGGCCGAACAGAGCCACTACCTAGCGTAATTTAAAAACACGGCCATTGCCCAGGTGTAATTTAAAAATGAGAAAACCGAATTTTAATAAAACACAATTTAGCCTTTTTCAACCAAGAAAAGGCATTTGATAGAGTAGATAGAAACAAGCTGTGGAAATCCTTAAACGATATGGAGTGGGTACACATCTAACAAACCTATGTAGAAGCTTATAGTATACAACAACAGTGAATGCGTAGTGAGAGCAATTGGAGGACAATCAGAACCCTTCACCATAAGATCCGGAGTACGACAAGGTTGTATCCTGTCCCCTCTCTTGTTTATAACATACTAGCTGACCCTGCCCGGCTTCGCCCAGACCCTGGTGGGGAGCATCTCATTTAATTCATATAAGTAGTCATATAAGTTCTCGTTCCCGTTACCGACTGTCTGTCTGTCTGTCTGTCTGTCTGTCTGTCTGTCTGTCTGTCTGTCTGTCTGTCTGACCCGGCCCGGCATTTCCCAGCTCCTGATGTGGAGCATCTCATTTAATTCATATAAGTAGTCATATAAGTTCCCGTTCCCGACTGTCTATCTGTCTGTCTATCTGTCTGCCTGACCCTGTCCGGCTTCATTAAATTCATACAACAAAAAAAGTAACTTAAAAGAACGTTCTTCTACACACCATCCATTATTTTTAATGAAAACTCTTTCTAATCACCTGCATGACTACAGTAACTTCTTAAGCAAAAAAAGATGAGTTACAATGTTATGCATTGTGCATCATTTTTATGAAAACTTTGAAAATGCCTTACAGATTGTATCATTATTTATTATAACTCATATGCCGGTACATAACTATGGACAAAGAGTTTATAAATCTTTGAAAACGATGCCACAATATGACTATAAGTTATACAGAAAAGTTATGCCCCTTGAAATAACTTTTACAGAGTTAGGTCCCCTGAAATATATGAAATTATGATGAAAAATGAAAAATGAAATAATACTGAGTAAGCAGGCGATTTCACACTAACAAAATATCACAGTTGTCAGCTCTGGAATGAAAGGAAGGCGTGTAGAAAATTTCATCTCAATCGGATGGGCCGTTCGCGAACAAATAAAGGCCATACGGACAGAGATACATAAATACATACAGAGATACATACGCACAAGTCTTTTTTATATATAAGATATAGACAACATATGTAAAGAAACCAGCCAAACAGAGACCACAAGAACATCGCATGACGAGAACACAGAAGAAAAACCATCTGCAAATCTAACCATTAGAGAACTCCTCTTTGCGGATGACCAAGCACTAATAGCAAAATCAGAAGATGAATTACAAGACCACATGAATAGTCTAAACGAAATGTGTAAGGAACAAATCATGAAAATTAGCACAAGTAAAACAGAGGTAATGACTATAACTAAAGAAGAAATAACAACAACAATTCACTTAAACGAACATCCCTGAAACAAGTAAAGAGTTTCAAGTACCTAGGAAGTATAATATCAAATGGCAAATCAGAAGACGAGATCGAAAATAGATGCAATAAGGCATCATTGGACAAATGGCACCAATACTAAAGAACAAACATGTATCAATAGTTACTAAGAAAGCACTTTACAACACAATCTCCCTACCAACTTTTTGCTACCAATGCCAAACCCGGACAATGACAGTAAAAGAGAAAGGAAAAATCACAACAACAGAAATGAGATTCCAGAGAAGAATAGTCATTGTATCAAGAAGAGATAAGATCAGAAATGAAGAAATCAGGACTAAAGTGGGGGTTATAGCAGTGATAAATTTTATTAGAAGGCAGCAAGTAAAATGGTTTGGGATCATGCAAGTTGGTTACCAACTAACAGTATACCACAACAAGCAATGATGTACAGATCAAATAAAAGCTGAGGGAGAGACCGGCCACATACACGATGGACGGAGGCAATAGCAGAGTCCATGGGAATATCGGTACATGAAGCCCATAGGCGGGTGCTCTGCCGCTGTTTATACTTCACCTCGACATCGTAAGGTACAAGAGGAACATGATGAGATGAGATGAGATGAGATGAGATGAGATGAGATGAGATGAGATGAGATGAGATGAGATGAGAAAACCGAGCTACAAAAGAATATTTTATAACGTATGATTATGGTATTTTGATTCAAGCTAGTCTCCTGAAGTTCGGGCCTTGTGTTTAGATTCTTCTTTTGTGAACTATGGGATCAGACTGGAGCACTTAAAGATATACACATCTGCAATAAATGTCATCCTTAACCAAAACCGAAACGAATTATTGGGAGCACTATCTTTGACGAGCACTATCTTTGACAGCGCCAACTATTTGTAGGCCTATAAATACCCACTTTTATAAATGCTGCATCTGAGTTAGATCTTAGCTTGTTGTGCTCCATGTTTGTGATATATATCTTCTTGATCTCAAAGTGCTGTATTGTCTACGCTTGGCAGTTTGGGATACATTAGTTAGTTAGCTAGTTAGTTACTTAGTCGAGGTTCCAACTTCACGGCATCGGGTCGTCCCCATTATGCTCCGTTCTATGCCAGTGATTATCACACAAAATGCTCCCCACTATCCAATGTGAAAATGGAACAGACAGGAGTCTCGGCAATCCAACAGCCCGCACAGGCACACTGTGCATAATGCCGCCGCCAGAATGCCAACACAAAAGTCCTCCACGAAAACCGCAGTTCATCGTCGATGGAATCGGCAGTCACCAGAAAGACCTCTTTGACCCGAGTTTTCTTACATGGCCCTGTCTCTATCCGCAGGGCGACCCACCGAAAGCGTCGCATTAAGCACAAACTCCGTAGCTCCAGCGCCGACTCCCAGGAGTCTCCTGAAAAATGCACTCGTAAACCGAAAAGGCAAATCAGCCAATTCAGCAACAGGCGGTAGTCATTGTTCCGAACATGCAGGTAACTGTACAAACAAAAGCGGACATGTAGAAGCATTCCTCGTGAATATCACAGCTCACAGAGTCTCGCCACGCACTCACTCAGTAGCAGGGTGACGGAACCATATACTACCAGTCCACCATGAGGAAAATGCGAATGCAAACCGCAGCCACAAAGATAAATACCCCAGAGGCCGTAGCGGTTCAATGCCTAACCACCATGCTGGGGACCCAAAGTTGCGATATATGTCATTCACAAACTCCGCCACAACAACTTTACCTGCTAGATGTTTTCTGTCAATAGCAATAAGGGCCTCAAAGAGCAGTTTAAGTACATTCTCATCTTTCCTCACTCCATGTAACCAGATGTTGAGTAATCTGTAACTGTGTTCTTTATAACTGGTTGTACCTAATGAATACAAAATAGTTCATTAACTTCCTTACTATGTATATTCAAGTCAGATCATTTACAAGTTACTAAGGCACTTTGGGAATATGGTATCAGGTCAAATTTTTAGTGACTAAATAGCACACTCGGTATGACATGGTTCGTATTACGTTGAGAGTCTTTATTTTATTTGAACGTCTCTATTGTGCCAAATAACCTTTATTTTGTCCGATTGCCTTTATTATCACTGACTGATTTTATTTTTGCCTGATAGTCATTATTTTGCCTGGTCAACTTTAATTTGCCTGAACGCCTTTATTTCACCCTGCCATCTTTAAATGAAAACTATACATTGATTAGAAAAATTGGACGTAGACAGATGGCAGAGCCAAGTTGTGATCAAGTTTCATACAGAAAAAGAATTACTCAGCCAACCAAGAGGACAGAAAGCTCTTCTAGAAGAGATATGTTGCGCTGCGGGGTGATCATGTAAGATGACGAACCATTACCGCACACGCTTATCGGCATGGTGCATGATAATGATCTTTATTTTGTCTGACCACTTTTGTTTTGTCTGATCACATCATTTTTGTCCGAACGCCATTATTTTTGCCAGAATGTGTTTATTTCGCGTAACCACCTACATTATCTCGCATTGTCTTTATTTCCCTTGGCCACCAGCATTATGGCTGGTCAATTTCATTTTGCCAAAAGACTATCATTTTGCCTGACTGCCATTATGATTTCCCGAATGCCATTATGATTTCCTGGCCACCAGGATTTTGCCAGTTAAATCTGATTGCACTGATATTAATGTTTTGAATACAGATTTATACTGACTGAACGAGCAGAACACTGACACTACCGTCTTACTATATTCTATAATTCCATATTGAAAAGACAACTGAAAATGAAGTAAGAAGCCATGTTCTTGTACCTGTATATTCTTGTTCTATGGCTTTTACATGATCTGGTGTAAACCGCCAGTGATAAGCCAGTTTTTTCCAATCATTTGGTTTGAGCTGTTTTGTTGCCAATTTCCATAAAACATCCTTCATTTGTGCGGCATGAGGGTGTTGGGGGTTCCTGAGATAGGTGTCTGGGTCGACATAACCAACATCTTTGTCATGATATTCCTGATGATGAAAAATGTTATCTCAGTTTTAACAAAATACATCATGTAAAAATATGATCTTATAGTAACTTGCTAAAACGTAAGAGACCCCACTACACACATTGAGGTAAACTGAGTATATAGTGCTAGCTCCGTATACTGATGGCCCAATCGGCACTTGTTGGGTGGGTATGGTCAGTATCACGCCCGCCGCTTTTACTTCTTATGACATTTCCTGGTACCCAATTTAGACTGGGTCGATCTCGGATGCGAGGTAAATTTTAAAAGTTCACCTCAGAGGGGGTTGAACATATGATCACCAGATCGGCAGGCAACCGTGCTAGCCATTGCGCGGTTACGGCTTTCTTTAGTGGGATGTAGAACTACCCAATTCAAACATGAACCAGATGCAGAAGCAAATATAGACAAGATACATGTGCACTCACTACCAAGGTCTGTTGTTGTTGTCTTCCAATTATGCTGTTAGGCATTGTGAGGGAGGGGTAAGTGAAGTTCCTGTGACTAACGCTTTTCCTCAAATTTCCTCCACGATTCATGAGCAGTGGTTTTGGTAAATGATCATTTTGATTGCACAGAGTTGTCTCCCCCATAATCCCCCATCCAATCCAAGCAAAATTTTGGAACGAATACCCATTTCAGCCTTCGAGTTTTCGACTTGGCTATAATTGGGGTATTTATGGTGTAGTTTGTAGTTTGTCTTTCGTACATTGGGCTGCTTATTGGCTTCTGATGGGTTGATTGTGTCAATTCCTTTCTCGTTAGGTTTTTCATGTCTGGACAGAGTCGCGCACTCGTTGGGGTTTGGAGCTGTTGTGTGCCCACCCCGTCATATGGTGCTGTTTCCTTCAGGGAGCTTTACCAGTTGTCGCCTCTTCTTGTGTTCCTCCTATTTCCCCGTCTTGGCTTGTCTTCGAATCTTATCGGTGTTCGCCAGCTCGATCTTGTTTGTGGGCGATATCGTTCCATGGCCTCCCCCTCACCCTCAGTCTTGGTCTGGGTAGCCTTCTTCATCTGTTGCTTCTTCTTCTATCTGGGGCTTTGCATCTTCTGGTTTAGATGTTTCGGTGTGTTGTCTGCATCTTCTCAGATGGTCTGCTACGAGGACGGCTTGTCCATTGCGCGTATATTTCCTCATCCCCGGCCACATTTCTTTGCCGCTGTCGCTGTGGAATTCTACCTCATCTTCTCTTTCTCCTTCTTCTGTCCGAGACTTTGCATCTTCTGCTTGAGGTGTTCCGGTCTTGGACTTGAGTAGTTCTATTTGTAGTCTTTCTTCTTGGATCTGTTTGAGCGTTTCTTCTGTCTTATCTCTTTCTTCTTGAATTTTCGATAGAGTTTCGTCAGTCACAGCCTCTATAGCAGCCATTCGAGTCACATCCTGCTCAATCTTCTGCTGGGCTTGTTTCAATTTGTCCAGGATGCGCTGAACGGCCGTTATCTGTGTTTCTTGTGTCTTGTCCTTTTCTTTCTTCATGCTTTTGAACTGTGATTTCAGGTCCTTCAGTTGGCCTTCCAGTTGCGCTTTGTAGCTTTTTGTGAGTCGGTTGGTCACCTAGTACTGCCTCCTAACCTCTTTATAGGGTAAATTAGTTTTGATGGCGATCATCTTAGCTTCCTTGCTGTCTTGGTGGCAGGGGCAGCCAAGGTACCTAGCGTCATGGTTGCCGAGGCAGTTGGTGCACTTTCTGATAGTGTTAGGCCTCCTGAAGTCCTTGTCGATCTTTGCCTGCTGGCACTGACTGTATGGATGAGGTCCAGAGCAGTGTCTGCATACCTCCACCTCATTCTTGCAGGTGGCACGGGTGTGCCAACATTTCTGGCACTTAGAGCACTGCAGCACTCTCGGTATGTAGTGCTCTGGAACTTGGTGTCTCTTGTCCCATCTGATGTTTTGAGTGATCGCTCGGTCCTCCAATGCTACGATGACGACTGTGGAGGGGATGTTATTTTTGCCGATGATCCTCTCAACACGTGTGATCTTGAGTTTCTTGTTCTCTCTTGTCAGCAACTCCCTGATCTGGTCGTTGGTGAGATGGGTCTTGACTCGTTTAATGACCCATCGTTTACTTGTGCGGTGCCGGGTGGCTGCCAATACGATGCCGTGATGAAGTTTGATGTCGGCCCTCTCTACTTGTGCAATTTTCTGCATAAGTGCTGTGGTCTTTGGGTTTTTGTTGATGGAGGCCACTACTCCATCAGGTGTCTTGCGTAGCTGGTAGATGCTGTTTCTTCCCAGCTCGTTTTCCAACAGACTGATTATCTTGTCTGTTGGTAGTGCCGAAAGTTTGGCTTCTCCCATGCTTGTCTGTTTTAGCAGTAATTTGCCAGTGAGGTCCTCAGTTGTTGTGGTCTCCTCCGATGTGGAGGTCTTTGGTAAACTGGGCTGCTTCGTCTTGGTGCTGTTGAAAACTTCACGGCTGCTGCTGGTTTCAGTTGAATTTGTAATCTCCGGCGTCGGAACAGCGACAGGAGCGGCTTCATCTGGTGTAGAAGTGGTAGCCTCCTTTAATGTTGCTTCAGGTTCTGGCGTTTCGCTGCACCTCGCAGGCAGGTTTTCTACTTGCATATGCTTGATAGTCTTGGCGGCTTCCACGCTGCTCATTTTGAACGTCGGGTGTCTTGTAGAGTTGTTCTTGCCACGTGTCATTTTCTAGTACGTGTCCGGCTTCCGATTAGGCGACTTGTACTCGATAGCGTGTCGAGTCAACTCATGATGATCCCCGTCCTCATCCCACAGATCAAAAGAGAATGATCTCACACAGGCCATGAACTACCTGGCACCTACAAAGATCCACACGTGTATATCAGAATCATACACGCTATTATTAATGTTTTTATTAGGTAGGTTTTCTACCTTTGTCATTTAGCCCGGAAGGTGGTGTAATGTAAAAAAAAATAAAATCGTGATTTTTGTTGTTTTTAATATGAATGGAAACTTTTATTTACGTATATGAAAGGGTTAATGAATATTTCTTTCCAAAAATATCATATTTAGAATGATACTGTATGGTTTCTGCTAAGTGTCATAGTCAGCAAGCTGCTTAAACTATCTTAACATTTACGTTATCAGTGTTAATCTCACCTCATCTTGTTCATCTTGTACCCTGCGGTATCGAGGTAAAGCATAAACAGCGGGAGATGTCCGTTTAAAGTTTCTTACCCCTAAGAGTAGACAAAGAACCAACATACCTTGGAGTAACATTTGATGACAGACTGACATGGAGAAAGCACACCAACAAAGCAGTAGCAAAAGCCAGAAGGAAAATAGCCATCCTGAGAAAACTAATTGGAACCACATGGTGAGCCAGTGGGAAAATACGTAGCAAAGTTTATCAACAGAGCATACAACCACACCTGGAATACGGGTCAACTGCGTGGTGTTCAGCATCAAAAACAAACTACAAGAGCTGGACAAGGTGCAAAATCAAGCACTTAGAGTCACCACAGGAGGGATGAGATCAACCCCTATAGTGGAGATGGAGAAGACGGGGAGGACACAAGCACTGAGAGAGCGCAGAGATACGAAAACGCTAATATAAGCAGAACAGTTCCTCAGCTTGCCAGGCCTCCCTATACAGAACAGATTTGAAAACTTAGCTATCAGGCGGTTGAAAAGAAGCAGTTTTATCCACCAGGCCAAACAACTCTGCAGAGAAACCACTGATCTACACACAGTTGGTATCCCTCTGAAATTTATTCCAGAATGAACTCCATGGAAAGAGGAACATAGACTTTCTCTACAAATCCTGACAAAAGTGAGAGGAATATTTCACAAGGAAGAACAGAACAGTGTGCAGCGCAGAACAGCCACTCTCATTTTCCTTGATGAAGAATACCCACAGGACCTCTGGATCCGAGTCTACACAGATGGGTCAGCACAAAATGCTGTTCGAAATGGAGGAGCGGGAGTGTACACAGAATACCCAAATAATACTAGGAACATGGCAAGAGTACCACTAAGAAAGTACTGCCATAACTATGATGCTGAAATTGAGGTAATCAAGATAGCAACAGAGAAATTACTAAATACCAGCAATGGTACCCAACCTGTGGTGCTATTGACAGATGCAAAATCAGTACTCGAGGCGCTCCTGTCTGGGAAATTGCCATTACTAAGACACTACTTTTTGAACTTAGCAGTCAGCATAAGGTCATCATACAGTGGATACCATCTCACTGAGGAGTACTCGGAAACGATAAAGCTGAGCGACTAGTTAAAAAAGGAGCAAAAGAAGAACAGCCTGATGTGCCCGTTACATACCTTCAAAAGAAAGAATGATCAAATCAGCCAGAAAACCACCAAAACCTGCTCAAGATGACTACTACGTTATGACCAGAAGAAGTCATTATTCTGCGCCTCAGAACAGGACACAATAGATTACGCAACCACGTGTTTACACAAATCAAGATTAGTGAATCAGCCATGTGCACACGTGGATTGGAGTCGCAGACAGCAGATTACATACTCCAAGACTGCCCAAAATACAACATATCTGGGCAAACCTTCTGGCCTAGAGAGACGACAGTGGAAGATAAACTCTATGGACCACTGAGTGAACTAAAAAGAGTTAAATTCATACAAGACACAACAATGCAGTTATAAACATATTTAAAGCCAACGAAAAAAAGATAATAACAAGAATGTCCGCAGCGTCCTAGTGTTTCTCCCTGGTGCGAGAGAGCTGATCCACTACACTTAGGTCAGTGGAGAGTATACCATCTTTTTCTTAGTAGATAAAATCCACACAGTTTAGACCGTGAAACGAACCAGGTATCCACGAGTTAGAGGTGGCTGTGGCAACTTCCAAGCCATTCCACCCCTCATCTACAAAGGACAATGACCAAATAATTAATATATGTGAAATTGAAGGTTTGGAAGTTGGGAAGGTATAGTAGTTAGAATAGTAAGTATAGTAAATGTGCCTTGGAAGTGGAAAGTACAAAGAGAGAGGAACATAAGGAAACTATAGATGAACCACACAAGAGGAGACAAACGAAACAACTGGAATGCTGTCTGTTTGATCGACAAAATATCTTTGAATAGAACTATTGAAAAGCAAGTATCTTATAGATTGGACTATGAAGACAACTATAACTATGCCAGAAATGAAACTCAATGGACTCTGACAAAGTAGATTGTTGATCTGTATTTCGTTGTTCACATTACCTTCCTGTTCAACACGCCAAATTAGATGCTACATAAACTAAGCACACTTCATGGGAGTTCAAAACAAACAAGTTCTTAACTTCACAGGGAAAAAAACATGATAATGAAAATAAATCAAGCAAATGGTATCCCGAGCTCCCTTGGTGAAACCCCACTTCAAGAGTGGGAATACTATGGGGAGGACAGGAGGGAACTGCATGAGACAGCAAAAGATAGGAAGGCATGGCATGAATAAGTAGTGGGCCCATGCTAAAATAGGAGATAATAGGCAGCATCAAAAGAAGAAGAATTGTTGTATGGAACATTAACCCGCCCCCCCCCCCCCTTTTCCCCATAGTTAAATGGAAACATTGATGATGATGATGCTAACACTCAACAGTTTTCAATAACAGATAGTATTCTTACGCATGTCAACAGTCTGACGCAGAAGTCGAGAATAAATTTACAATGTCAGCAGATATCATAATGAAGGGATGCTCCTGGTTTCCTTGACGCACTAATTGTGAATGCACCTCTGTTGTGCCCGTCTGTTATCACGCTTGCTATTGCCACAAGAAATGACGCATTTAGTAGTCTGTTTATTCGCCAAATTAACCTCTCTATCAGCCTAATGCAAACTGTCATATGTGATGCATAGCGTATAGCCTTTGTCCTTCCTCATTTCGAACGAACGAACGAATTGCAGACAGGCCTGTCTTACTTTCGGTCCTTCCAATCACTCATCTTTCACTCAGCAATTATATGTTTCGATTTATTCATGTTAAATTAATATGACGGTAAT
This sequence comes from Cepaea hortensis, assembly GCA_963921405.1. NCBI lineage: Eukaryota > Metazoa > Mollusca > Gastropoda > Stylommatophora > Helicidae > Cepaea > Cepaea hortensis. The sequence continues at coordinate 66,411,764 of OY992878.1, read as the reverse complement.
CATAATAGTATGAACGCTGAGCATATTTACACCATGAACTAAACATTTTATGCATACATACCTACACAGGCACACACCCACAAACCCACACATGCAAACACACATATCCATATATTCACACATACAATAGTAGTTTACTTGAGGCCAGCTAGTCAGCTCACTCTTTACTTCGGCATCCTGGACTTCTGACCCCTGTACTATTACACCTGGGTTGCCACAGGGATCTGCCTTGTCCACAGTGCTCTTTAATGTCTACACAAGCAAAATGGCAGCTATTGAGACACCAGGTGCCATGTGCCGATATGAGGCAGACAGCGGTAAACTAGTGTATTAAGAATAGGTTTACCGTAGAAGAGGAATTGCCGTAGTGAGAGCAATTCACGCTATCACTATGAACTAACACACACGAATACATCAAGGAAAGTCAGTGTGGAACTCATGATGATGATGAATAGCGAAGGGAGACTATTCAAAGAAGTTGTGTATCACGTGACGGCAGTTGGGTAGTTCACGTGAAAACGAGACAGATGGACTCAGTCAGGCCAGGGTCTCGATGGAAGCAGGACGTGAAACTGTGTTGAAGCTTAGATTATTCACTCCATTAGTGTAATGATTATTCAGCAAGAGGCGAAAGTATTTCCTACAGTTGTGCGGCTGATTGAATAGCCATTCAAAGCCTGTTTGCAGTGTGCCGAAACGATGACGGCTCAGCAATGCTCCACGCCAGACGTCAAGGGCGAACGGCCGTAAGTGTGACCATAGCGATCAAAGTTGTGAATATTACTCAGCTGCTTTAAATATGTACTTTGTATATTGATCACATGCCATCCCGCACCATTCGGGAACGTATGAAGATATTTGCTGTGATAATCGTCAACAATAAATATTGAAGAATGTCAAGGACATCAGGCTGTTCAGTGTTTATATCCTATGAATGTTCCTGCTAAAGTCTGTCATTGAGGCTGAGAAAACGAGCCAAGAATCAGCTTCTTGGCACCAGGTGTGGGTAGAATCTTGACATTTGCAGATAATGTGCTGGTGTACAGACAGGGAAGTGACAGGGCCAGTTTGGCGAAAGACTTACAAGGGGCAGTAAAAGTGGTTGGGGCTTTATTGCAAAGGCTAATGGACGAGTCTTAAAAAAGGAGAGCGTGGCATATGAGATTACAACCTCCAGCATGAGAATGGAGGTGGAGGCAGTAACAGCGGCATTCCGGTGGCAAGAGGAGACTACTGCAACACACGTACGGATTCAAAGAGTATGCTTAGTAAGGTGGTGAAAGGAATGTTTCGTGTGGAATGGCTCTCGTCGCTTCAGAGGTCACAGATTGTGAGAATCGTATGGATATTTTGCCCTGGCCATGCGGGGGTGCGGGGGAATAAACAGGATGAAAGGCTAGCAGGGAATGCACCTCTTGGCGGCAGATTACCTATGGACAAGGGGAAGGTGGTCGTGCGCTTGTGGGATCAGGTGGAGAAGGCGGGGGAACAGATTGAGAACCCATATGTGGAAAGAATGAGATTGCGGGGGATTGGCTGGGGTTCTGGAAGAATCTCAAAACTGAGAGGGAAGACCAGAAGAACCTTTACTCAGATAGCGGTGGGAACAGTTTAGTTTAGTCGATGGATCAACATCACGGCACACGGGTGCAACCCATAAGTGCTCCGTTTTCCTCCTAACTCAAATCTGAGTCTCTAGAACCCAGCTCAGTGCACGAACTCCGTAGCACCGGCGAGGATCCTGAAAATACTTGTGGTAGATTTTTAACTCGAAATTTTGCCCGGGCAGCGCCGTTAGGCTACTCTTTTTCGATTTCCAACTGCCAAGGGATTTTTTACGTGCGCAACAATACACGCGGGCGTCTGATCTCACTACCCAGAGACCAGGGGAAATTTATTACTAGAGGTCCTCGTGAAAAAATCCCGGCATCACCGGGGCTTGAACCCGGGACCTCCAGCACTCGAGGCGGACACCATACCTCGAGACCACGCAGCTCCCCCTAAACGACTGGGAACGATTAGTAGTATGACTCTTCGCTGGCTGTTGAACGAGGGGACGGAGCATGTATGGGATGGTGATGAGTGCATTGATGTCGGTTCTTAACTCAACTCAACTCAACTCTTCACTTCGGAACCTCGCATGACCTGGCCAGAAGATCCATCTAAGCTCTTGAAGAGACGGCATACCCATTTAACCCAACCATTCATACTACAGCTACACATAACGACCTTCCGAAGCACAGGTTGACAATAAACACAACGGTAACTGGTGTACTCACTCTAGCATTTGCATAATATCGTTCTGCTTTGATCAACATGTCAACAACGGCCACATAGTTGCCTCTTGCTGCAAGTTGCAAGGCGCTTTTACCAGACTGAAAGTGAAGTCAATAATGGAAATGTTAGCTCGTAAAACGCTTTCAGGACATTCTTTTAACGAAATTTTTACATAACCTGTAACATGCTTTAATATTGTTTGGTTTCGTATTCACAGCACATTCACAGCCCCCGCGGACTCGGTAGTCATTTGTTCGAGTCCTCATTGGGGCGGATAAAAAACAACTACTTGTGGTCCCATGACAACCCAGCCTCATATGGGTATCAGAAAATGTCATAGGAAGTACCGGTGGCTGAAGTGATAGTGACTACATCAGCCATCCAGTGCCGGTTGGTATATACAAATATGGGGCTAGCAATATTTGGCCTCAATAGGATCGTATAAGTTTAATTTTATTTTACTTACAAAACGGAGTATGATTCTTGGCAGAAAGTACTTCTTGAAGAATCACTTAGTTAAATGTGAAAATGTTATGGTGTATCAGAGCGATGTATACAAAATAAAACATCATCTAATACCACAACCATCACCACATCATCATCGTCGTTTTATCATCATCATCATCATCGTCACCACCATTTGCCGTGACCACTCAATTAGACTTAAATTTGGATTATCTGAAAAAGTTCGCTATCGTATTCTCCAGTTCTACCATACTTTTGCTCTTTGAAAAGGTGGATCTAGATCATATCCTTGTCCTCAGTTCTGCATGCAGGGAGCAGCATTGTAGAACACATTAACCCACCACAAATCATCTTCATCATTATCAAGTACCATTTACGCATTGAAAGTCATCTATATCGAGTCTTACACACTTTGGCCTGTGTCTTTATCGTGCCTTTATACACGATTCGTCTAGTTCATCTCTTGATGTTGTCTACCTATATGTAATGCTGCCTTTGTTTGACATGCTTCCCCTTCATTCTTTTCCCCAGCATATTCAGTAATAAGACGCTTTGTCACTTCATACATCAGTAACAACTTTATTATCTGACCTTCTTTTTCTCACTCAGTAATAGTTTAGTTTAGCGTGATATTTTCTTCAATCCCAGGTTTTGTTATACTTTCTTGCTCGTGCTCGTCTCCTGCCTTGTTATGTCTATATAACCACATTTTATATTTAATATGACACAATGGCACAGACTGGTCGTACATATTGTGAAACTGTGTATAAATGATGCACTATAAATAACAATGACTTTGATATGACTTATAATTTAGATAAGTGTTTAAAATAGCTATGTGGTTGTTTGGTTATACAGACCAGCATCGTCTGTACATTATCATCATAATCATGTGTCCTGCCAAATGGCGTAGGCATCCATGTTTCTCGGTCCTTTGTGTTGTGAACCAATTCCACTAATGTTAATCTTCCATGCTATTGTCTAAGACCAGCAGGCATCATTCCTCTCGGTCTCTCTCTGCTTCTTCTACTGCTGATCTTCCCAGTAGTCATTGTGTTTCCCAATGTCCCTATTCTCGTTTTATGAGGAAAACACACTGTTTATCTCTTTCTTATAGTTGTGTATAACGTCCTACTTTCATTAGTTTCTTCCATGCAATTGTTAGTTTCTCTAGCCGTCCAAGGCATTTGCAACATTTGTCTCAAAATCCACATCCCCGTTGCCAAATAATTACATTTTTAAACTCTGCCCTTGACATCCCACACACGACAAGCCTGTTGTAGGCCAGTTCATTGTTGGCTACATTTTTCGACTGTGTGCTATAACCAGTCTCAGAGCATCCCTCTTTAGCTGCCCTTTACGACATGCACAGGAGGTCTACAGTGAGATCCCCTTTGGGTCCTCGGTAAACCACGGGCGCCTCCTAATTAAACAAGTTAGTAATTTACAACAAATTACTGGCCCATAAACAGTAACATGTCTAGGATACTGAAAAACTCTGGCCATAATCGCCATAGTGGGTTGGCAAGAACAGTGGTGGAAGGCATGATTGATCCCTGGAAGAAGAGATACGGGTTGGAGAGAACAGTGGTGGAAGGCATGATTGATCCCTGGAAGGAGAAGTACGGGTTGGAGAGAATAGTGGTGGAAGGCATGATTGATCCCTGGAAAAAGAGTTAGGGGTTGGAGAGAACAGTGGTGGAAGGCATGATTGATCTCTGGAAGAAGAGATACGGGTTGGCAAAAACAGTGGTGGAAGGCATGATTGATCCCTGGAAGAAGAGTTAGGGGTTGGAGAGAACAGTGGTGGAAGGCATGATTGATCCCTGGAGGAAGAGATACGGGTTGGGGAGAACAGTGGTGGAAGGCATGATTGATCCCTGGAAGAAGAGTTAGGGGTTGGAGAGAACAGTGGTGGAAGGCATGATTGATCTCTGGAAGAAGAGGTACGGGTTGGCAAGAACAGTGGTGGAAGCCATGATTGATCTCTGGAAGAAGAGATACGGGTTGGAGAGAACAGTGGTGGAAGGCATGATTGATTCCTGGAAGAAGAGATACGGTTTGGAGAGAACAGTGGTGGAAGGCGTGATTGATCCCTGGAAGAAGAGGTACGGGTTTGAGAGAACAGTGGTGGAAGCCATGATTGATTCCTGGAAGAAGAGATACGGGTTGGAGAGAACAGTGGTGGAAGGCATGATTGATCCCTGGAAGAAGAGTTAGGGGTTGGAGAGAACAGTGGTGGAAGGCATGATTGATCTCTGGAAGAAGAGGTACGGGTTGGCAAAAACAGTGGTGGAAGCCATGATTGATCTCTGGAAGAAGAGATACGAGTTGGCAAAAACAGTGGTGGAAGGCATGATTGATCCCTGGAAGAAGAGATACGGGTTGGAGAGAACAGTGGTGGAAGGCATGATTGATCCCTGGAAGAAGAGATACGGGTTGGAGAGAACAGTGGTGGAAGGCATGATTGATCCCTGGAAGAAGAGTTACGGGTTGGAGAGAACAGTGGTGGAAGGCATGATTGATTCCTGGAAGAAGAGATACGGTTTGGAGAGAACAGTGGTGGAAGGTGTGATTGATCCCTGGAAGAAGAGGTACGGGTTGGAGAGAACAGCGGTGAAAGGCATGATTTATCCCTGGAAGAAGAGTTACGGGTTGGAGAGAACAGTGGTGGAAGGCATGATTGATCCCTGGAAGATGAGATACGGGGTGGTAACGAAGATGGACACAGGACATTGAATACATACTGGGCATGAAAATGGATGCAGTAGGGCAACTGGCAAATGATCAAGAGTCCTTTTTGGCGGGTGTGATGAAAGCGACGTTTTACAAATGACTTGCTACACGATGAAGATGATGATGATGATGACAATGACGAGTCTGTTGAGATGATGTTAATGATGTTGCCACATTTACATGTAACACTTGTAGTTATCTTCGACAGCTCATCCCAAAATTGCGCACTTACTCTCAACTAACTTACACCAGGCTTTCTTATCCTATTCTATGTTTTGTAGTTCCTTCCATGCTTTTCCCAAGTTCTCTAATTTTCTTTTTTAATTGTCCTCATCAAGCCTATCTATAATAGCCAAGGCTACCTACATTATCTTCTTATATATAAATTAGGATGTGCGTCCGTATCTCTGTATCTATGTATGTCCTTTATTCGTTCGCGAACGGCCCATCTGATTGAGATGAAATTTTCTACACGCCTTCCTTTCATTCTAGAGCTGCCAACTGTGATATTTTGTTAGTGTGAAATCGCCTGCTCACTCAGTATTATTTCATTTTTCATTTTTCATCATAATTTCATATATTTCAGGGGACCTAACTCTGTAAAAGTTATTTCAAGGGGCATAACTTTTCTGTATAACTTATAGTCATATTGTGGCATCGTTTTCAAAGATTTATAAACTCTTTGTCCATAGTTATGTACCGGCATATGAGTTATAATAAATAATGATACAATCTGTAAGGCATTTTCAAAGTTTTCATAAAAATGATGCACAATGCATAACATTGTAACTCATCTTTTTTTGCTTAAGAAGTTACTGTAGTCATGCAGGTGATTAGAAAGAGTTTTCATTAAAAATAATGGATGGTGTGTGGAAGAACGTTCTTTTAAGTTACTTTTTTTGTTGTATGAATTTAATGAAGCCGGACAGGGTCAGGCAGACAGATAGATAGACCGATAGACAGTCGGGAACAGGAACTTATATGACTACTTATATAAATTAAATGAGATGCTTCACACCAGGAGCTGGGCGATGCCGGGCCGGGTCAGACAGACAGACAGACAGACAGACAGACAGATAGTCGGTAACGGGAACGGGAACTTATATGACTACTTATATGAATTAAATGAGATGCTTCCCACCAGGGACTGGGCGAAGCCGGGCAGGGTCAGCTAGTTATTTAATAAAATAGACATTCATGACTGGTTCGGTTTTGCAGCTAAGGCATTTTACGCGACGAAGTACCAACCCTTCTTGTTTACACCTCTTACAAGACACTTGATATGTAATTTGTTACTATTCTTTGATACCATTATGAACCATGGTAACACAAGGACGAACATATTTATCTTTGGGGTTGAATTGTTTGCCACACGTACGACCTTGGGGTTGACACACTTCATTATACTGGTAGCAGAGATTTCCCTAGGGACGTAAATATAACTTGCGTAACAAAGATAATTTTTTTACTGTTTGCCAACATACAAGTGTCGTGTATGTAGAGAGGGAAAATAAGGATAGATTATTCCTTATTTCTGAATGTAATACTCATTGTCTTCTGTACATCTTCTGCTAGAAAACCTTTCTTCTTATTCCCTTTTCACTGCGTCCCAAAACCGTGCTGTGATCAAATCGGTCTTAACAATTGCTTATAAGTCATATAAGGGTTGTTATCGGTTGTCACCAACAGCTATTAAGTGATATGTTTTCTCTATCTATATATATATTTATATTCACACCATAACAAGATATATTCTCATCCTAATTTATATCAACATGTCTGAACATAATGAGTCTCTCCCCCCCCCCCACCCCCCAGTACGCAATATTCCTATTGATATTAATTTCTGAACATGCTTACCTTTGTTTCTTTGGGACACCGGATTGGAGTGTGTTGACAATGAAACACATAAAACCTGTGGTTGAACTAATTCCAACCTATCTTTACACGTATTTGTCTAATTATATTCGAATACGCCTCTCCACAGATGTGAAGTTCCATTACCAGTCTTGCACAACCCATTGGTTTCTGCTATTAGAGAGGGGGAGGTGGCCCAGGAAAGCAGACCCCGCGGCGTACTTTAGTACCAGGTCGGAAGTCTCACTCCGATAGATGATAGATGCAGGCCCCTTTCCGGGCTAAAACGATGTGGGCGTCAAAAGATCGGACTTAAGAGTTGAAACTCAATTTTCTAGAGGATACACCAATCAATCAACCAACCAACCAACAAACCGACCAAAACCAACCATCCAACCAACCAACCAGCCAGAGAACCAGACAACCTGATAACCAACAACTTAGCCAGTCAAACAATAAACCAAACAACCAGCCATCGAACCCACCCACCTTCTCTCTGGTATCAAGACTTGCTCCCCCGGCCAGCAGTACCTGTACCACATCCAGATGTCCACTTTCCACAGCGATGTGGAGCGGAGTTTGCATTCTCTGGTGGATTGTATTAGAGACAACAATGGCATAATTACATCTATATCTACAGAGAACATAACATGGATACCTGAATACGAGAAAGGAACGAGAGATATACAATCGTTAATTTGTTTTCTTCTCTTCGGTGTGGTACAGGACTATATTCTTAAAGTAGTAAAAGTTAAAATAGGAGGGTGTTCTAGTGAAGAATATGTGGATCGAGAGAGAGAGAAAGAGTGTGTGAGAGAGAGAGAGAGAGAGAGAGAGAGAGAGAGAGAGAGAGAGAGGAGAGGAGAGAGAGAGGAGAGAGAGTGAGAGAAAGCTGGAGATAGAGTAGGTAAGAGAAGGGAGAGAGAGAGGCAAAGAGAGAAACAGAGAGACAGAACGAACGAACGAACGAACGAACTTTATTTTCAAAGGGTTAAGAATTGGGCACGCAGGCCCGTCTAACATTCTGCCCTTCTATCACTCTCTTTCATACATTATTTCATTCACACATCATTCAAGGCTAACAAAGAACAGTAACAATATAAAAGATATGCATTATAAAGGCATGGGCAAAATGCAAACATCAAAACTACACGACACAGTAATATTAGATAATGGTCTGACACTTATTAGCCATGTGGAATATATTGGCCTACAAAAAGGTGATTGGCTGTTATACTAGGGTTTTGTTATTATTATTATTATCTCAATTATTAAGGGGGAAGGTAATCCGTATTGAGATAGTGTTCGAATAATTTGCGATTATACTACAGAGAAGCAGAGAGAGAGAGAGAGAGAGAGAGAGAGAGAGAGAGAGAGAGAGAGAGAGAGAGAGAGAGAGAGAGAGCTGAGAAGCAGGGGTAAAGAGGGGGAAAGCGCTGGAAAGAGAGGTCGGGAAAGACGGTGAGAGGCGGAGAGAAAGAGAGCTGGAGATAGAGTGGGTAAAAAAGGGAGAGAGGGGGAAAGGGGAGAGAGAAAGAGAGAGAGAGAGCTGAGGGAGAGGGGGGTGGGAGAGGGGACAGAAAAGGGGAGATAGAGGGAAAGACAGACAGACAATATAGACATACATTAATATCCAGAGAGAGGGAGAGAGAGAGAGAGAGAGAGAGAGAGAGAGAGAGAGAGAGAGAGAGGAGAACAGATATACACAAATAGAAAGAAATACATAGTGAAAGAGAGAGAGAAGAGAAAGAGAGAGAGAAGGGAAAGAGAGAGAAGGGAAAGAGAACGAAGAGAAAGAGATAGAGAGAGAGAGAGAGGGATATGAGAGAGAGAGAGTGAGAGAGAGAGAGAGAGAAAGAGAGAGAGAGACATAGAACAAACGATCTTTATTTTCAAAGGGTAACAAATTGGGCACACAGGCCCGTCTTACATTCTGCCCTTCCAAGAGAAACTACCAGAGAAACCTTTGCTTGGGGTGATGATTCGTCTTCAGATGAAGATATTGACCTTTTGGATAGTAGTCATGCTCCAGAGTCTCTCAAGAAAATTAATGTGTTGTGGAACGAAAACTATCCTACTGTCGGTGTCCGAAGGTGTTCGTCATCAACGAATAAGGTGTGTATGGGTAGTAATGATCATAGTTCACATGTGTATTTTTGTAAACATGTCTAATACAGAAGACCTAGCTGCTATACATGTTTTATATGTACATCTCTCTATACTACAAACTATCAGTGACTATACCTTTACCTTTTCTCAAGACGTGACCAATAGAATGTCGACAGTCTGTTTTTGATGCCTTTTACCACTTCTCATCATGAATTTTTTTTTTTTCTGTTTTTTCTTTAGTGAAGTAGTATGTGTGGCCGTCTTGTAAGTTTCAATGTGTTTTATTTACCTCCACAGGTTAATTTTGCACCAGAACCTCACTTCTTGACAGTCCATACTGTTGGCACCGAAGAACGCAATGGTAACTGGCACCATGTAATCAGAGAACGTGAGCCTTTTGAAAGGCGTGTACAAGACTTGGGAAAAAAAATTTGAATCCAGTCCTGAAGGACAAGCACAGAAGAAAAGTCATCGAACAAAGGACAGCAGTGAAGAAGGCAGATATAGTCTAATTACCATGTTTCTCTCTGCCATATTAAAACAGTTATAAACAGAAATAAACTAGTATGCGTTTCCTTAATATCGTTATGTTTTGAGTTCTAGTAGTACTTGTTGGGTGGTTCATCTGATATGGTTTAAGTTTTAGTTTGTGAATTGTTTTGTATGATATGTTCTTGTTGTCTTGGTGTATATCATACGTATTCTTTAATAGATCCTGTGTGAGTGTAGATTCTACGAGTCACAAATCTGGACTGGTGTAATGGTTTTCACTAACAACTGACAAGAGGGTGTTTTTGTGAAACGGGAATTCGACACCAGTGATATGTTAGTAGTAGGGGATTTAAATCTAATGTCTGACAATGTGTAAGTATGCGTTTCCTTAATATCGTTATGTTTTGAGTTCTAGTAGTACTTGTTGGGTGGTTCATCTGATATGGTTTAAGTTTTAGTTCTAAGTCTGGTTTGTGAGTTGTTTTGTCTGATATGTTCTTGGTGTCTTTGTGTATCTCATTACGTATTCTTTAATAGATCCCCAAATTTGGGAAATTTCATGTAAAGTATATGTTAGAATAAGATGTGGTATAGCCAGTTGAAGATGTCAGCCATGGGAAATGGCTCTTTGGTGACGAGTACTCGGATGAACTATCCCCGATGGACTCACAGATTACATGGCCATACATGTTGTTAACTGTCATGGGTGTTTCAATGGAGCACGTGTACAATGGAGGTTTGAAGTTCTTGGTGATGTGACCACTTTGTATTAGAAAGAAACCAAGAGTGTGGAGAGATGAGTGATGTATAAGGGTTTCTGTACCAGATACGGTGAAGGCCTTCGGTTACGTAAAACAAGGAAAGTGGTGGTGATTATGTATTGTGAAATGTCTTTTCAGATAAAACTTCAAGACACATTTGACTACAGAAGTTACATTTTTTTCCCCTTAGTTTTGTGGACTTACTTTTTCCATAGCTATTTCTGTACTTGCCCTTTTCCCTTTTGGTGACTTATTTATAAGTTTAGTTGAAATATTTCTGTCTTTGGACGATATTTTTCACATTTGGTTATTTTTATAATGTTTGGATTTATACCTTTTGATCAATATTTTAGATGTAATATTTTTTCCTAGATTTCTATAAGCTTGGTCGAGACATTTTGTATTTTGGCCTTTTCGCCTTTGGTTAACTCGTACATTTTATAAGTTCGGATGCGATATTTCATTACTTGGCCAATATTTTTCACCTTTACCTAACAAATTTTCATACATGTTATAAGTTTAAACGAGACATCTATAAGTTTGACCGATACTTTTTCCTATTTGGCCAACAATTTTATTACTTTGGTTCACGTAATTTCCTACTTCTGTCGACATGTTTCTTAGTTTGAGCAATATTTACCCCAGTTGGTTAAGACAATTTTCTACCTTTCATAAGTTTGGACAAAATATTCCAGTATTTGACCTACATTTGTCGCATTTGGGTACCAAGGTTTCGTACTTTTCATAAATTTGGAGGAGTTATTTCTTTACTTGATCAATATTTGTTTTGTTTTTTCACATTTGGTTAACAAAGTTTCCTACATTTTTATAAGTTTCGCCGAGATATTTCGTTACTTGGTCAATATTTTCCTTCTTTTTATAAGTTTGGTTGCGATATTTCTGTATTTGGCCGACCTAGTTCCCATTTGGCTGACAAATGTTCCTACTTTTTTATAAGTTTAGTTGAAATATTTATAAGTTTGGTTGAAATTTGGCCAAAATTTTCACATTTAATTAACAAAGTTTCCTACTTTTCGTAGGTTTGAACGATGTATTTCGTTACTTGGACAATATTTTCCCCATCTGGCTAACACATATTCCTATTTGGCCAAGATATTTTCCATTTGGTTAACATATGTTCCTAGTTTTTATAAGTTTGGGTGATATATTTCTCTGTTTGGTCGATACATTTTCATACTTGCTTAACAAAGTTTCGTACTTTTCATAAGTTTGGTGGGGGTATTTCGTTACTTGGTTAATCTTTTTTTTTTTTTTTTTTCTTCTTTTTTTTTTTCTTCCTCATTTGACTAACAAATTTCCCTACTTTTCATAAGTGTGGACAAGATATATCGTTATGTGGTCAATATTTTTTTTTCTATTTGACTAACAAACTTTCCTACTTGATTGATATTTTTCCCAATAGGTTAACAAATGTTCGTACTTTTTATAAGTTTGGACGAGATATTTCTGTATTTGACCAATAATTTTAATATTTTGTTTAACATATTTTCTTATTTGACGGTTGAATTGGTACATAGAAGGTGTACTTTTGTCTGGTTGTGAAGTGTGGCACTGAGCAGGTACACTGAAAAAACATATATTGGTCTTGGAAATGGCTTTCTGGAGAAAGATGTAAAGACACTATGGCCACATAGAAAGGAAATGAAAGTGTGGATGTCTAATTTGATACGTGATAACGTCGCTGGTTTGACGACGGACATGTGACCTGTCATTTTACGTGCATTGCCTAGGTTGAATCGGGGCAGTTTGTTGTGTTGATGCTCGGGTGTCCTTTGGTGTAACCGGATAACACTAGGACTACACGGTTATAGAAAAGAGAGAGAAGGGGGTGACCATTTTACCCTTCGGATGCAGTGTTGATGATGCAGTGTTGATGATGCAGTGTATTCACTCCTAAACACAGTGATCATCATACGTTAGGTTCCCTGACTCGACAACCGATAGGACACCCTTTTTCTATAGGTTCCCTCTTAACCACGTGTCTCAGATGTCCCATTACCCCTGTGACCGGATGTGACACCATATTTGACCAGTTTTAGTGAATGAGACGTAGTTTGGTTGTAGCAATTACCCATGTGTGATAGGGTGCGACGCCATCTTTGACCGGATGTAACTATTGTCCATGTGTGTTGACTGTACCACTAGGTGCTATTGATCAATACAAAATCAGTGCTCGAGGCGCTCCTGTCAGGGAAATTGCCGATAGTAAGGACATTACTTTCTGAACTTAGAAGTCGGCATAACGTCTTGATCATGTCATCGATCACTTTAACCATCATCATGTCACTACACATACCATACCCTACAATTTAAGTGATCATTCGACCACTTGATCACTACTTCACCAGTACTTGACCACTATTTGACTATGTCCTTACTTATTTTAACATCACCGTTTCACTACACGTACCATACCCTATAATTTAAGTGGTCATTCGACTACTTGACCACTACTTGACCACTATTTGAACACCACTTGACCAACTCTTGATCATCACCATGTAACTATACCTACTTTCACCGACAATTTAAGTAGTCACTCGACCATTTACCACTACTTGGCCACTACTTGAGCACGTCATCGATCACTTTAACCAACACAGGTTCACTACACGTACTTTCCCTTACAATTTAAGTGGTCACTCGACCATTTGACCAGTACTTGCCCGCTACTTGATCACTACTTGACAACGTCACTACTTAATTTATCCATCTCTATTTCACTACACGTACCATACCCTACAATTTTCTCACTTGAGCGGTTGACCACTGGTTGAGCACTACTTGACCACTGCTTGACCACGTTGTCGACCATTTTACCATCACCGTTTCAATATACGTACTTTTCTCTACCTTTTAAGTGTTCATTCGACCACTTGACCACTGGTTGACCGCTACTTGACCATGTCATCGATCACTTTAACCACTACCATAATCTTAGGGACATCGTCCTCTACAATTTAAGTAGTCACTCGACCACTTGACCACTACTTGACCATTGGTTGACCACTACTTGACCACTAATTTACCACCCTTTAATCATCACCATATCATTATAACCACTTTTCCCTAAAATTTCCTCACTTGACATCTACTTGACCATTGGTTGACCACTACTTGACCACTAATTTACCACCCTTTAATCATCACCATATCATTATAACCACTTTTCCCTAAAATTTCCCTAAAATTTTCGTCACTTAACCACCGCTTGACCACTACTTGACCACTACTTGACCACTAATTTACCATCCTTTAACCATCACCATGTCGCTAAGACCAATTTTCCCTAAAATTTTCCTCACTTGACCACCACTTGACCCTTGCTTGACCACTAATTTATCACCCTTTAATCATCACCATATCATTACAACTACTTTTCCCTAAAATTTCCTCACTTGACCACTACTTGACCACTGCTTGACCACTACTTGACCACTAATTTACCACCCTTTAAGCATCACCCTATCATTATAACCACTTTTCCCTAAAATTTCCTCACTTGACCACTACTTGACCATCTGTTGACCACTAATACCTGGTACCCACCCCTTACCACCGAATGATACTACACTATATCCATTACAATCAGCGATCTTTAGCTTTCAAGGTTTCATTTGTAACACGTGTTATGTTAGTGAATAAGCTACTATGAACATCTACATAGCACTAATAACCACCCTTATCAACTAATTTCACTAACCCATACCCACTACTATCCCCACCGCACCTATTACTTCTATTCGTACTAATGTACACCACCAATGCGCTAACAGTTCAAAATATTTTAACACACCACTCACCCACGTTTTTACAACCCGTTACTTAATGACTTTTCCGTATGCACCCCCTCCACGTCTGTTATGAACCGACCACCGTCACACCCGCCGGAGATTTTCCCACACTTGCCGACGTATAACTCCCCGGTACTACCTTCTAGAATTTTCCACTATGCCGCTACTTATTTAATATGCATTGTATTGTTTATACGTGATTTAATAAAAAATTATTATATACCTGATAGTGTTTAAACCCGAACCGCCTAGCCTCACCCCACGCGCCCACCCCCTCGCCACCACCCCGCACCCCGTCGTTATTTATTTTTATTTTTTATTTATTTTATTTTATTTTATAATAATTAATTAAAATTTGTATACACCCACTCAATAGTTATCTGCCCTTAGAAACATAAAATCTTAGAATTATCGCCCTTAGATATGACCTAGATACCACCCCTTACCCACCCCTTACCCAACTACATGACCGAGGGGGAGTGAAAATCAACCGAGGTCAAGGTCAAATGGTGGAGGCTCCACCAAAATATAACCGAATCCCACATTTATAACTACTTTCTGTATTGTCTGGCGGGTGTAGCAAGTGCGATAATGTGTGTAAAGATACTAAAATAAGCATTTACACACACACACATACACACACACACACACACAGAGAGAGAGAGAGAGAGAGAGAGAGAGAGAGAGAGAGAGAGAGAGAGAGAGAGGGAGAGAGAGAAAGACCCCGTAGCAGGAACTTGCCGTGGGTATGTGAAGTTGTGGGATCATCACACTCTTGTATGCCTGAGTGCACGCAAGAATAGGTGGTCAGTCTTTGCATCCTGTAGCGAATAACGAGAGCTGGGATCGAGTCCTCGATCGACCATGCTCATGACATTGTCGCTGTAACGTTATAACCGGTTCGCCAACTAAAAGAAAGCATATACCCAAGTATAGGGTGTATTTTTAATGACTGCAGAGTTTGAGGTGAATACAAAATTTGGACCGGCAATATTTTCAAACACAGCACAGTCATTAAAAATACACCCCATATAATTTACTAATATCTAAGCTGGGCAAAATGGAACCAAGTAAGCGTAGTAGCCAGACACTCGCTCGCTGACCTAGTGGACATGGGTTCGATCCGCGGTTGGACATATTCGGATTTTTAACAATTGACCTGAGCTACCAGGCTGGTCCAGCTTGAAATGGGCACCAAGTATGTCCTGGGAAGTAAAGGCAGCTGGCGTGATACTGACCACATCACCCATCGAGTGTCCGTCTATAACATATATGCCTAGCACCATATGCCCGACGCTCATAAGGCGTGGCATTCATTCATTGAGTAGCATGTCCTTTGCAGAACCTCGCTCCCAAAACAACCTTCCGGAAAACTTCTCGATCACAAGCAAGATGTCCCGCTTCCGATACACCCATCTGGAGATCATCCGCCACATCCTGCACCCATCTTCTCTTTGGCCTTCCTCTTCCTCTCTTCCCAGGCATATACCCCTCCATTATTGTTCTCTCCAAACTTTCGTGACGTTCCAAGTGACCAAAACATTTCAATTTCCTTTGTTTTATCGTTTTTAATAGACAACCTTCTTCAATATTCAGCTCTTGAAGTATGGATGCATTTGTTCCTTTCTTTATCCAAGATATTCTTAGAACTCGACTATAGTTTTATATTCAATGTCATTTAAGCGCTTTTCAGCTTCTTTAGTAAGTGTCCAGGCCTCACAGGCGTATGTTGCAATGGGAAAGATGTATGCTCTTAAAAATCTAATTTTTGTAGTTCTATCTGTCCCACTCCACAATTTATTCAGTTATTTTAGTCTTTGAAGAGCAATAGATATTCGTCTATTAATTTCCTTCATTTTGTCACCATTGTTAGCAATCAATGACCCAAAATATTGAAATTGTTCACCACATCCAATGTTTCGTCATTACCATATATTTCTTTCTCTCATAGTTTTATACGTATGCATTATCTTTGTTTTTGCTGTGTTAAGATATAAGTTGTGATTTTCACTATTCAGTTGGGTTGAGGTTATTATGTTTTCTATACCTCTATACCATTGTTGTGGATAGCAATACTGTATCATCAGCATATAGAATCTCTGGTATGTCATGACCACCAATATTTAGAGCATCATGTTGCTTAAGGCGTGTGAGAAGATAATTTACTTGCACATGGCACAAGCTGTTGTATCGATGGATGACATCATAATGTAATAAAAAGTTAGTTGCGTATCATTTACAGAATGTCATTGTCAACCCCAACATTTTTTGGCTGTGTGTGATGTTGTGGCAAGTTAACATTCAGTAGTTTGTCATTGCGTTCTGAAAGACCAGCACTCATGCCTTTGTGTGAAAACCAGCGCAAGTCGGTCAGCTTCCAAATCGCCTACAGCTTTGTTTCAAACGTGGTATGCTGGATTATGAATTGCTTTCGTAACCACTTACCCACAACGCCGGCTAATTTACTAGTGATATACCCACAACATGTAAACACGAGAATTGAAGATTGAAATTATTAATATGGAAGGAAGAACAAGAAACAACAAAGAATTGGAAAGTTTGGCACGAGCTGTTTGAGGGCCAATGCTTTATTTCCGGAGAAAATAAAAAAAGAAAAAAGAAAAAAAGAAAAGAAGAGGAAGCAGAAGCAGAAGACAAAGCAGAAGCGGATTTAGAAGAGATTTAAAACTGATTTTAAAATTCAACATAGTTGCAAATATAATTAATTGTATAATAAGATTTATGAGACAACTTACATTATTAGGAAGATCCAGCTCACATTTGGCATCAATTAAAATCCTGGCTACTTCCTTATGATTACCATTGGCTGCTATGTGGAGAGCTGAATTTCCTTGCTGTACATAATTAAAATACGTAGCTATTTTATATATATATATATATATATATATATATATATATATATATACACACACACACACACACACACACACACACACACACACACACACACACACATACACACACACGCACACACGCACGCACGCAAGCACGCACACACCCCCCCCCCCACCTATGTATAAATTTCTCCAGATTGTGCTGCATCTATCACATTCACTTACAAACGTGTCCCGAGAAAGTTTCGCGCTATGGATCTATGAGGTGACGCCATCATATTTTACAGGCCCGAGAGCAAGGATAAATAGGTGATCAATCTTTCCCTCACTTTAGCAAGCGACGAGCTCAGGCATCAAACCCACGCCCGACCGTACTCATGACTATATCATCGCAGTTGGCTGTCAACTTCGCTAACACTCATGTAAACTCACTTAAGTATAGGGTGTATGTTTAATGACTGTGCCTGTTTTCGAAAATATTGCCGTTCCAAGTTTTGTATTTACCTATTATGTTTCATGAACTCCACAATAGGTAAATTGTCGTGGTTTTATTTATAAAGTCGTCCCTGGGGTGAGGGGAATCAACACCCACATTTTTTTATAACCCCATATCACTATTCTGGAGAATCCACTAGATTCCGCCCACAACACCCCGTCGGTCACTGAATCCCTCTCTCTCTCTCTCTCTCTCTCTCTCTCTCTCTCTCTCTCTCTCTCTCTCTCTCTCTCTCTCACACACACCACTGGACCATGCCCCCTCTCATTCTTCCCCAAAACAACATACTACACAACTCCAGTTTCTAAAATTAATAACAAATTAATTTAATGAAGAAAAGTGTATGTATGTGAGAAGTGTATGTGTAGAATGTACGTCGTATACATATACGTACACGTGTATCTGATACGTATATATCGTATACGTGTGTCTGCAGAATCAGACCGAACAGCTCAGGAGCACAGTCAGATCATCCCGGTAATGGCCACACAACATCATCATAGCTCAGCACACAATGACCTCACCAAACGATGTGTCCCTCCTGCCAGATGTTGACTTCCTCCAGTAGCTCTTTGATAATCCAGATACCTGGTCACCAATCACGGATATAGTCCAATACTGATCCTAAATCGATCACACACAATGTTACTAAATGTCCCTATAGTTCTGAGAGTTAACAATCCCGGTAACATGAAATACAGCTCACTGTCACTTGAAACCAAATGGTTCATTTATAAATGTCCTAGAGTCCTCACGGTTACAAAGTTACCGATTACAGTTCCACAGGAATCTACTAACTGAGAAAAAAAACACGCTATGTTCGTTGTTCCTGTTCCTTATATAATCACTAGTGTTCTTTTTACATGTGGTATGGAAAACACCTCACCCAACTTTGGTGAACCCTATGTCACGAGATCGCCATGAGTTAACCAGATAATGATAATACAGAAAGTTTGCTTAGCGCATATTTTCTAGGGCACAACAGTTGTACAAAATACAGATAGAACCCGTCAGATCCTAGTTACAATCAGATATCAGACAATCCCAGGTCGGGCAAAAATAACAGCTGCAGATGTGTAGGGGAGGTGAGTGAGATGAATCCATACATCGCTTTGACAGTTTATCAACAGTCGGATACAAGTAGAATTGGCCGGCTCGGGACATGAAACAGTCCCGTCTGTCATTTAGAGTTCCGGACATCAAGCGAAATGGCGGCTGGGGTTGTCACCACTCGACAGAAGATTGGCGGCTTGCTGTGGAAACCCGTTGTGGGAACATACAGGAACTCTGTGGGAGTCAAAACAAGTGATGACAACTCTGACATTGATTGAGCCAGGGAGGATAGATTCTTGACAATGGATGATATGCCCAAATAACACCTGCGTGGACATATAGAATAACGTCACGTGATCAATTTTAGGCGTTTGTCAAAAACCATGATTGGGGGAGATAGTGTAACTCAAACGGTGGATTTAGGCGGACGTGCTTTGGCACTGCAGTTAGGGAGTGGAATAATATCTACTGTGTGCGAATTGGGTTAATTTAATTTTACACGTGCCTGTCATGGCAAATGTAGATGTGATTTGATCTAACTGCGGTGTTGCCTAAGGTAGTTAATATAGTCTATTTAGGCCTAATTAATATAGGCAGTAGTCTTGTTAAAACTAGAGTGTGATGATTAGCACTGTTAGTTGAAAACTAGTTAGAGTAGTGAAGTGATAATTGGCTCTGTTGGTTGAAAATAGATTAGTGAAGTATTGATAAGCTTTACTAGTTGAGAATTGAGTAATGATGGATAATTGGGAGATTCCAGTGGGTGTCCCTGGCGGGCGGGGTTCCGCATTCTGTTTGTTGATTTTTTTTCTTGTCTTGGCCTGATGATAACCAATGTGTTGAGTCATCTGTCCCTGACAGAGTTAGGTTCATTGTATTTTGCTGAGCAAGGGCCAATGGCCACGATCATCTAATAGAGATCAGTGACGGAGAGGTTATCACCAGTTGTATGATCTATTTTACAGGTTCCCTCTGGTCGGGATGAAGAACACAGAACAATTGTTAAATCCGATCCCGGAAAAATTATGATGCAGAGAGATTGGCCAGCAACCTTCTAAATGGGTCTATGCTAGAAGAAGCTGATAAACATTGCTCAGGGGAGCTGAATGGTAGAAGTATCCTACAGGGTAAGTAGCGAATGAGTTGTAAGTCATGCCAGTCTTTAACACACCAGTAGTGATGGATGTTCAGTCCACATATGACGAGAACAGTAGCGACTGATGTTCACATTGGAGGAAAGATAACATTTAAGTGTAGTTGTTCCACGTATCAAGGAAATCATAACTTTCGATCAATATCTAGTAAATAAAGCTAGCCATTTTAGTCTAGATACAATGACTGTGTAAGAGTGAAAACTATAGAACATTTCGCAAGAAGAAAAAACGTCATGTTCATAGGACAGTGTTCCATGTTTTTTTCACTGCGCAGGAATTAGGAAGTCTGAGTTTCTATAAACTATTAGGAACAGTTGTGTTAGGAACAATAATAGTATCTTTCACGGATTATATATTTGAATGGGATTCAGATCTCATGGTCATCAGAGCTCCTGGAGGAAGACATGTCTGGAGAGAAGGACACGACTTCGGTGAGGTCCATTGTGCTGATTCTTGTGATGTCGTGTAATCCTTGCCATGATGAGTGGACTCTGAACATGATCTCTGTGGTCTGACCTATACATTTACATTAGAATACACGACACACATTTCTTCTCAAACACGTCTCATATACGTTACACTTTTCTTTTAATAAATTAATCTTTATTAATTTTTAGAAGCAAGAGTTGTTGAATATGTTGCGTTGGGGGAGAATGAGAGGGGGCATAGTGCGACAGTGAGAGAGAGAGAGAGAGAGAGAGAGAGAGAGAGAGAGAGAGAGAGAGAGAGAGAGAGAGAGAGAGAGAGAGAGAGAGAGAGAGAGAGAGAGGGGAAAGGGTGTCCACGGGCTGATGGAGTGTGTTGGACGGAAGCTGGTGGATTCTCCAGGATATTGATAGGGAAGAAAAATTATAATGTGGGTGTTGACTCCCCTCACTCCAGGGACGACACTTTAAAGGAAGACACGACATTATTGGGGGCGCGTAAACGGAATCTTTGGACAGCGGGATCTCTCGTAAACGGAATCCTTGGACAGTGGGATCTTCTGACAACGGGGTCCTTTGACACGGGAGCCTTAGTTATAAGATGGAGATATCATATTGGAGAATCCAGCTAGAGTGAATGTGGATAGGGGTTAGGACACATATCTTACCTGTTCACACTTCACACGTCTGCATAGGTCTGTGGTCCTGAATCTACTCTTGTCACTGAGTGAATGTGCTGGGTGTGGTAATATCTAGATTTATAGTACTTGGTCATATATCTGTATATTAATTTGCAGTTATATTATACTCAACCTGCTAGCTTACCTCTCTGAAATGGCCATTCCGAAACTAACCACAGCAGAATTAAAGGCAAAGGGGGAAGAAATGAGATTGTCGGGTTCTGCTCTAACGGATTACATACAGGAAGTGGAGAGAGAGTATCGTCAAGCAGAAAGGGAAGATCGAAAGGCTGAGTTGGAATTGAGAAGGATGGAGTTGGAACAAGAAGCTAGGAAATTGGAAGCAGAACAAGCTGCGAGGAAATTTGAAGCTGAGCAAGCAGCTATGAAATTTGAAGCTGAGCAAGCAGCTAAGAAACTGGAAGCTGAACAAGAAGCTCAGAAAAGGGAGCACGAGTACCGGATGAGGGAACTCGAGTTGAAGAGTCAATCTAATGGGGAAACTGAGGGAGCAGTTGGAGGTTCCTCCGTCCCAGGCTCAACCCCAGCAGGTGGACATGGTTACATTGCTGTGAAGTTTCCTCTAGCGGTCTACGAGGAGGACAAAGAGAAGATTGACCAGTACCTTCAACGCTTCGAGGCCATGTCTGTTGCTATGGGTCTGGACCGTGACAAATGGTGTCTTAAGCTATCCCAGGGATTACGCGGGACCGGCTACGAGGTTTATTCTCGCCTGCCACCAGGACATGAGAACAATTACGAAGAATTGAAGACGGCTCTGCTGAAACGATTCGAGGTTGCGTCACATACTTA
The DNA here is from genome assembly GCA_963921405.1 of Cepaea hortensis. Taxonomy (NCBI): domain Eukaryota; kingdom Metazoa; phylum Mollusca; class Gastropoda; order Stylommatophora; family Helicidae; genus Cepaea; species Cepaea hortensis. The sequence continues at coordinate 66,389,776 of OY992878.1, read as the reverse complement.
CCGGAAAAAATTTCGAGCAGCGAAACGAGAACCGGGGGAGTTGTTTGCCGCATACAGTTTGCGTCTAAAATCCTATCTCCATAAGTGGATGGATTTGGCTGGATTCGCACATGACTATGAGAGTCTGGAAGAGCTCATAGTGGTCGACCAGTTGAAGAAGCAAATGTCAACACCTCTCAGGACGTTCCTGGGAGAACAAGGAGCGGAACGTATTGACCTCGTGACCAAATTAGCAGAACGGTTCGTCGAGGTACATGGGGAGGCAGGGGAAAACCTTTCCACCAACACCAAAAGTCAGGAGAAACATGACAAGAAGAAAGCCAAAAACTCAGGAACCAAAAAGTGGGAACCTTATGTGCAAAAATCAGAGGATAGTTCAGAGAAGAAGAAGGAGGGAAGCAAGAGCACTTCAAGCTCTACACCAAAACGACCGTGGTCGGAGAAGTGGTGTTCAATTTGTAAGTCACCCTCTCACAATACGAGGGACTGCAAATCGAAGGCTAAGAGCCCTCACTTCGCAGCATGTCAAGTGTCTTCCAAGGAGGTTGTCACGGAAAATGCCAATGTCAACAAGGAAGCTCGCCACCAGGAGAGCTCACTCAAGTCCGGCACTAGAAAATCTAGGACAGGGAAATGGTTCAACCAATGCAAGTCAAACACGCACAATGCTATTGACTGCAGGGGAAAGTCAGGAGACTCTAAATTCGTCGTGTGCCCCGGGAAACCTAAGGTGGAGCCCACTGAACAGGTCGAAGCCGAGGGAGAGACTCCAGACCAGGAAAAACCACCTGTAGTGGAATTGGTAGAGGTTAACGGTCGTCAAGTGGAGTGTTTGTACGACACAGGACTGGACGGGGAGGCCGTGATTTCTGCGGATCTGGTACATCCAGAACAATTCACAGGTGAGACCATGGAGATACAGCCTGCACAGAAGAGTGCTGTGGCCATGAAGTTGCCCATTGCTAATGTGGAGATTCGGTCAAGGTATGTCATCGGCACAATCAAGGCTGCTGTATTGACCGATCCCATTTTTCCAGTAATCCTCGGTTGCCGGTATGTCTTTCTGGGAATGCCCAGGTAGCCAATCCATATGGGAGCAATACAGACTCGCTCTCAGACGAGAACGGAAGAGGCAGAAGCAATTGTGACTAACCCATTGCCGGGGGAGCTACGAACTGCCCAGAGTGAGGATACCACTTTACGTCCTTGCTACAAAAAGCTGCAGAGAAGTGCTGATCCACCAGAACGGGGACAGTACTACATGAAGAACAGGATACTCTACAGGAGAGCAGGAAGGGGGAGACAACCTATACGGTCAGTTGGTCGTCCCGAAAGCTCACCGGTCCCAGATTCTTTATATGGGGCATACCATCTCCTTTAGTGGACATATGGGTATTGCCGCCACCATGCAGCGGATTTCCTGCCATTACTATTGGCCGGGAATGACAGAAGATGTGCGTCGGTATGTGAAGTCATGCCCTGAGTGTCAGAGGGTGGCACCGAAACACTGGACAGCACCGGTGGTGTTGGTTGAGATGCCCATCATGAACTCTCCTTTCGAGAGGGTAGCCATCGATATCGTGGGTCCACTTCCCAGGACTAGGAAGAGGAACATGTATATACTCACAATGGTGGATTGCTATACAATGTGGGGTGAGGCCATACCGTTGACCATGATTGACTCGAAAAGAGTGGCGGACGCACTGATGGAGGCCTTTACCAGATTAGGCTTCCCTGATCAAATACTGACGGACAATGGGTCCCAGTTTTGTGGAAAACTTATGGAGGAGGTATTTAGGGTGTTCCACTCTAACCATATCCATACCAGCCCTTACCACCCTCAAGCCAATGGACAAGTAGAGCGTTTCAACGGCACATTGATGACAATGCTCAGGAAACTAGCGCAGGAAAAACCTGATAGGTGGGATGAATATATCCCAGCAGCACTCTTTGCCTATCGGGAGGTTCCTCATGGCTCAACAGGACTACCACCCGCTACGTTGCTGTTTGGTCGTCCAATCAAGGGACCGTTGGAAGCCATGTTGAGGAGTTGGACTGAAGAGGGGACGTCAGAAGAAGTGATATCTTCTTACAAATATGTGGAGGAACTGAAAGAAAAACTTCACAAGGGATGGACTCTGGCGAATCAAAACTTGAAAAAGGCCAGAAAAAGACATGCGGCTTACTACAACCGTAGGTCTAAAGAAAGATCTCTAGAGGTGGGAGACAAAGTCTTGTTGCTACTCCTAACGGGAAACAACAAACTGGAGATAGGTTGGCAAGGACCATTTCCCGTGGAAAGGGTGATATCCAGAACCAACTATCAGATCCGGATCCGAGGAAAGTCGAAGATTTTCCATATCAATCTCTTGCGGAAATACGAAGAGAGACCGGGAGACAAGGCAGCTCACCTCATTTAAATGGCGGTTGCAGTGGAGATTGAAGTGGGAACCAACGAGGGCAGGGAATATCCCTTGGTACACCAGGAAACCTATAGGGATGTACAAGTGAACCCTGATCTGACCTCACAGGAGAGGGAAAAGATAACCCAGGTTCTCAAGTCTCATAAGGAGAAACTGACTGATAAACCAGGATGAACGAGGTTGGTGGAGTTCGAGATGACTTTGACCACGCAGGAAACTGTTCGTCAAAAGGTTTACCCAGTGCCATTCTCTAAAGAAAAGGCTCTGGAGGGGGAAATACAGAAACTGTTGGAGGATGACGTGATTGCGCCATCCACATCCCCATACAATGCAGGGGTAGTTTTGTTACGCAAACCAAGTGGAGAACACCGGTTGTGTATAGATTACCGACTTCTGAACAGTCATACACAGTTTCAGGTGGAACCTTTGCCGAATCCAACGCAGTTATTCGCTAGGCTCCATAAGGCTCGGTACTTTTCAAAGGTAGATCTGAGTCGGGGGTACTATCAGATACCAGTCAAACCGGAGATTCGACCACTGTTGGCTTTCAGTACACCCAGTGGACACTACGAATTCAAGGTCATGCCCTTTGGACTCAGCAATGCACCCAGTGTGTTTACACGCATGATGAGACTTTACTTGATCCTTTACAGGATCCGTCGATCATCTCATTCATGGATGATATTCTGATTTCCAGTGACAGCTTGGATGACCACTTGCAATCCTTGGAGAGAGTGTTTAATAGACTCAAGGAAGCAGGGCTTACCGCTCGTCCAACCAAGTGCACGATTGGTTACCAGACTCTGGAATTTCTAGGTCACACTATCACTCCAGGACACATTGTCCCAGAAGAGAAGAACCTGGAGAAAATCAGAAATGCCCCAAGGCCAAAAACGAAGAAGGATGTGCGATCTTTTCTCTGGTTGTGTGGGTTCTACCACAAATTTATCCCACATTTCACTGAACTGGGAGCTCCATTGACGGAAACCTTGAAAAAGGGATGCCCGGACCAAATCATTTGGACACCAGAATGTGAGACTGCCTATAGCCAGTTCTTCTTCTTCTTTCGTTCGCTTGAAACATGTCTACAACTGCAATGTCGTCTCTTGTATGAATCTAACAGTCTTTTTTAGTTCATTCAGCGGTCCATAAAGTTTATCTTCCACTGTTGTCTCTCTAGGCCAGAAGGTTCGCCTGGATATGTTGTAGTTTGGGCAATCCTGGAGTATGTGCTCTGCTGTCTGCGACGCCAAACCACATGTGCACATGGCTGAGTCACCAATCTTGAATTTTGTATACAAGTGGTTGCGTAATCTATTGTGTCCTGTTCTGAGGCGCAGAAGAATGACCTGTTCTGATCTGTCGATAACGTGGTAGTCGTCTTGAGTAAGGTTTGGTGGCTTTCTGATTGATTTGATCATTCTTTTCTTTTGGTGGTATGTAATGGGCACATCAGGTTGTTCTTCTTTTGCTCCTTCCTTAGCCAATCGATCAGCTCTGTCGTTTCCGGGGACTCCACAGTGGGATGGTATCCACTGTATGGTGATCTTACGCTGACTGCTAAGTTCAGAAAGTAGTATCCTCAGAACTGGCAATTTCCCAGACAGGAGCGCCTCTATTACGGATTTTGCATCTGTCAATATCACTGCAGGTTGTGTACCATGGCTGGTATTTTGTAATTTCTCTGTGGCTATCTTGATTGCCTCAATTTCAGCATCATAGTTATGGCAGTACTTTCCTGTTGGAATTCTGGCCGTGTCTCTAGTATTATTTGGGTATTCTATGTACACTCCCGCTCCTCCATTTCGAACAGCATTTTGTGCTGACCCATCTGTGTAGACTCGGATCCAGAGGTCCTGTGGGTATTCATCATCAAGGAAGCTGAGAGTGGCTGTTCTGCGCTGTACACTGTTCTGTTCTTCCTTGTCCAATATTCCTCTCACTTTTGAATGGATTTGTAGCGATATTCTATGCTCATCTTTCCACGGGGTTCGCTCTGGAATAGTTGTCAGGGGGTTACCAACTGTGGGAAGATCGATGGATTCACTGCAGAGTTGTTTGGCCTGGTGGATGAAACTACTTCTTTTCAACCGTCCCATAGCTAAGTTTTCAAATCGGTTCTTCATAGGGTGGCCTGGCAAGCTGAGAATCTTTTCTGCTTGTATTAGTGTTTTTGTATCTCTGCGTTCTCTTAAAGCTTGTGTCCTCCCCATTTTCTCCATTGCTACTATAGGGGTTGATCTCATCCCTCCTGTGATGACTCTAAGAGCTTGATTTTGCACCTTGTCCAGCTCCTGCAATGTAGTTTTTGATGCTGAACACCACGCAGTTGACCCGTATTCCAAGTGTGGTCGTATGCTCTGTTGGTAAACTTTGCTAAGTATTTTCCCACTGGCTCCCCACGTGGTTACAGTTAGCTTTCTCAGGATGGCAATTTTCCTTCTGGCTTTTGCTACTGCTTTTTTGATGTGTTTTCTCCATGTCAGCCTGTCGTCAAATGTTACACCAAGGTATGTTGGTTCCTTATCTTCTCTTAGGGGTGTTCCATTTATCTGAATGCTCCCTGCCTTTTGTTTCGGTGAAAGGGTAAATAGAGTGGTGCTGCACTTGTCAGTGTTTATGCTGATACACCATCTATCCGCCCATGCAACAAATGTATCTACAGCTCTCTGTAGCAATATGGTGGCCACTGATGCATGTTCATTTGCGCTCCACAAAACCAGGTCATCAGCGTACATTGCCGCTTTAATTCCGTCGGGTAGATTAGCAACAAGATCATTGATGAAGATTAGAAAAAGTGTTGGGGACAGGACTCCGCCCTGGGGAACACCGTGACGTAATATTACTTTCTTGCTGTTGAGACCGTCTATCTGTACTCGGGCTCTTCTGTTGTGCAAGTATGCATTTACCCATTTGTACATTCTTCCATTGACTTTACAGTTTCTCAGTTTCTTCATCAGACCCTATTTCCAGACTTTGTCAAAGGCTTTCTTCAGATCTATCCAAGCCACAAGTACCAGCTTCTTCTCTTGGAATGCATCCTCAACTTCTTGAGAGAGGTAGGTTGTCTGATCTTCCGTAGAGTAGCACTGCCTAAAGGCAGCCTGTTGTGGCACAAGGATGTTTTCACTTCCAATGCCCATGCAACAAATGTATCTACAGCTCTCTGTAGCAATATGGTGGCCACTGATGCATGTTCATTTGCGCTCCACAAAACCAGGTCATCAGCGTACATTGCCGCTTTAATTCCGTCGGGTAGATTAGCAACAAGATCATTGATGAAGATTAGAAAAAGTGTTGGGGACAGGACTCCGCCCTGGGGAACACCGTGACGTAATATTACTTTCTTGCTGTTGAGACCGTCTATCTGTACTCGGGCTCTTCTGTTGTGCAAGTATGCATTTACCCATTTGTACATTCTTCCATTGACTTTACAGTTTCTCAGTTTCTTCATCAGACCCTATTTCCAGACTTTGTCAAAGGCTTTCTTCAGATCTATCCAAGCCACAAGTACCAGCTTCTTCTCTTGGAATGCATCCTCAACTTCTTGAGAGAGGTAGGTTGTCTGATCTTCCGTAGAGTAGCACTGCCTAAAGGCAGCCTGTTGTGGCACAAGGATGTTTTCACTTCCAATGCCCATGCAACAAATGTATCTACAGCTCTCTGTAGCAATATGGTGGCCACTGATGCATGTTCATTTGCGCTCCACAAAACCAGGTCATCAGCGTACATTGCCGCTTTAATTCCGTCGGGTAGATTAGCAACAAGATCATTGATGAAGATTAGAAAAAGTGTTGGGGACAGGACTCCGCCCTGGGGAACACCGTGACGTAATATTACTTTCTTGCTGTTGAGACCGTCTATCTGTACTCGGGCTCTTCTGTTGTGCAAGTATGCTTTTACCCATTTGTACATTCTTCCATTGACTTTACAGTTTCTCAGTTTCTTCATCAGACCCTCTTTCCAGACTTTGTCAAAGGCTTTCTTCAGATCTATCCAAGCCGCAAGTACCAGCTTCTTCTCTTGGAATGCATCCTCAACTTCTTGAGAGAGGTAGGTTGTCTGATCTTCCGTAGAGTAGCACTGCCTAAAGGCAGCCTGTTGTGGCACAAGGATGTTTTCACTTCCAATGCCCATGCAACAAATGTATCTACAGCTCTCTGTAGCAATATGGTGGCCACTGATGCATGTTCATTTGCGCTCCACAAAACCAGGTCATCAGCGTACATTGCCGCTTTAATTCCGTCGGGTAGATTAGCAACAAGATCATTGATGAAGATTAGAAAAAGTGTTGGGGACAGGACTCCGCCCTGGGGAACACCGTGACGTAATATTACTTTCTTGCTGTTGAGACCGTCTATCTGTACTCGGGCTCTTCTGTTGTGCAAGTATGCTTTTACCCATTTGTACATTCTTCCATTGACTTTACAGTTTCTCAGTTTCTTCATCAGACCCTATTTCCAGACTTTGTCAAAGGCTTTCTTCAGATCTATCCAAGCCGCAAGTACCAGCTTCTTCTCTTGGAATGCATCCTCAACTTCTTGAGAGAGGTAGGTTGTCTGATCTTCCGTAGAGTAGCACTGCCTAAAGGCAGCCTGTTGTGGCACAAGGATGTTTTCACTTCCAATGTACCACTGTAGTCTGTGATTGATGACGCGTTCCATTGTTTTGCAGAGACAACTGGTGAGGCTAATGGGTCTGTAGCTGGAGGCAATGGAACTGTCTTTCCCAGATTTTAGGAGGGGTATCATGATTGTTTCTCTCCAGACTTGTGGAACACTGCCTAAGGTCCATGTATTATTAAAGATCTGTAGCAACTTTGCTTTGGCCTCTGTTCCTAGGTCCCTGATCATTTCATTGGAGATACCATCAGCTCCTGGTGATTTTCTCATTTTCAGTTTTGATATGGCTAGCTCCAGTTCACTGAATGTGATAGGTGTCTCCATAACCTCATGTACAATTTCCTTCTGTCCTGTATTTTGCCATTTCTCTCGAATCTCCTGTTGTTTCTCTGGACTAATTTCAATATTGTTATCTTGTGCGAATGAGTCCGCAAAATGGTCAGCTGCTTGCTTTCCTGTTAAAATTTTTCCGTCTTTATGTAGCGCAATTTTTGAGTTTCTCCCTGTGCCCTCATTGTTAAGCTGTTTTATTAGCCTCCATAACTTCCTTGTGTCTCTTTCAAAGTTCAGTGACTCTGTTTTCTCCTGCCAGCTTTTCCGTCTAGCCTGCAGTTGGGCCCTTTGAAATTTGGCTTTTGCGTGCTGATATTTATTGTGGTGCCCTTGGCTGGGATTGGTCTCTGCTTGTTTTCTACATACATCCACATCATTATGCAACTGTTCCAGTTCACTATTCCAGTAGGGTTTATAATGTTTACGGGCTCCTCTTGGTATTGTTTCTCGTGCTGCCTGTAGTATGCATTTCCCAAACTCTTCAACTACTTTATTTATGTCCTTCTCAGTGTTCAGGTTTTTAACCAGTATGCTGGTGCGATGCTTGTACATTGCCCAGTCTGCTTTCTTGTAGTTCCACCTCGAGAGGGTGCTGCTTTCACTTACAAACTCATTTTCTACAGTTAGAAAGACTGGCCGATGGTCACTGCCACCAAGTTGTTTCCCAACAATTCGTGTAATGTTCCACTCCAGGTCTGGTGAATAAAACGCCAGGTCAGGTGTAGTTGTAGAGTGCCATGATCTCGAGTAGAAGGTATGTGGGTCAGATGGCTTGTTAATCAGGATGAATCTATTCTCATCCTGCCAATCTTCCAATCTCTCTCCTCTCTGGTCCATGTGATCATAGCCCCAGCTCTGCGAATGGCTGTTGAAGTCGCCACACACAATCATTTTTCTTTTTAATGGTAGTGTGTCCAGTGCCTGTGGGCGGTCATTTGGACAGTAGTAATTGATCAGGTGAAAGTCTGTATTGTCTGTTTTAAGTTTAAGTGCCTGATACTCAGCCCCTTCCATGTGAACTTCAATTTGGGAAGCAGGAATGTTGTTTTTGACGAGAGTCAGTATCCCACCCGTTCGCCTGTCCTTTCGGTCAGATCGGTAACACTGGTAGCCTCTGATTTTGAAGGCTATATTTTCGTTCAGGTGAGTTTCTTGCAAGCAACATACACTTACATTTTCATTGGCCAAGATGTTTTCTAGTTCTATTCGTTTTTTGGTGATACCCTCTGCATTCCAGTGCATTATTTTAAGTCTTTGTTTGGTACGACCAGACGGTCTATTGTCAGGCCCTCTGGCTCCGCTGGACATCTGAGATGGACCTCCATTTTTTGTGGTTAGACCCTTACGAGGCATAAGGCCCGGCACTGCACCTGTCTGTGGGACCAGAGCAGGGCGAGCACCATAACATGTAGCAGTTGTCGACATAATTCACGGCGTTATTGCGTGGCAGCCTGATTTCTGTGGTGCGCCTCCTGGCTGGCTGCCTCCGTCTTCAGCACCTATCTTTTGCAAGAGTATACTATGGTCTTACTCGATACACGAACACATAATCTTCCTTTTACTAGAATTTCAAAACTATAAACTTTACTTGGAAATTGATGGGCGCCACCATTTGTAACAATGACGTAAACAGGCTTCCCCGATGGCAACGCAATATCGATACATACATCTGATCAAGAGAATAGGCCAGTAAAGCCGATTATACACATTCCAGATCCCAAACGGAAACACCCACATATTGATGTATCAGAAATGGAAAACTTGAACGTTAGCAAATCATCTCTTCATCACGAAAACTGTATCAATGTTACTTGAAAAATATTCAATTCATGGGTGCCGCCATTTGCACCGTGACGTCACCAGTGCTTACCCCTATAGCCAGTTAAAGGGGGCCTTGGTCAGCAGGCCTGTATTGCAGCTTCCTGACCTTTCCAAGCCATTTGTGTTGAGAACGGATGCGAGTGCGATTGGGATTGGGGCAGCCTTGTTACAGGAAGGAAAAGACGATGCTTCGGTTTTGAAACCTGTGGCATACGCAAGTAAGAAACTTTTCCAGGCTGAGAGGAATTATTCAACAGTCGAGAGAGAGTGCTTGGCTCTCATATGGGCAGTGCAAAAATTCCAGCCCTATTTGTATGGAGTTAAGTTTCGTGTCCAGTCGGATCATCAGCCCCTGATGTTCCTGGCTACTTCTCAGAAGCTCAACGCCCGTTTGATGCGGTGGTCGTTGTTACTTCAACCATATAAGTTCACAGTGGAGTACATTCCTGGGAAGGAAAATGTTGGAGCGGATTTCTTGTCAAGACACCCAGCTCCTGAAGAAGAGGAATGAATCATCTGGATTGAACTCATGGTGGAGAAGAGTGAGATGGACTACTCTCTTAAGAGGTGGCCTATGTCACGAGATCACCATGAGTTAACCAGATAATGATAATACAGAAAGTTTGCTTAGCGCATATTTTCTAGGCCACAACAGTTGTACAAAATACAGATAGAACCCGTCAGATCCTAGTTACAATCAGATATCAGACAATCCCAGGTCGGGCAAAAATAACAGCTGCAGATGTGTAGGAGAAGTGAGTGAGATGAATCCATACATCGCTTTGACAGTTTATCAACAGTCGGATACAAGTAGAATTGGCCGGCTCGGGACATGAAACAGTCCCGTCTGTCATTTAGAGTTCCGGACATCAAGCGAAATGGCGGCTGGGGTTGTCACCACTCGACAGAAGATTGGCGGCTTGTTGTGGAAACCCGTTGTGGGAGCATACAGGAACTCACTAGCTTGTTGTGGGAGTCAAAACAAGTGATGACAACTCTGACATTGATTGAGCCAGGGAGGAAGATTCTTAACAATGGATGATATGCCCAAATAACACTTGTGTGGACATATAGAATAACGTCACGTGACAAATTTTAGGCGTTTGCCAAAACCCATGATTGGGGGAGACAGTGTAACTCAAACAGTGGATTTAGGCGGACGTGCTTTGGCACTGCAGTTAGGGAGTGGAATAATATCTACCGTGTGCGAATTGGGTTAATTTAATTTTACACGTGCCTGTCATGGCAAATGTAGATGTGATTTGATCTAACTGCGGTGTTGCCTAAGGTAGTTAATATAGTCTATTTAGGCCTAATTATTATAGGCAGTAGTCTTGTTAAAACTAGAGTGTGATGATTAGCACTGTTAGTTGAAAACTAGTTAGAGTAGTGAAGTGATAATTGGCTCTGTTGGTTGAAAATAGATTAGTGAAGTATTGATAAGCTTTACTAGTTGAGAATTGAGTAATGAGGGATAATTGGGATATTCCAGTGGGTGTCCCTGGTGGGCGGGGTTCCGCATTCTGTTTGTTGATTTTTTTTCTTGTCTTGGCCTGATGATAACCAATGTGTTGAGTCATCTGTCCCTGACAGAGTTAGGTTCATTGTATTTTGCTGAGCAAGGGCAATGGCCAGCTTTCTCCGCTAACTCCGAATACTCTCATCACGTGACGCGACGAGAATTAGCAGTGGTTCGAATCGCAAAAGTGACTTATGAGAGTATGGAGCCGGTCGCTCAGAAAGTCGTGGCGTGCTAATGAGCGTAATCTAGCCTAGGAATCAACATACAGCTGAAAGATGCTGGTGTTGACCGCAATATCCTGAAACAGGATGGAAACGCGGAAAAAAAAAAAAAAAAAAAAAAAAAAGGGCAATGGCCACGATAATCTAATAGAGATCAGTGACGGAGAGGCTATCACCAGTTGTATGATCTATTTTACAGGTTCCCTCTAGTCGGGATGAAGAACACAGAACAATTGTAAAATCCGATCCCGGATAAATTATGATGCAGAGAGATTGACCAGCAACCTTCTAAATGGGTCTATGCTAGAAGAAGCTGATAAACATTGCTCAGGGGAGCTGAATGGTAGAAGTATCCTACAGGATAAGTAGCGAATGAGTTGTAGGTCATACCAGTCTTTAACACACCAGTAGTGATGGATGTTCAGTCCACGTATGACGAGAACAGTAGCGACTGATGTTCACATTGGAGGAAAGATAACATTTAAGTGTAGTTGTTCCACGTATCAAGGAAATCATAACTTTCGATCAATATCTAGTAAATAAAGCTAGCCATTTTAGTCTAGATACAATGACTGTGTAAGAGTGAAAACTATAGAACATTTCGCAAGAAGAAAAAACGTCATGTTCATAGGACAGTGTTCCATGTTTTTTTCACTGCGCAGGAATTATGAAGTCTGAGTTTCTATAAACTATTAGGAACAGTTGTGTTAGGAACAATAATAGTATCTTTCACGGATTATATATTTGAATGGGATTCAGATCTCATGGTCATCAGAGCTCCTGGAGGAAGACATGTCTGGAGAGAAGGACACGACTTCGGTGAGGTCCATTGTGCTGATTCTTGTGATGTCGTGTAATCCTTGCCATGATGAGTGGACTCTGAACATGATCTCTGTGGTCTGACCTATACATTTACATTAGAATACACGACACACATTTTCTTCGCATACACGTCTCATATACGTTACACTTTTCTTTTAATAAATTAATCTTTATTAATTTTTAGAAGCAAGAGTTGTTGAATATGTTACGTTGGGGGAGAATGAGAGGGGGCATAGTGCGATAGTGAGAGAGAGAGAGAGAGAGAGAGAGAGAGAGAGAGAGAGAGAGAGAGAGAGAGAGAGAGAGAGAGAGAGAGAGAGGAAAGGGTGTCCACGGGCTGATGGAGTGTGTTGGACGGAAGCTGGTGGATTCTCCAGGATATTGATAGGGAAGAAAAATTATAATGTGTGCGTTGACTCCCCTCACTCCAGGGACGACACTTTAAAGGAAGACACGACACCCTATCACTAAGGAATCACTCCTAGATAATCCTCTGTTTCTGCTCAACAGAGCCATGTTCCTTCAGACCCTCTTGATTATGGGCCCAGTGCACCAGCCGCTGAATAAAACTTCCTTCACTGAATTAGCCATAATCTTAAACAGTGATGTTTCAGCTTGTTTTCTTCATAACCTGAGTGGAACCTGTGAAAGAGAGAACACACCTGGTGAGAGCAACCCGACACTGACCCCTATTAGATGAGTGCAGGCCGACGGCGGCACTCAGATATTTAACAGTGGCCTAAACTCTGTCATAGGGCAGAGGAGCTCATCACATCGGTCTGAGTTAGGGTAAGACAAGGAAAGACCAAAGGCACAGTGCAGAACCCCAGTACCCACCCCACTGGAAGATCCCACCCCTGGACATTTCCCCTATCCCCCAACCATCCTCAATCTCTCTAAATATCATCCCACTACACTATTCTCAACCAGCTGAGCCAACTGACATCTCACACTGGCTAGTTTAACAACGCGACTGCCTACTGTCGCCGACACTCCTAGAATACCTAGCCACAAAGCAACAACACTATGCGCAAGTCCTAAACTCGATCTATCACTAGACTATCCTACATTACTTATACCTAAATGCTATCTAGTGAATACCTTATGTAAACCAGCTCTATCCTGAATTGAATCTACACATTGCCATGAAAGACACATGTTCATCAACTTTAATTGACACAGAACACAATAGATTCTTTCCTAAATTTGAACAGAGCTAGCCAAACACTTCAGTCTAGTTTAATTTTATTTTTCACACTGGCGGCAAATAAGTTATGTTTCATTCAGTCGGGGATTGTCCGAGTGACGTCATTCGCTGTCAACAACAGGTGGCCCTGGCGGCAACCAAATCAAGACGGCGCTTTTCCTTTCATCTTGAGATTAGGGCAAAACAACATGCCGACAATTTTCCTGTGTCTTGGGGAAATCTCAAGGACTTTTGGTTTTGTTTGATCCGATGGAAGTGTTTCCCCACTATCAACAAAAAAATGCAGCTGTCTGTACCGACTGTCTCTGTCAATCTATCATCTGATCGTTAACTCCAGCGGTCCCGTGACATACATACAAAACTTTGAACGGTAATATTTTCAAAAACTGCTCAGTCATTAAATATTCACCCTGTATATCTGAATAATAAATGACATAAACACAATGATAAAGAATACTGGACTGTCCAAACAAGACAACTTATATAAATAATCCATTTGTATTTTGCGTTTGCTCGCTTTAAACTCAAGCGTAGTCCACACACGTTCTACTTCTAGTGCACTGGACTGATTTTTGCATGTGGATTAGCGTTCCCTATAAACAGTGTCCCTCGCCATCAGGTAAACCCACTCCGACTTCAGGGGTAATTCATTTTGTAATTGAGTTGAGAAAATCTTGCCTCTACGTAACAGTAGTAATCCCTGTGTTATCGGGGTCTATTAGGGATGCAAAGAGTAGACACATTGCAACCCGACATGCATGTCGCAAGAGGCGACTTCTGAGGGTTGGTCTGAGACATGCTACCTCAAACCGTTGAAAACCCTGCGCAAAATCAAACAAACAAGTTTACAAAAGGGGACTTAGCTGAGCGCGTATGCTCCATTTTGGAGATGAAAGGCAAAAGAAGAATGGAATGTACAAGCTAGTTTCTCAGAAAGACTCACCAGGACAACTAACTACTAATAAACATCAATATATAAGTGAGATTGTAAGAAAGAGAGTGCTGAAATGCTATATAGAACTTGTTTTGATAAATGGCTGTGAATCTTGGAATGCAAATGAACAAATTAGAAAGAACTTCGAAGCAACAGAAATGTGGTTCCTGAGACGAATGTTGAGAATTCCTTGGACTGCCAAAGTAACTAACAACGACTGCCTGAGACAGGCTAATGGAACTAGAATATTATATACAACAATAAGAAAGAGAAAACATGTTTCCTCGGTCTTGTGATGAGAAGAGAGGCGTTAGAGAACATCGTGACAACTGGAAAGATCGAGGAGAAGAGAGGCAGAGGCAGACCAAGTGAAATGATGCTGGATGGATTGAGACGGTGGCATGGAGGAATATCATCAGCAGAGTAGATCCAGAACACCAAAGACCGAGATCTGTGGAGAGACATGAACGCCTACACCAGCTGGCAGGGCAATTGATGATGATGACGATGATGATGATATTAATGAGGTCAGAATGACCGATAGAATAAGAGCGCTTGCTCTAAAACCTCCGATGCGATGATGGTAGGGTAGCAGGTTCTAACCCTACATTGTTAAATTAAACTGAAATGTTGACTTACTGTCCTTGGTTTGGGAACGAAAACTACAAATACCTCAGATGTCGGAGTGGGTTCCCATGATGGCGAGGGACGCCGCTAATCCACAAGTAAACATCAGTCCAGTGCACTCCCCAGAAGTAGCATTTACTAGTAGTAGTAGCACTTGTATGGACTACACTCGAGCTGCAAGCTAGCAAACGAAGACAAACACAATGTACGTGTTACCACCTACAGCCTCCGGTTACTCACAGAATTTTGAGCGTTGACATTTAAACCACATTTGACCAAACTTCTGCAGACCTCAACGTGCCCTTCTTGTGCTGCTAAATGAAGGGGCGTTACTTCTTTCTGTTTTGTGTAGAAGAAACAAACATGACAATAGGATACAATTATATTCATTATTGTAAAATATGCAGAGAATACAGAAAAGACTGAATATACTGACATCAATATCATCCAGCGCTGTGCCGGATGGCGTGCGCAATCATGCCTCTCCAAACACTGCAATGTCCGACCATCCATCCATGCGCCATGCCGATAAGAGTAGGCGGTCATGTTCTGCCATCTCACTGGATCACCAGAGTCGTGGATCAGCTCCGTGTTCCTGTCTCGACTAAGCCATCCAGGTATTTACTTCTCGGTCTTCCCCTTGGTCTCTTCCCTTCGATCTTGCCAGTCGTTACCAAGTTCTCTAAGTCATTTCTTCTCATAACGTGCCCAAAACATTTTGACTGTCTACATCTAATGACTCTAATCAATTTACAATCTTCATTTGTTTCTTGAAGGACTTGTTCATTGGTTTTTCTTCTGTCCATGGTATTCTTTGCATTTTCCTCAGAAACCACATTTCCACAGCCATCAGCTGTTTTTCAGCTTGACTGCTTATTGTCCACGCTTCACATCCATACAGACGTATAGGTTCTATGTAGCACTTCAACACTCTTTTTCTCGTTTCAATTGATATCTTTTTATTGGTTAGTGTATGTTTTTCATCTTGCAAAAGGCTACCTTCGCAATGGCAATTCTTGTTCTAATCTCTTCAAAGCATCTCCCATCAGATGTTATCACTGTGCCGAGATAACTGTATCGATTCACTTGCTTAAGAATATGCCCAGTTACTCGTATATCACATTGTGGGTGAGAACAGGCAAACTTCGTGCAGAGTGGCTTGCTTCGCTTCGGAGGTCACGGGTAGCAAGCATCACCTGGCTCTTTTCTCCTGGGCATGCCGGTGTGCTGGGGAATGAACAGGCGGACAGATTGGCTGGCTCGGCAAAACGTGGTGGAGTATTGATGCATGACAAGACAGAAGCGGTTGCGGCCTTGTGGGAGCACGTGTACACCTCGGAGGAGCAGATGGATCACCATAGTCTGGTAAGAA
The DNA here is from genome assembly GCA_963921405.1 of Cepaea hortensis. NCBI lineage: Eukaryota > Metazoa > Mollusca > Gastropoda > Stylommatophora > Helicidae > Cepaea > Cepaea hortensis. The sequence continues at coordinate 66,373,872 of OY992878.1, read as the reverse complement.
TGAGACAGCGAGGTGTGATGAGGGGATCTGGCCAACGCTCGACGCTCAGAGGAAAGGCGAGACGGACATATAATCAGATTGCTACTGGAACTATTAGTGTTGGAACTCTTCGCTGGCTGCTGGGGATGGAGACGGAGCGCTTATGGGAATGTCCCGAACGCTGTGATGTTGGTTCCTAAATCAATCAATCAATCAATCATTGTGGTATTTCCTTCTTCCCAGTGACGACCATAATTTGTGTCTTCTTAATATTTATTTCTAACCCTAGTTGTTCCGCATGGATCAATTCGTGTGTTGACTCACGTCATTGCCATGACATAACAGTGTCAAGAATCGTCTCCCGCTGTCTTCCTCTGCCTCTCTTTCAGCAAATTTTTCCGGTTGTTGCACTTTTTGTCTCCTCATAATGTGGCCAAAACGATGACTGCCTCCTTCTGCTGTTTGTGATAAGTTGTCTTTGCGACTTAGCTTCCCTCAAAATGTCCAGATTGTTCATTTTGGCTGTCCAATAAATTTTCAGCATTATTCTATAAAACCACATCTCAAAGGCTTCTTGGGATTTTTTCGCCTGTTTACTAATTGTTCAGGATTCGCAGCCGTATGTTAAAATTGGTTTTATGAACATGCAAGCACTCTATTTCTACTGTTCTTTATCTCAGTGATGCATCTTCCATCTGATGTTATACATGTGCCTAGATATCCGAATTTCATAGAAATATGTAATTAAGTAATTCCGAAAATGAATGCAGAGTATAAGCTTCTGACCAGTAGTGCGGCACAGCCCTGGACATTCACGAAGGTCAGCGTGGCCGAATGGACAAGAAAACTAGCTCTTAAACTCAGTTGTACTGATGGCGAGGTAGCGGGTTCAACTTCCTACACCTGTCAGTTTGACTAACATGCTGACTTCTCATCCTTGACTTGGGGACGTAAATGACAAGTACCTCTGAAGTCGGAGTGTGTTCGCTTGATGCAGAGTGACACTTGCAAAAGGACAAGTTAATCCACACGGACACATCAGTACAGTGCACTCCAATAGTAGCGCATGTACGTACTATGTTTGAGGTCAAAGTGAGTGGAAAAAAAAAAAAAAAAAAAAAAGCATTCACTAGCCACAAAGTTATGAAACACATGACCTCTTTCTGTATTCAGCAGTTATTACTTACATTATTAACATCCCAAATGAAATGGCTTTTTTTTTTTCAAACATGTTAACTGTTTGGGTGTAAAGGTGTTAAACTAATGATACTAAAGTACAGAAGGAGATAAACTAAAACCTGTCTGAAACAGAAGGAGCTCAGAAAATATATCGTGAATAGAGGAACCAAGGAATGTATAGAGGAACTGAGAAATGTTTGCGGGTAGGCAGGTTCTGTGTAGAGTAACTGAGGCATGCTTGGGGTAAGCAAGGAATGTATAGATAAAGCAAGGATTGCATAGAGTAACCAAAGAATGTATAGAGTAACCAAGGAAAGTATAGAGTAACCAAGGATTGTATAGAGTAACCAAGAATTGTATAGTGTAACCAAGGATAGTATAGTGTAACAAAAGATATTATAGAGTAACCAAGGATTATATAGTGTAACCAAGGATTATATAGTGTAACCAAGGATTTTATAGTGTAACCAACGATAGTATAGTGTAACAAAAGATATTATAGAGTAACCAAGGATTATATAGAGTAACCAAGGATTATATAGTGTAACCAAAGATAGTATAGAGTAACCAAGTACAGTATAGTGTAACCAAGGAATGTATAGAGTAACCATGCACAGTATATATGAACCAAGGATATTGTAGAATAACCAGCACAGTATATAGTAACCAAGGAATGTATAGAGTAACTAAGAAACGTATAGAGTAATCCAGGAACGTAAAGAGTAACCAAGGATGCATATATTAACCAATGAATGTATATAGTAACTAAGGAAAGCATATGGTAACCAAGGAACATATAGAGCAGAGGTTCGCACATTCGTCTGCGGGAGTTGAGGGAAATGAACGAGCTGATAAACTGGCTGGCTCTGCACCCCCTGTAGCTGGCCAGCCCATGGATCGTGCCGATGTTATTAACGCCCTTAAAGATATGGCGAGAACAGAGGACTTTGACGTCAGTGAATCCACATCGCTGTCCAGGATGAAAGACTTGGGAGAAAGAATCGGCACGGCCAAGTGCGAGAGGTACATTGAGAAAACGAGGTGCCACGTCAACCAACACAGAACTGGAACTATTAGCCACCAGACGCTGATGAATATGCTGGGGGGAGGATCTGAGAACCTATGGACCTGTCAGGAGTGCAATGAAGATACGCCAACTGATCTGTTTGGGTGGTATCTTGTTGTCTATATGTGTTATGAATAAGAGAAGGGACAAGAGAGGAATGTGTATGGTTAATTTCCTGTACATTTGTTGTAGCCCTAAGAGGCCAGCAAAAAATTTTAAGTTAGAGAACAACACGATTGAACTACATTAAAAGTATACAAACACCATTTAAAAAATAAATGTATAACTAAATAATCCATTATAAAATGTAAGTATGTAATTATTAAACAAGTTTTCTTTAAGAAATCTAAAAGAATTATATTCGTTTTTAAAATATTTTATTTCCATATTAATTTTCTTATTTATAAAAGAATATAAAAGAAGCTTAAAGTATTTAGTAATATTATCTGTAGTATTTTTATTTATATTTTTAAAATTTATGTAATGTCCCTTGCAACAATATTAGATGTTTATGTCCCCTCCTCGTTGCTTATTTAATAACTGTTTTTCTATTAGAAATCTTGTAATTCCGCAGAATGCTCGAACATAATTATTAAGTGTAGTGATCAATGTTATTATGATCTTTTAAATATGCTCTAAGCAACTAGGGAAATAAATGCACAGTTGAATTGTATGATTTATTATTATATGTTGGAAGATGTCAACATTGATGGGAAAGATTTAAGAATAATAACGAATATTTACTGGAACCAAGTAGCAGCAATTGAATCAGAAAATAAAGAGGGAAGTTACGAATAGATAAAGCTAGGAGTACGACAGGACTGTCTTGCCACCAGATCTCTTTTTTCTATATAGCGAAGTAATAATGAGAGAGATCAAAGAGAAGTCAGGAATACTAATCGGAGGTTACAAAATAAAAAATAATAATAATAATATACGCTATGCAGATGACACAGTATTGGTAGCTGATAATTCAACAGACCAACAACAATTGTTAGACGTTGTTTAGTTTAGTAGTTTAGTCGATGGATCAACATCACGGCATACGGGTGCAACCCATAAGTACTCCGTTCTCCTCCTAATTCAAATCTGAGCCTGGAGAAACTCAGCTCAATGCACGAACTCCGTAGCACCGGCGAGGATCCTGAAATTACTAGGGTAGATTTTTAACTCTAAATTTTTGCCCGGGCAGCTCCGTTAGGCTACTCTTTTTCGATTTCCAACTGCCAAGGGATTTTTTACGTGCGCAACAATACACACGGTCGTCCGATCTCACTACCCAGAGACCAGGGGAAATTTTATTACTAGAACCCGGGACCTCCAGCACTCTAGGCGGACACCATACCTCGAGACCACGCATCCCCCAACCAATATTGACATATTACAAGACAATGACATGGTTATGGTAATTTCTATCACACTTTAAAGTTTTTTTTTTTATTTGAATCCCCCACATATATTTATTTCAGGTATTTACTTCTCGGTCTTCCCCTTGGTCTCTTCCCTTCGATCTTGCCAGTCGTTACCAAGTTCTCTAAGTCATTTCTTCTCATAACGTGCCCAAAACATTTTGACTGTCTACGTCTAATGACTCTAATCAATTTACGATCTTCATGTGTTTCTTGAAGGACTTGTTCATTGGTTTTTCTTCTGTCCATGGTATTCTTTGCATTTTCCTCACAAACCACATTTCCACAGCCATCAGCTGTTTTTCAGCTTGACTGCTTATTGTCCACGCTTCACATCCATATAGACGTATAGGTTCTATATAGCACTTCAACACTCTTTTTCTCGTTTCAATTGATATCTTTTTATTGGTCAATGTATGTATTTCATCTTGCAAAAGGCTACCTTCGCAATGGCAATTCTTGTTCTAATCTCTTCAAAGCATCTCCCATCAGATGTTATCACTGTGCCTAGGTAACTGTACCGATTCACTTGCTTAAGAATATGCCCAGTTACTCGTATATCACATTGTGGTATTTCCTTCTTCCCAGTGACGACCATAATCTGTGTCTTCTTAATATTTATTTCTAACCCTAGTTGTTCCGCATGGATCAATTCGTGTGTTGACTCCCGTCATTGCCATGACATAACACTGTCAAGAATCTTCTCCCGCTGTCTTCCTCTGCCTCTCTTTCAGCAAATTTTTCCGGATGTTGCACTTTTTGTCTCCTCATAATGTGGCCAAAACGATGACTGCCTCTTTCTGCTGTTTGTGATAAGTTTCTTTGCGATTTAGCTTCCCTCAAAATGTCCAGATTGCTCATTTTGGCTGTCCAAATAATTTTCAGCATTATTCTATAAAACCACACCTCGAAGGCTTCTTGGGAATTTTTCGCCTGTTTAGTAATTGTTCAGGATTCGCAGCCGTATGTTAAAATTGGTTTTATGCAACATGCAAGCACTCTTTTTCTACTGTTCTTTATCTCAGTGATGCATCTTCCATCTGATGTTATCCATGTGCCTAGATATCCGAATTTCATAGAAATATGTAATTAAGTAATTCCGAAAATGAATGCAGAGTATAAGCTTCTGACCAGTAGTGCGGCACAGCCCTGGACATTCACGGTGGTCAGCGTGGCCGAATGGACAAGAAAACTAGCTCTTAAACTCAGTTGTACTGATGCCGAGGTAGCGGGTTCAACTTCCTACACCTGTCAGTTGGACTAACATGCTGACTTCTCATCCTTGACTTGGGGACGTAAATGACAAGTACCTCTGAAGTCGGAGTGTGTTCGCTTGATGCACAGTGACACTTGCAAAAGGACAAGTTAATCCACACGCACACATCAGTACAGTGCACTCCAATAGTAGCGCATGTAAGTACTATGTTTGAGATCAAAGTGAGTGAAAAAAAAAAAAAAAAGCATTCACTAGCCACAAAGTTATGAAACACATGACCTCTTTCTGTCTTAAGCAGTTATTACTTACATTATTAACATCCCAAATGAATTGGCTTTTTTTTTTTCTTCAAACATGTTAACTGTTTGGGTGTAAAGGAGTTAAACTAATGATACTAAAGTACAGAAGGAGATAAACTAAAACCTGTCTGAAACAGAAGGAGCTCAGAAAATATATCGTGAATAGAGGAACCAAGGAATGTATAGAGTAACTGAGAAATGTTTTGGGGTAAGCAAGTTCTGTGTAGAGTAACTGAGGCAGACTTGGAGTAAGCAAGGAATGTATAGATAAAGCAAGGATTGCTTAGAGTAACCAAAGAATGTGTAGAGTAACCAGGGATAGTATAGAGTAACCAAGGATTGTATAGAGTAACCAAGGATTATATAGTGTAACCAAGGATTATATAGTGTAACCAAAGATTGTATAGAGTAACCAAGGACAGTATAGTGTAACCAAGGAATGTATAGAGTAACCATGCACAGTATATATGAACCAAGGATATTGTAGAATAACCAGCACAGTATATAGTAACCAAGGAATGTATAGAGTAACTAAGAAACGTATAGAGTAATCCAGGAACGTAAAGAGTAACCAAGGATACATATATTAACCAATGAATGTATATAGTAACTAAGGAAAGCATATGGTAACCAAGGAACATATAGAGCAGATGTTCGCACATTCGTCTGCGGGAGTCGAGGGAAATGAACGAGCTGATAAACTGGCTGGCTCTGCACCCCCTGTAGCTGGCCAGCCCATGGATCGTGCCGATGTTAATAACGCCCTTAAAGATATGGCGAGAACAGAGGACTTTGACGTCAGTGAATCCACATCGCTATCCAGGATGAAAGACTTGGGAGTAAGAATCGGCACGGCCAAGCGCGAGAGGTACATTGAGAAAACGAGGTGCCTCGTCAACCAACAAAGAACTGGCACTATTAGCCATCGGACGCTGATGAATATGCTGGGGGGAGGATCTGAGCACCTATGGACCTGTCCGGAGTGCAATGAAGATACCCCAACTGATCTGTTTGGGTGGTATCTTGTTGTCTATATGTGTTATGAATAAGAGAAGGGACAAGAGAGGAATGTGTATAGTTAATTTCCTGTACATTTGTTGTAGCTCTAAGAGGCCAGCAAAATATTTTAAATTAGAATATTCCAAAGTAAACTGTACATTAAAAGTATACAAACACTATTTAAAAAATAAATGTATAACTAAATAATCTATTATAAAATGTAAGTATGTAAATATTAAACAGATTTTCTTTAAGAAATATAAAAGAATTATATTCGTATTTAAAATATTTTATTTCCATATTAATTTTCTCATTTCTAAAAGAATATAATAGAAGAATAAAGTTATTTAGTAATATTATCTGTAGTATTTTTATTTATATTTTTAAAATTTAAGTAATGTCCCTTGCAACAATATTAGATGTTGATGTCCCCTCCTCGTTGCTTATTTAACTGTTTTTCTTTTAGAAATCTTGTAATTCCGCAGAATGCTCCAACATAATTATTAAGTGTAGTGATCAATGTTATTATGATCTTTTAAATATGCTCTAAGCAACTAGGGAAATGAATGCACAGTTGAATTGTATGATTTATTATTATATGTTGGTAGATATCAACATTGATGGGGAAGATTTAAGAATAATAACGAATATTTACTGGAACCAAGTAGCAGCAATTGAAACAGAACATAAAGAGGGAAGTTACGAACAGATAAAGCTAGGAGTACGACAGGACTGTCTTGTCACCAGATCTCTTCTTCCTATATAGCGAAGTAATAATGAGAGAGATCAAAGAGACGTCAGGAATACTAATCGGATGTTACAATATAAATAATAATAATAATAATATACGCTATGCAGATGACACAGTATTGGTAGCGGATAATTCAACAGACCTACAACAATTGTTAGACATTGTTTAGTTTAGTAGTTTAGTCGATGGATCAACATCACAGCACACGGCTGCAACCCATAAGTACTCCGTTCTCCTCCTAATTCAAATCTGAGTCTGGAGAAACTCAGCTCAGTGCACGAACTCCGTAGCACCGGCGAGGATCCTGAAAATACTAGGGTAGATTTTTAACTCTAAAATTTTGCCCGGGCAGCGCCGTTAGGCTACTCTTTTTCGATTTCCAACTGCCAAGGGATATTTTACGTGCGCAACAATACACACGGGCGTCCGATCTCACTACCCAGAGACCAGCGGGAATTTTATTACTAGAACCCGGGACCTCCAGCACTCTAGGCGGACACCATACCTCGAGACCACGCAGCCCCCAACCAATATTGACATATTACAAGACAATGACATGGTTATGGTAATTTCTATCACACTTTTAAGTTTTTTTTTTTTATTTGAATCCCCCACATACATTTACTTCAGGTATTTACTTCTCGGTCTTCCCCTTGGTCTCTTCCCTTCGATCTTGCCAGTTGTCACCAAGTTCTCCAATCCATTTCTTCTCATAACATGCCCAAAAAACTTTGACTGTCTACGTCTAATTTCTCTAATCAATTTACGATCTTCATTTGTTTCTTGAAGGACTTGTTCATTGGTCTTTCTGGCTGTCCATGGTATTCTTTGCATTTTCCTCAGAAACCACATCTCTACAGCCATCAGATGTTTTTCAGCCTGACTGCTCATTTTCCACGCTTCACATCCATATAAAAGTACAGGTTCAATGTAGCATCTCAACACTCTTTTTCTCGTTTCAATTGACATCTTTTTATTGGTCAATATGTTTTTCATCTTGCTAAAGGCTACTTTTGCCATGGCGATTCTTGTTCTAATCTCTTCAAGGCATCTCCCATCAGATGTTATTACTGTTCCGAGATAATTGTACCTGCTCACTTGTTGAAGAATATTCCCATTTACTTGTATATTACATTGTGGTATTTCGTCCTTCCTAGTGACGACCATAATCTGTGTCTTTTTACAATTTAATTCTAACCCTAGTTGTTCACTGTGTGTAACAATCGCATCTACTAAATTTTGCAGGTCCTGTTCATTGTCTGCAATCAAGACTGTATCATCTGCATATCTAATGTTATTGATGCATCGTCCCCCAATGTTGATTCCTTCCATATCTTCAATATTTCTGAAAATACTTTCACTGTAAAGGGAAAACAGATCTGGAGACATTACACATCCCTGTCTCACACCCCTTTTAATAGGCTGATATTGGCTTACTTCATTATCAACTCTTATGGCAGCTTGTTGTTTCCAATATATGTTTTTTACAAGTCTAAGATCTTTTCCATCAATTTGTAGATCTTCAAGCATCCTTATCATGTTGACATGTCTCACTTTATCAAAAGCCTTTGTGTAGTCAATAAAGCAAAGGTGTAGATCTTTGTTTAATTCTATAGAACGTTCGATTATGTTTCTCAGTATATACACAGCATTTACTGTACCCTTGCCTTCCACAAACCCACATTGTTCTTCTCCTATTTCAGGTTGTATTTTCCTCCTAACTCTTTGCATGATAATTCTTAGCAAAATCTTCGTGATGTGACTCATTATACTAATTGTTCGATGTTGATCACATTCCAAGGCTCCCGATTTCTTTGGGATTGCAATAAATACAGAATTACATAACTCCTGAGGTATATTTCCAGTATCATATATTGTATTAAGCAGACTGGTAACTTTATCTATTCCATATTCTTCTAAAGCATTAATCATTTCTGTTGTGACGCTGTCTGAACAGGGGGTCTTGCCAGATTTCATATGGTTAAGAGCATTCTGAACCTCCATCTTTAAAATTGCTGGTCCTTCATTATTATTTTGGACATCATACTGTTCGTCTCTGTTATCGTCATAAAGGTTTTTCACATAATCTGACCACTCATGTAAGATCTGATCTTTTTCTATTATGACTCTTCCATCTTTTGTCTTTAGGCAGCCTGCTGATGTACGTGTTCTTTGATTAGTAAGCTCCTGAATTCTTTTGTGCATTAGTTTCGCATTGTTACTGTTGTGTTGTTTTTCAATTTCTCTGCAATTTTACTCAAGCCATGTTTCTTTTGCCTCCTTACATAAGGTTCTCACTTTTCTGTGAATTACTTCATATTTGACAGGATTATTTTTGTTCTGTCTTCTTGTTTCCATTAGTTGTAAAATTTCTTCAGTCATCCATGTCTTACGGCCCACTTTCTTTACTTTTGGAACAGTTTTTTCTGCTGCGCAACTGATTGAATTCTTCATCGTTTCCCATTGATCATCTACATCTTGAAACAGGATCTCTAGATCAGACAATATATCAAATTTGTTCTTTACTTCTATGTTAAAATTATCTTGTATTTCTTTGTCAGTTTTCAATTTGCACTAGTCATATTTAGGGTTTCCTGCTGTATACTTGACTTTCTTTAACTTTACCCTCAATGTGCCTGTAATTAATCTGTGATCACTGTAACAGTCTGCATTTGGAACTGTTTTTACGACTGTTAACGCATTTCGAAACCTTTTGCTAATCGGATGTAATCTATCTGGTTTTTAATCCTGCTGTCTGGACTCCTCCATGTCCATAATCTTCTAGGATGCTGTTTAAACCAGGTGTTTCCTACAACCATTTCTTGTTCTTTTGCCCATTCTACAAGTCTGTATCCTCTTTCATTTCTCTCTCCCAAACCATGGTTGCCTACACTGCATCCATCGCCTTGCTGTCCTATTTTTGCGTTGAAATCACCCATTATGATATTTATTTCTGATTTTTTGCAGTTCTTCAAAGCAGACTCCACGTCATTATAAAATTCCTCTATGCTTTCTTCACTGCTTTCACTTGTTGGGGCATATACTTGAATGACATTTATTTTAAAAGGTCTTCCGTTTAATTTTACTAATAGGACTCTGTCTGACACAGCATGATATCCTTTGACAGAATTTGATGTTTGCTTATCTAATATAACTACTATATAGCGAAGTAATAATGAGAGAGATCAAAGAGACGTCAGGAATACTAATCGGAGGTTACAATATTAAAAATAATAATAATAATATACGCTATGCAGATGACACAGTATTGGTAGCGGATAATTCAACAGACCTACAACAATTGTTAGACGTTGTTTAGTTTAGTAGTTTAGTTGATGGATCAACATCACGGCACACGGGTGCAACCCATAAGTACTCCGTTCTCCTCCTAATTCAAATCTGAGCCTGGAGAAACTCAGCTCAATGCACGAACTCCGTAGCACCGGCGAGGATCCTGAAATTACTAGGGTAGATTTTTAACTCTAAATTTTTGCCCGGGCAGCTCCGTTAGGCTACTCTTTTTCGATTTCCAACTGCCAAGGGATTTTTTACGTGCGCAACAATACACACGGGCGTCCGATCTCACTACCCAGAGACCAGGGGAAATTTTATTACTAGAACCCGGGACCTCCAGCACTCTAGGCGGACACCATACCTCGAGACCACGCATCCCCCAACCAATATTGACATATTACAAGACAATGACATGGTTATGGTAATTTCTATCACACTTTAAAGTTTTTTTTTTATTTGAATCCCCCACATATATTTACTTCAGGTATTTACTTCTCGGTCTTCCCCTTGGTCTCTTCCCTTCGATCTTGCCAGTCGTTACCAAGTTCTCTAAGTCATTTCTTCTCATAACGTGCCCAAAACATTTTGACTGTCTACGTCTAATGACTCTAATCAATTTACGATCTTCATGTGTTTCTTGAAGGACTTGTTCATTGGTTTTTCTTCTGTCCATGGTATTCTTTGCATTTTTCTCACAAACCACATTTCCACAGCCATCAGCTGTTTTTCAGCTTGACTGCTTATTGTCCACGCTTCACATCCATACAGACGTATAGGTTCTATATAGCACTTCAACACTCTTTTTCTCGTTTCAATTGATATCTTTTTATTGGTCAATGTATGTATTTCATCTTGCAAAAGGCTACCTTCGCAATGGCAATTCTTGTTCTAATCTCTTCAAAGCATCTCCCATCAGATGTTATCACTGTGCCTAGGTAACTGTACCGATTCACTTGCTTAAGAATATGCCCAGTTACTCGTATATCACATTGTGGTATTTCCTTCTTCCCAGTGACGACCATAATCTGTGTCTTCTTAATATTTATTTCTAACCCTAGTTGTTCCGCATGGATCAATTCGTGTGTTGACTCCCGTCATTGCCATGACATAACACTGTCAAGAATCTTCTCCCGCTGTCTTCCTCTGCCTCTCTTTCAGCAAATTTTTCCGGATGTTGCACTTTTTGTCTCCTCATAATGTGGCCAAAACGATGACTGCCTCTTTCTGCTGTTTGTGATAAGTTTCTTTGCGATTTAGCTTCCCTCAAAATGTCCAGAGTGCTCATTTTGGCTGTCCAAATAATTTTCAGCATTATTCTATAAAACCACATCTCGAAGGCTTCTTGGGATTTTTTCGCCTGTTTACTAATTGTTCAGGATTCGCAGCCGTATGTTAAAATTGGTTTTATGCAACATGCAAGCACTCTTTTTCTACTGTTCTTTATCTCAGTGATGCATCTTCCATCTGATGTTATACATGTGCCTAGATATCCGAATTTCATAGAAATATGTAATTAAGTAATTCCGAAAATGAATGCAGAGTATAAGCTTCTGACCAGTAGTGCGGCACAGCCCTGGACATTCACGGTGGTCAGCGTGGCCGAATGGACAAGAAAACTAGCTCTTAAACTCACTTGTACTGATGCCGAGATAGCGGGTTCAACTTCCTACACCTGTCAGTTGGACTAACATGCTGACTTCTCATCCTTGACTTGGGGACGTAAATGACAAGTACCTCTGAAGTCGGAGTGTGTTCGCTTGATGCACAGTGACACTTGCAAAAGGACAAGTTAATCCACACGCACACATCAGTACAGTGCACTCCAATAGTAGCGCATGTAAGTACTATGTTTGAGATCAAAGTGAGTGAAAAAAAAAAAAAAGCATTCACTAGCCACAAAGTTATGAAACACATGACCTCTTTCTGTCTTAAGCAGTTATTACTTACATTATTAACATCCCAAATGAATTGGCTTTTTTTTTTCTTCAAACATGTTAACTGTTTGGGTGTAAAGGAGTTAAACTAATGATACTAAAGTACAGAAGGAGATAAACTAAAACCTGTCTGAAACAGAAGGAGCTCAGAAAATATATCGTGAATAGAGGAACCAAGGAATGTATAGAGTAACTGAGAAATGTTTTGGGGTAAGCAAGTTCTGTGTAGAGTAACTGAGGCAGGCTTGGAGTAAGCAAGGAATGTATAGATAAAGCAAGGATTGCTTAGAGTAACCAAAGAATGTGTAGAGTAACCAGGGATAGTATAGAGTAACCAAGGATTGTATAGAGTAACCAAGGATTATATAGTGTAACCAAGGATTATATAGTGTAACCAAAGATTGTATAGAGTAACCAAGGACAGTATAGTGTAACCAAGGAATGTATAGAGTAACCATGCACAGTATATATGAACCAAGGATATTGTAGAATAACCAGCACAGTATATAGTAACCAAGGAATGTATAGAGTAACTAAGAAACGTATAGAGTAATCCAGGAACGTAAAGAGTAACCAAGGATACATATATTAACCAATGAATGTATATAGTAACTAAGGAAAGCATATGGTAACCAAGGAACATATAGAGCAGAGGTTCGCACATTCGTCTGCGGGAGTCGAGGGAAATGAACGAGCTGATAAACTGGCTGGCTCTGCACCCCCTGTAGCTGGCCAGCCCATGGATCGTGCCGATGTTAATAACGCCCTTAAAGATATGGCGAGAACAGAGGACTTTGACGTCAGTGAATCCACATCGCTGTCCAGGATGAAAGACTTGGGAGAAAGAATCGGCACGGCCAAGTGCGAGAGGTACATTGAGAAAACGAGGTGCCACGTCAACCAACACAGAAATGGCACTATTAGCCACCAGACGCTGATGAATATGCTGGGGGGAGGATCTGAGAACCTATGGACCTGTCCGGAGTGCAATGGAGATACCCCAACTGATCTGTTTGGGTGGTATCTTGTTGTCTATATGTGTTATGAATAAGAGAAGGGACAAGAGAGGAATGTGTATAGTTAATTTCCTGTACATTTGTTGTAGCCCTAAGAGGCCAGCAAAAAATTTTAAATTAGATAACAACACGATTGAACTACATTAAAAGTATACAAACACCATTTAAAAAATAAATGTATAACTAAATAATCCATTATAAAATGTAAGTATGTAAATAATAAACAAGTTTTCTTTAAGAAATCTAAAAGAATTATATTCGTTTTTAAAATATTTTATTTCCATATTAATTTTCTTATTTATCAAAGAATATAAAAGAAGCTTAAAGTATTTAGTAATATTATCTGTAGTATTTTTATTTATATTTTTAAAATTTAAGTAATGTCCCTTGCAACAATATTAGATGTTTATGTCCCACCTCGTTGCTTATTTAATAACTGTTTTTCTATTAGAAATCTTGTAATTCCGCAGAATGCTCGAACATAATTATTAAGTGTAGTGATCAATGTTATTATGATCTTTTAAATATGCTCTAAGCAAATAGGGAAATAAATGCACAGTTGAATTGTATGATTTATTATTATATGTTGGAAGATGTCAACATTGATGGGAAAGATTTAAGAATAATAACGAATATTTACTGGAACCAAGTAGCAGCAATTGAATCAGAAAATCCCCTCTGCCGTGCGTCCACCTTGACGAGGTAGAGGGGCTTCCGCGTTCCAATGACCCCAAGAGCTATGCCGACGGTAGCACAGCTACTGGTAGGGTCACCCATGTCGGACAGGTCAAGGGAGAGGGACCAGACGAAGTGACGCACAAACCTGCTGCCTTGTAGGTAGACTGGGGACAGTCAAAGGCTAGGGAAAGCATCCCGAACAAATGCTTGTCGAAATCGGATGTACTGAGCCACAGGCTTGACAAAGAAGTGCAACGTAACTTTATCATTTCATGATGCCACAGATGAAAATTAATCGTTATGGTGCTAATCCCGTGAAGTCCCATCAGGCGGTGATAGTGCCGGGCCCCCTGCCTCGAGGGGGTCCACCCATGACTACTGGTGGTCACCTTCCCCTGTGCTGTGGAGTCAAGGCACAGAGGAGTAGGTTAAGAGCTATTGACCAAACACCCCGGACTCTCAACATACTACAATGGAATGCCGAAGGAGTTTATAACAAGAAAGCCTCCCTAACACAGCGTCTTCATAAAGATAGAATAGATGTGGCATGCATTCAAGAGACACACCTCAACGCCAATCGCACATTTTCAGTCGAGGGATATCAGGCCACACGTTTCGACCGCGAAGGACACAAAGGAGGAGTTGTAATACTTACACGAAATACAATACCTTGCAGCGAAGTATCTGTTATCTCTGACAACCAAACGGAAATTATAGGTGTTGATATAATGATAAAGGACGTGAAAATAAGAATTTACAATCTGTATAGCCCGGCAGATAAGGATCTTACACTCTCAAACATGAAAATAACTGACACAAATTGCATTGTCGTCGGAGACTTTAATAGCCGTTCAGAAAGATGGGGATACCCAGATACTGACAAAAGAGGAGATGAAGTGGAGGACTGGGAAATAGACTCAAATCTCCATCTACTCAACAAAGCGGATGACACACCGAGCTTCTACTCCAGAAGATGGCTTACCACTTCTACTCCAGACTTAGCTTTCTGCACAGGAGACATCCTCCACAAAATCGATCGCCATGTGCTGGACCAATTAGCAGGTAGTGACCACAGACCAATCAAGCTTGTAATGAATATGGAGTATGTTCCACAGGAGCAAAAGCCTTTGCCCCGCTGGAATTACAAACGAGCAGATTGGGACAGATTTTCCATACTAACAGACAAATATTGTGAAAACATAAATACACGATATGGCAACATAAAGCAAATGGTGGAAAGTCTAAACAGAGCGATAATACAGGCGGCCACTGAGTCTATTCCAAGAGGAGCGAGGAAAAATTACAAACCATACTGGACTGAAGAACTACAAAGTTTGGAGGACAAAGTTGAAGATGCCAGGAAGACAGCAGAGAGAGAACAAACAATTGAAGCGAACATCTCTCTCAAAGCCATCTCAGCAAAATATAAAAGAACAGTAAATCAAACAACAAGAGATTGTTGGAGGGAAAAAACAGAAAACCTGAATCTTGACAGGGATGGAAACAAACTATGGAAACTAGTGAAAGCCATGAACAATGAAGGACCTAGAAACAAACAAATAACAATTAAACAAGGAAATGCCTTGCTTACAGGAAAAAAGGCTGCAAATGCACTAATGGAACATTATGCCAGTGCAAACCACATTGATATTACAGCCGAACAGAAGAAAGCAATCAAAGACAAACAGATACATCATAGATATACAGAGACAGCAGCAGAATATATGATGGCAAATCTAACAATGGAAGAAATGGAACAGGCAATGAATACCCTAAAAAAGAAGACATCACCAGGAAAGGATGGAATCACAAATGAAATGCTAATAGGACTAGGCACTAAGGCAAAAAAGAAACTACTAGCAGTCCTAAATTACAGCTGGAAGAGGGGAATAGTCCCACAGGCATGGAAGGAAGCTATACTAATACCAGTCCCAAAGAAAGGAAAAGACCTGGAAGAACCAAATGGCTATCGACCTATCAGTCTTCTTAGCTGTGTAGGAAAATTAATGGAACGCATTATCAATGGCAGGCTAACATGGCATCTGGAAGAAAACCAACTCTTAGCACCTCACCAAGCAGGATTCAGAAAGTACAGATCCACTGAAGATCAAATAACCTATATAGCTCAGGAAATAGAGGATGCCTTCCAAGAGAAAAAGCACACACTAACGGTCTGGATAGATTTAGAAAAAGCATTTGATAAAGTATGGAAGGAAGGACTGAAAGTAAAACTGCAAAAAATGCATGTTTGTGGGAAAATGTACAAATGGATCAGCCACTACCTTGAGAACAGAACTGCCAGGACAAAAGTACAAGGACAAACCAGCAAAATGATGCTGTTGGAGCAAGGTGTCCCCCAAGGAGGAGTTCTTTCACCAACATTATTCCTAGCATATATAAACGACATCACGGAAAATTTTCCAGCCAGAGTACACACATCATCCTTTGCAGATGACCTAGCCATATGGACATCTGAAGAATATATTAGTACAGCTAACAGCAGAATACAGCAAGCCCTATTAGCGCTAGAGGACTGGTCAAAATCATGGCTAGTGAAGATAAGTGAGGAGAAAACAACATGCACAGTATTCTCCCTCTCAACTAAAACTCAGCAACCTAAGCTGGTATTGAATGGAAAAATATTGCGCCATGAAGAAAATCCAAACTATCTAGGAGTCACCTTTGATCGTCGCCTGACATGGAAGACACAGGTTGAGAAAAATCGAACAAGAGGAAGGCAGAGAATGGCAATCATGAAAAAGCTTGCTGGTACAACGTGGGGAGCAAATGAGAAAGTTCTCAAGAAGTTATATACTGGACGGGTGAGGCCAGTACTGGAATATGGCATTGCAGCTTGGGCAACAGCAGCTAAGTCAAACTTTAACAAAATAAGTAGAGTCCAAAACCAAGGAATGCGAATCATAACTGGAAGCCTGAAGACAACGCCTATTAATGAACTAGAAAAGATCACTTGTTTACAACCAATGCAGGATAGAAGAGATAGCAGAGCCCAGCAACAAGCAGAAAAATTTAGAAGATTGACAGACCACCCTATGTACAACAGATTTAATGGTTTTGGAAAGGGAAGACTGAAGCGTAGCAACTTTGTAGAAACTGCAAAACGAAGGATTAGGGCAGATCCTATACTTAACATATCAACAGTCAAGCCCATACACAATGCACACAAGTTCCCAGCTTGGAGACAGCAGCAACTGCCTGAGATGATAGAAAACATTCCTGGTATTGAGAAAAAGAACACTCAGCATGAAACCGAAAGAAGAGAAATAACCCTAAACTACATAAAAGAACATTACCCAAGCAGGAATTGGACCCATGCATATACAGATGGATCAGCCAAAAATTCAATAGAGAATGGAGGAGGAGGAATTCTCCTAAATTTAAAAAATGGAGTAAAAAAAACACATTCAATGGCAACTGGAAAATTTTCAAGTAACTTCAAAGCGGAGGTAGAGGCTTTGAAAACTGCAGCAGAAATGCTCCTGATGGAGGAAAATAAAGAGAAGCAAATAGCTATCTTCACAGATGCAAAGTCAGTTGTCTCAATACTGAAGAGCAATAACAGCACAGAACTAAATGACCTAAGAGCAGCACTCCATGGTCTATGCCAGAAATCCAAAAAAGTTGTAATACAGTGGATCCCATCACATTGCAGTATACCTGGAAACGAAGAGGCTGACAGACTGGCAAAAGAGGGCGGACGACTACCACAGCCTGACATAGACATAACCTATAATGAGGCAAAGAGGTCGATAAAAAGCACTTATAGAACCAAATGGGAATCAGAGCATCCAGGCCATCAGAAGGATGATGCATATTACAAACTCGACCGAAGAGAACAAGTAGCAATCTTCAGACTCCGCACAGGACATAACAGGCTGAAATACCACTTGTTCAATAAAATAAAGATAGGAGATACCGATGAATGTAATTGTAGAACTGGAAAAATGACAGCAAAACATTTGCTGCAGGATTGCCCAACGTATGCAGAACAGAGAAAGATATTTTGGCCCACACCTGCTTCATTTGAGGACAAGCTCTATGGAGATATCAACAAGCTCAAGTTGACCGCAGCTTACTTTAACTACATACAGGTTGACATTTAAAGGTGCATGAAGACCCAGAGGCATGAAATGGAATATTGCTTGGATAGCAAATCCATTATGTGGAAAGTCCAAATCGAAAGCTCGCTGTGTGGGCTTCATAAAAGGTGGAAAAGTGTCCTAGTGGCACAAAATGGAATATTGCTTGGATAGCAAATCCATTACGTGGAAAGTCCGAATCAAAAGCCCATTGTGTGGGCTTCATAAAAGGTGGAAAAGTGTCCTAGTGGCATGAAATGGAATATTGCTTGGATAGCAAATCCATTACGTGGAAAGTCCGTATCTAAAGCCCACTGTGTAGACTTCATAAAAGGTGGAAAAGTGTCCTAGTGGCACGAAATGGAATATTGCTTGGATAGCAAATCCATTACATGGAAAGTCCGAATCGAAAGCTCACTGTGTGGATGTCATCTGCAGACTGCATACTTCTGGTTTCCGGAAGAACAGCCTATGGTGAACGGAAAGCCCAATATACGGAAGTGAGGCTAAGCAGCCATGTGCAGGACGTGACGATTCCTTGGGTGAGCCCAGTACCAGAGCGCTATGTATCGGCTCTGCAAGTATGGAAGCCTCCTTGGATGGCGGGGAATGCCCATGGTCTGCCCCTGCCTTCACTTGAGGGCTGACCAGGATCTTTGGCTGTTCTATATGGACCAGCTGGGATGGGGGATAACACCACAACAGTGAGAGTCAAACGTCCTAAGAAACCCCCGGGAAGGTTAACCCGGTCAACAAATGCCCGCAGAAGTCGGATGTGTCGGCCTAACGGCGCAAGAACGCAGCTCTGCTGTAAACAGGCACAACGCAATCACATCCGAAAAAAAACACTCCGGATGAACGAAGAAGAAGAAGAAGAAGAAGAATCAGAAAATAAAGAGGGAAGTTACGAATAGATAAAGCTAGGAGTACGACAGGACTGTCTTGCCACCAGATCTCTTTTTTCTATATAGCGAAGTAATAATGAGAGAGATCAAAGAGAAGTCAGGAATACTAATCGGAGGTTACAAAATAAAAAATAATAATAATAATATACGCTATGCAGATGACACAGTATTGGTAGCTGATAATTCAACAGACCTACAACAATTGTTAGACGTTGTTTAGTTTAGTAGTTTAGTCGATGGATCAACATCACGGCACACGGGTGCAACCCATAAGTACTCCGTTCTCCTCCTAATTCAAATCTGAGCCTGGAGAAACTCAGCTCAATGCACGAACTCCGTAGCACTGGCGAGGATCCTGAAATTACTAGGGTAGATTTTTAACTCTAAATTTTTGCCCGGGCAGCTCCGTTAGGCTACTCTTTTTCGATTTCCAACTGCCAAGGGATTTTTTACGTGCGCAACAATACACACGGGCGTCCGATCTCACTACCCAGAGACCAGGGGAAATTTTATTACTAGAACCCGGGACCTCCAGCACTCTAGGCGGACACCATACCTCGAGACCACGCATCCCCCAACCAATATTGACATATTACAAGACAATGACATGGTTATGGTAATTTCTATCACACTTTAAAGTTTTTTTTTATTTGAATCCCCCACATATATTTACTTCAGGTATTTACTTCTCGGTCTTCCCCTTGGTCTCTTCCCTTCGATCTTGCCAGTCGTTACCAGGTTCTCTAAGTCATTTCTTCTCATAACGTGCCCAAAACATTTTGACTGTCTACGTGTATCACTCTAATCAATTTACGATCTTCATGTGTTTCTTGAAGGACTTGTTCATTGGTTTTTCTTCTGTCCATGGTATTCTTTGCATTTTCCTCAGAAACCACATTTCCACAGCCATCAGCTGTTTTTCAGCTTGACTGCTTATTGTCCACGCTTCACATCCATACAGACGTATAGGTTCTATATAGCACTTCAACACTCTTTTTCTCGTTTCAATTGATATCTTTTTATTGGTCAATGTATGTATTTCATCTTGCAAAAGGCTACCTTCGCAATGGCAATTCTTGTTCTAATCTCTTCAAAGCATCTCCCATCAGATGTTATCACTGTGCCTAGGTAACTGTACCGATTCACTTGCTTAAGAATATGCCCAGTTACTCGTATATCACATTGTGGTATTTCCTTCTTCCCAGTGACGACCATAATCTGTGTCTTCTTAATATTTATTTCTAACCCTAGTTGTTCCGCATGGATCAATTCGTGTGTTGACTCCCGTCATTGCCATGACATAACACTGTCAAGAATCTTCTCCCGCTGTCTTCCTCTGCCTCTCTTTCAGCAAATTTTTCCGGATGTTGCAATTTTTGTCTCCTCATAATGTGGCCAAAACGATGACTGCCTCTTTCTGCTGTTTGTGATAAGTTTCTTTGCGATTTAGCTTCCCTCAAAATGTCCAGATTGCTCATTTTGGCTGTCCAAATAATTTTCAGCATTATTCTATAAAACCACATCTCGAAGGCTTCTTGGGATTTTTTCGCCTGTTTACTAATTGTTCAGGATTCGCAGCCGTATGTTAAAATTGGTTTTATGCAACATGCAAGCACTCTTTTTCTACTGTTCTTTATCTCAGTGATGCATCTTCCATCTGATGTTATACATGTGCCTAGATATCCGAATTTCATAGAAATATGTAATTAAGTAATTCCGAAAATGAATGCAGAGTATAAGCTTCTGACCAGTAGTGCGGCACAGCCCTGGACATTCACGGTGGTCAGCGTGGCCGAATGGACAAGAAAACTAGCTCTTAAACTCACTTGTACTGATGCCGAGATAGCGGGTTCAACTTCCTACACCTGTCAGTTGGACTAACATGCTGACTTCTCATCCTTGACTTGGGGACGTAAATGACAAGTACTTCTGAAGTCGGAGTGTGTTCGCTTGATGCACAGTGACACTTGCAAAAGGACAAGTTAATCCACACGCACACATCAGTACAGTGCACTCCAATAGTAGCGCATGTAAGTACTATGTTTGAGATCAAAGTGAGTGAAAAAAAAAAAAAAAGCATTCACTAGCCACAAAGTTATGAAACACATGACCTCTTTCTGTCTTAAGCAGTTATTACTTACATTATTAACATCCCAAATGAATTGGCTTTTTTTTTTCTTCAAACATGTTAACTGTTTGGGTATAAAGGAGTTAAACTAATGATACTAAAGTACAGAAGGAGATAAACTAAAACCTGTCTGAAACAGAAGGAGCTCAGAAAATATATCGTGAATAGAGGAACCAAGGAATGTATAGAGTAACTGAGAAATGTTTTGGGGTAAGCAAGTTCTGTGTAGAGTAACTGAGGCAGGCTTGGAGTAAGCAAGGAATGTATAGATAAAGCAAGGATTGCTTAGAGTAACCAAAGAATGTGTAGAGTAACCAGGGATAGTATAGAGTAACCAAGGATTGTATAGAGTAACCAAGGATTATATAGTGTAACCAAGGATTATATAGTGTAACCAAAGATTGTATAGAGTAACCAAGGACAGTATAGTGTAACCAAGGAATGTATAGAGTAACCATGCACAGTATATATGAACCAAGGATATTGTAGAATAACCAGCACAGTATATAGTAACCAAGGAATGTATAGAGTAACTAAGAAACGTATAGAGTAATCCAGGAACGTAAAGAGTAACCAAGGATACATATATTAACCAATGAATGTATATAGTAACTAAGGAAAGCATATGGTAACCAAGGAACATATAGAGCAGAGGTTCGCACATTCGTCTGCGGGAGTCGAGGGAAATGAACGAGCTGATAAACCGGCTGGCTCTTCACCCCCTGTAGCTGGCCAGCCCATGGATCGTGCCGATGTTAATAACGCCCTTAAAGATATGGCGAGAACAGAGGACTTTGACGTCAGTGAATCCACATCGCTGTCCAGGATGAAAGACTTGGGAGAAAGAATCGGCACGGCCAAGTGTGAGAGGTACATTGAGAAAACGAGGTGCCACGTCAAACAACACAGAACTGGCACTATTAGCCACCAGACGCTGATGAATATGCTGGGGGGAGGATCTGAGAACCTATGGACCTGTCCGGAGTGCAATGGAGATACCCCAACTGATCTGTTTGGGTGGTATCTTGTTGTCTATATGTGTTATGAATAAGAGAAGGGACAAGAGAGGAATGTGTATAGTTAATTTCCTGTACATTTGTTGTAGCCCTAAGAGGCCAGCAAAAAATTTTAAATTAGATAACAACACGATTGAACTACATTAAAAGTATACAAACACCATTTAAAAAATAAATGTATAACTAAATAATCCATTATAAAATGTAAGTATGTAAATATTAAACAAGTTTTCTTTAAGAAATCTAAAAGAATTATATTCGTTTTTAAAATATTTTATTTCCATATTAATTTTCTTATTTATCAAAGAATATAAAAGAAGCTTAAAGTATTTAGTAATATTATCTGTAGTATTTTTATTTATATTTTTAAAATTTAAGTAATGTCCCTTGCAACAATATTAGATGTTTATGTCCCACCTCGTTGCTTATTTAATAACTGTTTTTCTATTAGAAATCTTGTAATTCCGCAGAATGCTCGAACATAATTATTAAGTGTAGTGATCAATGTTATTATGATCTTTTAAATATGCTCTAAGCAAATAGGGAAAAAAATGCACAGTTGAATTGTATGATTTATTATTATATGTTGGAAGATGTCAACATTGATGGGAAAGATTTAAGAATAATAACGAATATTTACTGGAACCAAGTAGCAGCAATTGAATCAGAAAATAAAGAGGGAAGTTACGAATAGATAAAGCTAGGAGTACGACAGGACTGTCTTGCCACCAGATCTCTTTTTTCTATATAGCGAAGTAATAATGAGAGAGATCAAAGAGAAGTCAGGAATACTAATCGGAGGGTACAAAATAAAAAATAATAATAATAATATACGCTATGCAGATGACACAGTATTGGTAGCTGATAATTCAACAGACCTACAACAATTGTTAGACGTTGTTTAGTTTAGTAGTTTAGTCGATGGATCAACATCACGGCACACGGGTGCAACCCATAAGTACTCCGTTCTCCTCCTAATTCAAATCTGAGCCTGGAGAAACTCAGCTCAATGCACGAACTCCGTAGCACCGGCGAGGATCCTGAAATTACTAGGGTAGATTTTTAACTCTAAATTTTTGCCCGGGCAGCTCCGTTAGGCTACTCTTTTTCGATTTCCAACTGCCAAGGGATTTTTTACGTTCGCAACAATACACACGGGCGTCCGATCTCACTACCCAGAGACCAGGGGAAATTTTATTACTAGAACCCGGGACCTCCAGCACTCTAGGCGGACACCATACCTCGAGACCACGCATCCCCCAACCAATATTGACATATTACAAGACAATGACATGGTTATGGTAATTTCTATCACACTTTAAAGTTTTTTTTTTATTTGAATCCCCCACATATATTTACTTCAGGTATTTACTTCTCGGTCTTCCCCTTGGTCTCTTCCCTTCGATTTTGCCAGTCGTTACCAAGTTCTCTAAGTCATTTCTTCTCATAACGTGCCCAAAACATTTTGACTGTCTACGTCTAATGACTCTAATCAATTTACGATCTTCATGTGTTTCTTGAAGGACTTGTTCATTGGTTTTTCTTCTGTCCATGGTATTCTTTGCATTTTCCTCACAAACCACATTTCCACAGCCATCAGCTGTTTTTCAGCTTGACTGCTTATTGTCCACGCTTCACATCCATACAGACGTATAGGTTCTATATAGCACTTCAACACTCTTTTTCTCGTTTCAATTGATATCTTTTTATTGGTCAATGTATGTATTTCATCTTGCAAAAGGCTACCTTCGCAATGGCAATTCTTGTTCTAATCTCTTCAAAGCATCTCCCATCAGATGTTATCACTGTGCCTAGGTAACTGTACCGATTCACTTGCTTAAGAATATGCCCAGTTACTCGTATATCACATTGTGGTATTTCCTTCTTCCCAGTGACGACCATAATCTGTGTCTTCTTAATATTTATTTCTAACCCTAGTTGTTCCGCATGGATCAATTGGTGTGTTGACTCCCGTCATTGCCATGACATAACACTGTCAAGAATCTTCTCCCGCTGTCTTCCTCTGCCTCTCTTTCAGCAAATTTTTCCGGATGTTGCACTTTTTGTCTCCTCATAATGTGGCCAAAACGATGACTGCCTCTTTCTGCTGTTTGTGATAAGTTTCTTTGCGATTTAGCTTCCCTCAAAATGTCCAGATTGCTCATTTTGGCTGTCCAAATAATTTTCAGCATTATTCTATAAAACCACATCTCGAAGGCTTCTTGGGATTTTTTCGCCTGTTTACTAATTGTTCAGGATTCGCAGCCGTATGTTAAAATTGGTTTTATGCAACATGCAAGCACTCTTTTTCTACTGTTCTTTATCTCAGTGATGCATCTTCCATCTGATGTTATACATGTGCCTAGATATCCGAATTTCATAGAAATATGTAATTAAGTAATTCCGAAAACAAATGCAGAGTATAAGCTTCTGACCAGTAGTGCGGCACAGCCCTAGACATTCACGGTGGTCAGCGTGGCCGAATGGACAAGAAAACTAGCTCTTAAACTCACTTGTACTGATGCCGAGATAGCGGGTTCAACTTCCTACACCTGTCAGTTGGACTAACATGCTGACTTCTCATCCTTGACTTGGGGACGTAAATGACAAGTACCTCTGAAGTCGGAGTGTGTTCGCTTGATGCACAGTGACACTTGCAAAAGGACAAGTTAATCCACACGCACACATCAGTACAGTGCACTCCAATAGTAGCGCATGTAAGTACTATGTTTGAGATCAAAGTGAGTGAAAAAAAAAAAAAAAAAGCATTCACTAGCCACAAAGTTATGAACCACATGACCTCTTTCTGTCTTAAGCAGTTATTACTTACATTATTAACATCCCAAATGAATTGGCTTTTTTTTTCTTCAAACATGTTAACTGTTTGGGTGTAAAGGAGTTAAACTAATGATACTAAAGTACAGAAGGAGATAAACTAAAACCTGTCTGAAACAGAAGGAGCTCAGAAAATATATCGTGAATAGAGGAACCAAGGAATGTATAGAGTAACTGAGAAATGTTTTGGGGTAAGCAAGTTCTGTGTAGAGTAACTGAGGCAGGCTTGGAGTAAGCAAGGAATGTATAGATAAAGCAAGGATTGCTTAGAGTAACCAAAGAATGTGTAGAGTAACCAGGGATAGTATAGAGTAACCAAGGATTGTATAGAGTAACCAAGGATTATATAGTGTAACCAAGGATTATATAGTGTAACCAAAGATTGTATAGAGTAACCAAGGACAGTATAGTGTAACCAAGGAATGTATAGAGTAACCATGCACAGTATATATGAACCAAGGATATTGTAGAATAACCAGCACAGTATATAGTAACCAAGGAATGTATAGAGTAACTAAGAAACGTATAGAGTAATCCAGGAACGTAAAGAGTAACCAAGGATACATATATTAACCAATGAATGTATATAGTAACTAAGGAAAGCATATGGTAACCAAGGAACATATAGAGCAGAGGTTCGCACATTCGTCTGCGGGAGTCGAGGGAAATGAACGAGCTGATAAACTGGCTGGCTCTGCACCCCCTGTAGCTGGCCAGCCCATGGATCGTGCCGATGTTAATAACGCCCTTAAAGATATGGCGAGAACAGAGGACTTTGACGTCAGTGAATCCTCATCGCTGTCCAGGATGAAAGACTTGGGAGAAAGAATCGGCACGGCCAAGTGCGAGAGGTACATTGAGAAAACGAGGTGCCACGTCAACCAACACAGAACTGGCACTATTAGCCACCAGACGCTGATGAATATGCTGGGGGGAGGATCTGAGAACCTATGGACCTGTCCGGAGTGCAATGGAGATACCCCAACTGATCTGTTTGGGTGGTATCTTGTTGTCTATATGTGTTATGAATAAGAGAAGGGACAAGAGAGGAATGTGTATAGTTAATTTCCTGTACATTTGTTGTAGCCCTAAGAGGCCAGCAAAAAATTTTAAATGAGAGAACAACACGATTGAACTACATTAAAAGTATACAAACACCATTTAAAAAATAAATGTATAACTAAATAATCCATTATAAAATGTAAGTATGTAAATATTAAACAAGTTTTCTTTAAGAAATCTAAAAGAATTATATTCGTTTTTAAAATATTTTATTTCCATATTAATTTTCTTATTTATCAAAGAATATAAAAGAAGCTTAAAGTATTTAGTAATATTATCTGTAGTATTTTTATTTATATTTTTAAAATTTAAGTAATGTCCCTTGCAACAATATTAGATGTTTATGTCCCACCTCGTTGCTTATTTAATAACTGTTTTTCTATTAGAAATCTTGTAATTCCGCAGAATGCTCGAACATAATTATTAAGTGTAGTGATCAATGTTATTATGATCTTTTAAATATGCTCTAAGCAAATAGGGAAATAAATGCACAGTTGAATTGTATGATTTATTATTATATGTTGGAAGATGTCAACATTGATGGGAAAGATTTAAGAATAATAACGAATATTTACTGGAACCAAGTAGCAGCAATTGAATCAGAAAATAAAGAGGGAAGTTACGAATAGATAAAGCTAGGAGTACGACAGGACTGTCTTGCCACCAGATCTCTTTTTTTCTATATAGCGAAGTAATAATGAGAGAGATCAAAGAGAAGTCAGGAATACTAATCGGAGGTTACAAAATAAAAAATAATAATAATAATATACGCTATGCAGATGACACAGTATTGGTAGCTGATAATTCAACAGACCTACAACAATTGTTAGACGTTGTTTAGTTTAGTAGTTTAGTCGATGGATCAACATCACGGCACACGGGTGCAACCCATAAGTACTCCGTTCTCCTCCTAATTCAAATCTGAGCCTGGAGAAACTCAGCTCAATGCACGAACTCCGTAGCACCGGCGAGGATCCTGAAATTACTAGGGTAGATTTTTAACTCTAAATTTTTGCCCGGGCAGCTCCGTTAGGCTACTCTTTTTCGATTTCCAACTGCCAAGGGATTTTTTACGTGCGCAACAATACACACGGGCGTCCGATCTCACTACCCAGAGACCAGGGGAAATTTTATTACTAGAACCCGGGACCTCCAGCACTCTAGGCGGACACCATACCTCGAGACCACGCATCCCCCAACCAATATTGACATATTACAAGACAATGACATGGTTATGGTAATTTCTATCACACTTTAAAGTTTTTTTTTTTTATTTGAATCCCCCACATATATTTACTTCAGGTATTTACTTCTCGGTCTTCCCCTTGGTCTCTTCCCTTCGATCTTGCCAGTCGTTACCAAGTTCTCTAAGTCATTTCTTCTCATAACGTGCCCAAAACATTTTGACTGTCTACGTCTAATGACTCTAATCAATTTACGATCTTCATGTGTTTCTTGAAGGACTTGTTCATTGGTTTTTCTTCTGTCCATGGTATTCTTTGCATTTTCCTCACAAACCACATTTCCACAGCCATCAGCTGTTTTTCAGCTTGACTGCTTATTGTCCACGCTTCACATCCATACAGACGTATAGGTTCTATATAGCACTTCAACACTCTTTTTCTCGTTTCAATTGATATCTTTTTATTGGTCAATGTATGTATTTCATCTTGCAAAAGGCTACCTTCGCAATGGCAATTCTTGTTCTAATCTCTTCAAAGCATCTCCCATCAGATGTTATCACTGTGCCTAGGTAACTGTACCGATTCACTTGCTTAAGAATATGCCCAGTTACTCGTATATCACATTGTGGTATTTCCTTCTTCCCAGTGACGACCATAATCTGTGTCTTCTTAATATTTATTTCTAACCCTAGTTGTTCCGCATGGATCAATTCGTGTGTTGACTCCCGTCATTGCCATGACATAACACTGTCAAGAATCTTCTCCCGCTGTCTTCCTCTGCCTCTCTTTCAGCAAATTTTTCCGGATGTTGCACTTTTTGTCTCCTCATAATGTGGCCAAAACGATGACTGCCTCTTTCTGCTGTTTGTGATAAGTTTCTTTGCGATTTAGCTTCCCTCAAAATGTCCAGATTGCTCATTTTGGCTGTCCAAATAATTTTCAGCATTATTCTATAAAACCACATCTCGAAGGCTTCTTGGGATTTTTTCGCCTGTTTACTAATTGTTCAGGATTCGCAGCCATATGTTAAAATTGGTTTTATGCAACATGCAAGCACTCTTTTTCTACTGTTCTTTATCTCAGTGATGCATCTTCCATCTGATGTTATACATGTGCCTAGATATCCGAATTTCATAGAAATATGTAATTAAGTAATTCCGAAAATGAATGCAGAGTATAAGCTTCTGACCAGTAGTGCGGCACAGCCCTGGACATTCACGGTGGTCAGCGTGGCCGAATGGACAAGAAAACTAGCTCTTAAACTCACTTGTACTGATGCCGATATAGCGGGTTCAACTTCCTACACCTGTCAGTTGGACTAACATGCTGACTTCTCATCCTTGACTTGGGGACGTAAATGACAAGTACCTCTGAAGTCGGAGTGTGTTCGCTTGATGCACAGTGACACTTGCAAAAGGACAAGTTAATCCACACGCACACATCAGTACAGTGCACTCCAATAGTAGCGCATGTAAGTACTATGTTTGAGATCAAAGTGAGTGAAAAAAAAAAAAAAGCATTCACTAGCCACAAAGTTATGAAACACATGACCTCTTTCTGTCTTAAGCAGTTATTACTTACATTATTAACATCCCAAATGAATTGGCTTTTTTTTTTCTTCAAACATGTTAACTGTTTGGGTGTAAAGGAGTTAAACTAATGATACTAAAGTACAGAAGGAGATAAACTAAAACCTGTCTGAAACAGAAGGAGCTCAGAAAATATATCGTGAATAGAGGAACCAAGGAATGTATAGAGTAACTGAGAAATGTTTTGGGGTAAGCAAGTTCTGTGTAGAGTAACTGAGGCAGGCTTGGAGTAAGCAAGGAATGTATAGATAAAGCAAGGATTGCTTAGAGTAACCAAAGAATGTGTAGAGTAACCAGGGATAGTATAGAGTAACCAAGGATTGTATAGAGTAACCAAGGATTATATAGTGTAACCAAGGATTATATAGTGTAACCAAAGATTGTATAGAGTAACCAAGGACAGTATAGTGTAACCAAGGAATGTATAGAGTAACCATGCACAGTATATATGAACCAAGGATATTGTAGAATAACCAGCACAGTATATAGTAACCAAGGAATGTATAGAGTAACTAAGAAACATATAGAGTAATCCAGGAACGTAAAGAGTAACCAAGGATACATATATTAACCAATGAATGTATATAGTAACTAAGGAAAGCATATGGTAACCAAGGAACATATAGAGCAGAGGTTCGCACATTCGTCTGCGGGAGTCGAGGGAAATGAACGAGCTGATAAACCGGCTGGCTCTTCACCCCCTGTAGCTGGCCAGCCCATGGATCGTGCCGATGTTAATAACGCCCTTAAAGATATGGCGAGAACAGAGGACTTTGACGTCAGTGAATCCACATCGCTGTCCAGGATGAAAGACTTGGGAGAAAGAATCGGCACGGCCAAGTGTGAGAGGTACATTGAGAAAACGAGGTGCCACGTCAAACAACACAGAACTGGCACTATTAGCCACCAGACGCTGATGAATATGCTGGGGGGAGGATCTGAGAACCTATGGACCTGTCCGGAGTGCAATGGAGATACCCCAACTGATCTGTTTGGGTGGTATCTTGTTGTCTATATGTGTTATGAATAAGAGAAGGGACAAGAGAGGAATGTGTATAGTTAATTTCCTGTACATTTGTTGTAGCCCTAAGAGGCCAGCAAAAATTTTTAAATTAGATAACAACACGATTGAACTACATTAAAAGTATACAAACACCATTTAAAAAATAAATGTATAACTAAATAATCCATTATAAAATGTAAGTATGTAAATATTAAACAAGTTTTCTTTAAGAAATCTAAAAGAATTATATTCGTTTTTAAAATATTTTATTTCGATATTAATTTTCTTATTTATCAAAGAATATAAAAGAAGCTTAAAGTATTTAGTAATACTATCTGTAGTATTTTTATTTATATTTTTAAAATTTAAGTAATGTCCCTTGCAACAATATTAGATGTTTATGTCCCACCTCGTTGCTTATTTAATAACTGTTTTTCTATTAGAAATCTTATAATTCCGCAGAATGCTCGAACATAATTATTAAGTGTAGTGATCAATGTTATTATGATCTTTTAAATATGCTCTAAGCAAATAGGGAAATAAATGCACAGTTGAATTGTATGATTTATTATTATATGTTGGAAGATGTCAACATTGATGGGAAAGATTTAAGAATAATAACGAATATTTACTGGAACCAAGTAGCAGCAATTGAATCAGAAAATAAAGAGGGAAGTTACGAATAGATAAAGCTAGGAGTACGACAGGACTGTCTTGCCACCAGATCTCTTTTTTCTATATAGCGAAGTAATAATGAGAGAGATCAAAGAGAAGTCAGGAATACTAATCGGAGGTTACAAAATAAAAAATAATAATAATAATATACGCTATGCAGATGACACAGTATTGGTAGCTGATAATTCAACAGACCTACAACAATTGTTAGACGTTGTTTAGTTTAGTAGTTTAGTCGATGGATCAACATCACGGCACACGGGTGCAACCCATAAGTACTCCGTTCTCCTCCTAATTCAAATCTGAGCCTGGAGAAACTCAGCTCAATGCACGAACTCCGTAGCACCGGCGAGGATCCTGAAATTACTAGGGTAGATTTTTAACTCTAAATTTTTGCCCGGGCAGCTCCGTTAGGCTACTCTTTTTCGATTTCCAACTGCCAAGGGATTTTTTACGTGCGCAACAATACACACGGGCGTCCGATCTCACTACCCAGAGACCAGGGGAAATTTTATTACTAGAACCCGGGACCTCCAGCACTCTAGGCGGACACCATACCCCGAGACCACGCATCCCCCAACCAATATTGACATATTACAAGACAATGACATGGTTATGGTAATTTCTATCACACTTTAAAGTTTTTTTTTATTTGAATCCCCCACATATATTTACTTCAGGTATTTACTTCTCGGTCTTCCCCTTGGTCTCTTCCCTTCGATCTTGCCAGTCGTTACCAAGTTCTCTAAGTCATTTCTTCTCATAACGTGCCCAAAACATTTTGACTGTCTACGTCTAATGACTCTAATCAATTTACGATCTTCATGTGTTTCTTGAAGGACTTGTTCATTGGTTTTTCTTCTGTCCATGGTATTCTTTGCATTTTCCTCACAAACCACATTTCCACAGCCATCAGCTGTTTTTCAGCTTGACTGCTTATTGTCCACGCTTCACATCCATACAGACGTATAGGTTCTATATAGCACTTCAACACTCTTTTTCTCGTTTCAATTGATATCTTTTTATTGGTCAATGTATGTATTTCATCTTGCAAAAGGCTACCTTCGCAATGGCAATTCTTGTTCTAATCTCTTCAAAGCATCTCCCATCAGATGTTATCACTGTGCCTAGGTAACTGTACCGATTCACTTGCTTAAGAATATGCCCAGTTACTCGTATATCACATTGTGGTATTTCCTTCTTCCCAGTGACGACCATAATCTGTGTCTTCTTAATATTTATTTCTAACCCTAGTTGTTCCGCATGGATCAATTGGTGTGTTGACTCCCGTCATTGCCATGACATAACACTGTCAAGAATCTTCTCCCGCTGTCTTCCTCTGCCTCTCTTTCAGCAAATTTTTCCGGATGTTGCACTTTTTGTCTCCTCATAATGTGGCCAAAACGATGACTGCCTCTTTCTGCTGTTTGTGATAAGTTTCTTTGCGATTTAGCTTCCCTCAAAATGTCCAGATTGCTCATTTTGGCTGTCCAAATAATTTTCAGCATTATTCTATAAAACCACATCTCGAAGGCTTCTTGGGAATTTTTCGCCTGTTTACTAATTGTTCAGGATTCGCAGCCGTATGTTAAAATTGGTTTTATGCAACATGCAAGCACTCTTTTTCTACTGTTCTTTATCTCAGTGATGCATCTTCCATCTGATGTTATCCATGTGCCTAGATATCCGAATTTCATAGAAATATGTAATTAAGTAATTCCGAAAATGAATCCAGAGTATAAGCTTCTGACCAGTAGTGCGGCACAGCCCTGGACATTCACGGTGGTCAGCGTGGCTGTGAGGTTTTTTGTGGGTTTATAGAGAATTACAGAAGTTCCAATGAGTGAAGTTCTATAAAGTATATCTCTCTATAAAAGATACAGGTTAGTAACAGCAAGTGTTGTCTAGAGGTATTGATATTTATTCTCGCATAACCCTTGTAGAGAAACCATTCAGAATTTTGGCTCACCGAGTACCCCCACTGTGAGAAATTAGACACAAGTTAAGTTCTACACAGAATTATTTATAGATGATTTCTCTTCTAGGCCATATATATATATATATAGAGAGAGAGAGATCTTGGCAGTTAGCCACAGTAACCAATGAAAGCAGTTCTCTCATCTTCCAGCTGACTGTGCTCTGATCGCCCACCTCATTTTTGATCTCATTACTTATTTCAAGTGACACAAGACACTTGGACAAATGATCACATTGACAATTGTACCATTGTAGTGAACATAAACAACAATGACTGTATTCTACACTGGTTGAACAAGACATCAACATGAGAAGATCTTGACAACAGTTGGACAAACATTCACAAAGAATGATCACACCAACAGGTTAGACAAGTCATACATCATGGAAGATACTTGACAACAACCACACAGACTTTCACAATCTCTGTAACCAACCACAACAGTAGAGTAACAGTCACCATGAAGATGCTTGACACCAGTTGGACATTTCTTTCTCAACAATGTACAAGACAATCACCGAGACATGTATCTCAAAAACTGTTCTCTTACTACTAATCTTTTATTAATGTTTGATGAGGTCAAGTGAAGACTCAGGCTTCATATTCTGCCAACAATTTACATCTCAAATATAAGTTTATATGCAAAATATAGTGACATTATCTATGAAAACCCAAACACATCACTCAATATCCCCACAGAAACATCAATCTAAATAAACCCTCCTCCTTCACATCTCTACACCATAGGTTATCCTACACCACAACACTTTAATCATGCTATCACTTTTCCAACCGTCAAATGAGGAAAACACATGATAAACCTATAGCCGGGCACAAGTATAGGGAGACACTGCTATACTGATCCGTGAACGTCTTTTAGCACCAATGAAGGTGTTGGGAATGTCTCAGGTTTCAGCTTTCCCCATAATGTTTTTCCAGTTCAGGCTATTCCCTACTTTGACTAGTCCGAAGCAAGTGACAACATGTCCTTCCGAAGGGTGAGTAGACTGTTCGCAAAGTTGATAATTTGGGATTAGTTTTACTTTTCCAGCAGAGGAAGATCTAAAAACTATGATGTCCCATCATTCTTCTCTGCCAGTCTATCTCCCACAACAGGTTCTGATGTAATTGAATCACCACACCGACTTATCACTAATCCATTTTTTGAATTTGCTCTATTTATTAACTTCTGCTCCTTCAGCTTTCAGCCATTATTAATATTAAGCTGTGATAGGGTCAGCTCCAAGTGCACCTTTAATGTCCACTCTTAGCCAGTAGTGACATGATGAAAACCAGGTGATCTCTCCTCTTAAGGTTTCTTCTTGAATTTATCTTGAAGATATAGCCTGGAGCTTTTACAAAATTGGAGAGTATCCCTGTCTTAGGCTTTTAAGAAAGACTTTTCTTCAGTGCCATCTGTATAGGCCAGAATTAGTGGATTCAGGCTGAATCTTTGCAACCTGTTGTTCATTTTGGTCTTTTTGGAGTCTGACTTTTCAGCTGGAGTTGAAGACTAGAGCTCAGGACTTCCCCTGGAGTTGTCCTGGTAATTGAAAAGCCTCCCCCATCCTCCTCATTCTCTGTTAATAAACAAAGGCACAACATGTGTTTTACATCTATTGAACCATTGTCACAGTTATACAGTACTATCACAGATTCAGAGATGAATGGGAGGGGAAAGGGGAGTGTGATATTCGAACACCCGCCTCTCACTGATGATGAAGTGCAATTTTATTTGGGGGTTTGGGGTGATATCCTTTCTCCAGGTTCATCCCCAAAACCGTGAAGTCATAGGCACATACTCCTAATCAGAGGCAGCTTCACACAATTATCTTGTAAATTCACACAATGAGTAGATCACAGGGACCGGTGTACCATGAGAACAGACAGTGTGATTAAGCACCAAGAAGTAGGCATTGTATGGCAGAAATCATGCACTAGAAATGCTTTCACATGTGGAATACACATAATGAAAGAAAACATGAATTTTCCCTGACAAATAGCATGAGCCTTCCCGTGTATTCATCTGACAGACACTAGGTTAATTTCTACAGTGCAATGCAGTCCTGCAAACATGGATATAATAAGTGTCTTTACTCTTACAAATATGAGAAGTTAATTATATAATTACCATCTCATTCACTCAAACATTCTCAGCCATTATAAGGGAGAAATTACATGCAGTATATAGCATCACACATTCTGAAACAACTGCCAAAGGTAACTCTCAAGAGCGATGTACAGTTTGGTTAAGAATGGTCATGATAGGCACTCAACGAATGTTCAGAATGCACAAAGGTTTTGCCATATGCATTGAGCGTGGTTTACAGTCATAAGCATATGCAAATCATCAAATCAGACAGACAATAGACATGGTAAGAATGTTTCACTGCGGTAGACATGACAGGTTTTGAGCGGCAGTTTTAGAGTCACTGTACCGAAGTCCTGTCTTCTTTTTACATTTTCTCAAGAAAATACTCGGCCATTCGTCTCTCTCTCACTTCATCAGGTTTACACATAACATATTAAATGATTTAGGTACCTGGAGTGCAGATGACCACATCCTAAAGAATGCTTTTGGGCAAATTTTACCACTGCATCTTGAACATGTCCTTACGGGATGGAATCAAGGCTTCGACTGGCGGGCTAATTATGTATTAAGGAGCGTTACCAGCCCAAGGGTTACCCAATGAAATTGAGTCCCCACCATTCATCTACCCTCTCTCGATCTAGAATCTACGATTCTATTTTTAGTTAGGGTATCACGACGGATTACGTGGTTAACTACTGAGTATTGAGAAATGTAAATGGACTGGGGATGCGAACGTCTGAAGACATCATGCCACAGTGGCCTAATGGACAAGAAAACTAGCTCTTAAACTCACTTGTACTGATGCCGAGGTAGCGGGTTCAACTTCCTACACCTGTCAGTTGGACTAACATGCTGACTTCTCATCCTTGACTTGGGGACGTAAATGACAAGTACCTCTGAAGTCGGAGTGTGTTCGCTTGATGCACAGTGACACTTGCAAAAGGACAAGTTAATCCACACGCACACATCAGTACAGTGCACTCCAATAGTAGCGCATGTAAGTACTATGTTTGAGATCAAAGTGAGTGAAAAAAAAAAAAAAAAAGCATTCACTAGCCACAAAGTTATGAAACACATGACCTCTTTCTGTCTTAAGCAGTTATTACTTACATTATTAACATCCCAAATGAATTGGCTTTTTTTTCCTTCAAATATGTTAACTGTTTGGGTGTAAAGGAGTTAAACTAATGATACTAAAGTACAGAAGGAGATAAACTAAAACCTGTCTGAAACAGAAGGAGCTCAGAAAATATATCGTGAATAGAGGAACCAAGGAATGTATAGAGTAACTGAGAAATGTTTTGGGGTAAGCAAGTTCTGTGTAGAGTAACTGAGGCAGGCTTGGAGTAAGCAAGGAATGTATAGATAAAGCAAGGATTGCTTAGAGTAACCAAAGAATGTGTAGAGTAACCAGGGATAGTATAGAGTAACCAAGGATTGTATAGAGTAACCAAGGATTATATAGTGTAACCAAGGATTATATAGTGTAACCAAAGATTGTATAGAGTAACCAAGGACAGTATAGTGTAACCAAGGAATGTATAGAGTAACCATGCACAGTATATATGAACCAAGGATATTGTAGAATAACCAGCACAGTATATAGTAACCAAGGAATGTATAGAGTAACTAAGAAACGTATAGAGTAATCCAGGAACGTAAAGAGTAACCAAGGATGCATATATTAACCAATGAATGTATATAGTAACTAAGGAAAGCATATGGTAACCAAGGAACATATAGAGCAGAGGTTCGCACATTCGTCTGCGGGAGTCGAGGGAAATGAACGAGCTGATAAACTGGCTGGCTCTGCACCCCCTGTAGCTGGCCAGCCCATGGATCGTGCCGATGTTATTAACGCCCTTAAAGATATGGCGAGAACAGAGGACTTTGACGTCAGTGAATCCACATCGCTGTCCAGGATGAAAGACTTGGGAGAAAGAATCGGCACGGCCAAGTGCGAGAGGTACATTGAGAAAACGAGGTGCCACGTCAACCAACACAGAACTGGAACTATTAGCCACCAGACGCTGATGAATATGCTGGGGGGAGGCTCTGAGCACCTATGGACCTGTCCGGAGTGCAATGAAGATACCCCAACTGATCTGTTTGGGTGGTATCTTGTTGTCTATATGTGTTAGGGGTAGCGGGGTAGGGGTATACCCTATCAAAGGAGAAGTAAGGTGCCTCCTTCCCTCCGCTAGCCTACGGGACACCCTTGGGCAAGGTGGAGTACCCGTTTAGACCCCCCCCCCCAACAGGGTAACGTGAAGCCATGTGAGCAGGTGGTGGATTGGACTTGGGAGCAGCCGACAGATAGTTGTTGGTTATGGTTTCAAGTCAGTGACGGTGGGCAGAGGATCTCTCAGTAGAGACAATGGCTATGGTCATCCGATCAGTATGGTCACTGCCAGGAAGGAAGAATGGTAGACTTCCCTCCTTATTGATTCCCGGGCAGAGGAGGCTCGTCAGCCTTGGTTGGTATCTCTTCTAAGAGAGGGAACTCTAAATCTCAAACCTCCGCTGCCTTGCGGGTATACCCATATGGGAAAGGCTTCGGGAGTAAACCCTGAGGACAAATCCGGAGATGGAGTCCCTAAGGCAGTTCCATGTTGTAAACAACATAGTTCTGGCAACTCCTGCGACGGCACCGATGCCAAGTTGCATTGGCTACTGCCTTTCCCTTGGTCAACATCGGCGACGTGGAGAGGGGGAACCTGCTACTGGGCAACAGCTGGTTCTCCGATTTCCATTGCCCAGGCTTGTGCCCTGAAGAGGTCACTTCAGCACCGCGTAAAGCGGTGACACAACACGGGAAGCAGCATTTGCCGGTTATAAGTCTTAATGCTCGATTGGCGTAGAGCAAGGCGCCAGGGGCTACTTCCGACGGTGGGAGAGATCATCGTATCTCACTAGATAGCTACCGCCCGCCTAAGCTGGGCATCCCCCAGTCAATAAGGTGTTGTCTCGCCACGGTTCATCTGCTCCTGAGGGTGTGTGGAGCTTAGGGGAAAATCCTGACACATGGACCGCAATCTATACACCTAGCAACAAGAAAAAAAAAAAAAAAAACAACCAGCCCTAAGGCTGGGAACATGGAACGTAAGAACCATGACCCCTGGCATCTCAGACGATCTAAACGAGATTGTGGATGCCCGCAAAACTGCAGTGATAAACAACGAACTACTAAGACTGGGGATAGACATTGTCGCCCTGCAAGAGACCAGACTCCAAGAATCTGGAAGCATCAAGGAGAGGGACTTCACTTTCTACTGGCATGGCAAGCCGTGCGGAGAGACCAGGGAGCATGGAGTTGGCTTCGCTATCAGAAACAAGCTGCTCAATTCCATCATAGCACCAAGTGATGGCACTGAAAGAATATTGAAGCTCCAACTCCAGACAGAGGCAGGCCCAGTTAGTATTATAAGCGTTTACGCCCCAAAACTAACTGCAGCATCAGAATCTAAAGACAAGTTCTATGACGACCTTAGCAAAGAAGTCAGTGAAACACCAGAGAAACAACATCTTTTTATCCTGGGGGATTTCAATGCCAGGGTTGGCTCCGACCACGAATCTTGGCCTTCATGTCTAGGACAGTTTGGCGTTGGGAAGATCAATGACAATGGACAACGTCTCTTGGAATTCTGCAGCCACCATAATTTGTGCGTGACCAACACCTTCTTTGACACGAAACCTCAACACAAGGTGTCATGGAGGCACCCCAGATCAAAGAACTGGCACCAACTCGACCTGGTGCTCACTAAACGCAGCAACCTCCGCAATGTACGGCTGACTCGCAGCTATCATAGTGCTGACTGCGACACCGACCATTCACTCGTCTCCAGCAAGGTGAAGATAAAGCCCAAGAGAATCTACAGAAGCCGAACAGAAGGAAGACCACGCATTGACACCAGTGGCACCCAAAATAAAGAGAAGGTCAACAAATTCATGCAGGCTCTAGCGGATACTCTGCCCGGCCCCACAGACGGAGATTCCACCGAGAGATGGAGTCATTTTCGCGACACCATCTACAATACAGCACTATCAACATTTGGCAAGAAGCAAACTAAGTCAACCGACTGGTTTGAAGCACACTCTGAAGAGATGCTCCAAGTCCTGGAGATAAAGAGACATGCATTCTCAATGTATAAAACATCACCTTCAGAGAAAACACTGCAGGCATTGCGAACGGCCAGAAATAGAGTACAACAGATGGCAAGAAGATGTGCGAACAGGTACTGGCTACAGCTCTCTGCTCATATTCAAACTTGTGCAGACACTGGAAATATAAGAGGAATGTATGAGGGCATCAAGCAAGCTGTCGGTCCATCAAAA
Organism: Cepaea hortensis; assembly: GCA_963921405.1. Taxonomy (NCBI): domain Eukaryota; kingdom Metazoa; phylum Mollusca; class Gastropoda; order Stylommatophora; family Helicidae; genus Cepaea; species Cepaea hortensis. Next base: position 66,335,150 of record OY992878.1, on the reverse strand, counting down.
AATAAGATGGCCCCTTTACGATCAACTGAGGGGGTAATCATAAAAGATCGAGCGAAACAAATGGATCGCTGGGTAGAACACTACTCAGAGCTATACTCAGTGGATAACACTGTCAGCGAAGAAGCTCTGGAAGCCATCGATCAACAGTCCGCCATGCATGCCTTGGATAACGAACCTTGCCTCACAGAAATCAGCGAAGCACTAGACTCTCTTAAATCCGGCAAAGCACCTGGAAAAGATAGTATTCCACCTGAAATTTTAAAATGTAGCAAAGAAACAATCATCCCAGAACTGTATGCAATATTACAGCTCTGCTGGAGAGAAAAATCAATACCACAAGATATGAAAGACGCAAACATCGTTACCCTTTATAAAAACAAAGGCGACAGAAGCGACTGCAACAACTATCGCGGCATTTCCCTTCTCAGCATTACAGGCAAGATTTTTGCCAGAGTAATCCTTAAAAGATTACACATTCTTGCTGAAAGAATCTACCCCGAATCGCAGTGCGGATTTAGACCCAACAGGTCCACCATCGATATGATTTTCTCACTCCGGCAGCTCCAAGAGAAGTGCAGAGAACAGAGGAAGCCATTATATATTGCCTTCATCGACCTCACAAAGGCATTTGACCTCGTGAGCAGAAGCGGCCTTTTTAAGGTCCTTGAAAAGGTTGGATGTCCACCCACCCTTCTTAGTCTCGTGAAATCATTCCACGAAAACATGCAGGGGACCATTTTATTTGACGGCTCAACATCCCAGTCATTCAGCATCAGCAGCGGAGTAAAGCAGGGCTGCGTGCTTGCTCCTACACTCTTTGGTATTTTCTTCGCTGTTCTCTTACGGCAAGCATTTGGGACTGCCACTGAAAGCAGTCGTTGCCACAATAAGAACCATTAGAAGAAGAAAACAAAGAGCAGGAAAATACTTACCATGCGAACCAGTAAACTTAAAAAACCTTAAAGACGAGGCAGTAAGGGAAAATTATGAGAAAGAACTAACTGAACTCTTTGTAAAATTACCTACGGAAAGAAAAACAGTGGAAGAAGAATGGGAGATGTTCAAATCAAGCATTTTAAATACTGCAAAAATAACATGCGGAACCACGAAAAAACGCAAAACACGGATAAAGAAAATAACAAGTTGGTGGAACGCAGAAGTAAAGAAAGCGGTAAAAGAAAAAAAGGAAAACTATAAAAAGTGGTTGAAGAGCAAACAGGAATGTGATTACAGAGAATACAGAATAGCGAGAAGACATGTGAGTAGAATAGTAAAGAGGGAAAAACAAAAAGACTGGGAAGAGTATGGAGAAACCCTAAATAAAAACTACAAGGAGGCAACCAGAAACTTCTACAAAAAGATAAGTGCAATGCGAACCAGAGGAGAACCCTTTGACCCAACTGAAATAATTAACAGCGAAAATGGAGAACCAATAAGTGAACAAAAACAGATCCTAATAAGATGGAAGCAGTATTTCGAACAACTTCTCAACATCCCATCAGATGTCACAGGAATTCAAGAGACCTACACAGATGTCACAGAGGAACTAGAACCAGACATACTAAAAGAAGAAATTATAGAAGCCATCAGATTAGCCCCATTAAACAAATCACCAGGACAGGATGAAATACCAAATGAACTAATTAAAGCAGCAAGGGAAGTAGGAACAGCTTGGCTACATAGACTATTCAACCATGTTTGGGTAGAACAACAGACACCACGAGACTGGGGAAACGCCATAATTATCCCAATTTGGAAAAACAAAGGCAGCAAAAGAGATTGCACACAATACAGAGGCATTTCACTGTTGAGTCATACTGGGAAAATATTTTGCAAAATTCTTGAAAAAAGATTACGAACTACTTTAGAACCCCAGCTAAGCGAAACGCAGCTTGGATTTAGGAAAAAACAAAGGATGCACAGACGCCATTTTTGCTCTTAGACAACTTATAGAAAAATCAATTGAATTCAATGAAACACTCTACTTAGCCTTTGTCGACCAAGAAAAGGCATTTGATAGGGTAGATAGAAACAAGTTGTGGGAAATCCTTAAACAATATGGAGTGAGTACACATCTAACAAACCTATGTAGAAGTTTATACAACAACAGTGAATGCATAGTGAGAGCAACTGGAGAACACTCAGAACCCTTCACCATAAGATCTGGAGTACGACAAGGTTGTGTCCTGTCCCCTCTCTTGTTCATAACATATATAGACAACATATGTAAAGAAACCAGCCAAGCAGAGACAGCAAGAATACCGCATGACGAGAACACAGAAGAAGAACCATCTGCAAATCTAACCATGAGAGAACTCCTGTTTGCGGACGACCAAGCACTAATAGCAAAATCAGAAGCTGAATTACAAGACCACATGAATAGTCTAAACGAAATGTGTAGGGAACATAACATGAAAATTAGCACAAGCAAAACAGAGGTAATGACTATAACTAAAGAAGAACAAACAGCAACAATTCACTTAAACGAACATCCCTTGAAACAAGTAAAGAGCTTCAAGTACCTAGGAAGTATAATATCATCAAATGGCAGATCAGAAGACGAGATCGAAAATAGGTGCAATAAGGCAAATCAACTCATTGGACAAATGGCACCAATACTAAAGAACAAACATGTATCAATAACTACCAAGAAAGCACTTTACAACACAATCTTCCTACCAACTCTGTGCTACCAATGCCAAACCTGGACAATGACAGAAAAAGAGAAAAGAAAAATCACAACAACAGAAATGAGGTTCCTGAGAAGAATACTCAAAGTATCAAGAAGAGATAAGATCAGAAATGAAGAAATCAGGACTAAAGTGGGGGTTAAAGCTGCTCTAGATTTTATTAGAAAGCAGCAGGTCAAATGGTTTGGCCATGCAAGTAGGCTACCAGTCAACAGCATGCCACAACAAGCAATGATGTACAGACCAGATGGAAACAGAGGAAGAGGCCGACCACGTAAACGTTGGACGGAGGGAATAACAGAATCCATGGGAATGTCGATATACGAAGCCCATAACCGGGCACTCTCACGAAGTTTATACTTCACCTCGACACCGCAAGGTACAAGAGGAACATGATGAGATGAGATGAGACTGAAAGCATATACCTCCACACAAGATCTGATGGCAAACTTTTTAACCCATCAAGACTCAAGGCAAAGACCAAAATAAGATCAAGATGCGTAAGAGAACTACTTTTTGCAGATGATGCAGCACTGACTACTCATACAGCAGAAGATCTCCAAAGGCTCATAGATCGTTTTGCAGCCGCCTGCAAAGACTTTGGGCTCACCATCAGCCTAAATAAAACACAGGTGATAGAACAAGATGCTGATGCGCCTCCGTCAATCAAAATCTCTAATTACGAATTGAAGGTCATCCACGATTTTATGTATTTGGGATCGACAGTATCAGATAATCTTTCATTAGAGACAGAAATCGACAGACGCATTGGAAAGGCAGCCACAACATTTTCCAGGCTAGCTAAAAGAGTTTGGGAGAATAATAGACTAACAGAGCGTACAAAAGCTCAAGTATATAAAGCTTGTGTTGTTAGCACACTACTCTACGGGTCTGAATCCTGGACCCTGTACTCAAGACAGGAAAGGAAGTTGAATTCCTTCCACATGAGATGTCTTAGACGTATCCTGGGCATAACATCGAAAGACCACATAACAAACAAACAGGTGCTTGAAAGAGCAGATATTACCACAGTGCACACCCTTCTCAAGCAGAGACGCCTCCGGTGGTTGGGCCACGTATCTCGAATGGAGGACGAACGTATTCCCAAAGATCTCCTTTACGGAGAACTAGCCACAGGAAAGAGGCCAACCGGAAGACCCCAAATGCGATGTAGGGATGTGTGTAAACAAGACATGAAAACCATTGGAATAGATCCAGACACGTGGGAGAGAGTTGCAACAGACAGATGCTCCTGGAGAAGAGATGTACGAAACGGACTGGTGCTCTTTGAGCGCAATCAGATCCAAAAAACTGAGGAGAGACGGCACAGGCTCAAAGAGCAGTCACTTACTGCAGGACTTGCCTCGTCTTACAGACGCGGAAACTGTGACAGGGATTGTCATTCTCGAATTGGACTATACAGTCACCAGCGGTGCTGCCAGGCACCTCCCAAGCGGCACAACTCTATAGTCCTTCAGGACTGAAAGAGGCCTACTACTACTACTACTACTACTACTACTACTACTACTACTACTATATGTGTTATGAATAAGAGAAGGGACAAGAGAGGAATGTGTATGGTTAATTTCCTGTACATTTGTTGTAGCCCTAAGAGGCCAGCAAAAAATTTTAAGTTAGAACGTGAAAAGAAGCTGCTACATTAAAGTATACAAACACAATTTAAAAAATAAATGTATAACTAAATAATCTATTACAAAATGTAAGTATGTAAATATTAAACAGATTTCCTTTAAGAAATCTAAAAGAATTATATTCGTATTTAAAATATTTTATTTCCATATTAAGTTTCTTATTTCTAAAACAATATAAAAGAAGCTTAAAGTATTTAGTAATATTATCTGTAGTATTTTTATTTATATTTTTAAAATTTAAGTAATGTCCCTTGCAACAATATTAGATGTTTATGTCCCCTCCTCGTTGCTTATTTAACTGTTTTTCTTTTAGAAATCTTGTAATTCCGCAGAATGCTCGAACATAATTATTAAGTGTAGTGATCAATGTTATTATGATCTTTTAAATATGCTCTAAGCAAATAGGGAAATGAATGCACAGTTGAATTGTATGATTTATTATTATATGTTGGAAGATATCAACATTGATGGGAAAGATTTAAGAATAATAACGAATATTTACTGGAACCAAGTTGCAGCAATTGAAACAGAAAATAAAGAGGGAAGTTACGAATAGATAAAGCTAGGAGTACGACAGGACTGTCTTGCCACCAGATCTCTTTTTTCTATATAGCGAAGTAATAATGAGAGAGATCAAAGAGACGTCAGGAATACTAATCGGAGGTTACAAAATAAAAAATAATAATAATAATATACGCTATGCAGATGACACAGTATTGGTAGCTGATAATTCAACAGACCTACAACAATTGTTAGACGTTGTTTAGTTTAGTAGTTTAGTCGATGGATCAACATCACGGCACACGGGTGCAACCCATAAGTACTCCGTTCTCCTCCTAATTCAAATCTGAGCCTGGAGAAACTCAGCTCAATGCACGAACTCCGTAGCACCGGCGAGGATCCTGAAATTACTAGGGTAGATTTTTAACTCTAAATTTTTGCCCGGGCAGCGCCGTTAGGCTACTCTTTTTCGATTTCCAACTGCCAAGGGATTTTTTACGTGCGCAACAATACACACGGGCGTCCGATCTCACTACCCAGAGACCAGGGGAAATTTTATTACTAGAACCCGGGACCTCCAGCACTCTAGGCGGACACCATACCTCGAGACCACGCATCCCCCAACCAATATTGACATATTACAAGACAATGACATGGTTATGGTAATTTCTATCACACTTTAAAGTTATTTTTTATTTGAATACCCCACATATATTTACTTCAGGTATTTACTTCTCGGTCTTCCCCTTGGTCTCTTCCCTTCGATCTTGCCAGTCGTTACCAAGTTCTCTAAGTCATTTCTTCTCATAACGTGCCCAAAACATTTTGACTGTCTACGTCTAATGACTCTAATCAATTTACGATCTTCATGTGTTTCTTGAAGGACTTGTTCATTGGTTTTTCTTCTGTCCATGGTATTCTTTGCATTTTCCTCACAAACCACATTTCCACAGCCATCAGCTGTTTTTCAGCTTGACTGCTTATTGTTCATTATAATTGTTCACTATATATGTGTGTGCGTGTGGGAGCGAGCGAGAGAGAGAGAGAGAGAGAGAGAGAGAGAGAGAGAGAGAGAGAGAGAGAGTGGGTGTCAGAGAGAGGGAGTGAGTGAATGCGTGTGTGCATGCGTGTGTGTGGAGAGAGTGATTGAGCGAGAAATGGTGGGGGAATGTGTCAGTGCATGCATTCGTACGTGTATGTGTGAGAGTGAGTGAGGGAGTGTGTGCGTGCGTGCATGCGTTCATGTGTACGTGTATGTGTGAGAGAGTGTGATTGAGAGAGTGAGTGTGTGTGTGTGTGTGTAGGATTGTGTGTTAGAGAGTGAGACAGTGGGAGAGTTGATGTGTTAGTGTGTGTGAGCGCGCGCATGCGTGTGAGTGTGTGTATATGAAAGAATACAGAGAGAGAGAGAGAGAGAGAGAGAGAGAGAGAGAGAGAGAGAGAGCTGAGCAGATGCATGTCATGTAACACGCATGTTATGTAACACGCGAATGCATATGTTTGTGTATTCTCATCTGTCATATTATGCAGTTAAATACCATTTGATTTTATCATGTATAATCTAAACTTATGTTCATTACTGTAGTTTGAGTGAGAGAGTGAGTGAGTGTGAATGAGAGACAGAATGAGTGAGCGTGAGAGTGAATGAGTGAGAGTGAATGAGTGAGCGTGAGAGTGAATGAGTGAGCGGGAGAGTGAATGATTGAGCGTGAGAGTGAATGAGTGAGCGGGAGAGTGAATGAGTGAGAGTGAATGAGTGAGCGGGAGAGTGAATGAGTGAGAGTGAATGAGTTAGTGTGAATGAGAGACAGAATGAGTGAGCGTGAGAGTGAATGAGTGAGAGTGAATGAGTGAGCGTGAGAGTGAATGAGTGAGCGGGAGAGTGAATGATTGAGCGTGAGAGTGAATGAGTGAGCGGGAGAGTGAATGAGTGAGAGTGAATGAGTGAGCGGGAGAGTGAATGAGTGAGAGTGAATGAGTGAGCGTGAGGGTGAATGAGTGAGCGGGTGAGTGAATGAGTGAGCGTGAGAGCGAATGAGTGAGCGGGAGAGTGAATGAGTGAGAGTGTCTGTGTGTGTGAGTGAATGAGTGAGAGTGAATGAGTGAGCGTGAGAGTGAATGAGTGAGCGTGAGAGTGAATGAGTGAGCGGGAGAGTGAATGAGTGAGCGGGAGAGTGAATGAGTGAGCGGGAGAGTGAATGAGTGAGCGGGAGAGTGAATGAGTGAGCGGGAGAGTGAATGAGTGAGCATGAGAGTGAGCGGGAGAGTAAATGATTGAGCGGGAGAGTGAATGAGTGAGCGTGAGAGTGAATGAGTGAGAGTGAATGAGTGAGAGTGAATGAGTGAGAGTGAATGAGTGAGCGTGAGAGTGAATGAGTGAGAGTGAATGAGTGAGCGTGAGAAGGAATGAGTGAGCGTGAGAGTGAATGAGTGAGCGTGAGAGTGAATCAGTGAGCGTTAGAGTGAATGAGTGAGCGTGAGAGTAAATGAGTGAGTGTGAGAGTGAATGAGTGAGCGGCAGAGTGAATGAGTGAGCGGGACAGTGAATGAGTGAGCGTGAGAGTGAATGAGCGAGCGTGAGAGTGAATGATTGAACGGGAGAGTGAATGAGTGAGTGGGAGAGTGAATGAGTGAGCGGGAGAGTGAATGAGTGAGCGGGAGAGTGAATGAGTGAGCGGGAGAGTGAATGAGTGAGCGGGAGAGACAGAATGAGTGAGCGTGAGAGTGAATGAGTGAGCGGGAGAGTGAATGAGTGAGCGTGAGAGTAAATGAGTGAGCGGGAGAATGAATGAGTGAGCGGAAGAGTGAATGAGTGAGAGTGAATGAGTGAGAGTGAATGAGTGAGCGTGAGAGTGAATGAGTGAGCGGGAGAGTGAATGAGTGAGCGGGAGAGTGAATGAGTGAGCGTTAGAGTGAATGAGTGAGCGTGAGAGTGAATGAGTGAGCGGGAGAGTTAATGAGTGAGCGTGAGAGTAAATGAGTGAGCGTGAGAGTGAATGAGTGAGCGGGAGAGTGAATTAGTGAGAGTGAGAGTGAATGAGAGAGAAAGAGAGTGTGTGTGTGTGTGAGAGAGAGAGCTTACGCATGCGTGTGAGTGTGTGTATATGAAAGAATACAGAGAGAGAGAGAGAAAGAGTGTGTGAGAGAGAGAGAGAGCTGAGCAGATGCATGTCATGTAACACGCATGTTATGTAACACGCGAATCCATATGTTTGTGTATTCTCATCTGTCATATTATAAGTTAAATACCATTTGATTTTATCATGTATAATCTAAACTTATGTTCATTACTATAGTTTGAGTGAGAGAGTGAGTTAGTGTGAATGAGAGACAGAATGAGTGAGCGTGAGAGTGAATGAGTGAGCGTGAGAGTGAATGAGTGAGCGTGAGAGTGAATGAGTGAGCGTGAGAGTGAATGAGTGAGAGTGAATGAGTGAGCGGGAGAGTGAATGATTGAGCGTGAGAGTGAATGAGTGAGCGGGAGAGTGAATGAGTGAGAGTGAATGAGTGAGCGGGAGAGTGAATGAGTGAGCGTGAGAGTGAATGAGTAAGCGTGAGGGTGAATGAGTGAGCGTGAGAGTGAATGAGTGAGAGTGTCTGTGTGTGGGAGTGAATGAGTGAGAGTGAATGAGTGAGCGTGAGAGTGAATGAGTGAGCGTGAGAGTGAATGAGTGAGCGTGAGAGTGAATGAGTGAGCGGGAGAGTGAATGAGTGAGCGGGAGAGTGAATGAGTGAGCGGGAGAGTGAATGAGTGAGCGGGAGAGTGAATGAGTGAGCGGAAGAGTGAATGAGTGAGCGGGAGAGTGAATTAGTGAGAGTGAATGAGTGAGCGGGAGAGTGAATGATTGAGCGGGAGAGTGAATGAGTGAGCGGGAGAGTGAATGAGTGAGCGTGAGAGTGAATGAGTGAGTGTGAGAGTGAATGAGTGAGCGTGAGAGTGATTGAGTGAGCGTGAGAGTGAATGAGTGAGAGTGAATGAGTGAGCGTGAGAAGGAATGAGTGAGCGGGAGAGTGAATGAGTGAGCGGGAGAGTGAATGAGTGAGCGGAAGAGTGAATGAGTGAGCGGGAGTGTGAATTAGTGAGAGTGAATGAGTGAGCGGGAGAGTGAATGATTGAGCGGGAGAGTGAATGAGTGAGCGGGAGAGTGAATGAGTGAGCGTGAGAGTGAATGAGTGAGTGTGAGAGTGAATGAGTGAGCGTGAGAGTGATTGAGTGAGCGTGAGAGTGAATGAGTGAGAGTGTCTGTGTGTGGGAGTGAATGAGTGAGAGTGAATGAGTGAGCGTGAGAGTGAATGAGTGAGCGTGAGAGTGAATGAGTGAGCGGGAGAGTGAATGAGTGAGCGGGAGAGTGAATGAGTGAGCGGGAGAGTGAATGAGTGAGCGAGAGAGTGAATGAGTGAGCGGAAGAGTGAATGAGTGAGCGGGAGAGTGAATTAGTGAGAGTGAATGAGTGAGCGGGAGAGTGAATGATTGAGCGGGAGAGTGAATGAGTGAGCGGGAGAGTGAATGAGTGAGCGTGAGAGTGAATGAGTGAGTGTGAGAGTGAATGAGTGAGCGTGAGAGTGATTGAGTGAGCGTGAGAGTGAATGAGTGAGAGTGAATGAGTGAGCGTGAGAAGAAATGAGTGAGCGGGAGAGTGAATGAGTGAGCGGGAGAGTGAATGAGTGAGCGGAAGAGTGAATGAGTGAGCGGGAGAGTAAATTAGTGAGAGTGAATGAGTGAGCGGGAGAGTGAATGATTGAGCGGGAGAGTGAATGAGTGAGCGGGAGAGTGAATGAGTGAGCGTGAGAGTGAATGAGTGAGTGTGAGAGTGAATGAGTGAGCGGGAGAGTGAATGAGTGAGCGGGAGAGTGAATGATTGAACGGGAGAGTGAATGAGTGAGCGGGAGAGTGAATGAGTGATCGGGAGAGACAGAATGAGTGAGCGTGAGAAGGAATGAGTGAGCGTGAGAGTGAATGAGTGGGCGTGTGAGTAAATGAGTGAGCGTGAGAGTGAATGAGTAAGCGGCAGAGTGAATGAGTGAGCGGGACAGTGAATGAGTGAGCGTGAGAGTGAATGAGTGAGCATGAGAGTGAATGAGTGAGAGTGAATGAGTGAGCGGGGGAGTGAATGAGTGAGCGGGAGAGTGAATGATTGAACGGGAGAGTGAATGAGTGAGCGGGAGAGTGAATGAGTGATCGGGAGAGACAGAATGAGTGAGCGTGAGAGTGAATGAGTGAGCGGGAGAGTGAATGAGTGAGCGGGAGAGTGAATGAGTGAGCGGGAGAGTGAATGAGTGAACGGGAGAGTGAATGAGTGAGCGGGAGAGTGAATGAGTGAGAGTGTGTGTGTGTGAGTGAATGAGTGAGAGTGAGAGTGAATGAGAGAGAGAGAGAGAGAGAGAGAGAGAGAGAGAGAGTGTGTGTGGTGTGTGTGTGTGTGTGTGTGTGTGTGTGTGTGTGTGGGACGCGCTGGCATCACTACTTTTACGTCACATACTTTTTATGTACACATTTTTCTCCATGTTTAGCCTTGTTTATGTTTACAACATTCATTTCACAATGTTTATTTTTCTTCCTATGTAAATGTATAATGCTCTTGATGAACGAAAGACGAGTGATTGGAAGGGCCGAATGTAAGACGGGCCTGCGCGCCCAATTTGTGACCCTAATAAAGTTGATTTGATTTGATTTGATTTGATTGTACACGCTTCACATCCATACAGACGTATAGGTTCAATGTAGCACTTCAACACTCTTTTTCTCGTTTCAATTGATATCTTTTTATTGGTTAGTGTATGTTTTTCATCTTGCAAAAGGCTACCTTCGCAATGGCAATTCTTGTTCTAATCTCCTCAAAGCATCTCCCATCAGATGTTATCACTGTGCCGAGATAACTGTATCGATTCACTTGCTTAAGAATATGCCCAGTTACTCGTATATCACATTGTGGTATTTCCTTCTTCCCAGTGACGACCATAATCTGTGTCTTCTTAATATTTATTTCTAACCCTAGTTGTTCCGCATAGATCAATTCGTGTGTTGACTCCCGTCATTGCCATGACATAACACTGTCAAGAATCTTCTCCCGCTGTCTTCCTCTGCCTCTCTTTCAGCAAATTTTTCCGGTTGTTGCACTTTTTGTCTCCTCATAATGTGGCCAAAACGATGACTGCCTCTTTCTGCTGTTTGTGATAAGTTTCTTTGCGACTTAGCTTCCCTCAAAATGTCCAGATTGCTCATTTTGGCTGTCCAAATAATTTTCAGTATTATTCTATAAAACCACATCTCGAAGGCTTCTTGGGATTTTTTCGCCTGTTTACTAATTGTTCAGGATTCGCAGCCGTATGTTAAAATGGTTTTATGCAACATGCAAGCACTCTTTTTCTACTGTTCTTTATCTCAGTGATGCATCTTCCATCTGATGTTATCCATGTGCCTAGATATCTGAATTTCATAGAAATATGTAATTAAGTAATTCCGAAAATGAATGCAGAGTATAAGCTTCTGACCAGTAGTGCGGCACAGCCCTGGACATTCACGGTGGTCAGCGTGGCCGAATGGACAAGAAAACTAGCTCTTAAACTCAGTTGTACTGATGTCGAGGTAACGGGTTCAACTCCCTACACCGGTCAGTTGGACTAACATGCTGACTTCTCATCCTTGACTTGGGGACGTAAATGACAAGTACCTCTGAAGTCGGAGTGTGTTCGCTTGATGCACAGTGACACTTGCAAAATGACAAGTTAATCCACACGCACACATCAGTACAGTGCACTCCAATAGTAGCGCATGTACGTACTATGGTTGAGGTCAAAGTGAGTGAAAAAAACAAAAACAAAAAGCATTCACTAGCCACAAAGTTATGAAACACATGACCTCTTTCTGTCTTCAGCAGTTATTACTTACATTATTAACATCCCAAATGAATTGGCTTTGTTTTTTCAAACATGTTAACTGTTTGGATGTAAAGGAGTTAAACTAATGATACTAAAGTACAGAAGGAGATAAACTAAAACCTGTCTGAAACAGAAGGAGCTCAGAAAATATATCGTGAATAGAGGAACCAAGGAATGTATAGAGTAACTGAGAAATGTTTGGGGGTAGACAGGTTCTGTGTAGAGTAACTGAAGCATGCTTGGGGTAAGCAAGGAATGTATAGATAAAGCAAGGATTGCATAGAGTAACCAAAGAATGTATAGAGTAACCAAGGATAGTTTAGAGTAACCAAGGATTGTATAGAGTAACCAAGAATTGTATAGTGTAACCAAGGATAGTATAGTGTAACAAAAGATATTATAGAGTAACCAAGGATTATATAGTGTAACCAAGGATTATATAGTGTAACCAAGGATTATATAGTGTAACCAACGATAGTATAGTGTAACAAAAGATGTTATAGAGTAACCAAGGATTATATAGAGTAACCAAGGATTATATAGTGTAACCAAAGATAGTATAGAGTAACCAAGGACAGTATAGTGTAACCAAGGAATATATAGAGTAACCATGCACAGTATATATGAACCAAGGGTATTGCAGAATAACCAGCACAGTATATAGTAACCAAGGAATGTATAGAGTAACTAAGAAACGTATAGAGTAATCCAGGAACGTAAAGAGTAACCAAGGATGCATATATTAACCAATGAATGTATATAGTAACTAAGGAAAGCATATGGTAACCAAGGAACATATAGAGCAGAGGTTCGCACATTTGTCTGCGGGAGTCGAGGGAAATGAACGAGCTGATAAACTGGCTGGCTCTGCACCCCCTGTAGCTGGCCAGCCCATGGATCGCGCAGATGTTATTAACGCCCTTAAAGATATGGCGAGAACAGAGGACTTTGACGTCAGTGAATCCACATTAGCTATCCAGGATGAAAGACTTGGGAGTAAGAATCGGCACGGCCAAGCGCGAGAGGTACATTGAGAAAACGAGGTGCCTCGTCAACCAACACAGAACTGGCACTATTAGCCACCGGACGCTGATGAATATGCTGGGGGGGGGGGGGGGGGGGAGGATCTGAGCACCTATGGACCTGTCCGGAGTGCAATGAAGATACCCCAACTGATCTGTTTGGGTGGTATCTTGTTGTCTATATGTGTTATGAATAAGAGAAGGGACAAGAGAGGAATGTGTATAGTTAATTTCCTGTACATTTGTTGTAGCCCTAAGAGGCCAGCAAAAAATTTTAAATCAGATTGTTCAAAAGTATTATTAAAAGTATACAAACACTGTTTAAAAAATAAATGTTAGTTAGTTAGTTAGTTAGTCGCGGTTCCAACTTCACAGCAACGGTTCATCCCCATTATGCTCTGTTCCTGTGCCAGTGAATATCACACAAAACGCTCCCCACTGCCCAATGTGAAAAGTGGAAAAGACACGTGTCTCGACAAACAACAGCCCGCACAGATACACTGTGCATAATGCCGCCGCCAGAATGTCAACACAATAGTCCCCCACGAAACATCCAGTTCATCTCTGATGGAATTTTCAGTCATTTTCCCATCTGGATGTTTCCTAGATGTTCACCTACACAGTCCACGAAAATACAATAGTGGCATTCAACCAGAAGCCCAGCAACCACGCATTTCTGCATATGGCAAAAACTGGTCAACTCTGGGACACAGCCAGCTGCCATCGCTCTGAACATGCAGTCACGTTCCAAAAAACCTCGGGCAGAATCAAAAGCATTTCACATGAAACTCACAGCTCACAGTGTCGCGCCACGCACTCACTCAGTAGCAGGGCGACGGAACCATCAAGCCTCCTTAGTCGCCTCTTACGACATGCATGGTAGGCTACAGTGTTGTTATTCTTTGCTTCCCTTTTGGGCCCCGGCAACACACGGGAGAAAAAATAAATGTATAACTAAATAATCTAATATAAAATGTAAGTATATAAATGTTAAACAGATTTTCTTTAAGAAATCTAAAAGAATTATATTCGTATTTAAAATATTTTATTTCCATATTAATTTTCTTATTTTTAAAAGAATATATTAGAAGCTTAAAGTTATTTAGTAATATTATCTGTAGTATTTTTATTTATATTTTTAAAATTTAAGTAATGTCCCTTGCAACAATATTAGATGTTGATGTCCCCTCCTCGTTGCTTATTTAACTGTTTTTCTTTTAGAAATCTTGTAATTCCGCAGAATGCTCCAACATAATTATTAAGTGTAGTGATCAATGTTATTATGATCTTTTAAATATGCTCTAAGCAACTAGGGAAATGAATGCACAGTTGAATTGTATGATTTATTATTATATGTTGGTAGATATCAACATTGATGGGAAAGATTTAAGAATAATAACGAATAATTACTGGAACCAAGTAGCAGCAATTGAAACAGAAAATAAAGAGGGAAGTTACGAATAGATAAAGCTAGGAGTACGACAGGACTGTCTTGTCACCAGATCTCTTCTTCCTATATAGCGAAGTAATAATGAGAGAGATTAAAGAGACGTCAGGAATACTAATCGGATGTTACAATATAAAAAAATAATAATAATAATATACGCTATGCAGATGGCACAGTATTGGTAGCGGATAATTCAACAGACCTACAACAATTGTTAGACATTGTTTAGTTTAGTAGTTTAGTCGATGGATCAACATCACAGCACACGGGTGCAACCCATAAGTACTCCGTTCTCCTCCTAATTCAAATTTGAGTCTGGAGAAACTCAGCTCAGTGCACGAACTCCGTAGCACCGGAGAGGATCCTGAAAATACTAGGGTAGATTTTTAACTCTAAATTTTTGCCCGGGCAGCGCCGTTAGGCTACTCTTTTTCGATTTCCAACTGCCAAGAGATATTTTACGTGCGCAACAATACACACGGGCGTCCGATCTCACTACCCAGAGACCAGGGGGAATTTTATTACTAGAACCCGGGACCTCCAGCACTCTAGGCGGACACCATAGCTCGAGACCAAGCAGCCCCCAACCAATATTGACATATTACAAGACAATGACATGGTTATGGTAATTTCTATTACACTTTTAAGTTTTTTTTATTTGAATCCCCCACATATATTTACTTCAGGTATTTACTTCTCGGTCTTCCCCTTGGTCTCTTCCCTTCGATCTTGCCAGTCGTTACCAAGTTCTCTAAGTCATTTCTTCTCATAACGTGCCCAAAACATTTTGACTGTCTACGTCTAATGACTCTAATCAATTTACGATCTTCATTTGTTTCTTGAAGGACTTGTTCACTGGTTTTTCTTCTGTCCATGGTATTCTTTGCATTTTCCTCAGAAACCAAATTTCCACAGCCATCAGCTGTTTTTCAGCTTGACTGCTTATTGTCCACGCTTCACATCCATACAGACGTATAGGTTCTATGTAGCACTTCAACAAGGGAAGCAAAAAATAGCAACACTGTAGCCTACCACGCATGTCGTAAGAGGCGACTAAGGAGGCTTGATGGTTCCGTCACCCTGCTACTGAGTGAGTGCGTGGTGCGACACTGTGAGCTGTGACTTTCATGTGAAATGCTTTTGAATCTGCCCGAGGTATTTTGGAACATGACTGCATGTTCGGAACGATTGCAGATGGTTATGTCCCAGAGTTGACCGGTTTTTGCCTTATGCAGAAATGCGTGGCTGCTGGGCTTCTGGTTGACTGCCACTGCCATCGACGATGAACTGTATTTCGTGGACTGTGTGGGTGAACATCTAGGAAACATCCAGATGGGAAAATGACTGCCGATTCCATCAGAAATGAACTGGGTGTTTTGTGGGGGACTATTGTGTTGACAGTCTGGCGGCGGTGGCATTATGCACAGTGTATCTGTGTGGGCTGTTGTTTGTCGAGACTCCTGTCTTTTCCACTTTTCACATTGGGCAGTGGGGAGTGTTTTGTGTGATATTCACTGGCACAAGAATGGAGCATAATGGGGATGATCCGTTGCTGTGAAGTTGGAACCGCAACTAACTAACAAACTAACTAACTTCAACACTCTTTTTCTCGTTTCAATTGATATCTTTTTATTGGTCAGTGTATGTTTTTCATCTTGCAAAAGGCTACCTTCGCAATGGCAATTCTTGTTATAATCTCTTCAAAGCATCTCCCATCAGATGTTATCACTGTGCCGAGATAACTGTATCGATTCACTTGCTTAAGAATATGCCCAGTTAATCGTATATCACATTGTGGTATTTCTTTCTTTCCAGTGACGACCATAATCTGTGTCTTCTTAATATTTATTTCTAACCCTAGTTGTTCCGTATGGATCAATTCGTGTGTTGACTGACTCCCGTCATTGCCATGACATAACACTGTCAAGAATCTTCTACCGCTGTCTTCCTCTGCCTCTCTTTCAGCAAATTTTTCCGGTTGTTGCACATTTTGTCTCCTCATAATGTGGCCAAAACGATGACTGCCTCTTTCTGCTGTTTGTGATAAGTTGTCTTTGCGACTTAGCTTCCCTCAAAATGTCCAGATTGCTCATTTTGGCTGTCCAAATAATTTTCAGCATTATTCTATAAAACCACATCTCGAAGGCTTCTTGGGATTTTTTCGCCTGTTTACTAATTGTTCAGGATTCGCAGCCGTATGTTAAAATTGGTTTTATGCAACATGCAAGAACTCTTTTTCTACTGTTCTTTATCTCAGTGATGCATCTTCCATCTGATGTTATCCATGTGCCTAGATATCCGAATTTCATAGAAATATGTAATTAAGTAATTCCGAAAATGAATGCAGAGTATAAGCTTCTGACCAGTAGTGCGGCACAGCCCTGGACATTCACGGAGGTCAGTGTGGCCGAATGGACAAGAAAACTAGCTCTTAAACTCAGTTGTACTGATGCCGAGGTAGCGGGTTCAACTCCCTACACCTGTCAGTTGGACTAACATGCTGACTTCTCATCCTTGACTTGGGGACGTAAATGACAAGTACCTCTGAAGTCGGACTGTGTTCGCTTGATGCAGAGTGACACTTGCAAAAGGACAAGTTAATCCACACGCACACATCAGTACAGTGCACTCCAATAGTAGCGCATGTACGTACCATGTTTGAGGTCAAAGTGAGTGGAAAAAAAACAAAAACAAAAAGCATTCACTAGCCACAAAGTTATGAAACACATGACCTCTTTCTGTCTTAAGCAGTTATTACTTACATTATTAACATCCCAAATGAATTGGCTTTGTTTTTTCAAACATGTTAACTGTTTGGGTGTAAAGGAGTTAAACTAATGATACTAAAGTACAGAAGGAGATAAACTAAAACCTGTCTGAAACAGAAGGAGCTCAGAAAATATATCGTGAATAAAGAAACCAAGGAATGTACAGAGTAACTGAGAAATGTTTGGGGGTAAGAAAGTTCTGTGTAGAGTAACTGAGGCATGCTTGGGGTAAGCAAGGAATGTATAGATAAAGCGAGGATTGCATAGAGTAACCAAAGAATGTATAGAGTAACCAAGGATAGTATAGAGTAACCAAGGATAGTTTAGAGTAACCAAGGATTGTATAGAGTAACCAAGAATTGTATAGTGTAACCAAGGATAGTATAGTGTAACAAAAGATATTATAGAGTAACCAAGGATTATATAGTGTAACCAAGGATTATATAGTGTAACCAAGGATTATATAGTGTAACCAACGATAGTATAGTGTAACAAAAGATGTTATAGAGTAACCAAGGATTATATAGAGTAACCAAGGATTATATAGTGTAACCAAAGATAGTATAGAGTAACCAAGGACAGTATAGTGTAACCAAGGAATATATAGAGTAACCATGCACAGTATATATGAACCAAGGATATTGCAGAATAACCAGCACAGTATATAGTAACCAAGGAATGTATAGAGTAACTAAGAAACGTATAGAGTAATCCAGGAACGTAAAGAGTAACCAAGGATGCATATATTAACCAATGAATGTATATAGTAACTAAGGAAAGCATATGGTAACCAAGGAACATATAGAGCAGAGGTTCGCACATTTGTCTGCGGGAGTCGAGGGAAATGAACGAGCTGATAAACTGGCTGGCTCTGCACCCCCTGTAGCTGGCCAGCCCATGGATCGCGCAGATGTTATTAACGCCCTTAAAGATATGGCGAGAACAGAGGACTTTGACGTCAGTGAATCCACATTAGCTATCCAGGATGAAAGACTTGGGAGTAAGAATCGGCACGGCCAAGCGCGAGAGGTACATTGAGAAAACGAGGTGCCTCGTCAACCAACACAGAACTGGCACTATTAGCCACCGGACGCTGATGAATATGCTGGGGGGGGGGGGGGGGGAGGATCTGAGCACCTATGGACCTGTCCGGAGTGCAATGAAGATACCCCAACTGATCTGTTTGGGTGGTATCTTGTTGTCTATATGTGTTATGAATAAGAGAAGGGACAAGAGAGGAATGTGTATAGTTAATTTCCTGTACATTTGTTGTAGCCCTAAGAGGCCAGCAAAAAATTTTAAATCAGATTGTTCAAAAGTATTATTAAAAGTATACAAACACTGTTTAAAAAATAAATGTTAGTTAGTTAGTTAGTTAGTCGCGGTTCCAACTTCACAGCAACGGTTCATCCCCATTATGCTCTGTTCCTGTGCCAGTGAATATCACACAAAACGCTCCCCACTGCCCAATGTGAAAAGTGGAAAAGACAAGTGTCTCGACAAACAACAGCCCGCACAGATACACTGTGCATAATGCCGCCGCCAGAATGTCAACACAATAGTCCCCCACGAAACATCCAGTTCATCTCTGATGGAATTTTCAGTCATTTTCCCATCTGGATGTTTCCTAGATGTTCACCTACACAGTCCACGAAAATACAATAGTGGCATTCAACCAGAAGCCCAGCAACCACGCATTTCTGCATATGACAAAAACTGGTCAACTCTGGGACACAGCCAGCTGCCATCGCTCTGAACATGCAGTCACGTTCCAAAAAACCTCGGGCAGAATCAAAAGCATTTCACATGAAACTCACAGCTCACAGTGTCGCGCCACGCACTCACTCAGTAGCAGGGCGACGGAACCATCAAGCCTCCTTAGTCGCCTCTTACGACATGCATGGTAGGCTACAGTGTTGTTATTCTTTGCTTCCCTTTTGGGCCCCGGCAACACACGGGAGAAAAAATAAATGTATAACTAAATAATCTAATATAAAATGTAAGTATATAAATGTTAAACAGATTTTCTTTAAGAAATCTAAAAGAATTATATTCGTATTTAAAATATTTTATTTCCATATTAATTTTCTTATTTTTAAAAGAATATATTAGAAGCTTAAAGTTATTTAGTAATATTATCTGTAGTATTTTTATTTATATTTTTAAAATTTAAGTAATGTCCCTTGCAACAATATTAGATGTTGATGTCCCCTCCTCGATGCTTATTTAACTGTTTTTCTTTTAGAAATCTTGTAATTCCGCAGAATGCTCCAACATAATTATTAAGTGTAGTGATCAATGTTATTATGATCTTTTAAATATGCTCTAAGCAACTAGGGAAATGAATGCACAGTTGAATTGTATGATTTATTATTATATGTTGGTAGATATCAACATTGATGGGAGAGATTTAAGAATAATAACGAATAATTACTGGAACCAAGTAGCAGCAATTGAAACAGAAAATAAAGAGGGAAGTTACGAATAGATAAAGCTAGGAGTACGACAGGACTGTCTTGTCACCAGATCTCTTCTTCCTATATAGCGAAGTAATAATGAGAGAGATTAAAGAGACGTCAGGAATACTAATCGGATGTTACAATATAAAAAAATAATAATAATAATATACGCTATGCAGATGGCACAGTATTGGTAGCGGATAATTCAACAGACCTATAACAATTGTTAGACATTGTTTAGTTTAGTAGTTTAGTCGATGGATCAACATCACAGCACACGGGTGCAACCCATAAGTACTCCGTTCTCCTCCTAATTCAAATTTGAGTCTGGAGAAACTCAGCTCAGTGCACGAACTCCGTAGCACCGGCGAGGATCCTGAAAATACTAGGGTAGATTTTTAACTCTAAATTTTTGCCCGGGCAGCGCCGTTAGGCTACTCTTTTTCGATTTCCAACTGCCAAGAGATATTTTACGTGCGCAACAATACACACGGGCGTCCGATCTCACTACCCAGAGACCAGGGGGAATTTTATTACTAGAACCCGGGACCTCCAGCACTCTAGGCGGACACCATAGCTCGAGACCAAGCAGCCCCCAACCAATATTGACATATTACAAGACAATGACATGGTTATGGTAATTTCTATTACACTTTTAAGTTTTTTTTATTTGAATCCCCCACATATATTTACTTCAGGTATTTACTTCTCGGTCTTCCCCTTGGTCTCTTCCCTTCGATCTTGCCAGTCGTTACCAAGTTCTCTAAGTCATTTCTTCTCATAACGTGCCCAAAACATTTTGACTGTCTACGTCTAATGACTCTAATCAATTTACGATCTTCATTTGTTTCTTGAAGGACTTGTTCACTGGTTTTTCTTCTGTCCATGGTATTCTTTGCATTTTCCTCAGAAACCAAATTTCCACAGCCATCAGCTGTTTTTCAGCTTGACTGCTTATTGTCCACGCTTCACATCCATACAGACGTATAGGTTCTATGTAGCACTTCAACAAGGGAAGCAAAGAATAGCAACACTGTAGCCTACCACGCATGTCGTAAGAGGCGACTAAGGAGGCTTGATGGTTCCGTCACCCTGCTACTGAGTGAGTGCGTGGTGCGACACTGTGAGCTGTGACTTTCATGTGAAATACTTTTGAATCTGCCCGAGGTATTTTGGAACATGACTGCATGTTCGGAACGATTGCAGATGGTTATGTCCCAGAGTTGACCGGTTTTTGCCTTATGCAGAAATGTGTGGCTGCTGGGCTTCTGGTTGACTGCCACTGCCATCGACGATGAACTGTATTTCGTGGACTGTGTGGGTGAACATCTAGGAAACATCCAGATGGGAAAATGACTGCCGATTCCATCAGAAATGAACTGGGTGTTTTGTGGGGGACTATTGTGTTGACAGTCTGGCGGCGGTGGCATTATGCACAGTGTATCTGTGTGGGCTGTTGTTTGTCGAGACTCCTGTCTTTTCCACTTTTCACATTGGGCAGTGGGGAGTGTTTTGTGTGATATTCACTGGCACAAGAATGGAGCATAATGGGGATGATCCGTTGCTGTGAAGTTGGAACCGCAACTAACTAACAAACTAACTAACTTCAACACTCTTTTTCTCGTTTCAATTGATATCTTTTTATTGGTCAGTGTATGTTTTTCATCTTGCAAAAGGCTACCTTCGCAATGGCAATTCTTGTTATAATCTCTTCAAAGCATCTCCCATCAGATGTTATCACTGTGCCGAGATAACTGTATCGATTCACTTGCTTAAGAATATGCCCAGTTAATCGTATATCACATTGTGGTATTTCTTTCTTCCCAGTGACGACCATAATCTGTGTCTTCTTAATATTTATTTCTAACCCTAGTTGTTCCGTATGGATCAATTCGTGTGTTGACTGACTCCCGTCATTGCCATGACATAACACTGTCAAGAATCTTCTCCCGCTGTCTTCCTCTGCCTCTCTTTCAGCAAATTTTTCCGGTTGTTGCACATTTTGTCTCCTCATAATGTGGCCAAAACGATGACTGCCTCTTTCTGCTGTTTGTGATAAGTTGTCTTTGCGACTTAGCTTCCCTCAAAATGTCCAGATTGCTCATTTTGGCTGTCCAAATAATTTTCAGCATTATTCTATAAAACCACATCTCGAAGGCTTCTTGGGATTTTTTCGCCTGTTTACTAATTGTTCAGGATTCGCAGCCGTATGTTAAAATTGGTTTTATGCAACATGCAAGAACTCTTTTTCTACTGTTCTTTATCTCAGTGATGCATCTTCCATCTGATGTTATCCATGTGCCTAGATATCCGAATTTCATAGAAATATGTAATTAAGTAATTCCGAAAATGAATGCAGAGTATAAGCTTCTGACCAGTAGTGCGGCACAGCCCTGGACATTCACGGAGGTCAGTGTGGCCGAATGGACAAGAAAACTAGCTCTTAAACTCAGTTGTACTGATGCCGAGGTAGCGGGTTCAACTCCCTACACCTGTCAGTTGGACTAACATGCTGACTTCTCATCCTTGACTTGGGGACGTAAATGACAAGTACCTCTGAAGTCGGACTGTGTTCGCTTGATGCAGAGTGACACTTGCAAAAGGACAAGTTAATCCACACGCACACATCAGTACAGTGCACTCCAATAGTAGCGCATGTACGTACCATGTTTGAGGTCAAAGTGAGTGGAAAAAAAACAAAAACAAAAAGCATTCACTAGCCACAAAGTTATGAAACACATGACCTCTTTCTGTCTTAAGCAGTTATTACTTACATTATTAACATCCCAAATGAATTGGCTTTGTTTTTTCAAACATGTTAACTGTTTGGGTGTAAAGGAGTTAAACTAATGATACTAAAGTACAGAAGGAGATAAACTAAAACCTGTCTGAAACAGAAGGAGCTCAGAAAATATATCGTGAATAAAGAAACCAAGGAATGTACAGAGTAACTGAGAAATGTTTGGGGGTAAGAAAGTTCTGTGTAGAGTAACTGAGGCATGCTTGGGGTAAGCAAGGAATGTATAGATAAAGCGAGGATTGCATAGAGTAACCAAAGAATGTATAGAGTAACCAAGGATAGTATAGAGTAACCAAGGATAGTTTAGAGTAACCAAGGATTGTATAGAGTAACCAAGAATTGTATAGTGTAACCAAGGATAGTATAGTGTAACAAAAGATATTATAGAGTAACCAAGGATTATATAGTGTAACCAAGGATTATATAGTGTAACCAAGGATTATATAGTGTAACCAACGATAGTATAGTGTAACAAAAGATGTTATAGAGTAACCAAGGATTATATAGAGTAACCAAGGATTATATAGTGTAACCAAAGATAGTATAGAGTAACCAAGGACAGTATAGTGTAACCAAGGAATATATAGAGTAACCATGCACAGTATATATGAACCAAGGATATTGCAGAATAACCAGCACAGTATATAGTAACCAAGGAATGTATAGAGTAACTAAGAAACGTATAGAGTAATCCAGGAACGTAAAGAGTAACCAAGGATGCATATATTAACCAATGAATGTATATAGTAACTAAGGAAAGCATATGGTAACCAAGGAACATATAGAGCAGAGGTTCGCACATTTGTCTGCGGGAGTCGAGGGAAATGAACGAGCTGATAAACTGGCTGGCTCTGCACCCCCTGTAGCTGGCCAGCCCATGGATCGCGCAGATGTTATTAACGCCCTTAAAGATATGGCGAGAACAGAGGACTTTGACGTCAGTGAATCCACATTAGCTATCCAGGATGAAAGACTTGGGAGTAAGAATCGGCACGGCCAAGCGCGAGAGGTACATTGAGAAAACGAGGTGCCTCGTCAACCAACACAGAACTGGCACTATTAGCCACCGGACGCTGATGAATATGCTGGGGGGGGGGGGGAGGATCTGAGCACCTATGGACCTGTCCGGAGTGCAATGAAGATACCCCAACTGATCTGTTTGGGTGGTATCTTGTTGTCTATATGTGTTATGAATAAGAGAAGGGACAAGAGAGGAATGTGTATAGTTAATTTCCTGTACATTTGTTGTAGCCCTAAGAGGCCAGCAAAAAATTTTAAATCAGATTGTTCAAAAGTATTATTAAAAGTATACAAACACTGTTTAAAAAATAAATGTTAGTTAGTTAGTTAGTTAGTCGCGGTTCCAACTTCACAGCAACGGTTCATCCCCATTATGCTCTGTTCCTGTGCCAGTGAATATCACACAAAACGCTCCCCACTGCCCAATGTGAAAAGTGGAAAAGACAAGTGTCTCGACAAACAACAGCCCGCACAGATACACTGTGCATAATGCCGCCGCCAGAATGTCAACACAATAGTCCCCCACGAAACATCCAGTTCATCTCTGATGGAATTTTCAGTCATTTTCCCATCTGGATGTTTCCTAGATGTTCACCTACACAGTCCACGAAAATACAATAGTGGCATTCAACCAGAAGCCCAGCAACCACGCATTTCTGCATATGACAAAAACTGGTCAACTCTGGGACACAGCCAGCTGCCATCGCTCTGAACATGCAGTCACGTTCCAAAAAACCTCGGGCAGAATCAAAAGCATTTCACATGAAACTCACAGCTCACAGTGTCGCGCCACGCACTCACTCAGTAGCAGGGCGACGGAACCATCAAGCCTCCTTAGTCGCCTCTTACGACATGCATGGTAGGCTACAGTGTTGTTATTCTTTGCTTCCCTTTTGGGCCCCGGCAACACACGGGAGAAAAAATAAATGTATAACTAAATAATCTAATATAAAATGTAAGTATATAAATGTTAAACAGATTTTCTTTAAGAAATCTAAAAGAATTATATTCGTATTTAAAATATTTTATTTCCATATTAATTTTCTTATTTTTAAAAGAATATATTAGAAGCTTAAAGTTATTTAGTAATATTATCTGTAGTATTTTTATTTATATTTTTAAAATTTAAGTAATGTCCCTTGCAACAATATTAGATGTTGATGTCCCCTCCTCGATGCTTATTTAACTGTTTTTCTTTTAGAAATCTTGTAATTCCGCAGAATGCTCCAACATAATTATTAAGTGTAGTGATCAATGTTATTATGATCTTTTAAATATGCTCTAAGCAACTAGGGAAATGAATGCACAGTTGAATTGTATGATTTATTATTATATGTTGGTAGATATCAACATTGATGGGAGAGATTTAAGAATAATAACGAATAATTACTGGAACCAAGTAGCAGCAATTGAAACAGAAAATAAAGAGGGAAGTTACGAATAGATAAAGCTAGGAGTACGACAGGACTGTCTTGTCACCAGATCTCTTCTTCCTATATAGCGAAGTAATAATGAGAGAGATTAAAGAGACGTCAGGAATACTAATCGGATGTTACAATATAAAAAAATAATAATAATAATATACGCTATGCAGATGGCACAGTATTGGTAGCGGATAATTCAACAGACCTACAACAATTGTTAGACATTGTTTAGTTTAGTAGTTTAGTCGATGGATCAACATCACAGCACACGGGTGCAACCCATAAGTACTCCGTTCTCCTCCTAATTCAAATTTGAGTCTGGAGAAACTCAGCTCAGTGCACGAACTCCGTAGCACCGGCGAGGATCCTGAAAATACTAGGGTAGATTTTTAACTCTAAATTTTTGCCCGGGCAGCGCCGTTAGGCTACTCTTTTTCGATTTCCAACTGCCAAGAGATATTTTACGTGCGCAACAATACACACGGGCGTCCGATCTCACTACCCAGAGACCAGGGGGAATTTTATTACTAGAACCCGGGACCTCCAGCACTCTAGGCGGACACCATAGCTCGAGACCAAGCAGCCCCCAACCAATATTGACATATTACAAGACAATGACATGGTTATGGTAATTTCTATTACACTTTTAAGTTTTTTTTATTTGAATCCCCCACATATATTTACTTCAGGTATTTACTTCTCGGTCTTCCCCTTGGTCTCTTCCCTTCGATCTTGCCAGTCGTTACCAAGTTCTCTAAGTCATTTCTTCTCATAACGTGCCCAAAACATTTTGACTGTCTACGTCTAATGACTCTAATCAATTTACGATCTTCATTTGTTTCTTGAAGGACTTGTTCACTGGTTTTTCTTCTGTCCATGGTATTCTTTGCATTTTCCTCAGAAACCAAATTTCCACAGCCATCAGCTGTTTTTCAGCTTGACTGCTTATTGTCCACGCTTCACATCCATACAGACGTATAGGTTCTATGTAGCACTTCAACAAGGGAAGCAAAGAATAGCAACACTGTAGCCTACCACGCATGTCGTAAGAGGCGACTAAGGAGGCTTGATGGTTCCGTCACCCTGCTACTGAGTGAGTGCGTGGTGCGACACTGTGAGCTGTGACTTTCATGTGAAATACTTTTGAATCTGCCCGAGGTATTTTGGAACATGACTGCATGTTCGGAACGATTGCAGATGGTTATGTCCCAGAGTTGACCGGTTTTTGCCTTATGCAGAAATGTGTGGCTGCTGGGCTTCTGGTTGACTGCCACTGCCATCGACGATGAACTGTATTTCGTGGACTGTATGGGTGAACATCTAGGAAACATCCAGATGGGAAAATGACTGCCGATTCCATCAGAAATGAACTGGGTGTTTTGTGGGGGACTATTGTGTTGACAGTCTGGCGGCGGTGGCATTATGCACAGTGTATCTGTGTGGGCTGTTGTTTGTCGAGACTCCTGTCTTTTCCACTTTTCACATTGGGCAGTGGGGAGTGTTTTGTGTGATATTCACTGGCACAAGAATGGAGCATAATGGGGATGATCCGTTGCTGTGAAGTTGGAACCGCAACTAACTAACAAACTAACTAACTTCAACACTCTTTTTCTCGTTTCAATTGATATCTTTTTATTGGTCAGTGTATGTTTTTCATCTTGCAAAAGGCTACCTTCGCAATGGCAATTCTTGTTATAATCTCTTCAAAGCATCTCCCATCAGATGTTATCACTGTGCCGAGATAACTGTATCGATTCACTTGCTTAAGAATATGCCCAGTTAATCGTATATCACATTGTGGTATTTCTTTCTTCCCAGTGACGACCATAATCTGTGTCTTCTTAATATTTATTTCTAACCCTAGTTGTTCCGTATGGATCAATTCGTGTGTTGACTGACTCCCGTCATTGCCATGACATAACACTGTCAAGAATCTTCTCCCGCTGTCTTCCTCTGCCTCTCTTTCAGCAAATTTTTCCGGTTGTTGCACATTTTGTCTCCTCATAATGTGGCCAAAACGATGACTGCCTCTTTCTGCTGTTTGTGATAAGTTGTCTTTGCGACTTAGCTTCCCTCAAAATGTCCAGATTGCTCATTTTGGCTGTCCAAATAATTTTCAGCATTATTCTATAAAACCACATCTCGAAGGCTTCTTGGGATTTTTTCGCCTGTTTACTAATTGTTCAGGATTCGCAGCCGTATGTTAAAATTGGTTTTATGCAACATGCAAGAACTCTTTTTCTACTGTTCTTTATCTCAGTGATGCATCTTCCATCTGATGTTATCCATGTGCCTAGATATCCGAATTTCATAGAAATATGTAATTAAGTAATTCCGAAAATGAATGCAGAGTATAAGCTTCTGACCAGTAGTGCGGCACAGCCCTGGACATTCACGGAGGTCAGTGTGGCCGAATGGACAAGAAAACTAGCTCTTAAACTCAGTTGTACTGATGCCGAGGTAGCGGGTTCAACTCCCTACACCTGTCAGTTGGACTAACATGCTGACTTCTCATCCTTGACTTGGGGACGTAAATGACAAGTACCTCTGAAGTCGGACTGTGTTCGCTTGATGCAGAGTGACACTTGCAAAAGGACAAGTTAATCCACACGCACACATCAGTACAGTGCACTCCAATAGTAGCGCATGTACGTACCATGTTTGAGGTCAAAGTGAGTGGAAAAAAAACAAAAACAAAAAGCATTCACTAGCCACAAAGTTATGAAACACATGACCTCTTTCTGTCTTAAGCAGTTATTACTTACATTATTAACATCCCAAATGAATTGGCTTTGTTTTTTCAAACATGTTAACTGTTTGGGTGTAAAGGAGTTAAACTAATGATACTAAAGTACAGAAGGAGATAAACTAAAACCTGTCTGAAACAGAAGGAGCTCAGAAAATATATCGTGAATAAAGAAACCAAGGAATGTACAGAGTAACTGAGAAATGTTTGGGGGTAAGCAAGTTCTGTGTAGAGTAACTGAGGCATGCTTGGGGTAAGCAAGGAATGTATAGATAAAGCGAGGATTGCATAGAGTAACCAAAGAATGTATAGAGTAACCAAGGATAGTATAGAGTAACCAAGGATAGTTTAGAGTAACCAAGGATTGTATAGAGTAACCAAGAATTGTATAGTGTAACCAAGGATAGTATAGTGTAACAAAAGATATTATAGAGTAACCAAGGATTATATAGTGTAACCAAGGATTATATAGTGTAACCAAGGATTATATAGTGTAACCAACGATAGTATAGTGTAACAAAAGATGTTATAGAGTAACCAAGGATTATATAGAGTAACCAAGGATTATATAGTGTAACCAAAGATAGTATAGAGTAACCAAGGACAGTATAGTGTAACCAAGGAATATATAGAGTAACCATGCACAGTATATATGAACCAAGGATATTGCAGAATAACCAGCACAGTATATAGTAACCAAGGAATGTATAGAGTAACTAAGAAACGTATAGAGTAATCCAGGAACGTAAAGAGTAACCAAGGATGCATATATTAACCAATGAATGTATATAGTAACTAAGGAAAGCATATGGTAACCAAGGAACATATAGAGCAGAGGTTCGCACATTTGTCTGCGGGAGTCGAGGGAAATGAACGAGCTGATAAACTGGCTGGCTCTGCACCCCCTGTAGCTGGCCAGCCCATGGATCGCGCAGATGTTATTAACGCCCTTAAAGATATGGCGAGAACAGAGGACTTTGACGTCAGTGAATCCACATTAGCTATCCAGGATGAAAGACTTGGGAGTAAGAATCGGCACGGCCAAGCGCGAGAGGTACATTGAGAAAACGAGGTGCCTCGTCAACCAACACAGAACTGGCACTATTAGCCACCGGACGCTGATGAATATGCTGGGGGGGGGGGGGGGGGGAGGATCTGAGCACCTATGGACCTGTCCGGAGTGCAATGAAGATACCCCAACTGATCTGTTTGGGTGGTATCTTGTTGTCTATATGTGTTATGAATAAGAGAAGGGACAAGAGAGGAATGTGTATAGTTAATTTCCTGTACATTTGTTGTAGCCCTAAGAGGCCAGCAAAAAATTTTAAATCAGATTGTTCAAAAGTATTATTAAAAGTATACAAACACTGTTTAAAAAATAAATGTTAGTTAGTTAGTTAGTCGCGGTTCCAACTTCACAGCAACGGTTCATCCCCATTATGCTCTGTTCCTGTGCCAGTGAATATCACACAAAACGCTCCCCACTGCCCAATGTGAAAAGTGGAAAAGACAAGTGTCTCGACAAACAACAGCCCGCACAGATACACTGTGCATAATGCCGCCGCCAGAATGTCAACACAATAGTCCCCCACGAAACATCCAGTTCATCTCTGATGGAATTTTCAGTCATTTTCCCATCTGGATGTTTCCTAGATGTTCACCTACACAGTCCACGAAAATACAATAGTGGCATTCAACCAGAAGCCCAGCAACCACGCATTTCTGCATATGGCAAAAACTGGTCAACTCTGGGACACAGCCAGCTGCCATCGCTCTGAACATGCAGTCACGTTCCAAAAAACCTCGGGCAGAATCAAAAGCATTTCACATGAAACTCACAGCTCACAGTGTCGCGCCACGCACTCACTCAGTAGCAGGGCGACGGAACCATCAAGCCTCCTTAGTCGCCTCTTACGACATGCATGGTAGGCTACAGTGTTGTTATTCTTTGCTTCCCTTTTGGGCCCCGGCAACACACGGGAGAAAAAATAAATGTATAACTAAATAATCTAATATAAAATGTAAGTATATAAATGTTAAACAGATTTTCTTTAAGAAATCTAAAAGAATTATATTCGTATTTAAAATATTTTATTTCCATATTAATTTTCTTATTTTTAAAAGAATATATTAGAAGCTTAAAGTTATTTAGTAATATTATCTGTAGTATTTTTATTTATATTTTTAAAATTTAAGTAATGTCCCTTGCAACAATATTAGATGTTGATGTCCCCTCCTCGATGCTTATTTAACTGTTTTTCTTTTAGAAATCTTGTAATTCCGCAGAATGCTCCAACATAATTATTAAGTGTAGTGATCAATGTTATTATGATCTTTTAAATATGCTCTAAGCAACTAGGGAAATGAATGCACAGTTGAATTGTATGATTTATTATTATATGTTGGTAGATATCAACATTGATGGGAGAGATTTAAGAATAATAACGAATAATTACTGGAACCAAGTAGCAGCAATTGAAACAGAAAATAAAGAGGGAAGTTACGAATAGATAAAGCTAGGAGTACGACAGGACTGTCTTGTCACCAGATCTCTTCTTCCTATATAGCGAAGTAATAATGAGAGAGATTAAAGAGACGTCAGGAATACTAATCGGATGTTACAATATAAAAAAATAATAATAATAATATACGCTATGCAGATGGCACAGTATTGGTAGCGGATAATTCAACAGACCTACAACAATTGTTAGACATTGTTTAGTTTAGTAGTTTAGTCGATGGATCAACATCACAGCACACGGGTGCAACCCATAAGTACTCCGTTCTCCTCCTAATTCAAATTTGAGTCTGGAGAAACTCAGCTCAGTGCACGAACTCCGTAGCACCGGCGAGGATCCTGAAAATACTAGGGTAGATTTTTAACTCTAAATTTTTGCCCGGGCAGCGCCGTTAGGCTACTCTTTTTCGATTTCCAACTGCCAAGAGATATTTTACGTGCGCAACAATACACACGGGCGTCCGATCTCACTACCCAGAGACCAGGGGGAATTTTATTACTAGAACCCGGGACCTCCAGCACTCTAGGCGGACACCATAGCTCGAGACCAAGCAGCCCCCAACCAATATTGACATATTACAAGACAATGACATGGTTATGGTAATTTCTATTACACTTTTAAGTTTTTTTTATTTGAATCCCCCACATATATTTACTTCAGGTATTTACTTCTCGGTCTTCCCCTTGGTCTCTTCCCTTCGATCTTGCCAGTCGTTACCAAGTTCTCTAAGTCATTTCTTCTCATAACGTGCCCAAAACATTTTGACTGTCTACGTCTAATGACTCTAATCAATTTACGATCTTCATTTGTTTCTTGAAGGACTTGTTCACTGGTTTTTCTTCTGTCCATGGTATTCTTTGCATTTTCCTCAGAAACCAAATTTCCACAGCCATCAGCTGTTTTTCAGCTTGACTGCTTATTGTCCACGCTTCACATCCATACAGACGTATAGGTTCTATGTAGCACTTCAACAAGGGAAGCAAAGAATAGCAACACTGTAGCCTACCACGCATGTCGTAAGAGGCGACTAAGGAGGCTTGATGGTTCCGTCACCCTGCTACTGAGTGAGTGCGTGGTGCGACACTGTGAGCTGTGACTTTCATGTGAAATACTTTTGAATCTGCCCGAGGTATTTTGGAACATGACTGCATGTTCGGAACGATTGCAGATGGTTATGTCCCAGAGTTGACCGGTTTTTGCCTTATGCAGAAATGTGTGGCTGCTGGGCTTCTGGTTGACTGCCACTGCCATCGACGATGAACTGTATTTCGTGGACTGTGTGGGTGAACATCTAGGAAACATCCAGATGGGAAAATGACTGCCGATTCCATCAGAAATGAACTGGGTGTTTTGTGGGGGACTATTGTGTTGACAGTCTGGCGGCGGTGGCATTATGCACAGTGTATCTGTGTGGGCTGTTGTTTGTCGAGACTCCTGTCTTTTCCACTTTTCACATTGGGCAGTGGGGAGTGTTTTGTGTGATATTCACTGGCACAAGAATGGAGCATAATGGGGATGATCCGTTGCTGTGAAGTTGGAACCGCAACTAACTAACAAACTAACTAACTTCAACACTCTTTTTCTCGTTTCAATTGATATCTTTTTATTGGTCAGTGTATGTTTTTCATCTTGCAAAAGGCTACCTTCGCAATGGCAATTCTTGTTATAATCTCTTCAAAGCATCTCCCATCAGATGTTATCACTGTGCCGAGATAACTGTATCGATTCACTTGCTTAAGAATATGCCCAGTTAATCGTATATCACATTGTGGTATTTCTTTCTTCCCAGTGACGACCATAATCTGTGTCTTCTTAATATTTATTTCTAACCCTAGTTGTTCCGTATGGATCAATTCGTGTGTTGACTGACTCCCGTCATTGCCATGACATAACACTGTCAAGAATCTTCTCCCGCTGTCTTCCTCTGCCTCTCTTTCAGCAAATTTTTCCGGTTGTTGCACATTTTGTCTCCTCATAATGTGGCCAAAACGATGACTGCCTCTTTCTGCTGTTTGTGATAAGTTGTCTTTGCGACTTAGCTTCCCTCAAAATGTCCAGATTGCTCATTTTGGCTGTCCAAATAATTTTCAGCATTATTCTATAAAACCACATCTCGAAGGCTTCTTGGGATTTTTTCGCCTGTTTACTAATTGTTCAGGATTCGCAGCCGTATGTTAAAATTGGTTTTATGCAACATGCAAGAACTCTTTTTCTACTGTTCTTTATCTCAGTGATGCATCTTCCATCTGATGTTATCCATGTGCCTAGATATCCGAATTTCATAGAAATATGTAATTAAGTAATTCCGAAAATGAATGCAGAGTATACGCTTCTGACCAGTAGTGCGGCACAGCCCTGGACATTCACGGAGGTCAGTGTGGCCGAATGGACAAGAAAACTAGCTCTTAAACTCAGTTGTACTGATGCCGAGGTAGCGGGTTCAACTCCCTACACCTGTCAGTTGGACTAACATGCTGACTTCTCATCCTTGACTTGGGGACGTAAATGACAAGTACCTCTGAAGTCGGACTGTGTTCGCTTGATGCAGAGTGACACTTGCAAAAGGACAAGTTAATCCACACGCACACATCAGTACAGTGCACTCCAATAGTAGCGCATGTACGTACCATGTTTGAGGTCAAAGTGAGTGGAAAAAAAACAAAAACAAAAAGCATTCACTAGCCACAAAGTTATGAAACACATGACCTCTTTCTGTCTTAAGCAGTTATTACTTACATTATTAACATCCCAAATGAATTGGCTTTGTTTTTTCAAACATGTTAACTGTTTGGGTGTAAAGGAGTTAAACTAATGATACTAAAGTACAGAAGGAGATAAACTAAAACCTGTCTGAAACAGAAGGAGCTCAGAAAATATATTGTGAATAAAGAAACCAAGGAATGTACAGAGTAACTGAGAAATGTTTGGGGGTAAGCAAGTTCTGTGTAGAGTAACTGAGGCATGCTTGGGGTAAGCAAGGAATGTATAGATAAAGCGAGGATTGCATAGAGTAACCAAAGAATGTATAGAGTAACCAAGGATAGTATAGAGTAACCAAGGATTGTATAGAGTAAACAAGAATTGTATAGTGTAACCAAGGATAGTATAGTGGAACAAAAGATATGATAGAGTAACCAAGGATTATATAGTGTAAAAAAGGATTATATAGTGTAACCAAGGATTATATAGTGTAACCAAGGATTATATAGTGTAACCAACGATAGTATAGTGTAACAAATGATATTATATAGTAACCAAGTATTATATAGAGTAACCAAGGATTATATAGTGTAACCAAAGATAGTATAAAGTAACCAAGGACAGTATAGTGTAACCGAGGAATGTATAGAGTAACCATGCACAGTATATATGAACCAAGGATATTGTAGAATAACCAGCACAGTATATAGTAACCAAGGAATGTATAGTGTAACTAAGAAACGTATAGAGTAATCCAGGAACGTAAAGAGTAACCAAGGATGCATATATTAACCAATGAATGTATATAGTAACTAAGGAAAACATATGGTAACCAAGGAACATATAGAGCAGAGGTTCGCACATTCGTCTGCGGGAGTCGAGGGAAATGAACGAGCTGATAAACTGGCTGGCTCTGCACCCCCTGTAGCTGGCCAGCCCATGGATCGTGCCGATGTTATTAACGCCCTTAAAGATATGGCGAGAACAGAGGACTTTGACGTCAGTGAATCCACATCGCTATCCAGGATGAAAGACTTGGGAGTAAGAATCGGCACGGCCAAGCGCGAGAGGTACATTGAGAAAACGAGGTGCCTCGTCAACCAACACAGAACTGGCACTATTAGCCACCGGACGCTGATGAATATGCTGGGGGGGGGGGGGGAGTATCTGAGCACCTATGGACCTGTCCGGAGTGCAATGAAGATACCCCAACTGATCTGTTTGGGTGGTATCTTGTTGTCTATATGTGTTATGAGAAGGTACAACAGAGGAATGTGTATGGTTAATTTCCTGTACATTTGTTGTAGCCCTAAGAGGCCAGCAAAAATTTCTAAATTAGACCGTGATAAGCAAGCACTAAATTAAAAGTATACAAACACTGTTTAAAAAATAAATGTATAACTAAATAATTTAATATAAAATGTAAGTATGTAAATATTAAACATATTTCCTTTAAGAAATCTAAAAGAGATATATTCGTATTTAAAATATTTTATTTCCATATTAACTTTCTTATTTCTAAAGCAATACATAAGAAGCTTAAAGTATATACTAATATTATCTGTAGTATTTTTATTTATATTTTTAAAATTTAAGTAATGTCCCTTGCAACAATATTAGATGTTTATGTCCCCTCCTCGTTGCTTATTTAACTGTTTTTCTTTTAGAAATCTTGTAATTCCGCAGAATGCTCGAACATAATTATTAAGTGTAGTGATCAATGTTATTATGATCTTTTAAATATGCTCTAAGCAACTAGGAAAATGAATGCACAGTTGAATTGTATGATTTATTATTATATATATGTTATATACATATATATATTATTATTATATGTTGGAAGATATCAACATTGATGGGAAAGATTTAAGAATAATAACGAATATTTACTGGAACCAAGTAGCAGCAATTGAAACAGAAAATAAAGAGGGAAGTTACGAATAGATAAAGCTAGGAGTACGACAGGACTGTCTTGCCACCAGATCTCTTTTTCCTATATAGCGAAGTAATAATGAGAGAGATCAAAGAGAAGTCAGGAATACTAATCGGAGGTTACAAAATAAAAAAATAATAATAATAATATACGCTATGCAGATGACACAGTATTGGTAGCTGAAAATCCAACAGACCTACAACAATTGTTAGACATTGTTTAGTTTAGTAGTTTAGTCGATGGATCAACATCACGGCACACGGGTGCAACCCATAAGTACTCCGTTCTCCTCCTAATTCAAATCTGAGCCTGGAGAAACTCAGCTCAGTGCACGAACTCCGTAGCACCGGCGAGGATCCTGAAAATACTAGGGTAGATTTTTAACTCTAAATTTTTGCCCGGGCAGCGCCGTTAGGCTACTCTTTTTCGATTTCCAACTGCCAAGGGATTTTTTACGTGAGCAACAATACACACGGGCGTCCGATCTCACTACCCAGAGACCAGGGGAAATTTTATTACTAGAACCCGGGACCTCCAGCACTCTAGGCGGACACCATACCTCGAGACCACGCATCCCCCAACCAATATTGACATATTACAAGACAATGACATGGTTATGGTAATTTCTATCACATTTTAAAGTGTTTTTTTATTTGAATCCCCCACATATATTTACTTCAGGTATTTACTTCTCGGTCTTCCCCTTGGTCTCTTCCCTTCGATCTTGCCAGTCGTTACCAAGTTCTCTAAGTCATTTCTTCTCATAACGTGCCCAAAACATTTTGACTGTCTACGTCTAATGACTCTAATCAATTTACGATCTTCATGTGTTTCTTGAAGGACTTGTTCATTGGTTTTTCTTCTGTCCATGGTTTTCTTTGCATTTTCCTCAGAAACCACATTTCCACAGCCATCAGCTGTTTTTCAGCTTGACTGCTTATTGTCCACGCTTCACATCCATACAGACGTATAGGTTCTATGTAGCACTTCAGCACTCTTTTTCTCGTTTCAATTGATATCTTTTTATTGGTTAGTGTATGTTTGTCATCTTGCAAAAGGATACCTTCGCAATGACAATTCTTGTTCTAATCTCTTCAAAGCATCTCCCATCAGATGTTATCACTGTGCCGAGATAACTGTATCGATTCACTTACTTAAGAATATGCCCAGTTACTCGTATATCACATTGTGGTATTTCCTTCTTCCCAGTGACGACCATAATCTGTGTCTTCTTAATATTTATTTCTAACCCTAGTTGTTCCGCATGGATCAATTCGTGTGTTGACTCCCGTCATTGCCATGACATAACACTGTCAAGAATCTTCTCCCGCTGTCTTCCTCTGCCTCTCTTTCAGCAAATTTTTCCGGTTGTTGCACTTTTTGTCTCCTCATAATGTGGCCAAAACGATGACTGCCTCTTTCTGCTGTTTGTGATAAGTTTCTTTGCGACTTAGCTTCCCTCAAAATGTCCAGATTGCTCATTTTGGCTGTCCAAATAATTTTCAGCATTATTCTATAAAACCACATCTCGAAGGCTTCTTGGGATGTTTTCGCCTGTTTACTAATTGTTCAGGATTCGCAGCCGTATGTTAAAATTGGTTTTATGCAACATGCAAGCACTCTTTTTCTACCGTTCTTTATCTCAGTGATGCATCTTCCATCTGATGTTATCCATGTGCCTAGATATCCGAATTTCATAGAAATATGTAATTAAGTAATTCCGAAAATGAATGCAGAGTATAAGCTTCTGACAGTTGTGCGGCACAGCCCTGGACATTCACGGAGGTCAGCGTGGCCGAATGGACAAGAAAACTAGCTCTTAAACTCAGTTGTACTGATGCCGAGGTAGCGGGTTCAACTTCCTACACCTGTCAGTTGGACTAACATGCTGACTTCTCATCCTTGACTTGGGGACGTAAATGACAAGTACCTCTGAAGTCGGAGTGTGTTCGCTTGATGCAGAGTGACACTTGCAAAAGGACAAGTTAATCCACACGCACACATCAGTACAGTGCACTCCAATAGTAGCGCATGTACGTACT
Source organism: Cepaea hortensis (assembly GCA_963921405.1). NCBI lineage: Eukaryota > Metazoa > Mollusca > Gastropoda > Stylommatophora > Helicidae > Cepaea > Cepaea hortensis. Next base: position 66,298,548 of record OY992878.1, on the reverse strand, counting down.
ATGTTTGAGGTCAAAGTGAGTGAAAAAAAACAAAAACAAAAAGCATTCACTAGCCACAAAGTTATGAAACACATGACCTCTTTCTGTATTCAGCAGTTATTACTTACATTCTAAACATCCCAAATGAATTGGCTTTTTTTTTTCAAACATGTTAACTGTTTGGGTGTAAAGGAGTTAAATTAATGATACCAAAGTACAGAAGGAGATAAACTAAAACCTGTCTGAATCAGAAGGAGCCCAGAAAATATATCGTGAATAGAGGAACCAAGGAATGTATAGAGTAACTGAGAAATGTTTGGGGGTAAGCAAGTTCTGTGTAGAGTAACTGAGGCATGCTTGGGGTAAGCAAGGAATGTATAGATAAAGCAAGGATTGCATAGAGTAACCATCATTTCATGTACCAATAACACTTGAAGGTAACTAACCCATTTTGCTTAAATGTAATTAATTAGCTAGATTATTTCCCTTAGGATAAATTTAGAACAGCACACCAAATTACATCACTTAGTTACATTAGTTAGTATTACAGGATCGGTAACAAACCATCCTCACAAACTTGTATATTTTGTATAGGCAGGACCCCATTTGCATAGGCATGACACGTGCAAATGAACGGCACAGTCATTTGGCGTGAAAACGTGTATAATTCAGACAATCATTTAGTGTAAATATGTAATGTTCATTTACTTGATATTATGAACCATATTTTAATGACGAATGAATGTTTTAACATAACGATGGTATGAAAATGAATGGAAGATGTGTAAATGAGAGGAGAGAATGAATACAACAGTAAACATTGATAGAGAGAGAAAGAGAGAGAGAGAGAGAGAGAGAGAGAGAGAGAGAGAGAGAGAGAGAGAGAGAGAGAGAGAGAGAGAGAGAGAGGTAGCGACAAATTTTTTTTTCACCGCTTAAAACGTCTTGTTGTGACTTGTCTGTGTCAATCTGTGTAACCAATGTGTTGTCAAGTTTTAAGTGTGTTACTGCAATACTTTAGTAGTAGTAAATAGAGAAAATACTTTGAGCATCTTGAAACGAAATTGTGGTCATAAATAAGAATAACAGACATTTGTAGCCACAATGAACCGATTTACGGCGCTCGAAGGGATACACACGTGTAGAATAGAAACGCGTACACAGGTTAGCAAATTATGTACACTGTAGTTTATTAGAAAACACACAAACAAACAGGAAAACGAACACATAAAAGTTGCATACAGCATTTGTTTCAAAGAACAGTAACTCAAATCAGGGGACACAATAACTTCTTAAAAACCTTAATGTAACATTGAAAATATTTTTTCACAAGCGGAAGCTAGAAGGTGAAGAGTAGAACTTGATGTATACGAGTTGGGGTTGATATGATTGGGAACAAGAACATTCAATGCTCATGTGTTGTACTCATAACAGAGTCAACTTGTATTGGGTTGTCATTTTGGGCAATATGAGGACAGGTCAAAAGACATAAGTCAAGGGACGGAAGTCAGAATACATAGGGTCATAAGACGGAAGTCAGGATAATAAGTCATAAGACAACGGTTCCGGATCAAAACAATTCCCAATAAGATCTATAGCCAACTGTACTGATACGATGGGCTGCTCAATTAGCCGAGTGAATTAATAGAACAGTGTGAATAAGGAAAGAAGAGAGTTTGTTCTATCCCCAGAAGAGAGATTTACAACTTATAAGATCTTTGACAAAATTGGACAGCCAATTTTTTGTGTGACCATACAACGTGTTACAAGCAATGAGTTAAAAGGTTGCAACACTCCACGGAGAGAAGAGGAGCCTGTCAAAGATCTAAATAGAAGTTTACAGAGTTAAGAATATAAGTAATAGAGCTAAGACAGAGACTATTAAAGGACACCAGACAGGAGAGACACCAGCGCTATAAATAGCTTCACAACGGGACACACTTGTGTCAACCAAGAGGGCATTGAGTGCCAGTGAGCGAGGGTTTCCCAAAACACTAGGAAACTAACCGCCTCAACGAGTAACCATGGAGTACAGGTTACTCGAGTTAACTGACCAGCGTGCTGGGACACCACTCACGCAATACTCGTCAGCGCACGGATGATCGAACGTCCGTGTTTGAACACGCAACTAGAAGCGTGGCTCAGACTGCGACTGAGGACGACTGGAGAGTAGACGTGTTCCTTATAAGTTTATAGACAATAGTGATTGTTAGGCTTTAGATTCCATTCAGTGATTAATAGTATCATTATCATCTCTTCATTGCATCTGTGTAACGTACCATGATGTTTATTGTCAATGAAGTATTCCGCTCGCGGAGCTTGTTTGTAATCAGCTCTAAATAAATTGTACCTTTTGCAAATGACACGAGTTATTATTTCGTGTGGTGCAAAAGTAGGGGAGTCCTGAAATACCTGTCGCAAGCAAGTCGCTGACAGGCAGGACCCCATTTGGTGTCAGAAGTCCCTAAACCAACGTCAACAGCACCATTTGGCATTATTTGTGTTAAAAATATCTAAAATTAACGTGAATGATTTTGTGTTAAAAATACCTAAAACTAACGTGAATTATTTACCATACAATGTCAGAAATAATCCTATTTTGAGAATGAACGTTAGTGATCAACACCATTTCTACATAATAATTAATATGTTACCATTTGTGGAGCTTGAAACACAATGAAGAAAGATTAATTTACGAGTTGTGTTATTCTATGGAAATTAATAGGAAATGTGTATGAATTTGTGGTAATGAAAATGTATGCAAATATGAATTTAAATTATCAAGCAAACCATCGTGTACATTTCATTTTCTGTGATACAGCCATTAATGTCATCATTCATCACATTCATTTAGATATTTGTGCAAAATAAGTTCCTTTTGCACAAAGAAAAGATATTAGCTACTGAACGGAAACCTTAGAACGTAGTTATACCAAGCAAGGGAGAAAGTGAAGACAAGACGACAGTGACTTTCATATGACGAATCATCTTACGAATCATGACGATCATTGATACTATCATAACATTCATTTATTAACATCATTTATCATTATCTATATCACATTTATGATTCATCAGCCGCATGAAATATAAACATGTATTTATATCATACGCATGTTTCTAAAGTATTGATGCTCTACTAAACAGAAGCATCCATTCTGTTGACAAGTCGATCATTTTTGTGTGTCCGGAAGACAGCGGTGGAACATCCCAAGGGCCGTATTTTCGAGACAAATTAGATGAGTATATTTTTGAATTATTTTAATACTCACTATGTTAACCATGCATCTTTATTTTCAGTGAGAATGTAAATAACTAACACATAACTACAAACCATTGTGTAAACTTAGAGTGATATCATTGTGAAATAAGATAAAGCCACAAAATGGCATCATTAAATGATTGTATCCAGGCGGGCAAAGAACTAGGCCATACTGGAGAGAAATTAGAGAAATGGGCTAATGAAAGATACAAAGAAAAAATAGCCCGACAGAAGGAAGAAACAGAAAGAAAAGCTGCTCTAGAGAGAGAGACGAAAGAGCACTAGAAAGGCAACATCAAAAAGAGATGAAAGAAGTCGAGGAAGCCACCAAACGAAAACAGCTAGATTTAGATCACGCCACCAAACAAAAACAGCTAGATTTATATCAAGCCAACAAACAAGTAGAGGAAGCCACCAAACAAAAACAGCTAGATTTAGATCATGCCACTAAACAGAAGCAGATACAGGTAGAGTCAGAAACTAAATTAAAGATGAAAGAAATGGAGATAGATTCAAACATCCAAATAGCCTCTAGTAAACAAAAGAGCCAGGAAGAACAAAATAAGTTTAGTAAATATAAAGGGCTGATCAAACCATATAGTGTAGGCGATTCAATCTCAGCTTGGACTGAGAATATAGAATTTCAACTTAAGACTCAGAAAATACCTTTGGATGACTGGGCAATGATCTACATGAGAAATCTCAGTGGGGAGCCATTAAAAGTTATAGAATCAATACCTACAGAACTAAGGAATAATTATCAGTACATCCACGATAGGATCATACAGCATTTCCTTCTGGATGCCACTGGGTACCAAATTCAGTTTCCCCAAATAAAACCAAAGCCAACTGAAACCTTCCTAGATTACATCTCTAACGTGCAAAGTACATTTAATAAATGGATTAAGGCAGCGAAAGTGGGCAAAAACTTTGATAAATTGCAAGATCTCATGGTAATGGATAAGGTGATTTCCACAGTCACTACCCCTTTTGCGAAGTTTCTCCAACAATCAGACATCGAATCCATTGAGCAACTAGAAAAACGGGGGTCAGCATATTTTTCTTTTAATCGTGACATATTTAAGTAAACAACACATGATACAGAGATCACTGCTTTTGTTAAGAACGTACCTAGTAGATCTTATAATCAGAAAGAGTATCATAAGAAAGACAAACCTTACCAGAAGCCACCACAGTGTGGATATTGTAAATTGTTTCATCCTAGCTACTCTATGTGCGACAAGAACCCGGCATATCCCTCACACTTAGAAACAGTAATAAAGAAGCAAGAAAGTAGAAGAAATTCATTTAAACGTGCTGTTAAATGTTACTTTTGTTCCAGATATGGCCATTATAGTGCCAAATGTATGGGTAGGCAACGAATGAAGGCAAATAATGCTGTGCTCATCGATACGTCATCCGACGATGATAGTGAAATTGACTCTGAACTTGTAAATGTATTACCAGAGAGTGAATGTGAAAGTGTGGCAGTAGTTACTGATATATTAGACTTTAAGAGATGTGACACATGTCACCAATTTCATGCGGATGGTAAATTGAAATGCGGTCACGTTATACCATTTTCCAACGAAAATGCTAATGCAGCTAGTGCCTCCAGAGGTAAACTGAAGTTCTACGATGCACTGGTCAATGATCAACCATGCCATTGTTTACTGGATAGCGACAGCACTTTACTTGGTTTAAGAAAAGAGCTTGTCAGACCAGAAGATTACACGGGTGAATTTGTCAAATGCCGTACTTTCTCTGGAACCATTGAGAAATACCCACTGGTAAAAGCGCATATTAATACCCCGTTCCTTACCGGCACATTTACTTGCGCAATCCTGCAAGATCCCTGCACGGATCTGATTTTAGGCTATTTAGCTTCATTGAAGCAATGTACTGACGATGACATATTAGCCTGGAAACATACAAACATGGCTAATGCTGTAACAAGGTCAGATACTCAAACACACTATACTGACCTACAAAATGAGATGTTACAGCTGTTAACACCCAGCGGTGCCGATAACAACACTACTCGACAAGAATTTATCGAGGCACAACGCACCGATCAAACTATCGCACCTTATTTTAAATTGTTAGGTGAGCGAGCGAAAGTGACTAAAAATGCATCTTGGTATTTTAGAATATACAACGGAATTCTCATGCGTTATTACACAAATAATAACCATGAAATTAAGCAGACGGTGTTACCTGTAACACACCGACAAAATGTGCTAAAGATCGCACATGAGTCACCGTTTGCTGGACATTTGGCCTATGACAAAACTAGAGCCAGAATTTTGTCACACTTCTACTGGCCTAAATTCCGTACTGATATAAAATTTTTCTGTCGTTCATGTACTATTTGTCAACATCTTGTAAGAAAGGGAAAGCATGTGACGGCCGAAGTTCAACGGTCATTATTAACATCTAGACCATTTGAGTGTGTAGTGGTCGATATTGTTGGACCCCTAAATCAGGTGTCGAGGAAAGGAAACCGATTCATACTTACGCTCGTGGATCTATGTACCCGGTGGATCGAAGCCATTCCACTAAAATACATCACCTCCAAAGATGTGGCAAATGTATTTTTGCACCTATTTTGTCGTTTTGGCTTTCCACGAACGATTCTATCAGATCGTGGAACGCAGTTTATTTCGGCTGCTACGCAAGCCTTAACAAAATTGTTAGGGATAGAACAGCATTTCTGTACCCCGTACCACCCAATGAGCAACGGGATCATAGAAAAAATTAACGGGGATATCAAACACATGCTGGCGAAAGTAACAGCAGAAAACCCATCTGATTGGGACACGCTATTGCCAGCAGTGCTATTTGCCCATAGAGAAATTCCGCAATCGAGTACGGGTTTCTCACCTTTTGAATTAGTGTATGGGGCGAACCCTCGAGGACCCCTAACAATTTACCATCAGCTAATCACTAGCTTACCAGAAAACCCAACATCAGTAACACCGTATGAGATGGTAACAGAGACACGCGATAGAATAATGAAAGCGTGTGTAATAGCCAAATCATCTTTGGAGAGGAAAGGACAGATGTACCGCGACTATGCAAATAAGGGTGCTAAAACAATACACCTTGAACCTAATCAGAAGGTTCTGCTTTTACTACCAGATAAACGTAATTTGTTACTAACATCGTGGCAAGGGCCATTCAACGTTGAACGGAAAATATCAGATGTCATTTATGAAATATCGATAAAGGGAAAATTAAAGATATTTCATATCAACATGCTGAAACCATACTTCGCACGACAAGAACTACCGACAGACGAACAAAATGCACCCACACCAATTAATCGGACGACAGACGTACACAACACAACTACACTAGGTAGGGCGACGCAGGACAGCGACATCGCAAACACACTTAGCCAGGTAACAGCACACACAGCTAGTACAACAACAGTACTGAACGAGACAGATGACGACGGAATAGAATTACCAGTCCCTACAGTAGACATGACTGGGACTATTGAGAGCATACGGATAGAAAGCAAACTTACAGACGAGCAACGACGACAGAGGATAGAATTAGTGACGGAGTACAAAGACATTTTCTCCGACATTCCAGGAAAGACAGACAGAATAGAGCACTCCATTATTCTGACTGATAACACCCCAATCAAGTGTCGACCTTAAACCATCCCACTAAATTATAGGGCTAATCTCGACAAAGAACTACTATCTCTTGAGTCGAGTGGAATAATTCAGAAATCTCAGTCAGAATATTCTTTCCCTATCGTCCTTGTCGCCAAAAAGGACTCAACAATTCGACTCTGCGTCGATTATCGACGTTTAAACAGAGTGACCAAAATTGATGCTGAACCAATCCCAGCATGCGAGGATTTGATCCTTGATATGTCTACATCTCGCATCTTTTCCAAACTCGACCTCACGAAAGGATATTGGCAGGTCCCGATGAAAGAAAATTCAATTCCTTTAACAGCTTTTCCCACACCTTTAGGTCTCTATGAGTGGCGATTTCTTCCTTTTGGCCTTCGTAATGCTCCAGCCTGGATGGCTTGGCCTTGTGGCATGGTCGAGACAGAAACACGGAGCTGATCCACGACTCTGGTGATCGAGTGAGATGGCAGAACATGACCGCCCACGCTTACCGGCATGGCACATGATGGATGGATGTAATGCTCCAGCCACTTTCGTCCGTCTAACTAGGGATCTTCTCCACGGGGTGACAAATACGTCTACATACATAGATGACATATGTATCCATACTGTAGACTGGACATCACACCTACAGAAACTGCGACATGGCTTCGATAGGTTGCGATTATTCGGGCTTACAGTCAAGCCCACTAAAGTAGATTCGGTCATGGAAGAAATTGACTTCCTAGGCCATACCATCTGCAGGGGCCAACTCAGAATAGATGAAAAGATTGTGACCAATATTCTCAATTTGACTATGCCAACGACCAAGAAACAGGTCCAAAGTTTACTTGGTCTTGTGAATTATTATAGTAAATTTATTCCCAATCTGGCGGAAATCACAGTGTTTTTTCCAATATTTTGAAAGCTTCGGCAAAATTGGATATTCAAGATGCACGGTTAATTAGTGCATTATCAAAATTGAAATATTTATTCAGCGTTCCACCTATTTTGCGTTTGCCTAACCAAGGTCTTACCTATTTTTTACGTACAGACGCAAGTGCTATTTCCATATCGGGAGTCCTAGGCCAATTTTACGAAGGGAAGTTCCACCCAGTAATGTACGTAAGTCGTAAGATCAGCCCTGCTGAATCAAGATACTCAGCATCAGAATTGGAGGGCCTCAGCTTAATCTATTGTGTTAAAAAATTTCATAGGTTTCTGGCAGGAGCACAGTTTGTGATCCAGACCGACAATTCTCCGCTTTCTGTGATGCAGTCTGGCATTCCCCATAACAATAGGGTCTACAGATGGGCCTTGATTCTGCAGAACTATGCATTTACCATCCAGCATTTAAAGGGGAGTTTGAACTCTTTGGCAGACACTTTGATTCGACCGTAAAACATTGAAATACCTGAGGTACAGGAAGAGATCAACCAGAGATCACCAGAAACAGTGACACTGTAATTGCTAATTAGATCAGTGCCGTATGTGGTGAAAAAGTTACACTGTAAGTGCGTTATCAACGCCAAGCGTTTAAATTGTGTAAGAGTAACAGTGCCATTATGAGTGAAACGAACAGACGCATAAGTAGTATGTCTACATCGCTAACACATATATAAGCCATATTTACATTGAAGTGTTAGATGTGAACCTACATAGATTAGTAGGGAACTATATATATAAATACTATCCAGGGAGGAGAGCATATAAGACTTTGGCTAAATGAACTATGTTATGAAAATAGACTACAAAGAACAGTGCTCCATCATCACACCCGAAAGGACGACATTAGTTAGTGTAATTATATATAAACGTAATTGTGATATGTATATAACATTGTTTTATAAACAGTACGCATAACTTCATTTTTGTATTAATAAGTGAATTGCAAAATGTTCAAGTGCATATATAACTTTATTTATTTCACTTCATAATAATAAGTCACCTACAGTTAGTTAAAAACCCATTTAAGTTAACACCCATATTAGAAATGCGATTATTAGATATTACTTTACTTTATTACCGCGCAAACATAATCATTTATAAATTCATTTATTTAAAATATCATTTCTAAACTAACCCAACCATTTAAGAATTAACATAATTTCATGTACCAATAACACTTGAAGGTAACTAACCCATTTTGCTTAAATGTAATTAATTAGCTAGATTATTTCCCTTAGGATAAATTTAGAACAGCACACCAAATTACATCACTTAGTTACATTAGTTAGTATTAAAGGATCGGTAACAAACCATCCTCACAAACTTGTATATTTTGTATAGGCAGGACCCCATTTGCATAGGCATGACACGTGCAAATGAACGGCACAGTCATTTGGCGTGAAAACGTGTATAATTCAGCCAATCATTTAGTGTAAATATGTAATGTTCATTTACTTGATATTATGAACCATATTTTAATGACGAATGAATGTTTTAACATAACGATGGTATGAAAATGAATGGAAGATGTGTAAATGAGAGGAGAGAATGAATACAACAGTAAACATTGATAGAGAGAGAAAGAGAGAGAGAGAGAGAGAGAGAGAGAGAGAGAGAGAGAGAGAGAGAGAGAGGTAGCGGCAAATTGTTTTTCACCGCTTAAAACGTCTTGTTGTGACTTGTCTGTGTCAATCTGTGTAACCAATGTGTTGTCAAGTTTTAAGTGTGTTACTGCAATACTTTAGTAGTAGTAAATAGAGAAAATACTTTGAGCATCTTGAAACGGAATTGTGGTCATAAATAAGAATAACAGACATTTGTAGCCACAATAAACCGATTTACGGCGCTCGAAGGGATACACACATGTAGAATAGAAACGCGTACACAGGTTAGCAAATTATGTACACTGTAGTTTATTAGAAAACACACAAACAAACAGGAAAACGAACACATAAAAGTTGCATACAGCATTTGTTTCAAAGAACAGTAACTCAAATCAGGGGACACAATAACTTCTTAAAAACCTTAATGTAACATTGAAAATATTTTTTCACAAGCGGAAGCTAGAAGGTGAAGAGTAGAACTTGATGTATACGAGTTGGGGTTGATATGATTGGGAACAAGAACATTCAATGCTCATGTGTTGTACTCATAACAGAGTCAACTTGTATTGGGTTGTCATTTTGGGCAATATGAGGACAGGTCAAAAGACATAAGTCAAGGGACGGAAGTCAGAATACATAGGGTCATAAGACGGAAGTCAGGATAATAAGTCATAAGACAACGGTTCCGGATCAAAACAATTCCCAATAAGATCTATAGCCAACTGTACTGATACGATGGGCTGCTCAATTAGCCGAGTGAATTAATAGAACAGTGTGAATAAGGAAAGAAGAGAGTTTGTTCTATCCCCAGAAGAGAGATTTACAACTTATAAGATCTTTGACAAAATTGGACAGCCAATTTTTTGTGTGACCATACAACGTGTTACAAGCAATGAGTTAAAAGGTTGCAACACTCCATGGAGAGAAGAGGAGCCTGTCAAAGATCTAAATAGAAGTTTACAGAGTTAAGAATATAAGTAATAGAGCTAAGACAGAGACTATTAAAGGACACCAGACAGGAGAGACACCAGCGCTATAAATAGCTTCACAACGGGACACACTTGTGTCAACCAAGAGGGCATTGAGTGCCAGTGAGCGAGGGTTTCCCAAAACACTAGGAAACTAACCGCCTCAACGAGTAACCATGGAGTACAGGTTACTCGAGTTAACTGACCAGCGTGCTGGGACACCACTCACGCAATACTCGTCAGCGCACGGATGATCGAACGTCCGTGTTTGAACACGCAACTAGAAGCGTGGCTCAGACTGCGACTGAGGACGACTGGAGAGTAGACGTGTTCCTTATAAGTTTATAGACAATAGTGATTGTTAGGCTTTAGATTCCATTCAGTGATTAATAGTATCATTATCATCTCTTCATTGCATCTGTGTAACGTACCATGATGTTTATTGTCAATGAAGTATTCCGCTCGCGGAGCTTGTTTGTAATCAGCTCTAAATAAATTGTACCTTTTGCAAATGACACGAGTTATTATTTCGTGTGGTGCAAAAGTAGGGGAGTCCTGAAATACCTGTCGCAAGCAAGTCGCCGACAGGCAGGACCCCATTTGGTGTCAGAAGTCACTAAACCAACGTCAACAGCACCATTTGGCATTATTTGTGTTAAAAATATCTAAAATTAACGTGAATGATTTTGTGTTAAAAATACCTAAAACTAACGTGAATTATTTACCATACAATGTCAGAAATAATCCTATTTTGAGAATGAACGTTAGTGATCAACACCATTTCTACATAATAATTAATATGTTACCATTTGTGGAGCTTGAAACACAATGAAGAAAGATTAATTTACGAGTTGTGTTATTCTATGGAAATTAATAGGAAATGTGTATGAATTTGTGGTAATGAAAATGTATGCAAATATGAATTTAAATTATCAAGCAAACCATCGTGTACATTTCATTTTCTGTGATACAGCCATTAATGTCATCATTCATCACATTCATTTAGATATTTGTGCAAAATAAGTTCCTTTTGCACAAAGAAAAGATATTAGCTACTGAACGGAAACCTTAGAACGTAGTTATACCAAGCAAGGGAGAAAGTGAAGACAAGACGACAGTGACTTTCATATGACGAATCATCTTACGAATCATGACGATCATTGATACTATCATAACATTCATTTATTAACATCATTTATCATTATCTATATCACATTTATGATTCATCAGCCGCATGAAATATAAACATGTATTTATATCATACGCATGTTTCTAAAGTATTGATGCTCTACTAAACAGAAGCATCCATTCTGTTGACAAGTCGATCATTTTTGTGTGTCCGGAAGACAGCGGTGGAACATCCCAAGGGCCGTATTTTCGAGACAAATTAGATGAATATATTTTTGAATTATTTTAATACTCACTATGTTAACCATGCATCTTTATTTTCAGTGAGAATGTAAATAACTAACACATAACTACAAACCATTGTGTAAACTTAGAGTGATATCATTGTGAAATAAGATAAAGCCACAAAATGGCATCATTAAATGATTGTATCCAGGCGGGCAAAGAACTAGGCCATACTGGAGAGAAATTAGAGAAATGGGCTAATGAAAGATACAAAGAAAAAATAGCCCGACAGAAGGAAGAAACAGAAAGAAAAGCTGCTCTAGAGAGAGAGACGAAAGAGCACTAGAAAGGCAACATCAAAAAGAGATGAAAGAAGTCGAGGAAGCCACCAAACGAAAACAGCTAGATTTAGATCACGCCACCAAACAAAAACAGCTAGATTTATATCAAGCCAACAAACAAGTAGAGGAAGCCACCAAACAAAAACAGCTAGATTTAGATCATGCCACTAAACAGAAGCAGATACAGGTAGAGTCAGAAACTAAATTAAAGATGAAAGAAATGGAGATAGATTCAAACATCCAAATAGCCTCTAGTAAACAAAAGAGCCAGGAAGAACAAAATAAGTTTAGTAAATATAAAGGGCTGATCAAACCATATAGTGTAGGCGATTCAATCTCAGCTTGGACTGAGAATATAGAATTTCAACTTAAGACTCAGAAAATACCTTTGGATGACTGGGCAATGATCTACATGAGAAATCTCAGTGGGGAGCCATTAAAAGTTATAGAATCAATACCTACAGAACTAAGGAATAATTATCAGTACATCCACGATAGGATCATACAGCATTTCCTTCTGGATGCCACTGGGTACCAAATTCAGTTTCCCCAAATAAAACCAAAGCCAACTGAAACCTTCCTAGATTACATCTCTAACGTGCAAAGTACATTTAATAAATGGATTAAGGCAGCGAAAGTGGGCAAAAACTTTGATAAATTGCAAGATCTCATGGTAATGGATAAGGTGATTTCCACAGTCACTACCCCTTTTGCGAAGTTTCTCCAACAATCAGACATCGAATCCATTGAGCAACTAGAAAAACGGGGGTCAGCATATTTTTCTTTTAATCGTGACATATTTAAGTAAACAACACATGATACAGAGATCACTGCTTTTGTTAAGAACGTACCTAGTAGATCTTATAATCAGAAAGAGTATCATAAGAAAGACAAACCTTACCAGAAGCCACCACAGTGTGGATATTGTAAATTGTTTCATCCTAGCTACTCTATGTGCGACAAGAACCCGGCATATCCCTCACACTTAGAAACAGTAATAAAGAAGCAAGAAAGTAGAAGAAATTCATTTAAACGTGCTGTTAAATGTTACTTTTGTTCCAGCTATGGCCATTATAGTGCCAAATGTATGGGTAGGCAACGAATGAAGGCAAATAATGCTGTGCTCATCGATACGTCATCCGACGATGATAGTGAAATTGACTCTGAACTTGTAAATGTATTACCAGAGAGTGAATGTGAAAGTGTGGCAGTAGTTACTGATATATTATACTTTAAGAGATGTGACACATGTCACCAATTTCATGCGGATGGTAAATTGAAATGCGGTCACGTTATACCATTTTCCAACGAAAATGCTAATGCAGCTAGTGCCTCCAGAGGTAAACTGAAGTTCTACGATGCACTGGTCAATGATCAACCATGCCATTGTTTACTGGATAGCGACAGCACTTTACTTGGTTTAAGAAAAGAGCTTGTCAGACCAGAAGATTACACGGGTGAATTTGTCAAATGCCGTACTTTCTCTGGAACCATTGAGAAATACCCACTGGTAAAAGCGCATATTAATACCCCGTTCCTTACCGGCACATTTACTTGCGCAATCCTGCAAGATCCCTGCACGGATCTGATTTTAGGCTATTTAGCTTCATTGAAGCAATGTACTGACGATGACATATTAGCCTGGAAACATACAAACATGGCTAATGCTGTAACAAGGTCAGATACTCAAACACACTATACTGACCTACAAAATGAGATGTTACAGCTGTTAACACCCAGCGGTGCCGATAACAACACTACTCGACAAGAATTTATCGAGGCACAACGCACCGATCAAACTATCGCACCTTATTTTAAATTGTTAGGTGAGCGAGCGAAAGTGACTAAAAATGCATCTTGGTATTTTAGAATATACAACGGAATTCTCATGCGTTATTACACAAATAATAACCATGAAATTAAGCAGACGGTGTTACCTGTAACACACCGACAAAATGTGCTAAAGATCGCACATGAGTCACCGTTTGCTGGACATTTGGCCTATGACAAAACTAGAGCCAGAATTTTGTCACACTTCTACTGGCCTAAATTCCGTACTGATATAAAATTTTTCTGTCGTTCATGTACTATTTGTCAACATCTTGTAAGAAAGGGAAAGCATGTGACGGCCGAAGTTCAACGGTCATTATTAACATCTAGACCATTTGAGTGTGTAGTGGTCGATATTGTTGGACCCCTAAATCAGGTGTCGAGGAAAGGAAACCGATTCATACTTACGCTCGTGGATCTATGTACCCGGTGGATCGAAGCCATTCCACTAAAATACATCACCTCCAAAGATGTGGCAAATGTATTTTTGCACCTATTTTGTCGTTTTGGCTTTCCACGAACGATTCTATCAGATCGTGGAACGCAGTTTATTTCGGCTGCTACGCAAGCCTTAACAAAATTGTTAGGGATAGAACAGCATTTCTGTACCCCGTACCACCCAATGAGCAACGGGATCATAGAAAAAATTAACGGGGATATCAAACACATGCTGGCGAAAGTAACAGCAGAAAACCCATCTGATTGGGACACGCTATTGCCAGCAGTGCTATTTGCCCATAGAGAAATTCCGCAATCGAGTACGGGTTTCTCACCTTTTGAATTAGTGTATGGGGCGAACCCTCGAGGACCCCTAACAATTTACCATCAGCTAATCACTAGCTTACCAGAAAACCCAACATCAGTAACACCGTATGAGATGGTAACAGAGACACGCGATAGAATAATGAAAGCGTGTGTAATAGCCAAATCATCTTTGGAGAGGAAAGGACAGATGTACCGCGACTATGCAAATAAGGGTGCTAAAACAATACACCTTGAACCTAATCAGAAGGTTCTGCTTTTACTACCAGATAAACGTAATTTGTTACTAACATCGTGGCAAGGGCCATTCAACGTTGAACGGAAAATATCAGATGTCATTTATGAAATATCGATAAAGGGAAAATTAAAGATATTTCATATCAACATGCTGAAACCATACTTCGCACGACAAGAACTACCGACAGACGAACAAAATGCACCCACACCAATTAATCGGACGACAGACGTACACAACACAACTACACTAGGTAGGGCGACGCAGGACAGCGACATCGCAAACACACTTAGCCAGGTAACAGCACACACAGCTAGTACAACAACAGTACTGAACGAGACAGATGACGACGGAATAGAATTACCAGTCCCTACAGTAGACATGACTGGGACTATTGAGAGCATACGGATAGAAAGCAAACTTACAGACGAGCAACGACGACAGATGATAGAATTAGTGACGGAGTACAAAGACATTTTCTCCGACATTCCAGGAAAGACAGACAGAATAGAGCACTCCATTATTCTGACTGATAACACCCCAATCAAGTGTCGACCTTAAACCATCCCACTAAATTATAGGGCTAATCTCGACAAAGAACTACTATCTCTTGAGTCGAGTGGAATAATTCAGAAATCTCAGTCAGAATATTCTTTCCCTATCGTCCTTGTCGCCAAAAAGGACTCAACAATTCGACTCTGCGTCGATTATCGACGTTTAAACAGAGTGACCAAAATTGATGCTGAACCAATCCCAGCATGCGAGGATTTGATCCTTGATATGTCTACATCTCGCATCTTTTCCAAACTCGACCTCACGAAAGGATATTGGCAGGTCCCGATGAAAGAAAATTCAATTCCTTTAACAGCTTTTCCCACACCTTTAGGTCTCTATGAGTGGCGATTTCTTCCTTTTGGCCTTCGTAATGCTCCAGCCTGGATGGCTTGGCCTTGTGGCATGGTCGAGACAGAAACACGGAGCTGATCCACGACTCTGGTGATCGAGTGAGATGGCAGAACATGACCGCCCACGCTTACCGGCATGGCACATGATGGATGGATGGAATGCTCCAGCCACTTTCGTCCGTCTAACTAGGGATCTTCTCCACGGGGTGACAAATACGTCTACATACATAGATGACATATGTATCCATACTGTAGACTGGACATCACACCTACAGAAACTGCGACATGGCTTCGATAGGTTGCGATTATTCGGGCTTACAGTCAAGCCCACTAAAGTAGATTCGGTCATGGAAGAAATTGACTTCCTAGGCCATACCATCTGCAGGGGCCAACTCAGAATAGATGAAAAGATTGTGACCAATATTCTCAATTTGACTATGCCAACGACCAAGAAACAGGTCCGAAGTTTACTTGGTCTTGTGAATTATTATAGTAAATTTATTCCCAATCTGGCGGAAATCACAGTGTTTTTTCCAATATTTTGAAAGCTTCGGCAAAATTGGATATTCAAGATGCACGGTTAATTAGTGCATTATCAAAATTGAAATATTTATTCAGCGTTCCACCTATTTTGCGTTTGCCTAACCAAGGTCTTACCTATTTTTTACGTACAGACGCAAGTGCTATTTCCATATCGGGAGTCCTAGGCCAATTTTACGAAGGGAAGTTCCACCCAGTAATGTACGTAAGTCGTAAGATCAGCCCTGCTGAATCAAGATACTCAGCATCAGAATTGGAGGGCCTCAGCTTAATCTATTGTGTTAAAAAATTTCATAGGTTTCTGGCAGGAGCACAGTTTGTGATCCAGACCGACAATTCTCCGCTTTCTGTGATGCAGTCTGGCATTCCCCATAACAATAGGGTCTACAGATGGGCCTTGATTCTGCAGAACTATGCATTTACCATCCAGCATTTAAAGGGGAGTTTGAACTCTTTGGCAGACACTTTGATTCGACCGTAAAACATTGAAATACCTGAGGTACAGGAAGAGATCAACCAGAGATCACCAGAAACAGTGACACTGTAATTGCTAATTAGATCAGTGCCGTATGTGGTGAAAAAGTTACACTGTAAGTGCGTTATCAACGCCAAGCGTTTAAATTGTGTAAGAGTAACAGTGCCATTATGAGTGAAACGAACAGACGCATAAGTAGTATGTCTACATCGCTAACACATATATAAGCCATATTTACATTGAAGTGTTAGATGTGAACCTACATAGATTAGTAGGGAACTATATATATAAATACTATCCAGGGAGGAGAGCATATAAGACTTTGGCTAAATGAACTATGTTATGAAAATAGACTACAAAGAACAGTGCTCCATCATCACACCCGAAAGGACGACATTAGTTAGTGTAATTATATATAAACGTAATTGTGATATGTATATAACATTGTTTTATAAACAGTACGCATAACTTCATTTTTGTATTAATAAGTGAATTGCAAAATGTTCAAGTGCATATATAACTTTATTTATTTCACTTCATAATAATAAGTCACCTACAGTTAGTTAAAAACCCATTTAAGTTAACACCCATATTAGAAATGCGATTATTAGATATTACTTTACTTTATTACCGCGCAAACATAATCATTTATAAATTCATTTATTTAAAATATCATTTCTAAACTAACCCAACCATTTAAGAATTAACATAATTTCATGTACCAATAACACTTGAAGGTAACTAACCCATTTTGCTTAAATGTAATTAATTAGCTAGATTATTTCCCTTAGGATAAATTTAGAACAGCACACCAAATTACATCACTTAGTTACATTAGTTAGTATTAAAGGATCGGTAACAAACCATCCTCACAAACTTGTATATTTTGTATAGGCAGGACCCCATTTGCATAGGCATGACACGTGCAAATGAACGGCACAGTCATTTGGCGTGAAAACGTGTATAATTCAGCCAATCATTTAGTGTAAATATGTAATGTTCATTTACTTGATATTATGAACCATATTTTAATGACGAATGAATGTTTTAACATAACGATGGTATGAAAATGAATGGAAGATGTGTAAATGAGAGGAGAGAATGAATACAACAGTAAACATTGATAGAGAGAGAAAGAGAGAGAGAGAGAGAGAGAGAGAGAGAGAGAGAGAGAGAGAGAGAGAGAGAGAGGTAGCGGCAAATTGTTTTTCACCGCTTAAAACGTCTTGTTGTGACTTGTCTGTGTCAATCTGTGTAACCAATGTGTTGTCAAGTTTTAAGTGTGTTACTGCAATACTTTAGTAGTAGTAAATAGAGAAAATACTTTGAGCATCTTGAAACGGAATTGTGGTCATAAATAAGAATAACAGACATTTGTAGCCACAATAAACCGATTTACGGCGCTCGAAGGGATACACACATGTAGAATAGAAACGCGTACACAGGTTAGCAAATTATGTACACTGTAGTTTATTAGAAAACACACAAACAAACAGGAAAACGAACACATAAAAGTTGCATACAGCATTTGTTTCAAAGAACAGTAACTCAAATCAGGGGACACAATAACTTCTTAAAAACCTTAATGTAACATTGAAAATATTTTTTCACAAGCGGAAGCTAGAAGGTGAAGAGTAGAACTTGATGTATACGAGTTGGGGTTGATATGATTGGGAACAAGAACATTCAATGCTCATGTGTTGTACTCATAACAGAGTCAACTTGTATTGGGTTGTCATTTTGGGCAATATGAGGACAGGTCAAAAGACATAAGTCAAGGGACGGAAGTCAGAATACATAGGGTCATAAGACGGAAGTCAGGATAATAAGTCATAAGACAACGGTTCCGGATCAAAACAATTCCCAATAAGATCTATAGCCAACTGTACTGATACGATGGGCTGCTCAATTAGCCGAGTGAATTAATAGAACAGTGTGAATAAGGAAAGAAGAGAGTTTGTTCTATCCCCAGAAGAGAGATTTACAACTTATAAGATCTTTGACAAAATTGGACAGCCAATTTTTTGTGTGACCATACAACGTGTTACAAGCAATGAGTTAAAAGGTTGCAACACTCCATGGAGAGAAGAGGAGCCTGTCAAAGATCTAAATAGAAGTTTACAGAGTTAAGAATATAAGTAATAGAGCTAAGACAGAGACTATTAAAGGACACCAGACAGGAGAGACACCAGCGCTATAAATAGCTTCACAACGGGACACACTTGTGTCAACCAAGAGGGCATTGAGTGCCAGTGAGCGAGGGTTTCCCAAAACACTAGGAAACTAACCGCCTCAACGAGTAACCATGGAGTACAGGTTACTCGAGTTAACTGACCAGCGTGCTGGGACACCACTCACGCAATACTCGTCAGCGCACGGATGATCGAACGTCCGTGTTTGATCACGCAACTAGAAGCGTGGCTCAGACTGCGACTGAGGACGACTGGAGAGTAGACGTGTTCCTTATAAGTTTATAGACAATAGTGATTGTTAGGCTTTAGATTCCATTCAGTGATTAATAGTATCATTATCATCTCTTCATTGCATCTGTGTAACGTACCATGATGTTTATTGTCAATGAAGTATTCCGCTCGCGGAGCTTGTTTGTAATCAGCTCTAAATAAATTGTACCTTTTGCAAATGACACGAGTTATTATTTCGTGTGGTGCAAAAGTAGGGGAGTCCTGAAATACCTGTCGCAAGCAAGTCGCTGACAGGCAGGACCCCATTTGGTGTCAGAAGTCCCTAAACCAACGTCAACAGCACCATTTGGCATTATTTGTGTTAAAAATATCTAAAATTAACGTGAATGATTTTGTGTTAAAAATACCTAAAACTAACGTGAATTATTTACCATACAATGTCAGAAATAATCCTATTTTGAGAATGAACGTTAGTGATCAACACCATTTCTACATAATAATTAATATGTTACCATTTGTGGAGCTTGAAACACAATGAAGAAAGATTAATTTACGAGTTGTGTTATTCTATGGAAATTAATAGGAAATGTGTATGAATTTGTGGTAATGAAAATGTATGCAAATATGAATTTAAATTATCAAGCAAACCATCGTGTACATTTCATTTTCTGTGATACAGCCATTAATGTCATCATTCATCACATTCATTTAGATATTTGTGCAAAATAAGTTCCTTTTGCACAAAGAAAAGATATTAGCTACTGAACGGAAACCTTAGAACGTAGTTATACCAAGCAAGGGAGAAAGTGAAGACAAGACGACAGTGACTTTCATATGACGAATCATCTTACGAATCATGACGATCATTGATACTATCATAACATTCATTTATTAACATCATTTATCATTATCTATATCACATTTATGATTCATCAGCCGCATGAAATATAAACATGTATTTATATCATACGCATGTTTCTAAAGTATTGATGCTCTACTAAACAGAAGCATCCATTCTGTTGACAAGTCGATCATTTTTGTGTGTCCGGAAGACAGCGGTGGAACATCCCAAGGGCCGTATTTTCGAGACAAATTAGATGAGTATATTTTTGAATTATTTTAATACTCACTATGTTAACCATGCATCTTTATTTTCAGTGAGAATGTAAATAACTAACACATAACTACAAACCATTGTGTAAACTTAGAGTGATATCATTGTGAAATAAGATAAAGCCACAAAATGGCATCATTAAATGATTGTATCCAGGCGGGCAAAGAACTAGGCCATACTGGAGAGAAATTAGAGAAATGGGCTAATGAAAGATACAAAGAAAAAATAGCCCGACAGAAGGAAGAAACAGAAAGAAAAGCTGCTCTATAGAGAGAGACGAAAGAGCACTAGAAAGGCAACATCAAAAAGAGATGAAAGAAGTCGAGGAAGCCACCAAACGAAAACAGCTAGATTTAGATCACGCCACCAAACAAAAACAGCTAGATTTATATCAAGCCAACAAACAAGTAGAGGAAGCCACCAAACAAAAACAGCTAGATTTAGATCATGCCACTAAACAGAAGCAGATACAGGTAGAGTCAGAAACTAAATTAAAGATGAAAGAAATGGAGATAGATTCAAACATCCAAATAGCCTCTAGTAAACAAAAGAGCCAGGAAGAACAAAATAAGTTTAGTAAATATAAAGGGCTGATCAAACCATATAGTGTAGGCGATTCAATCTCAGCTTGGACTGAGAATATAGAATTTCAACTTAAGACTCAGAAAATACCTTTGGATGACTGGGCAATGATCTACATGAGAAATCTCAGTGGGGAGCCATTAAAAGTTATAGAATCAATACCTACAGAACTAAGGAATAATTATCAGTACATCCACGATAGGATCATACAGCATTTCCTTCTGGATGCCACTGGGTACCAAATTCAGTTTCCCCAAATAAAACCAAAGCCAACTGAAACCTTCCTAGATTACATCTCTAACGTGCAAAGTACATTTAATAAATGGATTAAGGCAGCGAAAGTGGGCAAAAACTTTGATAAATTGCAAGATCTCATGGTAATGGATAAGGTGATTTCCACAGTCACTACCCCTTTTGCGAAGTTTCTCCAACAATCAGACATCGAATCCATTGAGCAACTAGAAAAACGGGGGTCAGCATATTTTTCTTTTAATCGTGACATATTTAAGTAAACAACACATGATACAGAGATCACTGCTTTTGTTAAGAACGTACCTAGTAGATCTTATAATCAGAAAGAGTATCATAAGAAAGACAAACCTTACCAGAAGCCACCACAGTGTGGATATTGTAAATTGTTTCATCCTAGCTACTCTATGTGCGACAAGAACCCGGCATATCCCTCACACTTAGAAACAGTAATAAAGAAGCAAGAAAGTAGAAGAAATTCATTTAAACGTGCTGTTAAATGTTACTTTTGTTCCAGCTATGGCCATTATAGTGCCAAATGTATGGGTAGGCAACGAATGAAGGCAAATAATGCTGTGCTCATCGATACGTCATCCGACGATGATAGTGAAATTGACTCTGAACTTGTAAATGTATTACCAGAGAGTGAATGTGAAAGTGTGGCAGTAGTTACTGATATATTAGACTTTAAGAGATGTGACACATGTCACCAATTTCATGCGGATGGTAAATTGAAATGCGGTCACGTTATACCATTTTCCAACGAAAATGCTAATGCAGCTAGTGCCTCCAGAGGTAAACTGAAGTTCTACGATGCACTGGTCAATGATCAACCATGCCATTGTTTACTGGATAGCGACAGCACTTTACTTGGTTTAAGAAAAGAGCTTGTCAGACCAGAAGATTACACGGGTGAATTTGTCAAATGCCGTACTTTCTCTGGAACCATTGAGAAATACCCACTGGTAAAAGCGCATATTAATACCCCGTTCCTTACCGGCACATTTACTTGCGCAATCCTGCAAGATCCCTGCACGGATCTGATTTTAGGCTATTTAGCTTCATTGAAGCAATGTACTGACGATGACATATTAGCCTGGAAACATACAAACATGGCTAATGCTGTAACAAGGTCAGATACTCAAACACACTATACTGACCTACAAAATGAGATGTTACAGCTGTTAACACCCAGCGGTGCCGATAACAACACTACTCGACAAGAATTTATCGAGGCACAACGCACCGATCAAACTATCGCACCTTATTTTAAATTGTTAGGTGAGCGAGCGAAAGTGACTAAAAATGCATCTTGGTATTTTAGAATATACAACGGAATTCTCATGCGTTATTACACAAATAATAACCATGAAATTAAGCAGACGGTGTTACCTGTAACACACCGACAAAATGTGCTAAAGATCGCACATGAGTCACCGTTTGCTGGACATTTGGCCTATGACAAAACTAGAGCCAGAATTTTGTCACACTTCTACTGGCCTAAATTCCGTACTGATATAAAATTTTTCTGTCGTTCATGTACTATTTGTCAACATCTTGTAAGAAAGGGAAAGCATGTGACGGCCGAAGTTCAACGGTCATTATTAACATCTAGACCATTTGAGTGTGTAGTGGTCGATATTGTTGGACCCCTAAATCAGGTGTCGAGGAAAGGAAACCGATTCATACTTACGCTCGTGGATCTATGTACCCGGTGGATCGAAGCCATTCCACTAAAATACATCACCTCCAAAGATGTGGCAAATGTATTTTTGCACCTATTTTGTCGTTTTGGCTTTCCACGAACGATTCTATCAGATCGTGGAACGCAGTTTATTTCGGCTGCTACGCAAGCCTTAACAAAATTGTTAGGGATAGAACAGCATTTCTGTACCCCGTACCACCCAATGAGCAACGGGATCATAGAAAAAATTAACGGGGATATCAAACACATGCTGGCGAAAGTAACAGCAGAAAACCCATCTGATTGGGACACGCTATTGCCAGCAGTGCTATTTGCCCATAGAGAAATTCCGCAATCGAGTACGGGTTTCTCACCTTTTGAATTAGTGTATGGGGCGAACCCTCGAGGACCCCTAACAATTTACCATCAGCTAATCACTAGCTTACCAGAAAACCCAACATCAGTAACACCGTATGAGATGGTAACAGAGACACGCGATAGAATAATGAAAGCGTGTGTAATAGCCAAATCATCTTTGGAGAGGAAAGGACAGATGTACCGCGACTATGCAAATAAGGGTGCTAAAACAATACACCTTGAACCTAATCAGAAGGTTCTGCTTTTACTACCAGATAAACGTAATTTGTTACTAACATCGTGGCAAGGGCCATTCAACGTTGAACGGAAAATATCAGATGTCATTTATGAAATATCGATAAAGGGAAAATTAAAGATATTTCATATCAACATGCTGAAACCATACTTCGCACGACAAGAACTACCGACAGACGAACAAAATGCACCCACACCAATTAATCGGACGACAGACGTACACAACACAACTACACTAGGTAGGGCGACGCAGGACAGCGACATCGCAAACACACTTAGCCAGGTAACAGCACACACAGCTAGTACAACAACAGTACTGAACGAGACAGATGACGACGGAATAGAATTACCAGTCCCTACAGTAGACATGACTGGGACTATTGAGAGCATACGGATAGAAAGCAAACTTACAGACGAGCAACGACGACAGAGGATAGAATTAGTGACGGAGTACAAAGACATTTTCTCCGACATTCCAGGAAAGACAGACAGAATAGAGCACTCCATTATTCTGACTGATAACACCCCAATCAAGTGTCGACCTTAAACCATCCCACTAAATTATAGGGCTAATCTCGACAAAGAACTACTATCTCTTGAGTCGAGTGGAATAATTCAGAAATCTCAGTCAGAATATTCTTTCCCTATCGTCCTTGTCGCCAAAAAGGACTCAACAATTCGACTCTGCGTCGATTATCGACGTTTAAACAGAGTGACCAAAATTGATGCTGAACCAATCCCAGCATGCGAGGATTTGATCCTTGATATGTCTACATCTCGCATCTTTTCCAAACTCGACCTCACGAAAGGATATTGGCAGGTCCCGATGAAAGAAAATTCAATTCCTTTAACAGCTTTTCCCACACCTTTAGGTCTCTATGAGTGGCGATTTCTTCCTTTTGGCCTTCGTAATGCTCCAGCCTGGATGGCTTGGCCTTGTGGCATGGTCGAGACAGAAACACGGAGCTGATCCACGACTCTGGTGATCGAGTGAGATGGCAGAACATGACCGCCCACGCTTACCGGCATGGCACATGATGGATGGATGGAATGCTCCAGCCACTTTCGTCCGTCTAACTAGGGATCTTCTCCACGGGGTGACAAATACGTCTACATACATAGATGACATATGTATCCATACTGTAGACTGGACATCACACCTACAGAAACTGCGACATGGCTTCGATAGGTTGCGATTATTCGGGCTTACAGTCAAGCCCACTAAAGTAGATTCGGTCATGGAAGAAATTGACTTCCTAGGCCATACCATCTGCAGGGGCCAACTCAGAATAGATGAAAAGATTGTGACCAATATTCTCAATTTGACTATGCCAACGACCAAGAAACAGGTCCGAAGTTTACTTGGTCTTGTGAATTATTATAGTAAATTTATTCCCAATCTGGCGGAAATCACAGTGTTTTTTCCAATATTTTGAAAGCTTCGGCAAAATTGGATATTCAAGATGCACGGTTAATTAGTGCATTATCAAAATTGAAATATTTATTCAGCGTTCCACCTATTTTGCGTTTGCCTAACCAAGGTCTTACCTATTTTTTACGTACAGACGCAAGTGCTATTTCCATATCGGGAGTCCTAGGCCAATTTTACGAAGGGAAGTTCCACCCAGTAATGTACGTAAGTCGTAAGATCAGCCCTGCTGAATCAAGATACTCAGCATCAGAATTGGAGGGCCTCAGCTTAATCTATTGTGTTAAAAAATTTCATAGGTTTCTGGCAGGAGCACAGTTTGTGATCCAGACCGACAATTCTCCGCTTTCTGTGATGCAGTCTGGCATTCCCCATAACAATAGGGTCTACAGATGGGCCTTGATTCTGCAGAACTATGCATTTACCATCCAGCATTTAAAGGGGAGTTTGAACTCTTTGGCAGACACTTTGATTCGACCGTAAAACATTGAAATACCTGAGGTACAGGAAGAGATCAACCAGAGATCACCAGAAACAGTGACACTGTAATTGCTAATTAGATCAGTGCCGTATGTGGTGAAAAAGTTACACTGTAAGTGCGTTATCAACGCCAAGCGTTTAAATTGTGTAAGAGTAACAGTGCCATTATGAGTGAAACGAACAGACGCATAAGTAGTATGTCTACATCGCTAACACATATATAAGCCATATTTACATTGAAGTGTTAGATGTGAACCTACATAGATTAGTAGGGAACTATATATATAAATACTATCCAGGGAGGAGAGCATATAAGACTTTGGCTAAATGAACTATGTTATGAAAATAGACTACAAAGAACAGTGCTCCATCATCACACCCGAAAGGACGACATTAGTTAGTGTAATTATATATAAACGTAATTGTGATATGTATATAACATTGTTTTATAAACAGTACGCATAACTTCATTTTTGTATTAATAAGTGAATTGCAAAATGTTCAAGTGCATATATAACTTTATTTATTTCACTTCATAATAATAAGTCACCTACAGTTAGTTAAAAACCCATTTAAGTTAACACCCATATTAGAAATGCGATTATTAGATATTACTTTACTTTATTACCGCGCAAACATAATCATTTATAAATTCATTTATTTAAAATATCATTTCTAAACTAACCCAACCATTTAAGAATTAACATAATTTCATGTACCAATAACACTTGAAGGTAACTAACCCATTTTGCTTAAATGTAATTAATTAGCTAGATTATTTCCCTTAGGATAAATTTAGAACAGCACACCAAATTACATCACTTAGTTACATTAGTTAGTATTAAAGGATCGGTAACAAACCATCCTCACAAACTTGTATATTTTGTATAGGCAGGACCCCATTTGCATAGGCATGACACGTGCAAATGAACGGCACAGTCATTTGGCGTGAAAACGTGTATAATTCAGCCAATCATTTAGTGTAAATATGTAATGTTCATTTACTTGATATTATGAACCATATTTTAATGACGAATGAATGTTTTAACATAACGATGGTATGAAAATGAATGGAAGATGTGTAAATGAGAGGAGAGAATGAATACAACAGTAAACATTGATAGAGAGAGAAAGAGAGAGAGAGAGAGAGAGAGAGAGAGAGAGAGAGAGAGAGAGAGAGGTAGCGGCAAATTGTTTTTCACCGCTTAAAACGTCTTGTTGTGACTTGTCTGTGTCAATCTGTGTAACCAATGTGTTGTCAAGTTTTAAGTGTGTTACTGCAATACTTTAGTAGTAGTAAATAGAGAAAATACTTTGAGCATCTTGAAACGGAATTGTGGTCATAAATAAGAATAACAGACATTTGTAGCCACAATAAACCGATTTACGGCGCTCGAAGGGATACACACATGTAGAATAGAAACGCGTACACAGGTTAGCAAATTATGTACACTGTAGTTTATTAGAAAACACACAAACAAACAGGAAAACGAACACATAAAAGTTGCATACAGCATTTGTTTCAAAGAACAGTAACTCAAATCAGGGGACACAATAACTTCTTAAAAACCTTAATGTAACATTGAAAATATTTTTTCACAAGCGGAAGCTAGAAGGTGAAGAGTAGAACTTGATGTATACGAGTTGGGGTTGATATGATTGGGAACAAGAACATTCAATGCTCATGTGTTGTACTCATAACAGAGTCAACTTGTATTGGGTTGTCATTTTGGGCAATATGAGGACAGGTCAAAAGACATAAGTCAAGGGACGGAAGTCAGAATACATAGGGTCATAAGACGGAAGTCAGGATAATAAGTCATAAGACAACGGTTCCGGATCAAAACAATTCCCAATAAGATCTATAGCCAACTGTACTGATACGATGGGCTGCTCAATTAGCCGAGTGAATTAATAGAACAGTGTGAATAAGGAAAGAAGAGAGTTTGTTCTATCCCCAGAAGAGAGATTTACAACTTATAAGATCTTTGACAAAATTGGACAGCCAATTTTTTGTGTGACCATACAACGTGTTACAAGCAATGATTTAAAAGGTTGCAACACTCCATGGAGAGAAGAGGAGCCTGTCAAAGATCTAAATAGAAGTTTACAGAGTTAAGAATATAAGTAATAGAGCTAAGACAGAGACTATTAAAGGACACCAGACAGGAGAGACACCAGCGCTATAAATAGCTTCACAACGGGACACACTTGTGTCAACCAAGAGGGCATTGAGTGCCAGTGAGCGAGGGTTTCCCAAAACACTAGGAAACTAACCGCCTCAACGAGTAACCATGGAGTACAGGTTACTCGAGTTAACTGACCAGCGTGCTGGGACACCACTCACGCAATACTCGTCAGCGCACGGATGATCGAACGTCCGTGTTTGAACACGTAACTAGAAGCGTGGCTCAGACTGCGACTGAGGACGACTGGAGAGTAGACGTGTTCCTTATAAGTTTATAGACAATAGTGATTGTTAGGCTTTAGATTCCATTCAGTGATTAATAGTATCATTATCATCTCTTCATTGCATCTGTGTAACGTACCATGATGTTTATTGTCAATGAAGTATTCCGCTCGCGGAGCTTGTTTGTAATCAGCTCTAAATAAATTGTACCTTTTGCAAATGACACGAGTTATTATTTCGTGTGGTGCAAAAGTAGGGGAGTCCTGAAATACCTGTCGCAAGCAAGTCGCTGACAGGCAGGACCCCATTTGGTGTCAGAAGTCCCTAAACCAACGTCAACAGCACCATTTGGCATTATTTGTGTTAAAAATATCTAAAATTAACGTGAATGATTTTGTGTTAAAAATACCTAAAACTAACGTGAATTATTTACCATACAATGTCAGAAATAATCCTATTTTGAGAATGAACGTTAGTGATCAACACCATTTCTACATAATAATTAATATGTTACCATTTGTGGAGCTTGAAACACAATGAAGAAAGATTAATTTACGAGTTGTGTTATTCTATGGAAATTAATAGGAAATGTGTATGAATTTGTGGTAATGAAAATGTATGCAAATATGAATTTAAATTATCAAGCAAACCATCGTGTACATTTCATTTTCTGTGATACAGCCATTAATGTCATCATTCATCACATTCATTTAGATATTTGTGCAAAATAAGTTCCTTTTGCACAAAGAAAAGATATTAGCTACTGAACGGAAACCTTAGAACGTAGTTATACCAAGCAAGGGAGAAAGTGAAGACAAGACGACAGTGACTTTCATATGACGAATCATCTTACGAATCATGACGATCATTGATACTATCATAACATTCATTTATTAACATCATTTATCATTATCTATATCACATTTATGATTCATCAGCCGCATGAAATATAAACATGTATTTATATCATACGCATGTTTCTAAAGTATTGATGCTCTACTAAACAGAAGCATCCATTCTGTTGACAAGTCGATCATTTTTGTGTGTCCGGAAGACAGCGGTGGAACATCCCAAGGGCCGTATTTTCGAGACAAATTAGATGAGTATATTTTTGAATTATTTTAATACTCACTATGTTAACCATGCATCTTTATTTTCAGTGAGAATGTAAATAACTAACACATAACTACAAACCATTGTGTAAACTTAGAGTGATATCATTGTGAAATAAGATAAAGCCACAAAATGGCATCATTAAATGATTGTATCCAGGCGGGCAAAGAACTAGGCCATACTGGAGAGAAATTAGAGAAATGGGCTAATGAAAGATACAAAGAAAAAATAGCCCGACAGAAGGAAGAAACAGAAAGAAAAGCTGCTCTAGAGAGAGAGACGAAAGAGCACTAGAAAGGCAACATCAAAAAGAGATGAAAGAAGTCGAGGAAGCCACCAAACGAAAACAGCTAGATTTAGATCACGCCACCAAACAAAAACAGCTAGATTTATATCAAGCCAACAAACAAGTAGAGGAAGCCACCAAACAAAAACAGCTAGATTTAGATCATGCCACTAAACAGAAGCAGATACAGGTAGAGTCAGAAACTAAATTAAAGATGAAAGAAATGGAGATAGATTCAAACATCCAAATAGCCTCTAGTAAACAAAAGAGCCAGGAAGAACAAAATAAGTTTAGTAAATATAAAGGGCTGATCAAACCATATAGTGTAGGCGATTCAATCTCAGCTTGGACTGAGAATATAGAATTTCAACTTAAGACTCAGAAAATACCTTTGGATGACTGGGCAATGATCTACATGAGAAATCTCAGTGGGGAGCCATTAAAAGTTATAGAATCAATACCTACAGAACTAAGGAATAATTATCAGTACATCCACGATAGGATCATACAGCATTTCCTTCTGGATGCCACTGGGTACCAAATTCAGTTTCCCCAAATAAAACCAAAGCCAACTGAAACCTTCCTAGATTACATCTCTAACGTGCAAAGTACATTTAATAAATGGATTAAGGCAGCGAAAGTGGGCAAAAACTTTGATAAATTGCAAGATCTCATGGTAATGGATAAGGTGATTTCCACAGTCACTACCCCTTTTGCGAAGTTTCTCCAACAATCAGACATCGAATCCATTGAGCAACTAGAAAAACGGGGGTCAGCATATTTTTCTTTTAATCGTGACATATTTAAGTAAACAACACATGATACAGAGATCACTGCTTTTGTTAAGAACGTACCTAGTAGATCTTATAATCAGAAAGAGTATCATAAGAAAGACAAACCTTACCAGAAGCCACCACAGTGTGGATATTGTAAATTGTTTCATCCTAGCTACTCTATGTGCGACAAGAACCCGGCATATCCCTCACACTTAGAAACAGTAATAAAGAAGCAAGAAAGTAGAAGAAATTCATTTAAACGTGCTGTTAAATGTTACTTTTGTTCCAGATATGGCCATTATAGTGCCAAATGTATGGGTAGGCAACGAATGAAGGCAAATAATGCTGTGCTCATCGATACGTCATCCGACGATGATAGTGAAATTGACTCTGAACTTGTAAATGTATTACCAGAGAGTGAATGTGAAAGTGTGGCAGTAGTTACTGATATATTAGACTTTAAGAGATGTGACACATGTCACCAATTTCATGCGGATGGTAAATTGAAATGCGGTCACGTTATACCATTTTCCAACGAAAATGCTAATGCAGCTAGTGCCTCCAGAGGTAAACTGAAGTTCTACGATGCACTGGTCAATGATCAACCATGCCATTGTTTACTGGATAGCGACAGCACTTTACTTGGTTTAAGAAAAGAGCTTGTCAGACCAGAAGATTACACGGGTGAATTTGTCAAATGCCGTACTTTCTCTGGAACCATTGAGAAATACCCACTGGTAAAAGCGCATATTAATACCCCGTTCCTTACCGGCACATTTACTTGCGCAATCCTGCAAGATCCCTGCACGGATCTGATTTTAGGCTATTTAGCTTCATTGAAGCAATGTACTGACGATGACATATTAGCCTGGAAACATACAAACATGGCTAATGCTGTAACAAGGTCAGATACTCAAACACACTATACTGACCTACAAAATGAGATGTTACAGCTGTTAACACCCAGCGGTGCCGATAACAACACTACTCGACAAGAATTTATCGAGGCACAACGCACCGATCAAACTATCGCACCTTATTTTAAATTGTTAGGTGAGCGAGCGAAAGTGACTAAAAATGCATCTTGGTATTTTAGAATATACAACGGAATTCTCATGCGTTATTACACAAATAATAACCATGAAATTAAGCAGACGGTGTTACCTGTAACACACCGACAAAATGTGCTAAAGATCGCACATGAGTCACCGTTTGCTGGACATTTGGCCTATGACAAAACTAGAGCCAGAATTTTGTCACACTTCTACTGGCCTAAATTCCGTACTGATATAAAATTTTTCTGTCGTTCATGTACTATTTGTCAACATCTTGTAAGAAAGGGAAAGCATGTGACGGCCGAAGTTCAACGGTCATTATTAACATCTAGACCATTTGAGTGTGTAGTGGTCGATATTGTTGGACCCCTAAATCAGGTGTCGAGGAAAGGAAACCGATTCATACTTACGCTCGTGGATCTATGTACCCGGTGGATCGAAGCCATTCCACTAAAATACATCACCTCCAAAGATGTGGCAAATGTATTTTTGCACCTATTTTGTCGTTTTGGCTTTCCACGAACGATTCTATCAGATCGTGGAACGCAGTTTATTTCGGCTGCTACGCAAGCCTTAACAAAATTGTTAGGGATAGAACAGCATTTCTGTACCCCGTACCACCCAATGAGCAACGGGATCATAGAAAAAATTAACGGGGATATCAAACACATGCTGGCGAAAGTAACAGCAGAAAACCCATCTGATTGGGACACGCTATTGCCAGCAGTGCTATTTGCCCATAGAGAAATTCCGCAATCGAGTACGGGTTTCTCACCTTTTGAATTAGTGTATGGGGCGAACCCTCGAGGACCCCTAACAATTTACCATCAGCTAATCACTAGCTTACCAGAAAACCCAACATCAGTAACACCGTATGAGATGGTAACAGAGACACGCGATAGAATAATGAAAGCGTGTGTAATAGCCAAATCATCTTTGGAGAGGAAAGGACAGATGTACCGCGACTATGCAAATAAGGGTGCTAAAACAATACACCTTGAACCTAATCAGAAGGTTCTGCTTTTACTACCAGATAAACGTAATTTGTTACTAACATCGTGGCAAGGGCCATTCAACGTTGAACGGAAAATATCAGATGTCATTTATGAAATATCGATAAAGGGAAAATTAAAGATATTTCATATCAACATGCTGAAACCATACTTCGCACGACAAGAACTACCGACAGACGAACAAAATGCACCCACACCAATTAATCGGACGACAGACGTACACAACACAACTACACTAGGTAGGGCGACGCAGGACAGCGACATCGCAAACACACTTAGCCAGGTAACAGCACACACAGCTAGTACAACAACAGTACTGAACGAGACAGATGACGACGGAATAGAATTACCAGTCCCTACAGTAGACATGACTGGGACTATTGAGAGCATACGGATAGAAAGCAAACTTACAGACGAGCAACGACGACAGATGATAGAATTAGTGACGGAGTACAAAGACATTTTCTCCGACATTCCAGGAAAGACAGACAGAATAGAGCACTCCATTATTCTGACTGATAACACCCCAATCAAGTGTCGACCTTAAACCATCCCACTAAATTATAGGGCTAATCTCGACAAAGAACTACTATCTCTTGAGTCGAGTGGAATAATTCAGAAATCTCAGTCAGAATATTCTTTCCCTATCGTCCTTGTCGCCAAAAAGGACTCAACAATTCGACTCTGCGTCGATTATCGACGTTTAAACAGAGTGACCAAAATTGATGCTGAACCAATCCCAGCATGCGAGGATTTGATCCTTGATATGTCTACATCTCGCATCTTTT
This sequence comes from Cepaea hortensis, assembly GCA_963921405.1. NCBI lineage: Eukaryota > Metazoa > Mollusca > Gastropoda > Stylommatophora > Helicidae > Cepaea > Cepaea hortensis. The sequence continues at coordinate 66,265,700 of OY992878.1, read as the reverse complement.
CCAAACTCGACCTCACGAAAGGATATTGGCAGGTCCCGATGAAAGAAAATTCAATTCCTTTAACAGCTTTTCCCACACCTTTAGGTCTCTATGAGTGGCGATTTCTTCCTTTTGGCCTTCGTAATGCTCCAGCCTGGATGGCTTGGCCTTGTGGCATGGTCGAGACAGAAACACGGAGCTGATCCACGACTCTGGTGATCGAGTGAGATGGCAGAACATGACCGCCCACGCTTACCGGCATGGCACATGATGGATGGATGGAATGCTCCAGCCACTTTCGTCCGTCTAACTAGGGATCTTCTCCACAGGGTGACAAATACGTCTACATACATAGATGACATATGTATCCATACTGTAGACTGGACATCACACCTACAGAAACTGCGACATGGCTTCGATAGGTTGCGATTATTCGGGCTTACAGTCAAGCCCACTAAAGTAGATTCGGTCATGGAAGAAATTGACTTCCTAGGCCATACTATCTGCAGGGGCCAACTCAGAATAGATGAAAAGATTGTGACCAATATTCTCAATTTGACTATGCCAACGACCAAGAAACAGGTCCGAAGTTTACTTGGTCTTGTGAATTATTATAGTAAATTTATTCCCAATCTGGCGGAAATCACAGTGTTTTTTCCAATATTTTGAAAGCTTCGGCAAAATTGGATATTCAAGATGCACGGTTAATTAGTGCATTATCAAAATTGAAATATTTATTCAGCGTTCCACCTATTTTGCGTTTGCCTAACCAAGGTCTTACCTATTTTTTACGTACAGACGCAAGTGCTATTTCCATATCGGGAGTCCTAGGCCAATTTTACGAAGGGAAGTTCCACCCAGTAATGTACGTAAGTCGTAAGATCAGCCCTGCTGAATCAAGATACTCAGCATCAGAATTGGAGGGCCTCAGCTTAATCTATTGTGTTAAAAAATTTCATAGGTTTCTGGCAGGAGCACAGTTTGTGATCCAGACCGACAATTCTCCGCTTTCTGTGATGCAGTCTGGCATTCCCCATAACAATAGGGTCTACAGATGGGCCTTGATTCTGCAGAACTATGCATTTACCATCCAGCATTTAAAGGGGAGTTTGAACTCTTTGGCAGACACTTTGATTCGACCGTAAAACATTGAAATACCTGAGGTACAGGAAGAGATCAACCAGAGATCACCAGAAACAGTGACACTGTAATTGCTAATTAGATCAGTGCCGTATGTGGTGAAAAAGTTACACTGTAAGTGCGTTATCAACGCCAAGCGTTTAAATTGTGTAAGAGTAACAGTGCCATTATGAGTGAAACGAACAGACGCATAAGTAGTATGTCTACATCGCTAACACATATATAAGCCATATTTACATTGAAGTGTTAGATGTGAACCTACATAGATTAGTAGGGAACTATATATATAAATACTATCCAGGGAGGAGAGCATATAAGACTTTGGCTAAATGAACTATGTTATGAAAATAGACTACAAAGAACAGTGCTCCATCATCACACCCGAAAGGACGACATTAGTTAGTGTAATTATATATAAACGTAATTGTGATATGTATATAACATTGTTTTATAAACAGTACGCATAACTTCATTTTTGTATTAATAAGTGAATTGCAAAATGTTCAAGTGCATATATAACTTTATTTATTTCACTTCATAATAATAAGTCACCTACAGTTAGTTAAAAACCCATTTAAGTTAACACCCATATTAGAAATGCGATTATTAGATATTACTTTACTTTATTACCGCGCAAACATAATCATTTATAAATTCATTTATTTAAAATATCATTTCTAAACTAACCCAACCATTTAAGAATTAACATAATTTCATGTACCAATAACACTTGAAGGTAACTAACCCATTTTGCTTAAATGTAATTAATTAGCTAGATTATTTCCCTTAGGATAAATTTAGAACAGCACACCAAATTACATCACTTAGTTACATTAGTTAGTATTAAAGGATCGGTAACAAACCATCCTCACAAACTTGTATATTTTGTATAGGCAGGACCCCATTTGCATAGGCATGACACGTGCAAATGAACGGCACAGTCATTTGGCGTGAAAACGTGTATAATTCAGCCAATCATTTAGTGTAAATATGTAATGTTCATTTACTTGATATTATGAACCATATTTTAATGACGAATGAATGTTTTAACATAACGATGGTATGAAAATGAATGGAAGATGTGTAAATGAGAGGAGAGAATGAATACAACAGTAAACATTGATAGAGAGAGAAGAGAGAGAGAGAGAGAGAGAGAGAGAGAGAGAGAGAGAGAGAGAGAGAGAGAGAGAGAGAGAGAGAGAGGTAGCGGCAAATTGTTTTTCACCGCTTAAAACGTCTTGTTGTGACTTGTCTGTGTCAATCTGTGTAACCAATGTGTTGTCAAGTTTTAAGTGTGTTACTGCAATACTTTAGTAGTAATAAATAGAGAAAATACTTTGAACATCTTGAAACGGATTTGTGGTCATAAATAAGAATAACAGACATTTGTAGCCACAATAAACCGATTTACGGCGCTCGAAGGGATACACACATGTAGAATAGAAACGCGTACACAGGTTAGCAAATTAAGTACACTGTAGTTTATTAGAAAACACACAAACAAACAGGAAAACGAACACATAAAAGTTGCATACACCATTTGTTTCAAAGAACAGTAACTCAAATCAGGGGACACAATAACTTCTTAAAAACCTTAATGTAACATTGAAAATATTTTTTCGCAAGCGGAAACTAGAAGGTGAAGAGTAGAACTTGATGTATACGAGTTGGGGTTGATATTATTGGGAACATGAACATTCAATGCTCATGTGTTGTACTCATAACAGAGTCAACTTGTATTGGGTTGTCATTTTGGGCAATATGAGGACAGGTCAAAAGACATAAGTCAAGGGACGGAAGTCAGAAGACATAGGGTCATAAGACGGAAGTCAGGACATAAGTCATAAGGCAACGGTTCCGGATCAAAACAATTCCCAAGAAGATCTATAGCCAACTGTACTGATACGATGGGCTGCTCAATTAGCCGAGTGAATTAATAGAACAGTGTGAATAAGGAAAGAAGAGAGTTTGTTCTATCCCCAGAAGAGAGATTTACAACTTATAAGATCTTTGACAAAATTGGACAGCCAATTTTTGTGTGTGACCATAAACGTGTTACAAGCAATGAGTTAAAAGGTTGCAACACTCCACGGAGAGGAGAGGAGCCTGTCAAAGATCTAAATAGAAGTTTACAGAGTTAAGAATATAAGTAATAGAGCTAAGACAGAGACTATTAAAGGACACCAGACAGGAGAGACACCAGCGCTATAAACAGCTTCACAACGGGACACACTTGTGTCAACCAAGAGGGCATTGAGTGCCAGTGAGCGAGGGTTTCCCAAAACACTAGGAAACTAACCGCCTCAACGAGTAACCATGGAGTACAGGTTACTCGAGTTAACTGACCAGCGTGCTGGGACACGACGCACGCAATACTCGTCAGCGGACGGAGGATCGAACGTCTGTGTTTGAACACGCAACTAGAAGCGTGGCTCAGACTGCGACTGAGGACGACTGGAGAGTAGACGTGTTCCTTATGAATACTATAAGTTTATAGACAATAGTGATTGTTAGGCTTTAGATTCCATTCAGTGATTAATAGTATCATTATCATCTCTTCATTGCATCTGTGTAACGTACCATGATGTTTATTGTCAATAAAGTATTCCGCTCGCGGAGCTTGTTTGTAATCAGCTCTAAATAAATTGTACCGTTTGCAAATGACACGAGTCATTATTTCGTGTGGTGCAAAAGTAGGGGAGTCCTGAAATACCTGTCGCAAGCAAGTCGCTGACAGGCAGTATAGAGTAACCAAGAATTGTATAGTGTAACCAAGGATAGTATAGTGGAACAAAAGATATTATAGAGTAACCAAGGATTATATAGTGTAACCAAGGATTATATATTGTAATCAAGGATTATATAGTGTAACCAAGGATTATATAGTGTAACCAGCGATAGTATAGTGTATCAAAAGATATTATAGAGTAACCAAGGATTATATAGAGTAACCAAGGATTATATAGTGTAACCAAAGATAGTATAGAGTAACTGTCACGGGAAAACTGCAGTTTAGTGATTCCTTGATAACTTATATATAAAACTACAATGTATGAGGAGGGTTAACAATCGTGTACTTGTCACAGTCTCACATAAGGGCGGTACCGACATAAAATTAAGAGAAAGTGGAGAAGGGATAGAACTCCAGCTAAAGGGAAACAACCGAGTCACTCGAAGGCTCGAATAATCCAGAGCATTCTCGAAGGACCGGTCAGTGTGTCCACAGCCCCGTGGACACCGATGGGGCCCGCCGATTGCGGGGTCCACGAGAAACTCGGAGAGAGTTACCACCTGTGTCGGATTGCGACACGTGTGAAAAGGCAGACACGGACAGGACATCGAGGAAGCAACAGGGCTTACCTTAAGGGGGACTTGATAGCTTAAAAGCCAAGTGTATTTAGGGGTCTTATGCATATGTTAGATAGCTGATAGAGTTGTTGTAATAATCATGTTTATTGTAAACTCCTGTGATACGCAACTTGCGGATTGCTGGCTGGCGAAAACTCGCTTCGCCAGCTTACTGTAACATAATGTAAATAAATGATGCTAGATTGTATCTGAACGGAGTTTGTTGCCTGTATGAGCCCGAGTTTCATTCCCCTAGATATCTAGGACGGTGACAGGCTATCTGGGGGCAAGCCGGTTTTGGCAAGCACAAGCTTTACTTTCCAGACAGCTCTTGGTTTTGCCAAGTAAAATATATCAACTTTCATACATGACAAAGTCTAAAACTTTGCAGCTATCATCGTATCGTCTACGAATGAGCTATTGTAGTCCCTCTACAAAAATAATTGAAATTATGATGATGTTCATGAAATTTGACATTGACATGACTGTGACAATTACAGTGACAGTTACTAATTTTTTTTGATTCCAACATCAGATTGTTCCGCGAAATATCGTGTGTATGTAACCTGTCCTCCAGCAGTGGCGAGAAAACAGGAAAACCAAACAAGACTACAGTCGAGAAACCAGGAAAAATAAGATGAGTGTCATTTCATGCTCATTATATCCCTAAGCGATACTCATTCATGATTCATTGATGTAACATTTTTCTTTGTATTGATTTTTATATATGCTAATCTCATAACCAAGTAAACCTGCTCGTGTAAATTTGAATGTAAACATTAAGGGGGATAACCAAGTTTTGTACACCCAGACTAATTTCAAAGGGATTTAATTTCAATAAAGTGAACAATAACTAAAATACAAGATGTCAACATTAGAACAGTGCATTGAATTAGGAATTAGGTTAGGATATACTGACGAAAAACTTTCAGAATGGGCACAACAGACACATTCAGAAAATATTGCACGAGAAGACAGAGCAACGGAAAGGGAAGAGAAAAAGATGCAAGCAGAAAGAGAAGAGAAAAAGATGCAAATTGAGGCTGAAGAGAAAAAGATGCAAGCAGAAAGAGAAGAGAAAAAGATGCAGATGCAAATTGAGGCTGAAGAGAAAAAGATGCAAGCAGAAAGAGAAGAGAAAAAGATGCAAATTGAGGCTGAAGAGAAAAAGATGCAGATGCAAATGGAAGCTGAAGAAAAGAAAATGCAACTGCAAGCTCAAGAAAAGAAGATGCAAATGGAGCTCGAAGCTGCAACCAAGCAAGCCCAATTAAACGCAGAAACACAGATAAAACTGAAACAAATGGAAATTGACTCCAACTTAGAAATTTCAGTAAACAAAATTAGAAGTAAAGAAGATGAACAAAAATACAACAAATATAAAGGCCTAGTCAAGTCGTTTTGTTCAGGAGATTCAATAAGCGCATACTTAGAGAACTTCGAGTGTTTGATGACTTACCATAAGGTCGCAAAAGTCGACTGGTCATTTATTCTGATGAGAAATTTAGCATTAGAGCCCTTAAAAGTGATAGAGACAGTTCCACAAGACATGAGGAAAGATTACGACTATTTAAAACAAAGAATACTCCAACATTTTTCACTAGATACAGCAGGCTATCAACTACAGTTCTCAAAATTAGCCCCATTACCGAACCAAACCTTCGTAGACTATGTGTCTACAGTCCAAGATATTTGTACAAAATGGATAACCTCAGCAAAAACAAATAACAACCATGATAAACTGAAGGAGCTAATTATAATTGATAAAATTATTAGCACAATACCAACATCTTTTTCTAAATTTTTAAGGCAAAATGATTGTAAAACTATCCAAGAAATAGAAACTAAGGGGAGCGCATATTTTACAGCGAACCGCGATATTTTTTCAGTTAATTATGAGCCAAAATGAAACAGCAGCGGTTACAAACACCAAATATTCAAAACCAAATGAAAATAGGTTCAAACAACGCTCTAAGTTCACAAAACCAGTCATGTGTCAGTATTGTCATCTGACACACGAACAGTACGCGATGTGTGACAAATCACCGAATTACCCACATCATCTCCAAATGATAGTGGAAAAACAAAAGAACAAAAGGAACGCATATCAGAGAGCGGTTAAATGTTATTTTTGTTCGAGTTATGGGCATTATTCAAGACGTTGCGACGGGCGAAAGATGATGAAACAGGCCAATGCCGCATTAATAGACACATCTTCAGATGAAGAAATTGAACAACAGAACGAATGCGACATCCAGAATGAAAGTGCGAGTGAGTTAGGTAATGCAGTAGAAATAATTAACACCATCACTAATAACACATGTAACACTTGCAGAAAATTTCAGCTTGATACAACTTTGTTATGCGGCCACACAATCCCAGTGTCTAACGAAATGGCCAACGCAGCCTTAACATCAACAGGCAAGTTAAATTTTGCGACAGGTCTTGTTAATAACAAACAATGTACACTAATACGAGATAGCGGGGTGACTCTTTGTGGAATTAAAAGAACATTAGTTAATGACAAAGACTACACACACAAATACGTAACGTGTCGCACATTCGCAGGCACTATCGAAAGATACCCCCTAGCACTTGCCGAAATTCGAACACCTTTTATATCAGGACAAGTGCTATGCGCAGTACTAGAAAATCCTGCCGCTGAAATTATCCTTGGGAATCTTCCTAACATAAGATCCTGCTCTGAAGAAGAAATCAGAGAATGGGAACAGAAAAACTGTATAAAAAAACTGAACAACGATTCCAAAATAAAAAAACACGCTTGCATGTCTCAAACTGCCAAAAGCACAAGGGAGACAACCGATGACGGAATTCGAAACGAATTCACAGAGGTGCAAAACACAGGGGCGGTTGAATCTTTCAATGATACCATCAAATCAACACCTCGAACTGAGGACGCCATCGATCCACAAAATATTGAGCCTGTAAATGTGCAACAACATACACAATACGCTAATATAGTGACAAGACAAATGACGCACAAAACCCACAACGACCAACTTCAGGAGTCGCTACAAATCATTTCACCCAATATTACCACCACCGAGTTTATACAAGAACAAAAAGCAGATCCAACCCTTTCGCAATACTTTCGACTAGTAGGATTGAAGCCAAAATTGACGAAAAACGCTTCTTGGACATTCAGACTAAATAACAATATTCTAACGAGATTATACACCAGAGATCAAACCACGATACAGCAAGTGGTTCTACCTCAGTCACATCGTGAGAAAGTGCTTCATATAGCCCATGACTCACCTTTCGGAGGTCATATGGGTTATGAAAAAACCAGGGCCAGAGTCCTGAGTCAATTTTATTGGCCTAAATTTTGCCAAGACATAAAAACCCATTGTAAATCATGTGATATCTGTCAAAAACTAATTAAGAAAGGTATCAACCCTACGGCAGAAATTCAATCAACCACAACTGCCTCGAGACCATTTCAAATCGTGGCGGTTGATTTAGTGGGTCCTTTGAACCACATCTCAAACAAAGGAAATAGATACATTTTTACACTCGTTGATTTGTGTTCAAGGTGGGCAGAAATGATTCCATTAAAATCTATCTCCTCTAAGGATGTGACGGACGTATTATTACAGATATTCTCCCGTTTTGGCTTTCCGGAGAAGATAATATCGGATAGAGGAACGCAATTCATATCTAATGCCACCCAATCGATAACTAAGTTACTAGGCATAAAATAATGTTTTACAAGTCCCTATCGACCGGCCGCAAATGGAATTTGCGAAAAATTGAATGGGGACCTAAAACATATGTTATCCAAAGTGACAGCTGAAAATCCAGCCGATTGGGATATACTTCTCCCAACGGTGCTGTTCGCATACAGAGAAGTCCCACAATCAAGCACGGGGTTCTCTCCGTTTGAATTGATATATGGAGCGAACCCAAGAGGACCTCTCACTATTTACAAAGATATAATATCACAACCCGTAAACACCCAATTACCAGTTTCCACCTATGATTTGGTCACTGACACCAGAGACAAAATCATTAGATCCTGTATACTGGCCAGAACATCATTACAGGAGAAAGGTTTTAGGTACAGGCAGTACGCCAACAAAGGGGCAAAAACGATTGTATTACAACCAAATCAAGATATTTTACTATTACTACCTGACAAGAGAGATTTACTATCAACCTCTTGACAGGGACCATTTAAAGTTGTAAGAAGGATTTCGGAAGTTGACTACGAGATTTCTTTGAATGGAAAGTTGAAAATATTCCATGTAAATATGTTAAAACCGTACTATTCTAGAAATGACAGTGACACGAACAAGCAGACGCAGATAACAGATGACAATAACCAAACTGACAAGAATGACAACAGAAACGAAACGACAACTACCCGACTGAATAAAACCTCGACAAACGAAGATCTAAACGAATCATCATTAACGACTCATTCTTGTGACAACGAAGACGACGAAAACATATTCACAGTACCGACAATATGGGATAACGACAAGTACGACCAATTTAACGACACATTAGCAACTATTAGTCTCGACAACGACGACAATGACATTGAAGACAATTTACAAACAGTAGCGTCAGTAATAAATCAGACGGACGTAGACAATACGGAAATTCCAGTACCAATCATGAACGACGACAGTACGATGAAGGACATACAAATCTCTGACACTTTGACACAACAGCAGCGACAAGACATTTTGTCTCTACTTAACGACTATAAAACTATCTTCTCAAACAAACCTGGACAGACTGACAAAATAACACATTCAATTGTTTTGACAGATCTAACACCTATCAAATGTAGACCATATTCAATTCCTTTACATTATAGGGCAAATTTAGATAAAGAAATTTTGGACTTAGAAAAAAATAAAATAATACAGAAATCTGTGTCCCAGTACTCTTCGCCAATTGTTCTGGTGAAAAAGAAGGACCAAACCATTCGGTTATGCATAGATTACAGGAAATTAAATACTATAACCACGACAGATGCTGAGCCAATGTACAGCTGTGAAGACCTCATTTCGAATATGTCTCAATCATCCTTCTTTTCTAAACTTGATGTAGCTAAAGGTTACTGGCAAGTACCACTATCTCCCTCTTCAAGGCATATAACAGCATTCGCTACACCGCTTGGGCTGTACGAATGGAGATATCTTCCGTTTGGTTTAAAGAACGCTCCCGCCACATTTGTCAGGTTAACTAGACTGTTATTGCACGGCATCAAGGACGTGCAATCATATATTGATGATATATGTGTCCATTCTTCAGACATGACTTCTCACTTACTTACACTCCAACAAGTCTTTAATCAAATCCTTCTTTTTGGACTTACTATCAAACCTTCCAAGGTTGAAATAGGCTATAAACAGATAGACTTCCTAGGTCATAGGATTTCCGAAGGCAAACTATTGACAGATGATAGAATCGTATCAAAAATTCGCAACCTACAAGTTCCAACTACAAAGAAACAGGTCATAAGCCTGTTAGGTCTCATAAACTATTATGCCAAGTTTATACCAAACTGGGCGGAACTCACATCAGTTTTTTCTAATCTGTTGACAAAAGATCATCCAGAAAAATTTTGTAAGAGTATCCGCTTAGAGGATGTAATGTGCAAATTGAAATCAATTTTTTCTAACCCACCCGTATTAAAATTACCAAACATAGATATACCCTTTATTCTGACCACAGATTCGAGTGCTATCGCAATTGGAGGATGCCTGATGCAGGAATATCAAGGCGTGAGACATCCAATTCTCTATGTCAGCCGCAAGCTGAAAAAAGGCAGAAATCCAGTATTCCACAGTCGAGTTGGAGGCATTAAGTCTACTTTTTTGTATGCGTCGGTTATCTAGGTTCCTCTTAGGTTCGCATTTTGTTGTTTTAACCGATAATTCGCCACTGCTGGTACTTAAACAAGGTGTTCCAAAGAATCATCGATTGGCAAGATGGTGTCTTCTTCTTCAGGATTTCTACTTTGAAATCCGCCACATCAAGGGTACTGATAATATTATTGCTGACATATTATCACGGCAAACTAATGCACCAGCAGACTAACACTATGCACATTAATTATTCGCCATTTAATAAGCTGTGATATTTAGTCTGTTGCATAGAACAGTGTACCTCTACACCTACTATAGAACTTTCATCCAGAAGTATCAACGCCCAAGTGCGTAATCTACTTATAACGCTCACGAACATGAAACTTGAACCAAGTGAACGGTCTACTCATAACACACACGAACATGAAACTTTGAGAACTCTATATTGTATTAAGCCATCTTACCAATTGCCAAGGCTTTAAAAACAATCCGAGCGATATATATAATATCTGTGAAGTGATTTCAACCAGTGAACTGACAGTCATCGTGGAAAGATTAAGAACACTGCATACTCGCTATTGCAAAGAAACTTCGCAAACAACCGCAATAGAACTACGTCTATTACAACATGCAAGAGACAGCTATATGAACTGTTAACATTGATGGCACGACACACGGACAACAGGAGGACAACACACACATCGTCGTTGGAGTTAATTAATTTACTATTAGTTAATATGTATTACACTTGTATTTGATTATATATAAAATATGTCAACATGTAACTTGTATATTTTCTACCATAATATATTACAGACATTGTCACTCATAGGTGAAATATTCTTCCTATGCAATTTTTCTATTTAAGTTATAAACCATTTTTTTGATTACAAGTACAAAAAGTACTTGTTACCTTAAGGGGAACATATCGCCTAATCCGTTTTTTCTAAGGGCAGTAAGACTTACCTCAACTTTATTTGTATATTTTAACAAAATACTATTTTGTATGAAAGATGTACGAATGACAGAGTGAATGAATTAAATGAGAGAGCGATATACTGAGCGGACAAATTGTACGCAAAACGTATTTATTTTAATTTGTCTGCGTCTTTCATGTAAAAATGTATTACCTGTCTCAATTGTTGATACATGTTTAGTATTGAATACACTACATCTAAGCACCACTGTTTGGAATGCCCTGATCATGCATTACACAGATTGGGTAATTCATGACAAAGGATATCCCAACTCGTGACGCTTGGAACTAAACCACACAGTGAGCACACACTTTATACAAACTCAAAACTGAACACTAACAATTAAAACACAGTCACTTTATTATAGACAGCAACATATCAGTCAATACACTAACAAGCCAACAGGAACTCACGTAGTCAGATGGGATAAAACAACAGCATAACTACATATTCAGCAATATACAACATACGGAAGTAAAAATGTATCGAAATACACACGCAGGACAAGATTTGCAAGTGTACTTAAATAAGCCAAGACATTTGTCTTGTTAAAACTCTCTTACACAGAGTTTTATATCTTGGTATCATATGGATACTTGAGAAGGGCGCGGTTGTAAAAACAACTGGGAACGTCACGGAACTTCGGTCAGATAAGCATGTTTAAGAACATAGAAGAGAGAGACCTCTTCAGCATTAATCTTGAAGTGCTGTATCGGAGAATACATGAGTTGTTGATGCAGATATGTAGGTTGCCAAGTTACTATCCACCAAACTACAAACACCGACTTTATGTGATCCTGTGACAGAATTAGTACAGAACTAATTACCATATAATAACCCATCAAAGCAGGGGGGAGGGGGACTCCTGTCACAGTCTCACATAAGTGCGGTACCGACATAAAATTAAGAGAAAGTGGAGAAGGGATAGAACTCCAGCTAAAGGGAAAGAACCGAGTCACTCGAAGGCTCGAATAATCCAGAGCCTTCTCGAAGGACCGGTCAGTGTGTCCACAGCCCCGTGGACACCGATGGGGCCCGCCGATTGCGGGGTCCACGAGAAACTCGGAGAGAGTTACCACCCGTGTCGGATTGCGACACGTGTGAAAAGGCAGACACGGACTGGACATCGAGGAAGCAACAGGGCTTACCTTAAGGGGGACTTGATAGCTTAAAACCCAAGTGTATTTAGGGGTCTTATGCATATGTTAGATAGCTGATAGAGTTGTTGTAATAATCATGTTTATTATAAACTCCTGTGATACGCAACTTGCGGATTGCTGGCTGGCGAAAACTCGCTTCGCCAGCTTACTGTAACATAATGTAAATAAATGATGCTAGATTGTATCTGAACGGAGTTTGTTGCCTGTATGAGCCCGAGTTTCATTCCCCTAGATATCTAGGACGGTGACAGTACTTCAGTCTGAGAGGAGGATAAATTAAAGATCATTGACCGACGGATATAAAAATAGGATACAGTGTGAGGGGTCATTGTTCATCTACTTCAAAGGACAGAACGACGGGGAGACTTCGACAACGGGGGAACGCACGAAGACGGTGATTCAAGAGTTCGGACGCTTTGAAGTACTAGCGTAGGGGAACCCAGGGAAACCGCGGAAGAACGGAGGACGAGACGGAGCGGAATTGACGAATACGTGAGTTCACAGACGTTTGATGTGGGGACTTACGGCAACATTTGATTGTGGATCAAAAGACAACGGAGGATTGGATACTCGATATAAATAGTAGAAACTGGGTTTTCTGTTTTAGTGTGTGTTCCAAAACTGGACAGAGATATCTATGCATCCTATGTGTGGAAAAGAAATTATAGTCCTGTATTGTTTAAGGCAATGGGATATTAGTGCCGATGTGCTTAATTATAACTTTCAATTCCTGGATGAGCATAGAAGATATAGGGTACTCTAACCTTAGCGTAATAGTAACATAGGGTAATAGGTGTTTGTGTTTAGCGTTTACCATTGTTTTCTATTAGTGAATCGTTTAGATTGTAGTAAACTCATATGGTTTATGTCAGAGTATCTTTTCGGAAGCGTCTTAGTGCAGCCGGGAGAAATGCTCTCACATAAGACTAAAACGTAAGCAGATTTATATCACCTGTTTATCTGTCACTCACAGGTTTCACTAGAAGTATCCTGATACAATCAGAGACGATAAACTCAAGGCACTTCACTTGGGGAGAGATCAAATACCTCACTAGAACAATGAATAACAAAGACAGGTTCTAATTGTGAGACGATATAACCCATAGCCCTAATAAACTCTGAAAATAATAACAGTATATCCAAATAACCAATGTAAAATGGAAAAGGACGATTAAACTGAGGAAAGTAAAAGAAAAATACAACTGCATACTTTTGCATGGTAGACTAATAGAAAAGAGACAATAGATAAGTCAGAACATTCATAGTCAACATAGACACCGTGGTAGACTGTGGTGATGTGGTTTCAGTGTTGGATTATTAACTTCTTGAAGCAGACTGTGGCGAAGTCATAGACTTACTGGATTATTATTATGTCACTGTGACCAGACTTTGAACAACTTCACGATACGTCCAGACTCAATCGGAAGGGAACCAACCCGGGTGAGAACTGTCCATGTATGTGTGATGTATCTTTGACTGGCTGAATGCAGACGAGAGAAGGGATACAGAGACTAAACCTACAGCGTCCTATCTTGCACCCACACTAGCAAACACTACCAACTACATATACACATTCAATACATACAACTGGCATAGTTTTCAACAATAAACAGGTTATTAATTGTTGGAGGAAACTGTTGTCAGGGTATGTTATGAAGGATAGAGAGAGAGAGAGAGAGAGAGAGAGAGAGAGAGAGAGAGAGAGAGAGAGAGAGAGAGAGAGTGTGTATGGAAGACAGAAGGGAGGAGTGTAGACAAAAGTCATTCAATAGTTCCAATAGTAGAAGCATAATCAAGGTGTACTTGTCGAGTCCACTTTCCTCCAGGGACGACAAGTGACATTAAATGGTGGAGCAGCGAGGTGCTTCAACTGCATAAGGAACCGCCTAGCGGGGTACTTCAACTGCATATGGAACCGCCTAGCGTTGTATACCTGCATATAGGTACATTAAATGGTAGATGCATAGCAGGGCATATGCATAGCGGGGTACACATATAATACCCACATTAACTGGACTGCATTAGGGTACTTGCCTAGCCGGAGACTTGAAAAGGGGTACATGCATAGTGGTACATACTTATTGGAATATAAATATAAGTATACATTGATGACTTTTAATGGAAGCATGTCCATTGGATATATGGTGCCATTACATTTATGTTAGAGACATTACATTAATGCTGGTAACTTTACAGTGAGAAAGACCCAGACAGTATGAAAGTGGAAAGGTGTTAAGACACATTAACTATTTGTGCACACTTTCACACGTCTACGATAAGTCTTTATCCTATATCTTCTCTAGTGATTGAGAGATTGGTTGTATTGTACTGTGTGGTATCATAGATAATATATAAATTAGATAGACATAGATAATAGAGATTTATAATAGAATATATTTCTATAGTGAGTATTTATTACTGCCTTGAAGTGTCTTTACTCTATCTGCTGACTTATCTTCCTTAACTATGGCCACTCATAAACTAACGACGGCGGAATTTAGGGCAAACGGGGAAGAAATTGGTTTATCTGGTTCGGCCCTAACCGACTACATCCAGGAGAGGGAGAGGGAAAATCGCCAAGCAGAAAGAGAAGATCGAAAGGCCGAGTTGGAATTGAAAAAGATGGAGATGGAAAACCAGAGATTGCACGCGGGAAGAGGCCGACAAGATAAGACAACATGAATACCGCATGCGAGAGCTAGAACTCAAGACACAAACTAATGGTGAAATAGAGGCAGCAGAAGGAAGTTCATCTTCACCTGGGGCAACCCACATGATTGGACATGGGTACCGTGCAATGAAGTTTCCCTTAGCTGTTTATGAAGAGTCGAAAGAACGCTTTGACCAGTACGTTAATCGCTTTCAGGCAATGGCAGTTGCTATGGGACTGGATAGAAGCAGATGGGCTCTTAAATTATCCCAGGGGTTACTAGGTTTAGGGTATGAGGTCTACACATGCCTACCACCAGGACATGAAAATAATTACGAGGAATTAAAAGCCGCTTTGATGAAGCATTTTGAAATCACAGCACAAACATATCGGAATAAGTTTAGATCGTCTAGACGAGAACCGGGAGAGCTATTCGCCGCCTACAGTTTAAGGCTGAAATCATACCTCCAAAAAAGGATAGATTTGGCGGAGTTCAAGCGGGACTATGAGAGTTTGGAAGAACTCATGGTGGTCGACCAGATGCGACAGCAAATGTCAGAACCACTGAAGACATTTTTAGGAGAACAAGGGGCGGAACAGCTGGATGTTGTGAATAAGCTGGCGGAAAGATTCGTAGAAGTCCATGGGGAAGCTAAAGAAACCAATATACAACCCACCAAAGGTCAGGAGAAACAAGAGAAAAAGAATCCTAAGAACTGGGAAGGAGGAAAAGTGGAACCTTATAAAAAGACGTCAATGGAGAGTTCAGAGAAGGTGAAGGAAGGAAACCAGAACACCTCGAATTCTCCAGCGAAACGACCGTGGTCCGAGAAGTGGTGTTCAATCTGCCAGTCGCCCTCTCATAACACAAAGGATCGAAACCGAAAAGTCATCACTTCGCGGCATGCCAAGTGATTCATAAGAAGGTGATCACAGACAAGGCTGAGGTCGGTGAAGAAACGCTGAACAAAGAAACCACACGGAAAGTTTGGAAGGGAAAATGGTGCACACACTGCAGGTCGAAAACACATAATACTGTGGACTGCAGATGCAAGGAAAAGGTCAAGGAGGTGGAACACACTCAGGACCAAGAGAGACCGCCTGTGGTTGAACTGATTGAAGTCAATGGCCAACAGGTTGCTTGTCTCTACGATTCAGGTTTGGATGGGGAAGCTGTGATAGATGCCAGCCTGGTAAGCCCAGACCAACTAACAGGGGAGACCATAGAGATACAGCCGGCAATGAGGAGTGCTGTTACCATGACGCTGCCAATCGCCAAGGTGGAGATTAAGTCCAGGTACGTCACGGGCATTATTCCGGCAGCTGTATTAGCTGACTCCCTATTCCCAATGATCATTGGCACAAAATATGTCTTTTTGGGGGTGCCCAAACAACCAGCCCACAGGGGAGCCGTAACCAGTGGATCTCAGGGGAAGGAAAAAGAGGCAGAGTCACTATGCGACAACTCAGTGATAGGGGAATTGCATACTGCCCAGAGGAAGGATACTACGTTGCATCCATGCTACAAGAAGCTGCAAAGAAGTGCTGAGTCACCAGAACGGGGACAGTACTTTCTGAAGAATCGACTACTCTATCGGAGAGCTGGGAGGGGAGACAACCTGCACTAGCAGTGGGTGGTTCCAGAGACCCAACGTTCTCACATTCTTCAGAGTGGACACATCATAGCCGAGAATCGACATATGGGTGTCAGAGAAACATTGCAGCAAATTTCCGGCCATTATTGCTGGCCAGGAATGACCGGAGATGTACGCCGGTTAGTGAAATCTTGTTCAGAGTGCCAGAAAGCACCACCCAACAAGTGGACTAAGAGTAAAATAGCTCTTAAGGTGGAAGACCAAGTGGAAGTATGGGGTTCAGAAGAGATTAATATACTCCAAGTAGGATGGAAAGGACCTTATCCTGTGGAAAAGGTTGTGTCCAAGAATACCTATGGAATCCAGATCGGGGGAGAAAGGAAAAATCTCCCTAGGCATCTCATTAAGAAATATGAGGAGAGATCCGAG
Source organism: Cepaea hortensis (assembly GCA_963921405.1). Lineage (NCBI taxonomy): Eukaryota > Metazoa > Mollusca > Gastropoda > Stylommatophora > Helicidae > Cepaea > Cepaea hortensis. The sequence goes on along the minus strand of OY992878.1, from coordinate 66,248,576 downwards.
AGCAAAGCTTCGCACCTTATGGTGATGGCCGCCATTAAGACAAAGGTTACAAGTCCAGACGAAGACCAGAGATCACCAGTACTACATAGGAGGGCATATGGGAAAGTACGTGATAGGTCAGATTTACCCAACGAAGGGAGGAGGGAAATCACATGTCAGGGAAGGGACAAGAGTGAAACTTTCACTAGTAACCAAGTTCAGAAGGGTTGGGCAACGTCGGGAAAGGCGAGAAATACCCAGGACTCCAACCGAAGATTGGCTGACCATATCCAATATCGTCCAAGATGGTCCTGGAAGCAAAAGTCCAGGACGTTTGGGAAAGACGACTCGGTCCAACGCGGACGAGGCGGAACATCCCCAGAGGCAAAGCAGTGGGAAACCAAGAGGACATGGAAGCAGTGTTACAATCAGGATGGGACAATCCGTCTGTATTGTGAGCCGTCGCTGACGCAAGTCGAAAGAAGGTCGACCGGACGTGCAGGTGCGATGAGCCAACACTAGTGTCAGTCATGAGTAGTATAGTAGGGTGTCAATGAGATCGCCTACTGGATGAGGAGGTGAGCCATGTGAGGATCCAGTCATATCATCAACACGTGATGTTCATAGCTACTTCGCAGAAGCTCAACGCACGGTGGATGTGATGGTCGTTGTTGCTGCAGCAGTACAACTTCACAGTGGAATACATACCTGGTAAGGAGAATGTGGGAGCTGATTTCTTATCTAGACATCCAACTCCAGAGGAAGAGGAATAGGTTGGTGGATCATAGGAATCAAAACTACAGAGAGGAAGATTCGACGCGGTCAACTCTCTTAAGAGGGGGCCTATGTCACGGGAAAACTGCAGTTTAGTGATTCATTGATAACTTATATATAAAACTACAATGTATGAGGAGGGTTAACAATCGTGTACTTCAGTCTGAGAGGAGGATAAATTAAAGATCATTGACCGACGGATATAAAAATAGGATACAGTGTGAGGGGTCATTGTTCATCTACTTCAAAGGACATAACGACGGGGAGACTTCGACAACGGGGGAACGCACGAAGTCGGTGATTCAAGAGTTCGGACGCTTTGAAGTACTAGCGTAGGGGAACCCAGGGAAACCGCGGAAGAACGGAGGACGAGACGGAGCGCAATTGACGAATACGTGAGTTCACAGACGTTTGATGTGGGGACTTACGGCAAAATTTGATTGTGGATCAAATGACAACGGAGGATTGGACATGGAAATTATAGTCCCGTATTGTTTAAGGCAATGGGATATTAGTGCCGATGTGCTTAATTATAACTTTCAATTCCTGGATGAGCATAGAAGATATAGGGTAATCTAACCTTATCGTAATAGTAGCATAGGGTAATAGGTGTTTGTGTTTAGCGTTTACCATTGTTTTCTATTAGTGAATCGTTTAGACTGTAGTAAACTCATATGGTTTATGTCAGAGTATCTTTTCGGAAGCGTCTTAGTGCAGCCGGGAGGAATGCTCTCACATAAGACTAAAACGTAAGCAGATTTATATCACCTGGTTATCTGTCACTCACAGGTTTCACTAGAAGTATCCTGATACAATCAGAGACGATAAACTCAAGGCACTTCACTTGGGGGAGAGATCAAATACCTCACTAGAACAATGAATAACAAAGACAGGTTCTAATTGTGAGACGATATAACCCATAGCCCTAAATGAACTCTGAAAATAATAACAGTATATCCAAATAACCAAAGTAAAATGGAAAAGGACGATTAAACTGAGGAAAGTAAAAGAAAAATACAACTGCATACTTTTGCATGGTAGACTAATAGAAAAGAGACAATAGATAAGTCAGAACATTCATAGTCAACATAGACACCGTGGTAGACTGTGGTGATGTGGTTTCAGTGTTGGATTATTAACTTCTTGAAGCAGACTGTGGCGAAGTCATAGACTTACTGGATTATTATTATGTCACTGTGACCAGACTTTGAACAACTTCACGATACGTCCAGACTCAATCGGAAGGGAACCAACCCGGGTGAGAACTTTCCATGTATGTGTGATGTATCCTTGACTGGCTGAATGCAGACGAGAGAAGGGATACAGAGACTAAAACTACAGCGTCATATCTTGCACCCACACTAGCAAACACTACCAACTACATATACACATTCAATACATACAACTGGCATAGTTTTCAACAATAAACAGGTTATTAATTGTTGGAGGAAACTGTTGTCAGGGTATGTTATGAAGGATAGAGAGAGAGAGAGAGAGAGAGAGAGAGAGAGAGAGAGAGAGAGAGAGAGAGAGAGAGAGAGAGAGAGAGAGAGAGAGAGAGAGAGAGAGAGAGATAGATTGTATGGAAGACAGAAGGGAGGAGTGTAGACAAGAGTCATTCAATAGTTCCAATAGTAGAAGCATAATCAAGGTGTACTTGTCGAGTCCACTTTCCTCCAGGGACGACAAGTGACAGTAACCAAGGACAATATAGTGTAACCAAGGAATGTATAGAGTAACCATGCACAGTATATATGAACCAAGGATATTGTAGAATAACCAGCACAGTATATAGTAACCAAGGAATGTATAGAGTAACTAAGAAACGTATAGAGTAATCCAGGAACGTAAAGAGTAACCAAGGATGCATATATTAACCAATGAATGTATATAGTAACTAAGGAAAGCATATGGTAACCAAGGAACATATAGAGCAGAGGTTCGCACATTCGTCTGCGGGAGTCGAGGGAAATGAACGAGCTGATAAACTGGCTGGCCCTGCACCCCCTTGCAACAATATTAGATGTTTATGTCACCCGCTCGTTGCTTATTTAACTGTTTTTCTTTGAGAAATCTTGTAATTCCGCAGAATGCTCGAACATAATTATTAAGTGTAGTGATCAATGTTATTATGATCTTTTAAATATGCTCTAAGCAACTAAGGAAATGAATGTACAGTTGAATTGTATGATTTATTATTATATGTTGGAAGATATCAACATTGATGGGAAAGATTTAAGAATAATAACGAATATTTACTGGAACCAAGTAGCAGCAATTGAAACAGAAAATAAAGAGGGAAGTTACGAATAGATAAAGCTAGAAGTACGACAGGACTGTCTTGTCACCAGATATCTTCTTCCTATATAGCAAAGTAATAATGAGAGAGATCAAAGAGACGTCAGGAATACTAATCGGAGGTTACAAAATAAAAAATAATAATAATAATATACGCTATGCAGATGACACAGTATTGGTAGCGGATAATTCAACAGACCTACAACAATTGTTAGACATTGTTTAGTTTAGTAGTTTAGTCGATGGATCAACATCACGGCACACGGGTGCAACCCATAAGTACTCCGTTCTCCTCCTAATTCAAATCTGAGTCTGGAGAAACTCAGCTCAGTGCACGAACTCCGTAGCACCGGCGAGGATCCTGAAAATACTAGGGTATATTTTTAACTCTAAATCTTTGCCCGGGCAGCGCCGTTAGGTTACTCTTTTTTGATTTCCAACTGCCAAGGGATTTTTTACGTGCGCAACAATACACACGGGCGTCCGATCTCACTACCCAGAGACCAGGGGAAATTTTATTACCAGAACCCGGGACCTCCAGCACTCTAGGCGGACACCATACCTTGAGACCACGCAACCCCCAACCAATATTGATATATTACAAGACATTGACATGGTTATGGTAATTTCTATCACACTTTAAAGTTTTTTTTTATTTGAATCCCCCACATATATTTACTTCAGGTATTTACTTCTCGGTCTTCCCCTTGGTCTCTTCCCTTCGATCTTGCCAGTCGTTACCAAGTTCTCTAAGTCATTTCTTCTCATAACGTGCCCAAAACATTTTGACTGTCTACGTCTAATGACTCTAATCAATTTACAATCTTCATTCTTGAATGACTTGTTCATTGGTTTTTCTTCTGTCCATGGTATTCTTTGCATTTTCCTCAGAAACCACATTTCCACAGCCATCAGCTGTTTTTCAGCTTGACTGCTTATTGTCCACGCTTCACATCCATACAGACGTATAGGTTCTATGTAGCACTTCAGCACTCTTTTTCTCGTTTCAATTGATATCTTTTTATTGGTCAGTGTATGTTTTTCATCTTGCAAAAGGCTACCTTCGCAATGGCAATTCTTGTTCTAATCTCTTCAAAGCATCTCCCATCAGATGTTATCACTGTGCCGAGATAACTGTATCTATTCACTTGCTTAAGAATATGCCCAGTTACTCGTATATCACATTGTGGTATTTCCTTCTTCCCAGTGACGACCATAATCTGTGTCTTCTTAATATTTATTTCTAACCATAGTTGTTCCGTATGGATCAATTCGTGTGTTGACTCCCGTCATTGCCATGACGTAACACTGTCAAGAATCTTCTCCCGCTGTCTTCCTCTGCCTCTCTTTCAGCAAATTTTTCCGGTTATTGCACTTTTTGTCTCCTCATAATGTGGCCAAAACGATGACTGCCTCTTTCTGCTGTTTGTGATAAGTTTCTTTGTGACTTAGCTTCCCTCAAAATGTCCAGATTGCTCATTTTGGCTGTCAAAATAATTTTCAGCATTATTCTATAAAACCACTTCTCGAAGGCTTCTTGGGATCTTTTCGCCTGTTTTCTAATTGTTCAGGATTCGCAGCCGTATGTTAAAATTGGTTTTATGCAACATGCAAGCACTCTTTTTCTACCGTTCTTTATCTCAGTGATGCATCTTCCATCTGATGTTATCCATGTGCCTAGATATCCGAATTTCATAGAAATATGTAATTAAGTAATTCCGAAAATGAATGCAGAGTATAAGCTTCTGACAGTTGTGCGGCACAGCCCTGGACATTCACGGAGGTCAGCGTGGCCGAATGGACAAGAAAACTAGCTCTTAAACTCAGTTGTACTGATGCCGAGGTAGCGGGTTCAACTTCCTACACCTGTCAGTTGGACTAACATGCTGACTTCTCATCCTTGACTTGGGGACGTAAATGACAAGTACCTCTGAAGTCGGAGTGTGTTCGCTTGATGCAGAGTGACACTTGCAAAAGGACAAGTTAATCCACACGCACACATCAGTACAGTGCACTCCAATAGTAGCGCATGTACGTACTATGTTTGAGGTCAAAGTGAGTGAAAAAAAAAAAAAAACATTCACTAGCCACAAAGTTATGAAACACATGACCTCTTTCTGTCTTAAGCAGTTATTACTTACATTATTAACATCCCAAATGAATTGGCTTTTTTTTTTCAAACATGTTAACTGTTTGTTAAACTAATGATACTAAATTACAGAAGGAGATAAACTAAAACCTGTCTGAAACAGAAGGAGCCCAGAAAATATATCGTGAATAGAGAAACCAAGGAATGTATAGAGTAAATGAGAAATGTTTGGGGGTAAGCAATTTCTGTGTAGAGTAACTGAGGCATGCTTGGGGTAAGCAAGGAATGTATAGATAAAGCAAGGATTGCATAGAGTAACCAAAGAATGTATAGAGTAACCAAGGATAGTATAGAGTAACCAAGGATTGTATAGAGTAACCAAGGATTATATAGTGTAACCAAGGATTATATAGTGTAACCAAGGATTATATAGTGTAACCAACGATAGTATATTGTAACAAAAGATATTATATAGTAACCAAGGATTATATAGAGTAACCAAGGATTATATAGTGTAACCAAAGATAGTATAGAGTAACCAAGGACAGTACAGTGTAACCAAGGAATTTATAGAGTAACCATGCACAGTATATATGAACCAAGGATATTGTAGAATAACCAGCACAGTATATAGTAACCAAGGAATGTATAGAGTAACTAAGAAACGTATAGAGTAATCCAGGAACGTAAAGAGTAACCAAGGATGCATATATTAACCAATGAATGTATATAGTAACTAAGGAAAGCATATGGTAACCAAGGAACATATAGAGCAGAGGTTCGCACATTCGTCTGCGGGAGTCGAGGGAAATGAACGAGCTGATAAACTGGCTGGCTCTGCACCCCCTGTTATTAACGCCCTTAAAGATATGGCGAGAACAGAGGACTTTGACGTCAGTGAATCCACATCGCTATCCAGGATGAAAGACTTGGGAGTAAGAATCGGCACGGCCAAGCGCGAGAGGTACATTGAGAAAACGAGGTGCCTCGTCAACCAACACAGAACTGGCACTATTAGCCACCGGACGCTGATGAATATGCTGGGGGGAGGATCTGAGCACCTATGGACCTGTCCGGAGTGCAATAAAGTTACCCCAACTGATCTGTTTGGGTGGTATCTTGTTGTCTATATGTGTTATGAATAAGAGAAGGGACAAGAGAGGAATGTGTATGGTTAATTTCCTGTACATTTGTTGTAGCCCTAAGAGGCCAGCAAAAAATTTTAATTCAGAGAATAAAACGACAGCGCTACATTAAAAGTATACAAACACTGTTTAAAAAATAAATGTATAACTAAATAATCCATTATAAAATGTAAGTATGTAAATATTAAACAAATTTTCTTAAGAAATCTAAAAGAATTATATTCGTATTTAAATATTTTATTTCCATATTAATTTTCTTATTTCTAAAAAAATATAAAAGAAGCTTGAAGTTAATTAGTAATATTATCTGTAGTATTTTTGTCGGCTCCATGGCCGAGAGGTTAGCAGCTTTCTCCGCTAACCCCGAATACTCTCATCACGTGACACGACGAGAATTAGCAGTGGTTCGAATCGCAAAAGTGACTTATGAGAGTATGGAGCCGGTCGCTCAGAAAGTCGTGGCGTGCTGATGAGCGTAATCTAGCCTAGGAATCAACATACAGCTCAAAGATACTGGTGTTGACCGCAATATCCTGAAACAAGATGGAAACGCGGGGGAAAATCTGTAGTATATTTATTTATATTTTTAAAATTTAAGTAATGTCCCTTGCAACAATATTAGATGTTTATGTCCCCTCCTCGTTGCTTATTTAATTACTGTTTTTCTTTTAGAAATCTTGTAATTCCGCAGAATGCTCGAACATAATTATTAAGTGTAGTGATCAATGTTATTATGATCTTTTAAATATGCTCTAAGCAACTAGGGAAATGAATGTACAGTTGAATTGTATGATTTATTATTATATGTTGGAAGATATCAACATTGATGGGAAAGATTTAAGAATAATAACGAATATTTACTGGAACCAAGTAGCAGCAATTGAAACAGAAAATAAAGAGGGAAGTTACGAACAGATAAAGCTAGGAGTACGACAGGACTGTCTTGTCACCAGATCTCTTCTTCCTATATAGCGAAGTAATAATGAGAGAGATCAAAGAGACGTCAGGAATACTAATCGGAGGTTTTTTTTTTTTTTTTTTAGCATATCCTTTACAGGACTTAGCTGTCAACACCAGCATCTTTCAGCTGTATGTTGATCTCTTGGCAAGATTACGCTCAGTAGTTTGCCATTGCTTTCTGAGCGGCCGGCTCACATACCCCGTAAGTTACCGATGCGATTCGAACCACTGCTGATTTGAACCGTCATCACGTTACCTGACGAGAGTATACGAGATTACGGAGAAAAGTCATAACCTCTAAGCCACGAAGCCGGCAATCGGAGGTTACAATATAAAAAATAATAATAATAATATACGCTATGCAGATGACACAGTATTGGTAGCGGATAATTCAACAGACCTACAACAATTGTTAGACATTGTTTAGTTTAGTAGTTTAGTCGATGGATCAACATCACGGCACACGGGTGCAACCCATAAGTACTCTGTTCTCCTCCTAATTCAAATCTGAGTCTGGAGAAACTCAGCTCAGTGCACGAACTCCGTAGCGCCGGCGAGGATCCTGAAAATACTAGGGTAGATTTTTAACTCTAAATTTTTGCCCGGGCAGCGACGTTAGGCTACTCTTTTTCGATTTCCAACTGCAAAGGGATTTTTACGTACGCAACAATACACACGGGCGTCCGATCTCACTACCCAGAGACCAGGGGACATTTTATTACTAGAACCCGGGACCTCCAGCACTCTAGGCGGACACCATACCTCGAGACCACGCAGCCCCCGACCAATATTGACATATTACAAGACAATGACATGGTTATGGTAATTTCTATCACACTTTAAAGTTTTTTTTTATTTGAATCCCCCACATATATTTACTTCAGGTATTTACTTCTCGGTCTTCCCCTTGGTCTCTTCCCTTCGATCTTGCCAGTCGTTACCAAGTTCTCTAAGTCATTTCTTCTCATAACGTGCCCAAAACATTTTGACAGTCTACGTCTAATGACTCTAATCAATTTACGGTCTTCATTTGTTTCTTGAAGGACTTGTTCATTGGTTTTTTTTCTGTCCATGGTATTCTTTGCATTTTCCTCAGAAACCACATTTCCACAGCCATCAGCTGTTTTTCAGCTTGACTGCTTATTGTCCACGCTTCACATCCATACAGACGTATAGGTTCTATGTAGCACTTCAACAAGGGAAGCAAAGAATAGCAACACTGTAGCCTACCACGCATGTCGTAAGAGGCGACTAAGGAGGCTTGATGGTTCCGTCACCCTGCTACTGAGTGAGTGCGTGGTGCGACACTGTGAGCTGTGAGTTTCGTGTGAAATGCTTTTGAATCTGCCCGAGGTATTTTGGAACATGACTACATGTTCGGAACGATTGCAGATGGCTATGTCCCAGAGTTGACCGGTTTTTGCCTTATGCAGAAATGCGTGGCTGCTGGGCTTCTGGTTGACTGCCACTGCCATCGACGATGAACTGTATTTCGTGGACTGTGTGGGTGAACATCTAGGAAACATCCAGATGGGAAAATGACTGCCGATTCCATCAGAAATGAACTGGGTGTTTTGTGGGGGACTATTGTGTTGACAGTCTGGCGGCGGTGGCATTATGCACAGTGTATCTGTGTGGGCTGTTGTTTGTCGAGACTCCTGTCTTTTCCACTTTTCACATTGGGCAGTGGGGGGAGTTTTGTGTGATATTCACTGGCACAAGAATGGAGCATAATGGGGATGACCCGTTGCTGTGAAGTTGGAACCGCAACTAACTAACTAACTAACTAACCAACTTCAACACTCTTTTTCTCGTTTCAATTGATATCTTTTTATTGGTTAGTGTATGTTTTTCATCTTGCAAAAGGCTACCTTCGCAATGGCAATTCTTGTTTTAATCTCTTCAAAGCATCTCCCATCAGATGTTATCACTGTGCCGAGATAACTGTATCGATTCACTTGCTTAAGAATATGCCCAGTTACTCGTATATCACATTGTGGTATTTCCTTCTTCCCAGTGACGACCATAATCTGTGTCTTCTTAATATTTATTTCTAACCCTAGTTGTTCCGTATGGATCAATTCGCGTGTTGACTCCCGACATTGCCATGACATAACACTGTCAAGAATCTTCTCCCGCTGTCTTCCTCTGCCTCTCTTTCAGGCCTCTCTTTCAGCAAATTTTCCGGTTGTTGCACTTTTTGTCTCCTCATAATGTGGCCAAAACGATGACTGCCTCTTTCTGCTGTTTGTGATAAGTTTCTTTGCGACTTAGCTTCCCTCAAAATGTCCAGATTGCTCATTTTGGCTGTCCAAATAATTTTCAGCATTATTCTATAAAACCACATCTCGAAAGCTTCTTGGGATTTTTTCGCCTGTTTACTAATTGTTCAGGATTCGCAGCCGTATGTTAAAATTGGTTTTATGCAACAAGCAAGCACTCTTTTTCTACCGTTCTTTATCTCAGTGATGCATCTTCCATCTGATGTTATCCATGTGCCTAGATATCCGAATTTCATAGAAATATGTAATTAAGTAATTCCGAAAATGAATGCAGAGTATAAGCTTCTGACAGTTGTGCGGCACAGCCCTGGACATTCACGGAGGTCAGCGTGGCCGAATGGACAAGAAAACTAGCTCTTAAACTCAGTTGTACTGATGCCGAGGTAGCGGGTTCAACTTCCTACACCTGTCAGTTGGACTAACATGCTGACTTCTCATCCTTGACTTGGGGACGTAAATGACAAGTACCTCTGAAGTCGGAGTGTGTTCGCTTGATGCAGAGTGACACTTGCAAAAGGACAAGTTAATCCACACGCACACATCAGTACAGTGCACTCCAATAGTAGCGCATGTACGTACTATGTTTGAGGTCAAAGTGAGTGAAAAAAAAAAAAAAAGCATTCACTAGCCACAAAGTTATGAAACACATGACCTCTTTCTGTCTTAAGCAGTTATTACTTACATTATTAACATCCCAAATGAATTGGCTTTTTTTTTTCAAATATGTTAACTGTTTGTTAAACTAATGATACTAAAGTACAGAAGGAGATAAACTAAAACCTGTCTGAAACAGAAGGAGCCCAGAAAATATATCGTGAATAGAGAAACCAAGGAATGTATAGAGTAACTGAGAAATGTTTGGGGGTAAGCAATTTCTGTGTAGAGTAACTGAGGCATGCTTGGGGTAAGCAAGGAATGTATAGATAAAGCAAGGATTGCATAGAGTAACCAAAGAATGTATAGAGTAACCAAGGATAGTATAGAGTAACCAAGGATTGTATAGAGTAACCAAGGATTATATAGTGTAACCAAGGATTATATAGTGTAACCAAGGATTATATAGTGTAACCAACGATAGTATATTGTAACAAAAGATATTATATAGTAACCAAGGATTATATAGAGTAACCAAGGATTATATAGTGTAACCAAAGATAGTATAGAGTAACCAAGGACAGTATAGTGTAACCAAGGAATGTATAGAGTAACCATGCACAGTATATATGAACCAAGGATATTGTAGAATAACCAGCACAGTATATAGTAACCAAGGAATGTATAGAGTAACTAAGAAACGTATAGAGTAATCCAGGAACGTAAAGAGTAACCAAGGATGCATATATTAACCAATGAATGTATATAGTAACTAAGGAAAGCATATGGTAACCAAGGAACATATAGAGCAGAGGTTCGCACATTCGTCTGCGGGAGTCGAGGGAAATGAACGAGCTGATAAACTGGCTGGCTCTGCACCCCCTGTTATTAACGCCCTTAAAGATATGGCGAGAACAGAGGACTTTGACGTCAGTGAATCCACATCGCTATCCAGGATGAAAGACTTGGGAGTAAGAATCGGCACGGCCAAGCGCGAGAGGTACATTGAGAAAACGAGGTGCCTCGTCAACCAACACAGAACTGGCACTATTAGCCACCGGACGCTGATGAATATGCTGGGGGGAGGATCTGAGCACCTATGGACCTGTCCGGAGTGCAATGAAGTTACCCCAACTGATCTGTTTGGATGGTATCTTGTTGTCTATATGTGTTATGAATAAGAGAAGGGACAAGAGAGGAATGTGTATGGTTAATTTCCTGTACATTTGTTGTTGTTGTTTTTTTTTTTTTTAGGGTTTGGCGGTCATCCCAGACTAGCTGGTTCACCGCCTCCCCTGTTTTTGGCGTGGACCCTTAGTCCCACTGTGAGCTATTGCCCACAGTGGTCCACCGGGCTCACATTTAAAGTGATGCTAATGTGATGTTGTTTTTTTTTTTTGATCACCCGGCCCCCCGACCAGACCAGGCGCACTACTGCGGGGGATGCAGCAAATGCGCCTGATCTTAGCCAAGGGACCGAGATTGATCATCCCGGCCTCCGACCAGACCAAGCGCACTACTGGAGGCCAGCAAATACACTTGATCTTAGCCAAAAGGATTTGTTGTAGCCCTAAGAGGCCAGCAAAAAATTTTAAATAAGATAGGAACATTATAACATCTACATTGAAAGTATACAAACACTGTTTAAAAAATAAATGTATAACTAAATAATCTATTATAAAATGTAAGTATGTAAAAATTGAACAAGTTTTTTTTAAAGAAATCTAAAAGAATTATATTCGTATTTAAAATATTTCATTTTTATATTAATTTTCTTTATTCTAAAAGAATAAAAAAGAAGCTTAAAGTATATAGTAATATTATCTATAGTATTTTTATTTATATTTTTAAAATTTAAGTAATGTCCCTTGCAACAATATTAGATGTTTATGTCCCCTCCTCATTGCTTATTTAACAATTTTTTCTTTTAGAAATCTTGTAATTCCGCAGAATGCTCGAACATAATTATTAAGTGTAGTGATCAATGTTATTATGATCTTTTAAATATGCTCTAAGCAACTAGGGAAATGAATGTACAGTTGAATTGTATGATTTATTATTATATGTTGGAAGATATCAACATTGATGGGAAAGAATTAAGAATAATAACGAATATTTACTGGAACCAAGTAGCAGCAATTGAAATAGAAAATAAAGAGGGAAGTTACGAACAGATAAAGCTAGGAGTACGACGGCACTGTCTTGTCACCAGATCTCTTCTTACTATATAGCGAAGTAATAATGAGAGAGTATCAAAGAGACGTCAGGAATACTAATCGGAGGTTACAATATTAAAAATAATAATAATAATATACGCTATGCAGATGACACAGTATTGGTAGCGGATAATTCAACAGACCTACAACAATTGTTAGACATTGTTTAGTTTAGTAGTTTAGTCGATGGATCAACATCACGGCACACGGGTGCAACCCATAAGTACTCCGTTCTCCTCCTAATTCAAATCTAAGTCTGGAGAAACTCAGCCCAGTGCACGAACTCCGTAGCACCGGCGAGGATCCTGAAAATACTAGGGTAGATTTTTAACTCTAAATCTTTGCCCGGGCAGCGCCGTTAGGCTACTCTTTTTCGATTTCCAACTGCCAAGGGATTTTTTACGTGCGCAACAATACACACGGGCGTCCGATCTCACTACCCAGAGACCAGGGGAAATTTTATTACTGGAACCCGGGACCTCCAGTACTCTAGGCGGACACCATACCTCGAGACCACGCAGCCCCCAACCAATATTGACATATTACAAGACAATGACATGGTTATGGTAATTTCTATCACACTTTAAAGTTTTTTTTTATTTGAATCCCCCACATATATTTACTTCAGGTATTTACTTCTCGGTCTTCCCCTTGGTCTCTTCCCTTCGATCTTGCCAGTCGTTACCAAGTTCTCTAAGTCATTTCTTCTCATAACGTGCCCAAAACATTTTGACAGTCTACGTCTAATGACTCTAATCAATTTACGGTCTTCATTTGTTTCTTGAAGGACTTGTTCATTGGTTTTTTTTCTGTCCATGGTATTCTTTGCATTTTCCTCAGAAACCACATTTCCACAGCCATCAGCTGTTTTTCAGCTTGACTGCTTATTGTCCACGCTTCACATCCATACAGACGTATAGGTTCTATGTAGCACTTCAGCACTCTTTTTCTCGTTTCAATTGATATCTTTTTATTGGTTAGTGTATGTTTGTCATCTTGCAAAAGGCTACCTTCGCAATGACAATTCTTGTTCTAATCTCTTCAAAGCATCTCCCATCAGATGTTATCACTGTGCCGAGATAACTGTATCGATTCACTTGCTTAAGAATATGCCCAGTTACTCGTATATCACATTGTGGTATTTCCTTCTTCCCAGTGACGACCATAATCTGTGTCTTCTTAATATTTATTTCTAACCCTAGTTGTTCCGCATGGATCAATTCGTGTGTTGACTCCCGTCATTGCCATGACATAACACTGTCAAGAATCTTCTCCCGCTGTCTTCCTCTGCCTCTCTTTCAGCAAATTTTTCCGGTTGTTGCACTTTTTGTCTCCTCATAATGTGGCCAAAACGATGACTGCCTCTTTCTGCTGTTTGTGATAAGTTTCTTTGCGACTTAGCTTCCCTCAAAATGTCCAGATTGCTCATTTTGGCTGTCCAAATAATTTTCAGCATTATTCTATAAAACCACATCTCGAAGGCTTCTTGGGATTTTTTCGCCTGTTTACTAATTGTTCAGGATTCGCAGCCGTATGTTAAAATTGGTTTTATGCAACATGCAAGCACTCTTTTTCTACCGTTCTTTATCTCAGTGATATGGAATAGAGAGAAAAAGCAGCGGCTGCAGCAGGATATAAGAATATGAAATGGAAACAAATAGGTATTTTTAAATTCCTGCGAGAAAAAAAACGAAAAAACATTAACAAACGTTGCACATACCTTACAAGGAGATCCACGTGTCGCGAAATACAGGTGAAAAATCCGAAATCAGAAGCACTCAATAAATATAATAAAAATGAAAAATAAAATAAGATAAAATACACACGAACGCATACAATAGACACACAGACGTTTCGATTCTAAGAATCTTTGTCAATGACAACACAGATAAACAACGACAGGAACAACAGAAACACACGCACACGACCTATCACTTAAGATGCACAACCTGATATTAACATGTGGGGCCGGAAATGTGACTAGGCCAGCTGCGAAAACGCGTGGCGCAGAATTGAAAATGGGTTGCCAAAAAGGATTTGAGTAGCCAAAAATATGAGAACAGTCTGCTATGAAAACATAGAAATGTAGGGACAATTAAGTCTAGATATCGCGGGTGGGGGGGGGGGGGGGTGGGGAGAGAACAGCACGGTAATAGGTAGTGTAAACAATTGGGGAAGATGCCACAGTTACACTGTAGCGTCCACGACAGTATTCATTCCTGCCGGGTGGATGCATCCCAGATTGTTGATTAGCTGGCATTCAATTCTAAGTCTGACACAGCTATTTGAGAAGCAGGGTTTTAATGCGGTGACACATGCATCGTCGGCTCCATTGTGGTTGGAGGAATTGAAATGGTTGGGGACAGGTTTGTCAGCGCCCTGATTGATGTCTCTGAGGTGTTCTCTAAAACGATCCGCAAGACGTCTGCCCGTTTGGCCAATGTATTTCATGTCACATCGTTTGCAGATGATGACATAAATCAGATTGCGGGATGTGCAGGTGAAACAATCTTTCAAGGTGAAGGTGCCTCGGGGAAATGCAATTTCTGGTGTCTGAACAACGTATGGGCATGTCAGACAGTTCCTACGATGGCATTCAAAGGTGCCCACGGATGAGGTAACCGTGGGGAGGCGACTGTGCACAAGGTGGTCTTTGAGGCTCTGGTTACGGCGGAAAATTACCCTGGGGCCATTTGAGAATACCTCACGAGTGGTAGGATCCGATTCCAAGATGGACCAGTGTCTCAGGAAAATGTGCTTGATGGCATAGGCATGTGGATGGAAGGTGAGGATAAGCTTGGGTTCATTGTTCTGAGGTCGCGTATGCTTGGCGAGGGACATTTCCCGCGAGACCTGGGTTATGCGACAGAGAGATGTCGACAAGACGTCCTCTGGGTAGGACCGTCTGCGGAAAAAGTCCAGCATTTCGTGGGCTCTCTCGAGGAAGTCATTATCATCCTGACAGATGCGACGGAGGCGGAGTAGCTGGGAATATGGGATGGAATCTTTGCAGCTTTTGGGGTGGGATGAGCTGTACAGGAGGAAACCGTGAGCATCAGTAGGTTTATAGTACACGGAGGTCGTGAGGCCTGTAGGGTTTAACTTGATGGTGGTGTCAAGGAAATTGACAGAGGTGGTGGAAATTTCTGAGGTGAATTTGATCGATGGATGGAAGTTCTTGACATAATTAATGAACCGGTTCAGTTCCGCCTCTGGCATGTCAGTGAGACCTATGCCGTCATCGATGTAGCGTCGGTAAAAAGAAGGGAGAAGACCATCATAGCTGAGTTCAATCTGGTGTTCCAGATGTCCCATAAATACACATGCGTAGCTGGGTCCCATTTTAGTGCCCATGGCGACACCGCTGATTTGTTCAAAGTAGTGGCCATTGAACTCAAAGGAATTGTTGGTGAGGACCAATTCAGCGAGTCTCACAAGTGTGCGTGTAGGGATGGCTTGATCTGTGCGTTGATCCAGAAAGAACTGTAGCGCCCTGATGCCATCAGCGTGAGGAATGGAGGTATAGAGGGAACATACATCTATTAGGAATAGTCTGTATGTGTTCCCAGGAGTCAGTTGGAGAGAGTTGAATGAAAGTAACGCATGCGTTGTATCCTTGATGTATGACGGGAGATTCGCAACTAGAGGTTGGAAAATCCTGTCAAGAAACGCTGAGATCAGTTCAGTCGGGCACGAGCAGGCAGAAACTATCGGACGTCCAGGATTCTTAAGTTTATGTATTTTGGGCAGCATGTAGAGGGTGGGTTTGCCCAAGTCGGAGTCATGGATGTGAAGTGAAGTGGCACTGGGTGGTAAGGCATCCTCACGTATGAGCTGTTTGATGGTGTTTTGAATCTTCCGGTTGTAGGAGAGAGTGGGGTCTTCGGTGCAGGGTGAATAATTGTCAGGTTTATTAAGTTGAGACATGACTTCCTCGACATATAGATCTTTTTGCCAAACAACTACCGCACCCCCTTTATCCGCCGGTTTGATGACTATGTCCTGTCTGCGCTGTAGTTGAGACAGGGCACGCCATTCGGAAGGGGATAGGTTGGAGCGTTTCAAGCGAGGGAAAGAAAGTTGCTTGATCTCATGGAGTGTGTTGGCTATGTAGAGGTCAAGCGCGTTGGAAACTCCGGGGGGTGGGGTCCAAGTGGAGCGGGATTTGGTTGAAGATGGAAAAATGTCTGGAAGCTGTGGGGTGGGACTGAGGACAGGCTTGTCTTTGTGGTGGTACTTGAGGCGGAGTCGTCTGTGGAAGTTGGAGACGTCTTCCAAAATGGCGCGACTGTCCATGCGGGGGCGTAGAGGGACAAAACTGAGACCTTTCCCTAACACAGCATGTTCTTCAGGAGACAGTGGTAGGTCGGGCGGTATGCATACCACTTTGGTGTGGTTGATAGGTGTCGAAATGGGGGAAGGGACAAGGGGACGTAGACGGCTAATTTTGTCTTTCTTGCGTGAAGATAGAAATTTATATAGTTCTCTATTATAATGTTGAATGATGGAGGTGATCAAATGGAAAGCAAGCTGGTTGTTGAGCGTCAGTAGATGCAGAGTCTGGTACAGGTTGTGCTTGGTGTCCTTGAGTTCGGAGATATGTCGTTGATGCACAGTTACTGCCAGCTTCATGTACTTGACAGACTGCTCCTGTGCCAGGCGATTGAAGAGTCGTGTCTCAGCAGGAACCAGTTTGCCTAACGAGAGATGAATGTTGCTCCGGAAGCCTTTGGGTGTAATTTTAAGCCGGAGACAGTTGTTCAGGAAATTCAAGTGGCAGGAGAAGCGAGTGATGTTAAACATGGTGCGCGCGAGGCTGATAGCTGCACGGGACATGTCCTGGGGTATGAGGGCAAATATGTCGGAGACGGTGTGGTGGAGAGATGACATAGTCCGTCTGTCAGCAGGCATGATCGGCTACAGGTCGGTAAACATGAAATAATGGATATATAAACTAAAAAACTGACAACAGGAACGCGGACGATGAGAAGGGGTAGCAGCCAGGAAATTAAATGATATGGAATAGAGAGAAAAAGCAGCGGCTGCAGCAGGATATAAGAATATGAAATGGAAACAAATAGGTATTTTTAAATTCCTGCGAGAAAAAAACGAAAAAACATTAACAAACGTTGCACATACCTTACAAGGAGATCCACGTGTCGCGAAATACAGGTGAAAAATCCGAAATCAGAAGCACTCAATAAATATAATAAAAATGAAAAATAAAATAAGATAAAATACACACGAACGCATACAATAGACACACAGACGTTTCGATTCTAAGAATCTTTGTCAATGACAACACAGATAAACAACGACAGGAACAACAGAAACACACGCACACGACCTATCACTTAAGATGCACAACCTGATATTTACATGTGGGGCCGGAAATGTGACTAGGCCAGCTGCGAAAACGCGTGGCGCAGAATTGAAAATGGGTTGCCAAAAAGGATTTGAGTAGCCAAAAATATGAGAACAGTCTGCTATGAAAACATAGAAATGTAGGGACAATTAAGTCTAGATATCGCGGGGGGGGGGGGGGGGGGGTGGGGAGAGAACAGCACGGTAATAGGTAGTGTAAACAATTGGGGAAGATGCCACAGTTACACTGTAGCGTCCACGACAGTATTCATTCCTGCCGGGTGGATACATCCCAGATTGTTGATTAGCTGGCATTCAATTCTAAGTCTGACACAGCTATTTGAGAAGCAGGGTTTTAATGCGGTGACACATGCATCGTCGGCTCCATTGTGGTTGGAGGAATTGAAATGGTTGGGGACAGGTTTGTCAGCGCCCTGATTGATGTCTCTGAGGTGTTCTCTAAAACGATCCGCAAGACGTCTGCCCGTTTGGCCAATGTATTTCATGTCACATCGTTTGCAGATGATGACATAAATCAGATTGCGGGATGTGCAGGTGAAACAATCTTTCAAGGTGAAGGTGCCTCGGGGAAATGCAATTTCTGGTGTCTGAACAACGTATGGGCATGTCAGACAGTTCCTACGATGGCATTCAAAGGTGCCCACGGATGAGGTAACCGTGGGGAGGCGACTGTGCACAAGGTGGTCTTTGAGGCTCTGGTTACGGCGGAAAATTACCCTGGGGAAATTTGAGAATACCTCACGAGTGGTAGGATCCGATTCCAAGATGGACCAGTGTCTCAGGAAAATGATATATGGTTTATCTCAGTGATGCATCTTCCATCTGATGTTATCCATGTGCCTAGATATCCGAATTTCATAGAAATATGTAATTAAGTAATTCCGAAAATGAATGCAGAGTATAAGCTTCTGACAATTGTTCGGCACAGCCCTGGACATTCACGGAGGTCAGCGTGGCCGAATGGACAAGAAAACTAGCTCTTAAACTCAGTTGTACTGATGCCGAGGTAGCGGGTTCAACTTCCTACACCTGTCAGTTGGACTAACATGCTGACTTCTCATCCTTGACTTGGGGACGTAAATGACAAGTACCTCTGAAGTCGGAGTGTGTTCGCTTGATGCAGAGTGACACTTGCAAAAGGACAAGTTAATCCACACGCACACATCAGTACAGTGCATTCCAATAGTAGCGCATGTACGTACTATGTTTGAGGTCAAAGTGAGTGAAAAAAAAAAAAGCATTCACTAGCCACAAAGTTATGAAACACATGACCTCTTTCTGTCTTAAGCAGTTATTACTTACATTATTAACATCCCAAATGAATTGTTTTTTTTTTCAAACATGTTAACTGTTTGTTAAACTAATGATACTAAAGTACAGAAGGAGATAAACTAAAACCTGTCTGAAACAGAAGGAGTCCAGAAAATATATCGTGAATAGAGAAACCAAGGAATGTATAGAGTAACTGAGAAATGTTTGGGGGTAAGCAATTTCTGTGTAGAGTAACTGAGGCATGCTTGGGGTAAGCAAGGAATGTATAGATAAAGCAAGGATTGCATAGAGTAACCAAAGAATGTATAGAGTAACCAAGGATAGTATAGAGTAACCAAGGATTGCATAGAGTAACCAAGGATTATATAGAGTAACCAAGGATTATATAGTGTAACCAAGGATTATATAGTGTAACCAACGATAGTATATTGTAACAAAAGATATTATATAGTAACCAAGGATTATATAGAGTAACCAAGGATTATATAGTGTAACCAAAGATAGTATAGAGTAACCAAGGACAGTATAGTGTAACCAAGGAATGTATAGAGTAACCATGCACAGTATATATGAACCAAGGATATTGTAGAATAACCAGCACAGTATATAGTAACCAAGGAATGTATAGAGTAACTAAGAAACGTATAGAGTAATCCAGGAACGTAAAGAGTAACCAAGGATGCATATATTAACCAATGAATGTATATAGTAACTAAGGAAAGCATATGGTAACCAAGAAACATATAGAACAGAGGTTCGCACATTCGTCTGCGGGAGTCGAGGGAAATGAACGAGCTGATAAACTGGTTGGCTCTGCACCCCCTGTTATTAACGCCCTTAAAGATATGGCGAGAACAGAGGACTTTGACGTCAGTGAATCCACATCGCTATTCAGGATGAAAGACTTGGGAGTAAGAATCGGCACGGCCAAGCGCGAGAGGTACATTGAGAAAACGAGGTGCCTCGTCAACCAACACAGAACTGGCACTATTAGCCACCGGACGCTGATGAATATGCTGGGGGGAGGATCTGAGCACCTATGGACCTGTCCGGAGTGCAATGAAGTTACCCAAACTGATCTCTTTGGGTGGTATCTTGTTGTCTATATGTGTTATGAATAAGAGAAGGGACAAGAGAGGAATGTGTATGGTTAATTTCCTGTACATTTGTTGTAGCCCTAAGAGGCCAGCAACAAATTTTAATTCAGAGAATAAAACGAAAGCGCTACATTAAAAGTATACAAACACTGTTTAAAAAATAAATGTATAACTAAATAATCCATTATAAAATGTAAGTATGTAAATATTAAACAAATTTTCTTAAGAAATCTAAAAGAATTATATTCGTATTTAAATATTTTATTTCCATATTAATTTTCTTATTTCTAAAAAAATATAAAAGAAGCTTGAAGTTAATTAGTAATATTATCTGTAGTATTTTTATTTATATTTTAAAAATTTAAGTAATGTCCCTTGCAACAATATTAGATGTTTATGTCCCCTCCTCGTTGCTTATTTAATTACTGTTTTTCTTTTAGAAATCTTGTAATTCCGCAGAATGCTCGAACATAATTATTAAGTGTAGTGATCAATGTTATTATGATCTTTTAAATATGCTCTAAGCAACTAGGGAAATGAATGTACAGTTGAATTGTATGATTTATTATTATATGTTGGAAGATATCAACATTGATGGGAAAGATTTAAGAATAATAACGAATATTTACTGGAACCAAGTAGCAGCAATTGAAACAGAAAATAAAGAGGGAAGTTACGAACAGATAAAGCTAGGAGTACGACAGGACTGTCTTGTCACCAGATCTCTTCTTCCTATATAGCGAAGTAATAATGAGAGAGATCAAAGAGACGTCAGGAATACTAATCAGAGGTTTTTTTTTTTTTTTAGCATATCCTTTACAGGACTTAGCTGTCAACACCAGCATCTTTCAGCTGTATGTTGATCTCTTGGCAAGATTACGCTCAGTAGTTTGCCATTGCTTTCTGAGCGGCCGGCTCACATACCCCGTAAGTTACCGATGCGATTCGAACCACTGCTGATTTGAACCGTCATCACGTTACCTGACGAGAGTATACGAGATTACGGAGAAAAGTCATAACCTCTAAGCCACGAAGCCGGCAATCGGAGGTTACAATATAAAAAATAATAATAATAATATACGCTATGCAGATGACACAGTATTGGTAGCGGATAATTCAACAGACCTACAACAATTGTTAGACATTGTTTAGTTTAGTAGTTTAGTCGATGGATCAACATCACGGCACACGGGTGCAACCCATAAGTACTCTGTTCTCCTCCTAATTCAAATCTGAGTCTGGAGAAACTCAGCTCAGTGCACGAACTCCGTAGCGCCGGCGAGGATCCTGAAAATACTAGGGTAGATTTTTAACTCTAAATTTTTGCCCGGGCAGGGCCGTTAGGCTACTCTTTTTCGATTTCCAACTGCAAAGGGATTTTTACGTACGCAACAATACACACGGGCGTCCGATCTCAATACCCAGAGGCCAGGGGAAATTTTATTACTAGAACCCGGGACCTCCAGCACTCTAGGCGGACACCATACCTCGAGACCACGCAGCCCCCGACCAATATTGACATATTACAAGACAATGACATGGTTATGGTAATTTCTATCACACTTTTAAGTTTTTTTTTATTTGAATCCCCCACATATATTTACTTCAGGTATTTACTTCTCGGTCTTCCCCTTGGTCTCTTCCCTTCGATCTTGCCAGTCGTTACCAAGTTCTCTAAGTCATTTCTTCTCATAAAGTGCCCAAAACATTTTGACAGTCTACGTCTAATGACTCTAATCAATTTACGGTCTTCATTTGTTTCTTGAAGGACTTGTTCATTGGTTTTTTTTCTGTCCATGGTATTCTTTGCATTTTCCTCAGAAACCACATTTCCACAGCCATCAGCTGTTTTTCAGCTTGACTGCTTATTGTCCACGCTTCACATCCATACAGACGTATAGGTTCTATGTAGCACTTCAACAAGGGAAGCAAAGAATAGCAACACTGTAGCCTACCACGCATGTCGTAAGAGGCGACTAAGGAGGCTTGATGGTTCCGTCACCCTGCTACTGAGTGAGTGCGTGGTGCGACACTGTGAGCTGTGAGTTTCGTGTGAAATGCTTTTGAATCTGCCCGAGGTATTTTGGAACATGACTACATGTTCGGAACGATTGCAGATGGCTATGTCCCAGAGTTGACCGGTTTTTGCCTTATGCAGAAATGCGTGGCTGCTGGGCTTCTGGTTGACTGCCACTGCCATCGACGATGAACTGTATTTCGTGGACTGTGTGGGTGAACATCTAGGAAACATCCAGATAGGAAAATGACTGCCGATTCCATCAGAAATGAACTGGGTGTTTTGTGGGGGACTATTGTGTTGACAGTCTGGCGGCGGTGGCATTATGCACAGTGTATCTGTGTGGGCTGTTGTTTGTCGAGACTCCTGTCTTTTCCACTTTTCACATTGGGCAGTGGGGGGAGTTTTGTGTGATATTCACTGGCACAAGAATGGAGCATAATGGGGATGACCCGTTGCTGTGAAGTTGGAACCGCAACTAACTAACTAACTAACTAACTAACTAACTAACTAACTAACTTCAACACTCTTTTTCTCGTTTCAATTGATATCTTTTTATTGGTTAGTGTATGTTTTTCATCTTGCAAAAGGCTACCTTCGCAATGGCAATTCTTGTTTTAATCTCTTCAAAGCATCTCCCATCAGATGTTATCACTGTGCCGAGATAACTGTATCGATTCACTTGCTTAAGAATATGCCCAGTTACTCGTATATCACATTGTGGTATTTCCTTCTTCCCAGTGACGACCATAATCTGTGTCTTCTTAATATTTATTTCTAACCCTAGTTGTTCCGTATGGATCAATTCGCGTGTTGACTCCCGTCATTGCCATGACATAACACTGTCAAGAATCTTCCCCCGCTGTCTTCCTCTGCCTCTCTTTCAGGCCTCTCTTTCAGCAAATTTTCCGGTTGTTGCACTTTTTGTCTCCTCATAATGTGGCCAAAACGATGACTGCCTCTTTCTGCTGTTTGTGATAAGTTTCTTTGCGACTTAGCTTCCCTCAAAATGTCCAGATTGCTCATTTTGGCTGTCCAAATAATTTTCAGCATTATTCTATAAAACCACATCTCGAAAGCTTCTTGGGATTTTTTCGCCTGTTTACTAATTGTTCAGGATTCGCAGCCGTATGTTAAAATTGGTTTTATGCAACAAGCAAGCACTCTTTTTCTACCGTTCTTTATCTCAGTGATGCATCTTCCATCTGATGTTATCCATGTGCCTAGATATCCGAATTTCATAGAAATATGTAATTAAGTAATTCCGAAAATGAATGCAGAGTATAAGCTTCTGACAGTTGTGCGGCACAGCCCTGGACATTCACGGAGGTCAGCGTTGCCGAATGGACAAGAAAACTAGCTCTTAAACTCAGTTGTACTGATGCCGAGGTAGCGGGTTCAACTTCCTACACCTGTCAGTTGGACTAACATGCTGACTTCTCATCCTTGACTTGGGGACGTAAATGACAAGTACCTCTGAAGTCGGAGTGTGTTCGCTTGATGCAGAGTGACACTTGCAAAAGGACAAGTTAATCCACACGCACACATCAGTACAGTGCACTCCAATAGTAGCGCATGTACGTACTATGTTTGAGGTCAAAGTGAGTGAAAAAAAAAAAAAAGCATTCACTAGCCACAAAGTTATGAAACACATGACCTCTTTCTGTCTTAAGCAGTTATTACTTACATTATTAACATCCCAAATGAATTGGCTTTTTTTTTTTCAAACATGTTAACTGTTTGTTAAACTAATGATACTAAAGTACAGAAGGAGATAAACTAAAACCTGTCTGAAACAGAAGGAGCCCAGAAAATATATCGTGAATAGAGAAACCAAGGAATGTATAGAGTAACTGAGAAATGTTTGGGGGTAAACAATTTCTGTGTAGAGTAACTGAGGCATGCTTGGGGTAAGCAAGGAATGTATAGATAAAGCAAGAATTGCATAGAGTAACCAAAGAATGTATAGAGTAACCAAGGATAGTATAGAGTAACCAAGGATTGTATAGAGTAACCAAGGATTATATAGTGTAACCAAGGATTATATAGTGTAACCAAGGATTATATAGTGTAACCAACGATAGTATATTGTAACAAAAGATATTATATAGTAACCAAGGATTATATAGAGTAACCAAGGATTATATAGTGTAACCAAAGATAGTATAGAGTAACCAAGGACAGTACAGTGTAACCAAGGAATGTATAGAGTAACCATGCACAGTATATATGAACCAAGGATATTGTAGAATAAC
Source organism: Cepaea hortensis (assembly GCA_963921405.1). Lineage (NCBI taxonomy): Eukaryota > Metazoa > Mollusca > Gastropoda > Stylommatophora > Helicidae > Cepaea > Cepaea hortensis. The sequence goes on along the minus strand of OY992878.1, from coordinate 66,224,213 downwards.
CAGCACAGTATATAGTAACCTTTTTGTATGCTTTTTGCAGATGATGCTGCAGTTACGACCCACTCTGAGGAAGAATTGCAATGTCTACTATCTGCATTCTCCAATGCTTGTTCTGAATTTGGTTTAACAATTAGCAAAAAGAAGACACAGATTATGTCACAAGGTGCACATGGGGTACCATCAATCTTTATTGACGACGCCGAACTAGAGATAGTAGACCATTTTACATATCTAGGATCAGTGGTAAATAGCAAATTATCCCTAGATCAGGAAATCAACATCCGGATTGGTAAGGCAGCAACAACAATGAACAGGTTAAGAAAAAGAGTCTGGGAGAACAGGAAGCTTACTGCCAAAACAAAAGTCCTTGTCTATCAAGCCTGTGTCCTTAGTACTCTTCTCTATGGCAGTGAAACCTGGACAACTTACTCACACCAAGAGAACAACTTAAACAGCTTTCATATGCGGTGTCTGCGAAGAATTCTTGGTATTAAGTGGCAAGACAAAATCACAAATACTGAAGTATTGGAAAGATCAGGTTGTGTGACAGTTTATTCCATGCTCAGTCTTCGTAGACTTAGATGGATAGGACATCTTAGGAGGATGGATGATGGTAGAATACCAAAGGATATCTTTTTTGGTGAATTACAGATGGGTAAGAGATCTCAGGGTCGGCCTCTACTACGATACAAAGATGTGTGTAAGCGGGACATGATTGATACAGGCATTGATAATGCACATTGGGAGCAAGTCGCCGCTGAACGTGTTGCATGGAGGGCAAATATCAGAAATGGAATAAAGTCAAAGGAGAAAATTATTGCAGAAAAGTCACACACCAAGCGTTTGAGACGTAAGATGGTGCATGATGGTGGAAATGACCACGTGTTCACATGCACCCACTGTGAACGGACATTTACAGCGCAAATTGGCCTTATCAGTCACACTCGCTACCGCCATAGTTAAAAGTTATTATGCCTTTTTAAAGCACAAACTATCGTCTGTCAAGACGGCAAGGTGCCAATGAATATAGTAACCAAGGAATGTATAGAGTAACTAAGAAACGTATAGAGTAATCCAGGAACGTAAAGAGTAACCAAGGATGCATATATTAACCAATGAATGTATATAGTAACTAAGGAAAGCATATGGTAACCAAGGAACATATAGAGCAGAGGTTCGCACATTCGTCTGCGGGAGTCGAGGGAAATGAACGAGCTGATAAACTGGCTGGCTCTGCACCCCCTGTTATTAACGCCCTTAAAGATATGGCGAGAACAGAGGACTTTGACGTCAGTGAATCCACATCGCTATCCAGGATGAAAGACTTGGGAGTAAGAATCGGCACGGCCAAGCGCGAGAGGTACATTGAGAAAACGAGGTGCCTCGTCAACCAACACAGAACTGGCACTATTAGCCACCGGACGCTGATGAATATGCTGGGGGGAGGATCTGAGCACCTATGGACCTGTCCGGAGTGCAATGAAGTTACCCCAACTGATCTGTTTGGGTGGTATCTTGTTGTCTATATGTGTTATGAATAAGAGAAGGGACAAGAGAGGAATGTGTATGGTTAATTTCCTGTACATTTGTTGTAGCCCTAAGAGGCCAGCAAAAAATTTTAAATAAGATAGGAAAATTAGAAAATCTACATTAAAAGTATACAAACACTGTTTAAAAAATAAATGTATAACTAAATAATCTATTATAAAATGTAAGTATGTAAAAATTAAACATGTTTTATTTTAAAAAGTCTAAAAGAATTATATTTGTTTTTAAAATATTTCATTTTCATATTAATTTTCTTTATTCTAAAAGAATAAAAAAGAAGCTTAAAGTATTTAGTAATATTATCTGTAGTATTTTTATTTATATTTTTAAAATTTAAGTAATGTCCCTTGCAACAATATTAGATGTTTATGTCCCCTCCTCGTTGCTTATTTAATTACTGTTTTTCTTTTAGAAATCTTGTAATTCCGCAGAATGCTCGAACATAATTATTAAGTGTAGTGATCAATGTTATTATGATCTTTTAAATATGCTCTAAGCAACTAGGGAAATGAATGTACAGTTGAATTGTATGATTTATTATTATATGTTGGAAGATATCAACATTGATGGGAAAGAATTAAGAATAATAACGAATATTTACTGGAACCAAGTAGCAGCAATTGAAACAGAAAATAAAGAGGGAAGTTACGAACAGATAAAGCTAGGAGTACGACGGGACTGTCTTGTCACCAGATCTCTTCTTACTATATAGCGAAGTAATAATGAGAGAGATCAAAGAGACGTCAGGAATACTAATCGGAGGTTACAATATTAAAAATAATAATAATAATATACGCTATGCAGATGACACAGTATTGGTAGCGGATAATTCAACAGACCTACAACTATTGTTAGACATTGTTTAGTTTAGTAGTTTAGTCGATGGATCAACATCACGGCACACGGGTGCAACCCATAAGTACTCCGTTCTCCTCCTAATTCTAATCTAAGTCTGGAGAAACTCAGCTCAGTGCACGAACTCCGTAGCACCGGCGAGGATCCTGAAAATACTAGGGTAGATTTTTAACTCTAAATCTTTGCCCGGGCAGCGCCGTTAGGCTACTCTTTTTCGATTTCCAACTGCCAAGGGATTTTTTACGTGCGCAACAATACACACGGGCGTCCGATCTCACTACCCAGAGACCAGGGGAAATTTTATTACTGGAACCCGGGACCTCCAGCACTCTAGGCGGACACCATACCTCGAGACCACGCAGCCCCCAACCAATATTGACATATTACAAGACAATGACATGGTTATGGTAATTTCTATCACACTTTAAAGTTTTTTTTTTTATTTGAATCCCCCACATATATTTACTTCAGGTATTTACTTCTCGGTCTTCCCCTTGGTCTCTTCCCTTCGATCTTGCCAGTCGTTACCAAGTTCTCTAAGTCATTTCTTCTCATAACGTGCCCAAAACATTTTGACTGTCTACGTCTAATGACTCTAATCAATTTACGATCTTCATGTGTTTCTTGAAGGACTTGTTCATTGGTTTTTCTTCTGTCCATGGTTTTCTTTGCATTTTCCTCAGAAACCACATTTCCACAGCCATCAGCTGTTTTTCAGCTTGACTGCTTATTGTCCACGCTTCACATCCATACAGACGTATAGGTTCTATGTAGCACTTCAGCACTCTTTTTCTCGTTTCAATTGATATCTTTTTATTGGTTAGTGTATGTTTGTCATCTTGCAAAAGGATACCTTCGCAATGACAATTCTTGTTCTAATCTCTTCAAAGCATCTCCCATCAGATGTTATCACTGTGCCGAGATAACTGTATCGATTCACTTACTTAAGAATATGCCCAGTTACTCGTATATCACATTGTGGTATTTCCTTCTTCCCAGTGACGACCATAATCTGTGTCTTCTTAATATTTATTTCTAACCCTAGTTGTTCCGCATGGATCAATTCGTGTGTTGACTCCCGTCATTGCCATGACATAACACTGTCAAGAATCTTCTCCCGCTGTCTTCCTCTGCCTCTCTTTCAGCAAATTTTTCCGGTTGTTGCACTTTTTGTCTCCTCATAATGTGGCCAAAACGATGACTGCCTCTTTCTGCTGTTTGTGATAAGTTTCTTTGCGACTTAGCTTCCCTCAAAATGTCCAGATTGCTCATTTTGGCTGTCCAAATAATTTTCAGCATTATTCTATAAAACCACATCTCGAAGGCTTCTTGGGATGTTTTCGCCTGTTTACTAATTGTTCAGGATTCGCAGCCGTATGTTAAAATTGGTTTTATGCAACATGCAAGCACTCTTTTTCTACCGTTCTTTATCTCAGTGATGCATCTTCCATCTGATGTTATCCATGTGCCTAGATATCCGAATTTCATAGAAATATGTAATTAAGTAATTCCGAAAATGAATGCAGAGTATAAGCTTCTGACAGTTGTGCGGCACAGCCCTGGACATTCACGGAGGTCAGCGTGGCCGAATGGACAAGAAAACTAGCTCTTAAACTCAGTTGTACTGATGCCGAGGTAGCGGGTTCAACTTCCTACACCTGTCAGTTGGACTAACATGCTGACTTCTCATCCTTGACTTGGGGACGTAAATGACAAGTACCTCTGAAGTCGGAGTGTGTTCGCTTGATGCAGAGTGACACTTGCAAAAGGACAAGTTAATCCACACGCACACATCAGTACAGTGCACTCCAATAGTAGCGCATGTACGTACTATGTTTGAGGTCAAAGTGAGTGAAAAAAAAAAAAAAAAAAGCATTCACAAGCCACAAAGTTATGAAACACATGACCTCTTTCTGTCTTAAGCAGTTATTACTTACATTATTAACATCCCAAATGAATTGGCTTTTTTTTCAAACATGTTAACTGTTTGTTAAACTAATGATACTAAAGTACAGAAGGAGATAAACTAAAACCTGTCTGAAACAGAAGGAGCCCAGAAAATATATCGTGAATAGAGAAACCAAGGAATGTATAGAGTGACTGAGAAATGTTTGGGGGTAAGCAATTTCTGTGTAGAGTAACTGAGGCATGCTTGGGGTAAGCAAGGAATGTATAGATAAAGCAAGGATTGCATAGAGTAACCAAAGAATGTATAGAGTAACCAAGGATAGTATAGAGTAACCAAGGCTTGTATAGAGTAACCAAGGATTATATAGAGTAACCAAGGATTATATAGTGTAACCAAGGATTATATAGTGTAACCAACGATAGTATATTGTAACAAAAGATATTATATAGTTACCAAGGATTATATAGAGTAACCAAGGATTATATAGTGTAACCAAAGATAGTATAGAGTAACCAAGGACAGTATAGTGTAACCAAGGAATGTATAGAGTAACCATGCACAGTATATATGAACCAAGGATATTGTAGAATAACCAGCACAGTATATAGTAACCAAGGAATGTATAGAGTAACTAAGAAACGTATAGAGTAATCCAGGAACGTAAAGAGTAACCAAGGATGCATATATTAACCAATGAATGTATATAGTAACTAAGGAAAGCATATGGTAACCAAGGAACATATAGAACAGAGGTTCGCACATTCGTCTGCGGGAGTCGAGGGAAATGAACGAGCTGATAAACTGGTTGACTCTGCACCCCCTGTTATTAACGCCCTTAAAGATATGGCGAGAACAGAGGACTTTGACGTCAGTGAATCCACATCGCTATCCAGGATGAAAGACTTGGGAGTAAGAATCGGCACGGCCAAGCGCGAGAGGTACATTGAGAAAACGAGGTGCCTCGTCAACCAACACAGAACTGGCACTATTAGCCACCGGACGCTGATGAATATGCTGGGGGATGATCTGAGCACCTATGGACCTGTCCGGAGTGCAATGAAGATACCCCAACTGATCTGTTTGGGTGGTATCTTGTTGTCTATATGTGTTATGAATAAGAGAAGGGACAAGAGAGGAATGTGTATGGTTAATTTCCTGTACATTTGTTGTGGCCCTAAGAGGCCAGCAACAAATTTTAATTCAGAGAATAAAACGAAAGCGCTACATTAAAAGTATACAAACACTGTTTAAAAAATAAATGTATAACTAAATAATCCATTATAAAATGTAAGTATGTAAATATTAAACAAATTTTCTTAAGAAATCTAAAAGAATTATATTCGTATTTAAATATTTTATTTCCATATTAATTTTCTTATTTTAAAAAAAATATAAAAGAAGCTTGAAGTTAATTAGTAATATTATCTGTAGTATTTTTATTTATATTTTTAAAATTTAAGTAATGTCCCTTGCAACAATATTAGATGTTTATGTCCCCTCCTCGTTGCTTATTTAATTACTGTTTTTCTTTTAGAAATCTTGTAATTCCGCAGAATGCTCGAACATAATTATTAAGTGTAGTGATCAATGTTATTATGATCTTTTAAATATGCTCTAAGCAACTAGGGAAATGAATGTACAGTTGAATTGTATGATTTATTATTATATGTTGGAAGATATCAACATTGATGGGAAAGATTTAAGAATAATAACGAATATTTACTGGAACCAAGTAGCAGCAATTGAAACAGAAAATAAAGAGGGAAGTTACGAACAGATAAAGCTAGGAGTACGACAGGACTGTCTTGTCACCAGATCTCTTCTTCCTATATAGCGAAGTAATAATGAGAGAGATCAAAGAGACGTCAGGAATACTAATCGGAGGTGTTTTTTTTTTTTAGCATATCCTTTACAGGACTTAGCTGTCAACACCAGCATCTTTCAGCTGTATGTTGATCTCTTGGCAAGATTACGCTCAGTAGTTTGCCATTGCTTTCTGAGCGGCCGGCTCACATACCCCGTAAGTTACCGATGCGATTCGAACCACTGCTGATTTGAACCGTCATCACGTTACCTGACGAGAGTATACGAGATTACGGAGAAAAGTCATAACCTCTAAGCCACGAAGCCGGCAATCGGAGGTTACAATATAAAAAATAATAATAATAATATACGCTATGCAGATGACACAGTATTGGTAGCGGATAATTCAACAGACCTACAACAATTGTTAGACATTGTTTAGTTTAGTAGTTTAGTCGATGGATCAACATCACGGCACACGGGTGCAACCCATAAGTACTCTGTTCTCCTCCTAATTCAAATCTGAGTCTGGAGAAACTCAGCTCAGTGCACGAACTCCGTAGCGCCGGCGAGGATCCTGAAAATACTAGGGTAGATTTTTAACTCTAAATTTTTGCCCGGGCAGCGACGTTAGGCTACTCTTTTTCGATTTCCAACTGCAAAGGGATTTTTACGTACGCAACAATACACACGGGCGTCCGATCTCACTACGCAGAGACCAGGGGAAATTTTATTACTAGAACCCGGGACCTCCAGCACTCTAGGCGGACACCATACCTCGAGACCACGCAGCCCCCGACCAATATTGACATATTACAAGGTAATGACATGGTTATGGTAATTTCTATCACACTTTTAAGTTTTTTTTTATTTGAATCCCCCACATATATTTACTTCAGGTATTTACTTCTCGGTCTTCCCCTTGGTCTCTTCCCTTCGATCTTGCCAGTCGTTACCAAGTTCTCTAAGTCATTTCTTCTCATAACGTGCCCAAAACATTTTGACAGTCTACGTCTAATGACTCTAATCAATTTACGGTCTTCATTTGTTTCTTGAAGGACTTGTTCATTGGTTTTTTTTCTGTCCATGGTATTCTTTGCATTTTCCTCAGAAACCACATTTCAACAGCCATCAGCTGTTTTTCAGCTTGACTGCTTATTGTCCACGCTTCACATCCATACAGACGTATAGGTTCTATGTAGCACTTCAACAAGGGAAGCAAAGAATAGCAACACTGTAGCCTACCACGCATGTCGTAAGAGGCGACTAAGGAGGCTTGATGGTTCCGTCACCCTGCTACTGAGTGAGTGCGTGGTGCGACACTGTGAGCTGTGAGTTTCGTGTGAAATGCTTTTGAATCTGCCCGAGGTATTTTGGAACATGACTACATGTTCGGAACGATTGCAGATGGCTATGTCCCAGAGTTGACCGGTTTTTGCCTTATGCAGAAATGCGTGGCTGCTGGGCTTCTGGTTGACTGCCACTGCCATCGACGATGAACTGTATTTCGTGGACTGTGTGGGTGAACATCTAGGAAACATCCAGATGGGAAAATGACTGCCGATTCCATCAGAAATGAACTGGGTGTTTTGTGGGGGACTATTGTGTTGACAGTCTGGCGGCGGTGGCATTATGCACAGTGTATCTGTGTGGGCTGTTGTTTGTCGAGACTCCTGTCTTTTCCACTTTTCACATTGGGCAGTGGGGGGAGTTTTGTGTGATATTCACTGGCACAAGAATGGAGCATAATGGGGATGACCCGTTGCTGTGAAGTTGGAACCGCAACTAATGCATTGGCACCTTGCCGTCTTGACAGACGATAGTTTCTGCTTTAAAAAGGCATAATAACTTTTAACTATGGCGGTAGCGAGTGTGACTGATAAGGCCAATTTGCGCTGTAAATGTCCGTTCACAGTGGGTGCATGTGAACACGTGGTCATTTCCACCATCATGCACCATCTTACGTCTCAAACGCTTGGTGTGTGACTTTTCTGCAATAATTTTCTCCTTTGACTTTATTCCATTTCTGATATTTGCCCTCCATGCAACACGTTCAGCGGCGACTTGCTCCCAATGTGCATTATCAATGCCTGTATCAATCATGTCCCGCTTACACACATCTTTGTATCGTAGTAGAGGCCGACCCTGAGATCTCTTACCCATCTGTAATTCACCAAAAAAGATATCCTTTGGTATTCTACCATCATCCATCCTCCTAAGATGTCCTATCCATCTAAGTCTACGAAGACTGAGCATGGAATAAACTGTCACACAACCTGATCTTTCCAATACTTCAGTATTTGTGATTTTGTCTTGCCATTTAATACCAAGAATTCTTCGCAGACACCGCATATGAAAGCTGTTTAAATTGTTCTCTTGGTGTGAGTAAGTTGTCCAGGTTTCACTGCCATAGAGAAGAGTACTAAGGACACAGGCTTGATAGACAAGGACTTTTGTTTTGGCAGTAAGCTTCCTGTTCTCCCAGACTCTTTTTCTTAACCTGTTCATTGTTGTTGCTGCCTTACCAATCCGGATGTTGATTTCCTGATCTAGGGATAATTTGCTATTTACCACCGATCCTAGATATGTAAAATGGTCTACTATCTCTAGTTCGGCGTCGTCAATAAAGATTGATGGTACCCCATGTGCAACTTGTGACATAATCTGTGTCTTCTTTTTGCTAATTGTTAAACCAAATTCAGAACAAGCATTGGAGAATGCAGATAGTAGACATTGCAATTCTTCCTCAGAGTGGGTCGTAACTGCAGCATCATCTGCAAAAAGCAACTCTCTGATCAGTACCCTCCTAATTTTGGTCTTAGCCTTCAATCTCTGAGCATTGTAGAGGCCGCCATCTGAGCGTGAGTGAATGTATATACCACCATCCTGATCACGAAATGCATATTTCAGTAGAAGTGAAAAGTATATTCCAAAGAGGGTGGGAGCTAGTACACAACCTTGCTTAACTCCACTCTTGATTTCAAATTCTTCAGAAGTTGCACCATCAAACTTGATTATACCCTTCATGCCTGTGTGGAACGATTCCACAATGGACAGAAGAGTTGGTGGGCAGCCAATCTTCTTTAGTGCCTTGAACAGACCCTCACGACTGACCAAATCAAATGCCTTTGTGAGGTCGATGAAGGCAATAAACAGTGGTTGATTCTGTTCACGGCATTTTTCTTGCATTTGTCGCAATGAGAATATCATATCAGTGGTAGACCGGTTCTGTCGAAAGCCACACTGTGATTCGGGGTAGACTTGATCTCCTAGGACTTGAAGTCTGCGCAGAACAATTCTGGCAAATACTTTTCCAACAATACACAGAAGTGAGATACCCCTATAGTTGTTGCAGTCGCTCCGATCGCCCTTGTTCTTGTACAGTGTTATGATGCTTGAATCTTTGAAATCCTGTGGGACTTGTCCTTCACGCCAGCATAGCTCTATTAGCTGGTGGATCTGTATAGTGAGTGTGTCTTGCCCACTCCTGATAACCTCTATTGGAATCCCATCCTTACCTGAAGCCTTGCCAGATGCAAGTTCATTTATAGCACACTTAACTTCTGTTATGGTGGGAAGTGTGTCCAGGTGGTCAAGAGTTGGTAGAGCCTCTATGGCGTTGAGGGCATTATCCGCTAGTTTGGTCTCACTTGAGTAAAGCTCCAAATAGTGCTCTACCCATCTGTCCATCTGCTGTTTCTTATCAGTGATGACTTCTCCAGTCAAGGTTTTCAATGGTGCACTTCTTTTGATCACTGGACCACAGGCTTTCTTTATTCCTTCATCCATGCTTCTTATGTCTCCCTTATCACTTGCGATTTGAATGGACTCACATAACTTGATCCAATAATCATTTGCACACTGCCTGGCAGCCTTTTGCACATCCTTCCTAGCTTGCCTTAGCTCACTCAGAGTGTTACGCGTTGGTCTTTCCTTGTTTCTTAAGAGAGCTTTCTTCTTCTTATCAATCAAGGGCTGCAGAGTCTCGCTGTTGGCCGCAAACCAGTCCTGCCTCTTATGATCCACAGTGCCGTAAACCTTTACGGCAGTTTTACAAAGAGTTTCCTTAAGTTTATTCCATTTATCATTTACTGTACAATTTTCTGGTGTATCAGTGAAAGCGTCTTCAAGTTGCTGTTGAAACTGAAAGCACTTTTCAGGATCATGAGTGTTAATAATATTGATCCTGGGGCTAGATTTGTGTTTAGCTGTGTAGATTCTCTTTGGTCTCAGTCTAACCCTTGCAACAACCAAAGCATGATCCGTATCACAGTCAGCACTGTGGTAACTACGAGTCAATGATATATGGTTCAGATGTTGTCTCCGTGTGATGATGAAGTCCAGCTGGTGCCAATGGCCGGATCTTGGATGTTTCCATGTGACCTTATGCATCTCTTTTGTTTTAAAAAAAGAGTTTGTAATACATAGGTCATTACTGGTGCAATGCTCCAGCAGCCTTTGCCCATTTTCATTCATGCGACCGATGTTGTATTTTCCAAGGCACACTGGCCATGAACTCGAGTCCTTGCCCACACGAGCATTGAAATCACCGAGCATATAAATGTAGTCGGATTTTGGAACTGCCTTGATCACAGAGTCTAACTCCTCATAGAACAAATCCTTCACATCATCAGAGGAATCGAGTGTCGGTGCATATGCAGTAATAATGGTGGCAAACCCACAAGAGGTTGCCAAGCGCAGGGATAATAGTCTTTCATTTCCTCCTGCTGGAATTTCAATCATTCCCAGTAGCGAATTCTTCACTGCAAAGCCCACACCGTGTTGCCTTTTTTCTGCCTGCCCTTTACCCTTCCAGAAAAAGGTGTAGTTGTTTTCCCTGAGTGACCCTTCCTCAGCGAGGCGAGTCTCCTGCAGGCCAGCAATATCAATGTTAAGACGATTGAGTTCGGCATCAATCACAGCCGTTTTTCTCACATCGTCAATATTGGTCAAGGCAGTGGAAAATCCTGGACACATGGTTCTCACGTTCCAGGTTGCAAGCCGTAGCTTGAGGTTTCTATTTATATTTTTGTTTGTACCTGGTGCATTGGTTTTACAGCCTGCGATTCAGATTTTGTCCTAGCCCCAAGCACCCATTGAAGCAGGCAGGCTGTGGCGGATCAGCACCCAATTGGCTGGGGGCTGCCCAGCTTGAGGCGGGCGGTAGCTGATCAGTGACACCTATAGGTGTCTCCCACCGTCAGAGGCAACGCGTGGCGCCCCATGTCTACGCCAACTGACAAGGACTTATAACCCGTAACAGTTGCCTCTCGCTTTGATTCCGAGACCAGTTAAGACCAGGGATGGAGTTATTGCCTCTCCATAGCACAAAGCCTGGGCTAAAATATAGAGATCATGTGTTGCCCATGCAGCATGATCCCTCTCTCGGCCTGCCTAGTTCACTCCAGAGGAAAGGTAACACCCCTACATCTGGAACAAGACAAGCTGCAGAAGCTGCCGGATCAGCAAAGCAATGCTCTAACTGTCCGCCTGTCGGAGCTTCGATCCTAGACCAGTCGCCAACCAAGGCTTAGGGCCTGGTCTGCCCTGCCATGACAATTTTGTCTTTAGCTTGCATTTCCTCGCACCAGGGTAAGGCTTGTACCCTCCCAATTGCGCTCTTCCGCCCGAAGCCGTTGGCACAATGTGGGGTGTCGGGTTTGGTAAGCGCCGCCCAACGTTCGGCGCTAACAGAAACCAGGTAGTACCGTCTACTGTTATACGGTAGCTCAGTCATATCTGACTAAGACCTGGCAGCTGACTATATGTTGACAAATTACGCAGTACACATAATTGCATGTGTATGTATGTGTTTGCTTATATTTGGGTATCTATTATTGTATTTATGTTTTTATTTTGATGTTTGTGTAGTGTGTATGATATGTATGTGTGTATATTTATGCATGTCTGTGTTTATGTTTATATGTATTTGTGTGTCTACACATGTTTTTGTCATCATGTATGTGTGCATGCGCACACAAACTTGTTTGTGTATCTATGTATATGTGTGTTTGTATCTAAGTATGTGCATGTGCACACACATGCACATTTGTGTACCTATAAACCTTAATGTGTGTATCTATGTGCCACTGCATATACGTGCATGTGTGTGTTTGTGTACCCGTATATATGTATGCATGTGATTATAGATGTGTATACCTATATGTAGCCGGCTTCGTGGCTTAGAGGTTATGACTTTTCTCCGTAATCCCATATACTCTCGTCGGTAACGTGATGACGGTGAGAATCAGCAGTGGTTCGAATCGCATCGGTAACTTACGGGGTATGTGAGCCGGCCGCTCAGAAAGCAATGGCAAACTACTGAGCGTAATCTTGCCAAGAAATCAACATACAGCTGAAAGATGCTGGTGTTGACAGCGATGTCCTGTAAAGGATATGCACAAAAAAAAAAATACCTATATGTATATATAGATGTACTGTTTATATATAAACCACTATATTTATACCTTCTTCAATGTAGCACACACAATCTGCACTATATCTACCCTCCAATGTTGAAATCATTCTGCTGATGGACATAACGTACAAATTGTTACATGTATATTCCTTTCAGAAAGATGACAGGTAAGTAAGACAGAATATTAAATAGACCCGCACACCCCAATGTCAACCCTGTAAACATAAATTCTGTTCAATTGTACACTGCATTCTCGAGACTGCACACACAAAATAACAATGCTTTCATTATGTGCACAGAAATTCATCAACATATAGCCAGTAATCTCATGTAGATTGAGTTGAATATATAACAAGTTACTTTTATAAAAATGCATGAACAAAATGGTTACCACAAGACAAATATAATCTTACAAATATTAATAACTATCTTCTGATAATTCAAATACAAGCAAACAAATGTGGAGAAAACATGTTAACGTAGGAACTACAATTCATGTTAAGTGCCAGCACGAAAGATTAAAATCATATACAACTAACTAACTAACTAACTAACTAACTTCAACACTCTTTTTCTCGTTTCAATTGATATCTTTTTATTGGTTAGTGTATGTTTTTCATCTTGCAAAAGGCTACCTTCGCAATGGCAATTCTTGTTTTAATCTCTTCAAAGCATCTCCCATCAGATGTTATCACTGTGCCGAGATAACTGTATCGATTCACTTGCTTAAGAATATGCCCAGTTACTCGTATATCACATTGTGGTATTTCCTTCTTCCCAGTGACGACCATAATCTGTCTTCTTAATATTTATTTCTAACCCTAGTTGTTCCGTATGGATCAATTCGCGTGTTGACTCCCGTCATTGCCATGACATAACACTGTCAAGAATCTTCTCCCGCTGTCTTCCTCTGCCTCTCTTTCAGGCCTCTCTTTCAGCAAATTTTCCGGTTGTTGCACTTTTTGTCTCCTCATAATGTGGCCAAAACGATGACTGCCTCTTTCTGCTGTTTGTGATAAGTTTCTTTGCGACTTCTCCTGGGAGAACAGGAAGCTTACTGCCAAAACAAAAGTCCTTGTCTATCAAGCCTGTGTCCTTAGTACTCTTCTCTATGGCAGTGAAACCTGGACAACTTACTCACACCAAGAGAACAATTTAAACAGCTTTCATATGCGGTGTCTGCGAAGAATTCTTGGTATTAAGTGGCAAGACAAAATCACAAATACTGAAGTATTGGAAAGATCAGGTTGTGTGACAGTTTATTCCATGCTCAGTCTTCGTAGACTTAGATGGATAGGACATCTTAGGAGGATGGATGATGGTAGAATACCAAAGGATATCTTTTTTGGTGAATTACAGATGGGTAAGAGATCTCAGGGTCGGCCTCTACTACGATACAAAGATGTGTGTAAGCGGGACATGATTGATACAGGCATTGATAATGCACATTGGGAGCAAGTCGCCGCTGAACGTGTTGCATGGAGGGCAAATATCAGAAATGGAATAAAGTCATAGGAGAAAATTATTGCAGAAAAGTCACACACCAAGCGTTTGAGACGTAAGATGGTGCATGATGGTGGAAATGACCACGTGTTCACATGCACCCACTGTGAACGGACATTTACAGCTCAAATTGGCCTTATCAGTCACACTCGCTACCGCCATAGTTAAAAGTTATTATGCCTTTTTAAAGCACAAACTATCGTCTGTCAAGACGGCAAGGTGCCAATGATGATCTTTGCGACTTAGCTTCCCTCAAAATGTCCAGATTGCTCATTTTGGCTGTCCAAATAATTTTCAGCATTATTCTATAAAACCACATACTAATTGTTCAGGATTCGCAGCCGTATGTTAAAATTGGTTTTATGCAACATGCAAGCACTCTTTTTCTACCGTTCTTTATCTCAGTGATGCATCTTCCATCTGATGTTATCCATGTGCCTAGATATCCGAATTTCATAGAAATATGTAATTAAGTAATTCCGAAAATGAATGCAGAGTATAAGCTTCTGACAGTTGTGCGGCACAGCCCTGGACATTCACGGAGGTCAGCGTGGCCGAATGGACAAGAAAACTAGCTCTTAAACTCAGTTGTACTGATGCCGAGGTAGCGGGTTCAACTTCCTACACCTGTCAGTTGGACCAACATGCTGACTTCTCATCCTTGACTTGGGGACGTAAATGACAAGTACCTCTGAAGTCCGAGTGTGTTCGCTTGATGCAGAGTGACACTTGCAAAAGGACAAGTTAATCCACACGCACACATCAGTACAGTGCACTCCAATAGTAGCGCATGTACGTACTATGTTTGAGGTCAAAGTGAGTGAAAAGAAAAAAAAAAGCATTCACTAGCCACAAAGTTATGAAACACATGACCTCTTTCTGTCTTAAGCAGTTATTACTTACATTATTAACATCCTAAATGAATTGGCTTTTTTTTTCAAACATGTTAACTGTTTGTTAAACTAATGATACTAAAGTACAGAAGGAGATAAACTAAAACCTGTCTGAAACAGAAGGAGCCCAGAAAATATATCGTGAATAGAGAAACCAAGGAATGTATAGAGTAACTGAGAAATGTTTGGGGGTAAGCAATTTCTGTGTAGAGTAACTGAGGCATGCTTGGGGTAAGCAAGGAATGTATAGATAAAGCAAGGATTGCATAGAGTAACCAAAGAATGTATAGAGTAACCAAGGATAGTATAGAGTAACCAAGGATTGTATAGAGTAACCAAGGATTATATAGTGTAACCAAGGATTATATAGTGTAACCAAGGATTATATAGTGTAACCAACGATAGTATATTGTAACAAAAGATATTATATAGTAACCAAGGATTATATAGAGTAACCAAGGATTATATAGTGTAACCAAAGATAGTATAGAGTAACCAAGGACAGTATAGTGTAACCAAGGAATGTATAGAGTAACCATGCACAGTATATATGAACCAAGGATATTGTAGAATAACCAGCACAGTATATAGTAACCAAGGAATGTATAGAGTAACTAAGAAACGTATAGAGTAATCCAGGAACGTAAAGAGTAACCAAGGATGCATATATTAACCAATGAATGTATATAGTAACTAAGGAAAGCATATGGTAACCAAGGAACATATAGAGCAGAGGTTCGCACATTCGTCTGCGGGAGTCGAGGGAAATGAACGAGCTGATAAACTGGCTGGCTCTGCACCCCCTGTTATTAACGCCCTTAAAGATATGGCGAGAACAGAGGACTTTGACGTCAGTGAATCCACATCGCTATCCAGGATGAAAGACTTGGGAGAAAGAATCGGAACAGCCAAGCGCGAGAGGTACATTGAGAAAACGAGGTGCCTCGTCAACCAACACAGAACTGGCACTATTAGCGACCGGACGCTGATGAATATGCTGGGGGGAGGATCTGAGCACCTATGGACCTGTCCGGAGTGCAATGAAGTTACCCCAACTGATCTGTTTGGGTGGTATCTTGTTGTCTATATGTGTTATGAATAAGAGAAGGGACAAGAGAGGAATGTGTATGGTTAATTTCCTGTACATTTGTTGTAGCCCTAAGAGGCCAGCAAAATTTTTTAAATAAGACAGGTAAATTATAAAATCTACATTAAAAGAATACAAACACTGTTTAAAAAATAAATGTATAACTAAATAATCTATTATAAAATGTAAGTATGTAAATATTAAACAGAAATTCTTTAAGAAATCTAAAAGAATTATATTCGTATTTAAAATATTTTATTTCCATATTAATTTTCTTATTTCTAAAAGAATATAAAAGAAGTTTAAAGTTATTCAGTAAATTATCTGTAGTATTTTTATTTATATTTTTAAAATTTAAGTAATGTCCCTTGCAACAATATTAGATGTTTATGTCCCCTAGTCGTTGCTTATTTAATTGTTTTTTTTTTTAGAAATCTTGTAATTCCGCAGAATGCTCGAACATAATTATTAAGTGTAGTGATCAATGTTATTATGATCTTTTAAATATGCTCTAAGCAACTAGGGAAATGAATGCACAGTTGAATTGTATGATTTATTATTATATGTTGGAAGATATCAACATTGATGTGAAAGATTTAAGAATAATAACGAATATTTACTGGAACCAAGTAGCAGCAATTGAAACAGAAAATAAAGAGGGAAGTTACGAATAGATAAAGCTAGGAGTACGACAGGACTGTCTTGTCACCAGATCTCTTTTTCCTATATAGCGAAGTAATAATGAGAGAGATCAAAGAGAAGTCAGGAATACTAATCGGAGGTTACAAAATAAAAAAAAATAATAATAATATACGCTATGCAGATGACACAGTATTGGTAGCTGATAATTCAACAGACCTACAACTACAACAATTGTTAGACATTGTTTAGTTTAGTAGTTTAGTCGATGGATCAACATCACGGCACACGGGTGCAACCCATAAGTACTCCGTTCTCCTCCTAATTCAAATCTGAGCCTGGAGAAACTCAGCTCAGTGCACGAACTCCGTAGCACCGGCGAGGATCCTGAAAATACTAGGGTAGATTTTTAACTCTAAATTTTTGCCCGGGCAGCGCCGTTAGGCTACTCTTTTTCGATTTCCAACTGCCAAGGGATTTTTTACGTGCGCAACAATACACACGGGCGTCCGATCTCACTACCCAGAGACCAGGGGCAATTTTATTACTAGAACCCGGGACCTCCAGCACTCTAGGCGGACACCATACTTCGAGACCACGCATCCCCCAACCAATATTGACATATTACAAGACAATGACATGGTTATGGTCATTTCTATCACATTTTAAAGTTTTTTTTTATTTGAATCCCCCACATATATTTACTTCAGGTATTTACTTCTCGGTCTTCCCCTTGGTCTCTTCCCTTCGATCTTGCCAGTCGTTACCAAGTTCTCTAAGTCATTTCTTCTCATAACGTGCCCAAAACATTTTGACTGTCTACGTCTAATGACTCTAATCAATTTACGATCTTCATGTGTTTCTTGAAGGACTTGTTCATTGGTTTTTCTTCTGTCCATGGTATTCTTTGCATTTTCCTCAGAAACCACATTTCCACAGCCATCAGCTGTTTTTCAGCTTGACTGCTTATTGTCCACGCTTCACATCCATACAGATGTATAGGTTCTATGTAGCACTTCAACACTCTTTTTCTCGTTTCAATTGATATCTTTTTATTGGTTAGTGTATGTTTTTCATCTTGCAAAAAGCTACCTTCGCAATGGCAATTCTTGTTCTAATCTCTTCAAAGCATCTCCCATCAGATGTTATCACTGCCGAAATAACTGTATCGATTCACTTACTTAAGAATATGCCCAGTTACTCGTATATCACACGAGTGGTATTTCCTTCTTCCCAGTGACGACCATAATCTGTGTATTCTTAATATTTATTTCTAACCCTAGTTGTTCCGCATGGATCAATTCGTGTGTTGACTCCCGTCATTGCCATGACATAACACTGTCAAGAATCTTCTCCCGCTGTCTTCCTCTGCCTCTCTTTCAGCAAATGTTTCCGGTTGTTGCACTTTTTGTCTCCTCATAATGTGGCCAAAACGATGACTGCCTCTTTCTGCTGTTTGTGATAAGTTTCTTTGCGACTTAGCTTCCCTCAAAATGTCCAGATTGCTCATTTTGGCTGTCCAAATAATTTTCAGCATTATTCTATAAAACCACATCTCGAAGGCTTCTTGGGATTTTTTCGCCTGTTTACTAATTGTTCAGGATTCGCAGCCGTATGTTAAAATTTGTTTTATGCAACATGCAAGCACTCTTTTTCTACCGTTCTTTATATCAGTGATGCATCTTCCATCTGATGTTATCCATGTGCCTAGATATCCGAATTTCATAGAAATATGTAATTAAGTAATTCCGAAAATGAATGCAGAGTATAAGCTTCTGACCAGTAGTGCGGCACAGCCCTGGACATTCACGGAGGTCAGCGTGGCCGAATGGACAAGAAAACTAGCTCTTAAACTCAGTTGTACTGATGCCGAGGTAGCGGGTTCAACTTCCTACACCTGTCAGTTGGACTAACATGCTGACTTCTCATCCTTGACTTGGGGACGTAAATGACAAGTACCTCTGAAGTCGGAGTGTGTTCGCTTGATGCACAGTGACACTTGCAAAAGGACAAGTTAATCCACACGCACACATCAGTACAGTGCACTCCAATAGTAGCGCATGTACGCACTATGTTTGAGGTCAAAGTGAGTGAAAAAAAAACAAAAACAAAAAGCATTCACTAGCCACAAAGTTATGAAACACATTTACCTTTTTCTGTCTTAAGCAGTTATTACTTACATTATTAACATCCCAAAATGAATTGGCTTTGTTTTTTCAAACATGTTAACTGTTTGGGCGTAAAGGTGTTAAACTAATGATACTAAAGTACAGAAGGAGATAAACTAAAACCTGTCTGAAACAGAAGGAGCTCAGAAAATATATCGTGAATAGAGGAACCAAGGAATGTATAGAGTAACTGAGAAATGTTTGGGGGTAGGCAAGTTCTGTGTAGAGTAACTGAGGCATGCTTGGGGTAAGCAAGGAATGTATAGATAAAGCAAGGATTGCATAGAGTAACCAAAGAATGTATAGAGTAACCAAGGATAGTTTAGAGTAACCAAGGATTGTATAGAGTAACCAAGAATTGTATAGTGTAACCAAGGATAGTATAGTGTAACAAACGATATTATAGAGTAACCAAGGATTATATAGTGTAACCAAGGATTATATAGTGTAACCAAGGATTATATAGTGTAACCAACGATAGTATACTTTAACAAAAGATATTATAGAGTAACCAAAGATTATATAGAGTAACCAAGGATTATATAGTGTAACCAAAGATAGTATAGAGTAACCAAGGACAGTATAGTGTAACCAAGGAATGTATAGAGTAACCATGCACCGTATATATGAACCAAGGATATTGTAGATTGATTGATTGATTGATTGATCTAGGAACCGACATCACAGCATTCGGGACATTCCCATAAGCGCTCCGTCTCCATCCTCAGCAACCAGCGAAGAGTTAAGTGAAGAATAACCAGCACAGTATATAGTAACCAAGGAATGTATAGAGTAACTAAGAAACGTATAGAGTAATCCAGGAACGTAAAGAGTAACCAAGGATGCATATATTAACCAATGAATGTATATAGTAACTAAGGAAAGCATATGGTAACCAAGGAACATATAGAGCAGAGGTTCGCACATTCGTCTGCGGGAGTCGAGGGAAATGAACGAGCTGATAAACTGGCTGGCTCTGCACCCCCTGTAGCTGGCCAGCCCATGGATCGTGCCGATGTTATTAACGCCCTTAAAGATATGGCGAGAACAGAGGACTTTGACGTCAGTGAATCCACATCGCTGTCCAGGATGAAAGACTTGGGAGAAAGAATCGGCACGGCCAAGTGCGAGAGGTACATTGAGAAAACGAGGTGCCACGTCAACCAATACAGAACTGGCACTATTAGCCACCGGACGCTGATGAATATGCTGGGGGGAGGATCTGAGCACCTATGGACCTGTCCGGAGTGCAATGAAGATACCCCAACTGATCTGTTTGGGTGGTATCTTGTTGTCTATATGTGTTAGGGGTAGCGGGGTAGGGGTATACCCTATCAAAGGAGAAGTAAGGTGCCTCCTTCCCTCCGCTAGCCTACGGGACACCCTTGGGCAAGGTGGAGTACCCGTTTAGACCCCCCCCCCCCAACAGGGTAACGTGAAGCCATGGGAGCAGGTGGTGGATTGGACTTGGGAGCAGCCGACAGATAGTTGTTGGTTATGGTTTCAAGTCAGTGACGGTGGGCAGAGGATCTCTCAGTAGAGACAATGGCTATGGTCATCCGATCAGTATGGTCACTGCCAGGAAGGAAGAATGGTAGACTTCCCTCCTTATTGATTCCCGGGCAGAGGAGGCTCGTCAGCCTTGGTTGGTATCTCTTCTAAGAGAGGGAACTCTAAATCTCAAACCTCCGCTGCCTTGCGGGTATACCCATATGGGAAAGGCTTCGGGAGTAAACCCTGAGGATAAATCCGGAGATGGAGTCCCTAAGGCAGTTCCATGTTGTAAACAACATAGTTCTGGCAACTCCTGCGACGGCACCGATGCCAAGTTGCATTGGCTACTGCCTTTCCCTTGGTCAACATCGGCGACGTGGAGAGGGGGAACCTGCTACTGGGCAACAGCTGGTTCTCCGATTTCCATTGCCCAGGCTTGTGCCCTGAAGAGGTCACTTCAGCACCGCGTAAAGCGGTGACACAACACGGGAAGCAGCATTTGCCGGTTATAAGTCTTAATGCTCGATTGGCGTAGAGCAAGGCGCCAGGGGCTACTTCCGACGGTGGGAGAGATCATCGTATCTCACTAGATAGCTACCGCCCGCCTAAGCTGGGCAGCCCCCAGTCAATAAGGTGTTGTCTCGCCACGGTTCATCTGCTCCTGAGGGTGTGTGGAGCTTAGGGGAAAATCCTGACACATGGACCGCAATCTATACACCTAGCAACAAGAAAAAAACAACAAAAAAAAAACAACCAGCCCTAAGGCTGGGAACATGGAACGTAAGAACCATGACCCCTGGCATCTCAGACGATCTAAACGAGATTGTGGATGCCCGCAAAACTGCAGTGATAAACAACGAACTACTAAGACTGGGGATAGACATTGTCGCCCTGCAAGAGACCAGACTCCAAGAATCTGGAAGCATCAAGGAGAGGGACTTCACTTTCTACTGGCATGGCAAGCCGTGCGGAGAGACCAGGGAGCATGGAGTTGGCTTCGCTATCAGAAACAAGCTGCTCAATTCCATCATACCACCAAGTGATGGCACTGAAAGAATATTGAAGCTCCAACTCCAGACAGAGGCAGGCCCAGTTAGTATTATAAGCGTTTACGCCCCAAAACTAACTGCAGCATCAGAATCTAAAGACAAGTTCTATGACGACCTTAGCAAAGAAGTCAGTGAAACACCAGAGAAACAACATCTTTTTATCCTGGGGGATTTCAATGCCAGGGTTGGCTCCGACCACGAATCTTGGCCTTCATGTCTAGGACAGTTTGGAGTTGGGAAGATCAATGACAATGGACAACGTCTCTTGGAATTCTGCAGCCACCATAATTTGTGCGTAACCAACACCTTCTTTGACACGAAACCTCAACACAAGGTGTCATGGAGGCACCCCAGATCAAAGAACTGGCACCAACTCGACCTGGTGCTCACTAAACGCAGCAACCTCCGCAATGTACGGCTGACTCGCAGCTATCATAGTGCTGACTGCGACACCGACCATTCACTCGTCTCCAGCAAGGTGAAGATAAAGCCCAAGAGAATCTACAGAAGCCGAACAGAAGGAAGACCACGCATTGACACCAGTGGCACCCAAAATAAAGAGAAGGTCAACAAATTCATGCAGGCTCTAGCGGATACTCTGCCCGGCCCCACAGACGGAGATTCCACCGAGAGATGGAGTCATTTTCGCGACACCATCTACAATACAGCACTATCAACATTTGGCAAGAAGCAAACTAAGTCAACCGACTGGTTTGAAGCACACTCTGAAGAGATGCTCCAAGTCCTGGAGATAAAGAGACATGCATTCTCAATGTATAAAACATCACCTTCAGAGAAAACACTGCAGGCATTGCGAACGGCCAGAAATAGAGTACAACAGATGGCAAGAAGATGTGCGAACAGGTACTGGCTACAGCTCTCTGCTCATATTCAAACTTGTGCAGACACTGGAAATATAAGAGGAATGTATGAGGGCATCAAGCAAGCTGTCGGTCCATCAAAAAATAAGATGGCCCCTTTACGATCAACTGAGGGGGTAATCATAAAAGATCGAGCGAAACAAATGGATCGCTGGGTAGAACACTACTCAGAGCTATACTCAGTGGATAACACTGTCAGTGAAGAAGCTCTGGAAGCCATCGATCAACAGTCCGCCATGCATGCCTTGGATAACGAACCTTGCCTCACAGAAATCAGCGAAGCACTAGACTCTCTTAAATCCGGCAAAGCACCTGGAAAAGATAGTATTCCACCTGAAATTTTAAAATGTAGCAAAGAAACAATCATCCCAGAACTGTATGCAATATTACAGCTCTGCTGGAGAGAAAAATCAATACCACAAGATATGAAAGACGCAAACATCGTTACCCTTTATAAAAACAAAGGCGACAGAAGCGACTGCAACAACTATCGCGGCATTTCCCTTCTCAGCATTACAGGCAAGATTTTTGCCAGAGTAATCCTTAAAAGATTACACATTCTTGCTGAAAGAATCTACCCCGAATCGCAGTGCGGATTTAGACCCAACAGGTCCACCATCGATATGATTTTCTCACTCCGGCAGCTCCAAGAGAAGTGCAGAGAACAGAGGAAGCCATTATATATTGCCTTCATCGACCTCACAAAGGCATTTGACCTCGTGAGCAGAAGCGGCCTTTTTAAGGTCCTTGAAAAGGTTGGATGTCCACCCACCCTTCTTAGTCTCGTGAAATCATTCCACGAAAACATGCAGGGGACCATTTTATTTGACGGCTCAACATCCCAGTCATTCAGCATCAGCAGCGGAGTAAAGCAGGGCTGCGTGCTTGCTCCTACACTCTTTGGTATCTTCTTCGCTGTTCTCTTACGGCAAGCATTTGGGACTGCCACTGAAAGCAGTCGTTGCCACAATAAGAACCATTAGAAGAAGAAAACAAAGAGCAGGAAAATACTTACCATGCGAACCAGTAAACTTAAAAAACCTTAAAGACGAGGCAGTAAGGGAAAATTATGAGAAAGAACTAACTGAACTCTTTGTAAAATTACCTACGGAAAGAAAAACAGTGGAAGAAGAATGGGAGATGTTCAAATCAAGCATTTTAAATACTGCAAAAATAACATGCGGAACCACGAAAAAACGCAAAACACGGATAAAGAAAATAACAAGTTGGTGGAACGCAGAAGTAAAGAAAGCGGTAAAAGTAAAAAAGGAAAACTATAAAAAGTGGTTGAAGAGCAAACAGGAATGTGATTACAGAGAATACAGAATAGCGAGAAGACATGTGAGTAGAATAGTAAAGAGGGAAAAACAAAAAGACTGGGAAGAGTATGGAGAAACCCTAAATAAAAACTACAAGGAGGCAACCAGAAACTTCTACAAAAAGATAAGTGCAATGCGAACCAGAGGAGAACCCTTTGACCCAACTGAAATAATTAACAGCGAAAATGGAGAACCAATAAGTGAACAAAAACAGATCCTAATAAGATGGAAGCAGTATTTCGAACAACTTCTCAACATCCCATCAGATGTCACAGGAATTCAAGAGACCTACACAGATGTCACAGAGGAACTAGAACCAGACATACTAAAAGAAGAAATTATAGAAGCCATCAGATTAGCCCCATTAAACAAATCACCAGGACAGGATGAAATACCAAATGAACTAATTAAAGCAGCAAGGGAAGTAGGAACAGCTTGGCTACATAGACTATTCAACCATGTTTGGGTAGAACAACAGACACCACGAGACTGGGGAAACGCCATAATTATCCCAATTTGGAAAAACAAAGGCAGCAAAAGAGATTGCACACAATACAGAGGCATTTCACTGTTGAGTCATACTGGGAAAATATTTTGCAAAATTCTTGAAAAAAGATTACGAACTACTTTAGAACCCCAGCTAAGCGAAACGCAGCTTGGATTTAGGAAAAAACAAAGGATGCACAGACGCCATTTTTGCTCTTAGACAACTTATAGAAAAATCAATTGAATTCAATGAAACACTCTACTTAGCCTTTATCGACCAAGAAAAGGCATTTGATAGGGTAGATAGAAACAAGTTGTGGGAAATCCTTAAACAATATGGAGTGAGTACACATCTAACAAACCTATGTAGAAGTTTATACAACAACAGTGAATGCATAGTGAGAGCAACTGGAGAACACTCAGAACCCTTCACCATAAGATCTGGAGTACGACAAGGTTGTGTCCTGTCCCCTCTCTTGTTCATAACATATATAGACAACATATGTAAAGAAACCAGCCAAGCAGAGACAGCAAGAATACCGCATGACGAGAACACAGAAGAAGAACCATCTGCAAATCTAACCATGAGAGAACTCCTGTTTGCGGACGACCAAGCACTAATAGCAAAATCAGAAGCTGAATTACAAGACCACATGAATAGTCTAAACGAAATGTGTAGGGAACATAACATGAAAATTAGCACAAGCAAAACAGAGGTAATGACTATAACTAAAGAAGAACAAACAGCAACAATTCACTTAAACGAACATCCCTTGAAACAAGTAAAGAGCTTCAAGTACCTAGGAAGTATAATATCATCAAATGGCAGATCAGAAGACGAGATCGAAAATAGGTGCAATAAGGCAAATCAACTCATTGGACAAATGGCACCAATACTAAAGAACAAACATGTATCAATAACTACTAAGAAAGCACTTTACAACACAATCTTCCTACCAACTCTGTGCTACCAATGCCAAACCTGGACAATGACAGAAAAAGAGAAAAGAAAAATCACAACAACAGAAATGAGGTTCCTGAGAAGAATACTCAACGTATCAAGAAGAGATAAGATCAGAAATGAAGAAATCAGGACTAAAGTGGGGGTTAAAGCTGCTCTAGATTTTATTAGAAAGCAGCAGGTCAAATGGTTTGGCCATGCAAGTAGGCTACCAGTCAACAGCATGCCACAACAAGCAATGATGTACAGACCAGATGGAAACAGAGGAAGAGGCCGACCACGTAAACGTTGGACGGAGGGAATAACAGAATCCATGGGAATGTCGATATACGAAGCCCATAACCGGGCACTCTCACGAAGTTTATACTTCACCTCGACACCGCAAGGTACAAGAGGAACATGATGAGATGAGATGAGACTGAAAGCATATACCTCCACACAAGATCTGATGGCAAACTTTTTAACCCATCAAGACTCAAGGCAAAGACCAAAATAAGATCAAGATGCGTAAGAGAACTACTTTTTGCAGATGATGCAGCACTGACTACTCATACAGCAGAAGATCTCCAAAGGCTCATAGATCGTTTTGCAGCCGCCTGCAAAGACTTTGGGCTCACCATTAGCCTAAATAAAACACAGGTGATGGAACAAGATGCTGATGCGCCTCCGTCAATCAAAATCTCTAATTACGAATTGAAGGTCATCCACGATTTTGTGTATTTGGGATCGACAGTATCAGATAATCTTTCATTAGAGACAGAAATCGACAGACGCATTGGAAAGGCAGCCACAACATTTTCCAGGCTAGCTAAAAGAGTTTGGGAGAATAATAGACTAACAGAGCGTACAAAAGCTCAAGTATATAAAGCTTGTGTTGTTAGCACACTACTCTACGGGTCTGAATCCTGGACCCTGTACTCAAGACAGGAAAGGAAGTTGAATTCCTTCCACATGAGATGTCTTAGACGTATCCTGGGCATAACATGGAAAGACCACATAACAAACAAACAGGTGCTTGAAAGAGCAGATATTACCACAGTGCACACCCTTCTCAAGCAGAGACGCCTCCGGTGGTTGGGCCACGTATCTCGAATGGAGGACGAACGTATTCCCAAAGATCTCCTTTACGGAGAACTAGCCACCGGAAAGAGGCCAACCGGAAGACCCCAAATGCGATGTAGGGATGTGTGTAAACAAGACATGAAAACCATTGGAATAGATCCAGACACGTGGGAGAGAGTTGCAACAGACAGATGCTCCTGGAGAAGAGATGTACGAAACGGACTGGTGCTCTTTGAGCGCAATCAGATCCAAAAAACTGAGGAGAGACGGCACAGGCTCAAAGAGCAGTCACTTACTGCAGGACTTGCCTCGTCTTACAGACGCGGAAACTGTGACAGGGATTGTCATTCTCGAATTGGACTATACAGTCACCAGCGGTGCTGCCAGGCACCTCCCAAGCGGCACAACTCTATAGTCCTTCAGGACTGAAAGAGGCCTACTACTACTACTACTACTACTACTACTACTATATGTGTTATGAATAAGAGAAGGGACAAGAGAGGAATGTGTATGGTTAATTTCCTGTACATTTGTTGTAGCCCTAAGAGGCCAGCAAAAAATTGTAAGTTACAAAATGATAAGAAGCTGCTACATTAAAAGTATACAAACACAATTTAAAAAATAAATGTATAACTAAATAATCTATTACAAAATGTAAGTATGTAAATATTAAACAGATTTCCTTTAAGAAATCTAAAAGAATTATATTCGTATTTAAAATATTTTATTTCCATATTAAGTTTCTTATTTCTAAAACAATATAAAAGAAGCTTAAAGTATTTAGTAATATTATCTGTAGTATTTTTATTTATATTTTTAAAATTTAAGTAATGTCCCTTGCAACAATATTAGATGTTTATGTCCCCTCCTCGTTGCTTATTTAACTGTTTTTCTTTTAGAAATCTTGTAATTCCGCAGAATGCTCGAACATAATTATTAAGTGTAGTGATCAATGTTATTATGATCTTTTAAATATGCTCTAAGCAAATAGGGAAATGAATGCACAGTTGAATTGTATGATTTATTATTATATGTTGGAAGATATCAACATTGATGGGAAAGATTTAAGAATAATAACGAATATTTACTGGAACCAAGTAGCAGCAATTGAAACAGAAAATAAAGAGGGAAGTTACGAATAGATAAAGCTAGGAGTACGACAGGACTGTCTTGCCACCAGATCTCTTTTTTCTATATAGCGAAGTAATAATGAGAGAGATCAAAGAGACGTCAGGAATACTAATCGGAGGTTACAAAATAAAAAATAATAATAATAATATACGCTATGCAGATGACACAGTATTGGTAGCTGATAATTCAACAGACCTACAACAATTGTTAGACGTTGTTTAGTTTAGTAGTTTAGTCGATGGATCAACATCACGGCACACGGGTGCAACCCATAAGTACTCCGTTCTCCTCCTAATTCAAATCTGAGCCTGGAGAAACTCAGCTCAATGCACGAACTCCGTAGCACCGGCGAGGATCCTGAAATTACTAGGGTAGATTTTTAACTCTAAATTTTTGCCCGGGCAGCGCCGTTAGGCTACTCTTTTTCGATTTCCAACTGCCAAGGGATTTTTTACGTGCGCAACAATACACACGGGCGTCCGATCTCACTACCCAGAGACCAGGGGAAATTTTATTACTAGAACCCGGGACCTCCAGCACTCTAGGCGGACACCATACCCCGAGACCACGCATCCCCCAACCAATATTGACATATTACAAGACAATGACATGGTTATGGTAATTTCTATCACACTTTAAAGTTTTTTTTAAATTTGAATCCCCCACATATATTTACTTCAGGTATTTACTTCTCGGTCTTCCCCTTGGTCTCTTCCCTTCGATCTTGCCAGTCGTTACCAAGTTCTCTAAGTCATTTCTTCTCATAACGTGCCCAAAACATTTTGACTGTCTACGTCTAATGACTCTAATCAATTTACGATCTTCATGTGTTTCTTGAAGGACTTGTTCATTGGTTTTTCTTCTGTCCATGGTATTCTTTGCATTTTCCTCAGAAACCACATTTCCACAGCCATCAGCTGTTTTTCAGCTTGACTGCTTATTGTCCACGCTTCACATCCATACAGACGTATAGGTTCTATGTAGCACTTCAACACTCTTTTTCTCGTTTCAATTGATATCTTTTTATTGGTTAGTGTATGTTTTTCATCTTGCAAAAGGCTACCTTCGCAATGGCAATTCTTGTTCTAATCTCTTCAAAGCATCTCCCATCAGATGTTATCACTGTGCCGAGATAACTGTATCGATTCACTTGCTTAAGAATATGCCCAGTTACTCGTATATCACATTGTGGTATTTCCTTCTTCCCAGTGACGACCATAATCTGTGTCTTCTTAATATTTATTTTTAACCCTAGTTGTTCCGCGTGGATCAATTCGTGTGTTGACTCCCGTCATTGCCATGACATAACACTGTCAAGAATCTTCTCCCGCTGTCTTCCTCTGCCTCTCTTTCAGCAAATTTTTCCGGTTGTTGAACTTTTTGTCTCCTCATAATGTGGCCAAAACGATGACTGCCTCTTTCTGCTGTTTGTGATAAGTTTCTTTGCGACTTAGCTTCCCTCAAAATGTCCAGATTGCTCATTTTGGCTGTCCAAATAATTTTCAGCATTATTCTATAAAACCATATCTCGAAGGCTTCTTGGGATCTTTTCGCCTGTTTACTAATTGTTCAGGATTCGCAGCCGTATGTTAAAATTGGTTTTATGCAACATGCAAGCACTCTTTTTCTACTGTTCTTTATCTCAGTGATGCATCTTCCATCTGATGTTATCCATGTGCCTAGATATCCGAATTTCATAGAAATATGTAATTAAGTAATTCCGAAAATGAATGC
This sequence comes from Cepaea hortensis, assembly GCA_963921405.1. NCBI lineage: Eukaryota > Metazoa > Mollusca > Gastropoda > Stylommatophora > Helicidae > Cepaea > Cepaea hortensis. The sequence continues at coordinate 66,195,273 of OY992878.1, read as the reverse complement.
AGAGTATAAGCTTCTGACCAGTAGTGCGGCACAGCCCTGGACATTCACGGAGGTCAGCGTGGCCGAATGGACAAGAAAACTAGCTCTTAAACTCAATTGTACTGATGCCGAGGTAGCGGGTTCAACTCCCTACACCTGTCAGTTGGACTAACATGCTGACTTCTCATCCTTGACTTGGGGACGTAAATGACAAGTACCTCTGAAGTCGGAGTGTGTTCGCTTGATGCACAGTGACACTTGCAAAAGGACAAGTTAATCCACACGCACACATCAGTACAGTGCACTCCAATAGTAGCGCATGTACGTACTATGTTTGAGGTCAAAGTGAGTGAAAAAAAAACAAAAACAAAAAGCATTCACTAGCCACAAAGTTATGAAACACATTTACCTCTTTCTGTCTTCAGCAGTTATTACTTACATTATTAACATCCCAAAATGAATTGGCTTTTTTTTCTTCTTCAAACATGTTAACTGTTTGGTTGTAAAGGAGTTAAACTAATGATACTAAAGTACAGAAGGTGATAAACTAAAACCTGTCTGAAACAGAAGGAGCTCAGAAAATATATCGTGAATAGAGGAACCAAGGAATGTATAGAGGAACTGAGAAATGTTTGGGGGTAGGCAAGTTCTGTGTAGAGTAACTGAGGCATGCTTGGGGTAAGCAAGGAATGTATAGATAAAGCAAGGATTGCATAGAGTAACCAAAGAATGTATAGAGTAACCAAGGATAGTATAGAGTAACCAAGGATTGCATAGAGTAACCAAGAATTGTATAGTGTAACCAAGGATAGTATAGTGGAACAAAAGATATTATAGAGTAACCAAGGATTATATAGTGTAACCAAGGATTATATAGTGTAACCAAGGATTATATAGTGTAACCAACGATAGTATAGTTTAACAAAAGATATTATAGAGTAACCAAGGATTATATAGAGTAACCAAGGATTATATAGTGTAACCAAAGATAGTATAGAGTAACCAAGGACAGAATAGTGTAACCAAGGAATGTATAGAGTAACCATGCACAGTATATATGAACCAAGGATATTGTAGAATAACCAGCACAATATATAGTAACCAAGGAATGTATAGAGTAACTAAGAAACGTATAGAGTAATCCAGGAACGTAAAGAGTAACCAAGGATGCATATATTAACCAATGAATGTATATAGTAACTAAGGAAAGCATATGGTAACCAAGGAACATATAGAGCAGAGGTTCGCACATTCGTCTGCGGGAGTCGAGGGAAATGAACGAGCTGATAAACTGGCTGGCTCTGCACCCCCTGTAGCTGGCCAGCCCATGGATCGTGCCGATGTTATTAACGCCCTTAAAGATATGGCGAGAACAGATGACTTTGACGTCAGTGAATCCACATCGCTGTCCAGGATGAAAGACTTGGGAGAAAGAATCGGCACGGCCAAGTGCGAGAGGTACATTGAGAAAACGAGGTGCCACGTCAACCAACACAGAACTGGCACTATTAGTCACCGGACGCTGATGAATATGCTGGGGGGAGGATCTGAGAACCTATGGACCTGTCCGGAGTGCAATGAAGATACACCAACTGATCTGTCTGGGTGGTATCTTGTTGTCTATATGTGTTATGAATAAGAGAAGGGACAACAGAGGAATGTGTATGGTTAATTTCCTGTACATTTGTTGTAGCCCTAAGAGGCCAGCAAAAAATTTTAAATTGGAGAACAAAAAGAAATCGCTACATTAAAAGTATACAAACACCGTTTAAAAAATAAATGTATAACTAATTAATCCATTATAAAATTAGTTAGTTAGTCGACAGATCATCCTCGTTGCACATCGAACCATTCAGTCCATAAGTGCTCGGATCCCCTCCTCAGCAAATCCCGCAGCGTGTAGCGGCTAACGACGCCAGTTCTGTGTTGGTTTATCAATCTTCTTTGGCTTCCTGCGTAGTGTTCTTGTTTGGCCACCCCTCTTTTAATTTGCTGCTCTAGCAGTCTGGCCATTGTTGTAGATTCACAGTCATCACTTGGTTCTCGCAAAAGTCTCACATCACGTAGAGCATTCAGAATGTCAGCCTGGTCCATGGCGCGTCCGCCCTCCACAGTAGCCTCACCTGCGAGCTTGTCAGCCCGCTCATTTCCTTGTACTCCCGCATGCCCTGGCACGAAGATGAAACTAATCTTTGCCAGCCGAGACCGCTTCAGAGGCAGCAACCATTCTCTTCGGATCGACCCCTCCTCTATCCTCTTGATCATGTTCATTGAGTCGCTAAGGAAACAAGCCCTGGTGAATGTCTGTGTCTCGAGCCATGTTATTGCTTTACTTACTGCCATGACTTCCATGGTCAGGCTACTTGTGGTTTCAGTGAAAGCACCAGAGTCCTCCTTCACAATTCTCCCTCCGGCCCGAGCTGTAAAGGCCCATGAGCTTCTCACATGTCGGACGACCGACCCATCTGTGTAGATGACCGCGTCACCGTCTAGCGAATTCTCGAAAATCAACGCTTGTACTTCAGCCTCAACAGCAGCCGGATTTTCTTGTCTGCATTTTCTATCTAGTTGGATGCAAACTGAAAAGGATGTGCAGAAGTCTGTTGGCACTTGCACCCACTCCTCGCCAGGTTCTAAGTCCTCAAGTGAACACACCTGTTGAAGAATGTCTTCGGCTTGACCCATCCACGACCGTCCTCTTTTTAACCTGCTGCCCTTCACCTTCCTAATTTCACTATGCAGTGGATGTTGTGTGTTTATGTTTGTCCATTATAAAATGTAAGTATGTAAATATTAAACAAGTTTTCTTTATGAAGTCTAAAAAAATTATATTCGTATTTAAAATATTTTATTTCCATATTAATTTTCTTATTTCTAAAAGAATATAAAAGAAGCTTAAAGTATTTACTAATATTATCTGTAGTAATTTTATTTATATTTTTAAAATTTAAGTAATGTCCCTTGCAACAATATTAGATGTTTATGTCCCCTCCTCGTTGCTTATTTAATAACTGTTTTTCTATTAGAAATCTTGTAATTCCGCAGAATGCTCGAACATAATTATTAAGTGTAGTGATCAATGTTATTATGATCTTTTAAATATGCTCTAAGCAACTAGGGAAATGAATGTACAGTTGAATTGTATGATTTATTATTATATGTTGGAAGATATCAACATTGATGGGAAAGATTTAAGAATAATAACGAATATTTACTGGAACCAAGTAGCAGCAATTGAAACAGAAAATAAAGAGGGAAGTTACGAACAGATAAAGCTAGGAGTACGACGGGACTGTCTTGTCACCAGATCTCTTCTTACTATATCCATCCATCATGTGCCATGCCGGTAAGCGTGGGCGGTCATGTTCTGCCATCTCACTCGATCCCCAGAGTCGTGGATCAGCTCCGTGTTTCTGTCTCGACCATGCCACAAGGCCAAGCCATCCAGGTACTTGCTTCTAGGTCTTCCCCTTGGTCTGTTCCCCTCGATCTTACCAGTTGTCACCAAGTTCTCCAATCCATTTCTTCTCATAACATGCCCAAAAAACTTTGACTGTCTACGTCTAATTTCTCTAATCAATTTACGATCTTCATTTGTTTCTTGAAGGACTTGTTCATTGGTCTTTCTGGCTGTCCATGGTATTCTTTGCATTTTCCTCAGAAACCACATCTCTACAGCCATCAGATGTTTTTCAGCCTGACTGCTCATTTTCCACGCTTCACATCCATATAAAAGTACAGGTTCAATGTAGCATCTCAACACTCTTTTTCTCGTTTCAATTGACATCAATTTATTGGTCAATATGTTTTTCATCTTGCTAAAGGCTACTTTTGCCATGGCGATTCTTGTTCTTATCACTTCAAGGCATCTCCCATCAGATGTTATTACTGTTCCGAGATAATTGTACCTGCTCACTTGTTGAAGAATATTCCCATTTACTTGTATATTACATTGTGGTATTTCGTCCTTCCTAGTGACGACCATAATCTGTGTCTTTTTACAATTTAATTCTAACCCTAGTTGTTCACTGTGTGTAACAATCGCATCTACTAAATTTTGCAGGTCCTGTTCATTGTCTGCAATCAAGACTGTATCATCTGCATATCTAATGTTATTGATGCATCGTCCCCCAATGTTGATTCCTTCCATATCTTCAATATTTCTGAAAATACTTTCACTGTAAAGGGAAAACAGATCTGGAGACATTACACATCCCTGTCTCACACCCCTTTTAATAGGCTGATATTGGCTTACTTCATTATCAACTCTTATGGCAGCTTGTTGTTTCCAATATATGTTTTTTACAAGTCTAAGATCTTTTCCATCAATTTGTAGATCTTCAAGCATCCTTATCATGTTGACATGTCTCACTTTATCAAAAGCCTTTCTGTAGTCAATAAAGCAAAGGTGTAGATCTTTGTTTACTTCTATAGAACGTTCGATTATGTTTCTCAGTATATACACAGCATTTACTGTACCCTTGCCTTCCACAAACCCACATTGTTCTTCTCCTATTTCAGGTTGTATTTTCCTCCTAACTCTTTGCATGATAATTCTTAGCAAAATCTTCGTGATGTGACTCATTATACTAATTGTTCGATGTTGATCACATTCCAAGGCTCCTGATTTCTTTGGGATTGCAATAAATACAGAATTACATAACTCCTGAGGTATATTTCCAGTATCATATATTGTATTAAGCAGACTGGTAACTTGATCTATTCCAAATTCTTCTAAAGCATTAATCATTTCTGTTGTGACGCTGTCTGAACAGGGGGTCTTGCCAGATTTCATATGGTTAAGAGCATTCTGAACCTCCATCTTTAAAATTGCTGGTCCTTCATTATTATTTTGGACATCATACTGTTCGTCTCTGTTATCGTCATAAAGGTTTTTCACATAATCTGACCACTCATGTAAGATCTGATCTTTTTCTATTATGACTCTTCCATCTGTCTTTAGGCAGCCTGCTGATGTACGTGTTCTTTGATTAGTAAGCTCCTGAATTCTTTTGTGCATTAGTTTCGCATTGTTACTGTTGTGTTGTTTTTCAATTTCTCTGCAATTTTTCTCAAGCCATGTTTCTTTTGCCTCCTTACATAAGGTTCTCACTTTTCTGTGAATTACTTCATATTTGACAGGATTATTTTTGTTCTGTCTTCTTGTTTCCATTAGTTGTAAAATTTCTTCAGTCATCCATGTCTTACGGCCCACTTTCTTTACTTTTGGAATAGTTTTTTCTGCTGCGCAACTGATTGAATTCTTCATCGTTTCCCATTGATCATCTACATCTTGAAACAGGATCTCTAGATCAGACAATATATCAAATTTGTTCTTTACTTCTATGTTAAAATTATCTTGTATTTCTTTGTCAGTTTTCAATTTGCACTAGTCATATTTAGGGTTTCCTGCTGTATACTTGACTTTCTTTAACTTTACCCTCAATGTGCCTGTAATTAATCTGTGATCACTGTAACAGTCTGCATTTGGAACTGTTTTTACGACTGTTAACGCATTTCGAAACCTTTTGCTAATCAGGATGTAATCTATCTGGTTTTTAATCCTGCTGTCTGGACTCCTCCATGTCCATAATCTTCTAGGAAGCTGTTTAAACCAGGTGTTTCCTACAACCATTTCTTGTTCTTTTGCCCATTCTACAAGTCTGTATCCTCTTTCATTTCTCTCTCCCAAACCATGGTTGCCTACACTGCATCCATCGCCTTGCTGTCCTATTTTTGCGTTGAAATCACCCATTATGATATTTATTTCTGATTTTTTGCAGTTCTTCAAAGCAGACTCCACGTCATTATAAAATTCCTCTATGCTTTCTTCACTGCATTCACTTGTTGGGGCATATACTTGAATGACATTTATTTTAAAAGGTCTTCCGTTTAATTTTACTAATAGGACTCTGTCTGACACAGCATGATATCCTTTGACAGAATTTGATGTTTGCTTATCTAATATAACTACTATATAGCGAAGTAATAATGAGAGAGATCAAAGAGACGTCAGGAATACTAATCGGAGGTTACAATATTAAAAATAATAATAATAATATACGCTATGCAGATGACACAGTATTGGTAGCGGATAATTCAACAGACCTACAACAATTGTTAGACATTGTTTAGTTTAGTAGTTTAGTCGATGGATCAACATCACGACAAACGGGTGCAACCCATAAGTACTCCGTTCTCCTCCTAATTCAAATCTGAGCCTGGAGAAACTCAGCTCAGTGCACGAACTCCGTAGCACCGGCGAGGATCCTGAAAATACTAGGGTAGATTTCTAACTCTAAATTTTGGCCCGGGCAGCGCCGTTAGGCTACTCTTTTTCGATTTCCAACTGCCAAGGGATTTTTTACGTGCGCAACAATACACACGGGCGTACGATCTCACTACCCAGAGACCAGGGGAAATTTTATTATTAGAACCCGGGACCTCCAGCACTCTAGGCGGACACCATACCTCGAGACCACGCAGCCCCCAACCAATATTGACATATTACAAGACAATGACATGGTTATGGTAATTTCTATCACACTTTAAAGTTTTTTTTAATTTGAATCCCCCACATATATTTACTTCAGGTATTTACTTCTCGGTCTTCCCCTTGGTCTCTTCCCTTCGATCTTGCCAGTCGTTACCAAGTTCTCTAAGTCATTTCTTCTCATAACGTGCCCAAAACATTTTGACTGTCTACGTCTAATGACTCTAATCAATTTACGATCTTCATGTGTTTCTTGAAGGACTTGTTCATTGGTTTTTCTTCTGTCCATGGTATTCTTTGTATTTTCCTCAGAAACCACATTTCCACAGCCATCAGCTGTTTTTCAGCTTGACTGCTTATTGTCCACGCTTCACATCCATACAGACGTATAGGTTCTATGTAGCACTTCAACAAGTGAAGCAAAGAATAGCAACACTGTAGCCTACCACGCATGTCGTAAGAGGCGACTAAGGAGGCTTGATGGTTCCGTCACCCTGCTACTGAGTGAGTGCGTGGTGCGACACTGTGAGCTGTGACTTTCATGTGAAATGCTTTTGAATCTGCCCGAGGTATTTTGGAACATGACTGCATGTTCGGAACGATTGCAGATGGCTATGTCCCAGAGTTGACCGGTTTTTGCCTTATGCAGAAATGCGTGGCTGCTGGGCTTCTGGTTGACTGCCACTGCCATCGACGATGAACTGTATTTCGTGGACTGTGTGTGTGAACATCTAGGAAACATCCAGATGGGAAAATGACTGCCGATTCCATCAGAAATGAACTGGGTGTTTTGTGGGGGACTATTGTGTTGACAGTCTGGCGGCGGTGGCATTATGCACAGTGTATCTGTGTGGGCTGTTGTTTGTCGAGACTCCTGTCTTTTCCACTTTTCACATTGGGCAGTGGGGAGTGTTTTGTGTGATATTCACTGGCACAAGAATGGAGCATAATGGGGATGACCCGTTGCTGTGAAGTTGGAACCGCAACTAACTAACTAACTAACTAACTAACTAACTAACTAACTAACTAACTAACTAACTAACTAACTTCAACACTCTTTTTCTCGTTTCAATTGATATCTTTTTATTGGTCAGTGTATGTTTTTCATCTTGCAAAAGGCTACCTTCGCAATGGCAATTCTTGTTCTAATCTCTTCAAAGCATCTCCCATCAGATGTTATCACTGTGCCGAGATAACTGTATCGATTCACTTGCTTAAGAATATGCCCAGTTACTCGTATATCATATTGTGGTATTTCCTTCTTCCCAGTGACGACCATAATCTGTGTCTTCTTAATATTTATTTCTAACCATAGTTGTTCCGCATGGATCAATTCGTGTGTTGACTCCCGTCATTGCCATGACATAACACTGTCAAGAATCTTCTCCCGCTGTCTTCCTCTGCCTCTCTTTCAGCAAATTTTTCCGGTTGTTGCACATTTTGTCTCCTCATAATGTGGCCAAAACGATGACTGCCTCTCTCTGCTGTTTGTGATAAGTTTCTTTGCGACTTAGCTTCCCTCAAAATGTCCAGATTGCTCATTTTGGCTGCCCAATTAATTTTCAGCATTATTCTATAAAACCACATCTCAAGGCTTCTTGGGATTTTTTCGCCTGTTTACTAATTGTTCAGGATTCGCAGCCGTATGTTAAAATTGGTTTTATGCAACATGCAAGCACTCTTTTTCTACTGTTCTTTATCTCAGTGATGCATCTTCCATCTGATGTTATCCATGTGCCTAGATATCTGAATTTCATAGAAATATGTAATTAAGTAATTCCGAAAATGAATGCAGAGTATAAGCTTCTGACCAGTAGTGCGGCACAGCCATGGACATTCACGGAGGTCAGCGTGGCCGATTGGACAAGAAAACTAGCTCTTAAACTCTCTTGTACTGATGCCGAGGTAGCGGGTTCAACTTCCTACACCTGTCAGTTGGACTAACATGCTGACTTCTCATCCTTGACTTGGGGACGTAAATGACTAGTACCTCTGAAGTCGGAGTGTGTTCGCTTGATGCAGAATGACACTTGCAAAAGGACAAGTTAATCCACACGCACACATCAGTACAGTGCACTCCAATAGTAGCGCATGTACGTACTATGTTTGAGGTCAAAGTGAGTGAAAAAAAAAAAAAAAAAAAAAAAAAAAAAGCATTCACTAGCCACAAAGTTATGAAACACATTTACCTCTTTCTGTCTTCAGCAGTTATTACTTACATTATTAACATCCCAAATGAATTGGCTTTTTTTTTCCAAACATGTTAACTGTTTGGGTGTAAAGGAGTTAAACTAATGATACTAAAGTACAGAAGGAGATAAACTAAAACCTGTCTGAAACAGAAGGAGCTCAGAAAATATATCGTGAATAGAGGAACCAAGGAATGTATAGAGGAACTGAGAAATGTTTGGGGGTAAGCAAGTTCTGTGTAGAGTAACTGAGGCATGCTTGGGGTAGGCAAGGAATGTATAGATAAAGCAAGGATTGCATAGAGTAACCAAAGAATGTATATAGTAACCAAGGATAGTATAGAGTAACCAAGGATTGTATAGTGTAACGAAGAATTGTATAGTGTAACCAAGGATAGTATAGTGTAACAAAAGATATTATAGAGTAACCAAGGATTATATAGTGTAACCAAGGATTATATAGTGTAACCAAGGATTATATAGTGTAACCAACGATAGTATAGTTTAACAAAAGATATTATAGAGTAACCAAAGATTATATAGAGTAACCAAGGATTATATAGTGTAACCAAAGATAGTATAGAGTAACCAAGGACAGTATAGTGTAACCAAGGAATGTATAGAGTAACCATGCACAGTATATATGAACCAAGGATATTGTAGAATAACCAGCACAGTATATAGTAACCAAGGAATGTATAGAGTAACTAAGAAACGTATAGAGTAATCCAGGAACGTAAAGAGTAACCAAGGATGCATATATTAACCAATGAATGTATATAGTAACTAAGGAAAGCATATGGTAACCAAGGAACATATAGAGCAGAGGTTCGCACATTCGTCTGCGGGAGTCGAGGGAAATGAACGAGCTGATAAACTGGCTGGCTCTGCACCCCCTGTAGCTGGCCAGCCCATGGATCGTGCCGATGTTATTAACGCCCTTAAAGATATGGCGAGAACAGAGGACTTTGACGTCAGTGAATCCACATCGCTGTCCAGGATGAAAGACTTGGGAGAAAGAATCGGCACGGCCAAGTGCGAGAGGTACATTGAGAAAACGAGGTGCCACGTCAATCAACACAGAACTGGCACTATTAGCCACCGGACGCTGATGAATATGCTGGGGGGAGGATCTGAGCACCTATGGACCTGTCCGGAGTGCAATGAAGATACCCCAACTGATCTGTTTGGGTGGTATCTTGTTGACTATATGTGTTATGAATAAGAGAAGGGACAAGAGAGGAATGTGTATGGTTAATTTCCTGTACATTTGTTGTAGCCCTAAGAGGCCAGCAAAAAATTTTTAATCGGAATCCGGTAAGTGAGCACTACATTAAAAGTATACAAACACTATTTAAAAAATAAATGTATAACTAAATAATCTATTATAAAATGTAAGTATGTAAATATTAAACAGATTTCCTTAAAGAAATCTAAAAGAATTATATTCTTATTTAAAATATTTTATTTCCGTATTAATTTTCTTATTTCTAAAAGAATACAAAGGAAACTTAATGTATTTACTAATATTATCTGTAGTATTTTTATTTATATTTTTAAAATTTAAGTAATGTCCCTTGCAACAATATTAGATGTTTATGTCCCCTCCTCGTTGCTTATTTAACTGTTTTTCTTTTAGAAATCTTGTAATTCCGCAGAATGCTCGAACATAATTATTAAGTGTAGTGATCAATGTTATTATGATCTTTTAAATATGCTCTAAGCAACTAGGGAAATGAATGCACAGTTGAATTGTATGATTTATTATTATATGTTGGAAGATATCAACATTGATGGGAAAGATTTAAGAATAATAACGAATATTTACTGGAACCAAGTAGCAGCAATTGAAACAGAAAATAAAGAGGGAAGTTACGAATAGATAAAGCTAGGAGTAAGACAGGACTGTCTTGCCACCAGATCTCTTTTTCCTATATAGCGAAGTAATAATGAGAGAGATCAAAGAGAAGTCAGGAATACTAATCGGAGGTTCAAAATAAAAAATAATAATAATAATATACGCTATGCAGATGACACAGTATTGGTAGCTGATAGTTCAAGAGACCTACAACAATTGTTAGACATTGTTTAGTTTAGTAGTTTAGTCGATGGATCAACATCACGGCACACGGGTGCAACCCATAAGTACTCCGTTCTCCTCCTAATTCAAATCTGAGCCTGGAGAAATTCAGCTCAGTGCACGAACTCCGTAGCACCGGCGAGGATCCTGAAAATACTAGGGTAGATTTTTAACTCTAAATTTTTGCCCGGGCAGTGCCGTTAGGCTACTCTTTTTCTATTTCCAACTGCCAAGGGATTTTTTACGTGCGCAACAATACACACGGGCGTCTGATCTCACTACCCAGAGACCAGGGGGAATTTTATTACTAGAACCCGGGACCTCCAGCACTCTAGGCGGACACTATACCTCGAGACCACGCATCCCCCAACCAATATTGACATATTACAAGACAATGACATGGTTATGGTAATTTCTATCACATTTTAAAGTGTTTTTTTTATTTGAATCCCCCACATATATTTACTTCAGGTATTTACTTCTCGGTCTTCCCCTTGGTCTCTTCCCTTCGATCTTGCCAGTCGTTACCAAGTTCTCTAAGTCATTTCTTCTCATAACGTGCCCAAAACATTTTGACTGTCTACGTCTAATGACTCTAATCAATTTACGATCTTCATGTGTTTCTTGAAGGACTTGTTCATTGGTTTTTCTTCTGTCCATGGTATTCTTTGCATTTTCCTCAGAAACCACATTTCCACAGCCATCAGCTGTTTTTCAGCTTGACTGCTTATTGTCCACGCTTCACATCCATACAGACGTATAGGTTCTATGTAGCACTTCAACACTCTTTTTCTCGTTTCAATTGATATCTTTTTATTGGTTAGTGTATGTTTTTCATCTTGCAAAAAGCTACCTTCGCAATGGCAATTCTTGTTCTAATCTCTTCAAAGCATCTCCCATCAGATGTTATCACTGTGCCGAGATAACTGTATCGATTCACTTACTTAAGAATATGCCCAGTTACTCGTATATCACATTGTGGTATTTCCTTCTTCCCAGTGACGACCATAATCTGTGTCTTCTTAATATTTATTTCTAACCATAGTTGTTCCGCATGGATCAATTCGTGTGTTGACTCCCGTCATTGCCATGACATAACACTGTCAAGAATCTTCTCCCGCTGTCTTCCTCTGCCTCTCTTTCAGCACATTTTTCCGGTTGTTGCACTTTTTGTCTCCTCATAATGTGGCCAAAACGATGACTGCCTCTTTCTGCTGTTTGTGATAAGTTTCTTTGCGACTTAGCTTCCCTGGTTTGTATCAACAGTGGCTGTGTCACCAGGACAGCAAGCCGTCCGGGCGATGAGGACAGTGCTATTGATCTGGCGCTGGTTTCACCTTCACTCACTACAGTGTGTAGATGGGGTGTCCTAGGACACCATGGCAGCGACCACCACCCGTGCAGCATACTGGTGGAGAAAGGCAGAACCAGGCAGCACAAGCTAAAGGTAAAGACGTTCCAGTATGACAGTACAGGGCAAGATGTGGTGAGTAAAATAAGACGTGACAAGCGCAGAACGTTTCAGGGCAGGAAAAAAAGCTGGGAGCAGCCACCGTGGTGGAGTTTCGAGGTGGAGAAGGCTTGGGTGGATAAGCGTAGTGCTGTAAGGAGATGGCAAAATGCCAAGAAGAACAGAGCTGGCCATCCTAGTCCCTGCTTGCACTTAGAAAGAGAGATGCACACAAAAGTAAGCTACTTCAAAAAACTGGTCAAGGTTGTTAAAAGCGAAAAATGGGCAGAGGTGTGTCAAAGAGTAAGCACAGACAAGTCACTGAAATTGTTCTGGCGACTACATAAAAGCATGAGTGGTGTAGTCAAAAATAAGAGCATTTCTGACTTCCAAGGTGCTGACCTCATCTGGCAGAGGACTGACGAGGACAAGGGCAAAGCCCTCTTTGAACTCTACCTTGAGCAAAGCAACCAGACAGACATGGGAGGCCGAAATCTGGCCAAGGAGGTCACCTCAGACAGATGCAAGGCCCAGAACACTTCGGATGAAGACACAGTGACAGTGAAAGAAATCAAGGCTGTGCTTCGACGATCAAAAAACAGTGCTCCAGGTCCTGATGGCATAAGATACGACGACATTAATAGGTGTACCGACAATGAGCTAGAGAAACTAGCAGACATGTACAACAACAGTATAGGGAGTGCTAGCATCAAGGAGGAATGGTTACACAGCTATCTGATTCCCTTGCCGAAGCCTGACAAAGACCACAAAAAAATTCAGGGATATCGAATTATAACCATGCAGAATACAATAGGCAAGCTGCTGGAGAAGGTAATTGCCAGGAAAATATCAAGCCAACTAGAGAGGCAAGGTGTTTTCCCACCCACCCTGGGTGGGTACCGTCCAAAAAGAGAAACCTGAACCAATGCAGCAGTCTTTGCCCAGGATGTCTATGAAGGTTTCCACTCAGGCACTGAAACCGTTGCTGCAGCGATTGATCTTGAGGACGCATACAACAGAGTACCACTGGATTTTTTAATGTCTCAGCTTCTCGAACTAAACGTAAGTCCATTCCTCCTTAGTTGGATCGCTGCAGCCCTCTTCCAACGGAAAGTAGTTTTTAGATGTGGCAGTTGGACTTCGGAACCAACAACAATATATCCTGGCCTACCACAGGGATCGCCATTATCTCCGGTACTGTTCAACGCCTACACAGTGAGAATCACCAGTGAGCAGATCACTGGACCTGGCAGGACATTGTCATATGCCGATGATGATTTAGTGTATCGTCAGGGGAAGGATAGAGAGGAGGTTGCTGTGGAACTACAAACCGAACTCAATCGCATAAGTACTTGGTGTGATGAAGCTGGGGCAATGGTCAACCAAACAAAGGCAACAGTGACTTGGTTCTCGTTGAATAATCATATTGTCAACACTCCAACACCAACTGTAATGCTGTGTTCAGAGACGGTGGAAAGAACGCAGGCAATGATTTACCTGGGGATACGGTTTGATCGAAGCCTTGCTTATAATGTGCACATAGACCAGGGGATAACAAAGGCCAAGCGGGGTTTGGCAGCGATGCGGGTGATGGCGGCAGAAAACTGTGAACAGCGCCATCTATGTCTTCTGTACGAGGGGTTGGTCATGTCTGTTTTGGAGTATGCAATGGCAATCCTGACTCTCAGCCATAAGCAGATAGAAAGGATGGAAAGGATACAGAATGAAGCTATGCGCATTATTCTTGGATGTACAAGAGATACAGCATGCAGGGCGATGCGCTACCTTCTTGGGTTTCTAACCATTGAAGAGAGAATACAAGATTGCAGGGCACGCGCCTACCTCAGAATTAACGCAAACACACAACATCCACTGTATAGTGAAATTAGGAAGGTAAAGGGCAGCAGGTTAAAAAGAGGACGGTCGTGGATGGGTCAAGCCGAAGACATTCTTCAACAGGTGTGTTCACTTGAGGACTTAGAACCTGGCGAGGAGTGGGTGAAAGTGCCAACAGACTTCTGCACATCCTTTTCAGTTTGCATCCAACTTGACAGAAAATGCAGACAAGAAAATCCGGCTGCTGTTGAGGCTGAAGTACAAGCGTTGATTTTCGAGAATTCGCTAGACGGTGACGCGGTCATCTACACAGATGGGTCGGTCGTCCGACATGTGAGAAGCTCATGGGCCTTTACAGCTCATGCCGGAGGGAGAATTGTGAAGGAGGACTCTGGTGCTTTTACTGAAACCACAAGTAGCCTGACCATGGAAGTCATGGCAGTAAGTAAATCAATAACATGGCTCGAGACACAGACATTCACTAGGGCTTGTTTCCTTAGCGACTCAATGAACATGATCAAGAGGATAGAGGAGGGGTCGATCCGAAGAGAATGGTTGCTGCCTCTGAAGCGGTCTCGACTGGCAAAGATTAGTTTCATCTTCGTGCCAGGGCATGCGGGAGTACAAGGAAATGAGCAGGCTGACAAGCTCGCAGGTGAGGCTACTGTGGAGGGCGGACGCGCCATGGACCAGGCCGACATTCTGAATGCTCTACGAGAAGTAAGACTTTTGCGAGAACCAAGTGATGACTGTGAATCTACAACAATGGCCAGACTGCGAGAGCAGCAAATTAAAAGAGGTGTGGCCAAACAAGAACACTACGCAGGAAGCCAAAGAAGATTGATAAACCAACACAGAACTGGCGTCGTTAGCCGCTACACGCTGCGGGATTTGCTGAGGAGGGGATCCGAGCACTTATGGACTGAATGGTTCGATGTGCAATGAGGATGATCTGTCGACTAACTAACTAACTAACTAACTTCCCTCAAAATGTCCAGATTGCTCATTTTGGCTGTCCAAATAATTTTCAGCATTATTCTATAAAACCACATCTCGAAGGCTTCTTTGGGATTTTTTCGCCTGTTTACTAATTGTTCAGGATTCGCAGCCGTATGTTAAAATTGGTTTTATGCAACATGCAAGCACTCTTTTTCTACTGTTCTTTATCTCAGTGATGCATCTTCCATCTGATGTTATCCATGTGCCTAGATATCCGAATTTCATAGAAATATGTAATTAAGTAATTCCGAAAATGAATGCAGAGTATAAGCTTCTGACAGTTGTGTGGCACAGCCCTGGACATTCACGGAGGTCAGCGTGGCCGAATGGACAAGAAAACTAGCTCTTAAACTCAGTTGTAATGATGCCGAGGTAGCGGGTTCAACTTCCTACACCTGTCAGTTGGACTAACATGCTGACTTCTCATCCTTGACTTGGGGACGTAAATGACAAGTACCTCTGAAGTGGGAGTGTGTTCGCTTGATGCAGAGTGACACTTGCAAAAGGACAAGTTAATCCACACGCACACATCAGTACAGTGCACTCCAATAGTAGCGCATGTACGTACTATGTTTGAGGTCAAAGTGAGTGAAAATAAAAAAAAAAAAGCATTCACTAGCCACAAAGTTATGAAACACATGACCTCTTTCTGTCTTAAGCAGTTATTACTTACATTATTAACATCCCAAATGAATTGGCTTTTTTTTTTTCAAACATGTTAACTGTTTGGGTGTAAAGGAGTTAAACTAATGATACTAAAGTACAGAAGGAGATAAACTAAAACCTGTCTGAAACAGAAGGAGCCCAGAAAATATATCGTGAATAGAGAAACCAAGGAATGTATAGAGTAACTGAGAAATGTTTGGGGGTAAGCAATTTCTGTGTAGAGTAACTGAGGCATGCTTGGGGTAAGCAAGGAATGTATAGATAAAGCAAGGATTGCATAGAGTAACCAAAGAATGTATAGAGTAACCAAAGATAGTATAGAGTAACCAAGGATTGTATAGAGTAACCAATAATTGTATAGTGTAACCAAGGATAGTATAGTGTAACAAGAGATATTATAGAGTAACCAAGGATTATATAGTGTAACCAAGGATTATATAGTGTAACCAAGGATTATATAGTGTAACCAACGATAGTATAGTGTAACAAAAGATATTATATAGTAACCAAGGATTATATAGAGTAACCAAGGATTATATAGTGTAACCAAAGATAGTATAGAGTAACCAAGGACAGTATAGTGTAACCAAGGAATGTATAGAGTAACCATGCACAGTATATATGAACCAAGGATATTGTAGAATAACCAGCACAGTATATAGTAACCAAGGAATGTATAGAGTAACTAAGAAACGTATAGAGTAATCCAGGAACGTAAAGAGTAACCAAGGATGCATATATTAACCAATGAATGTATATAGTAACTAAGGAAAGCATATGGTAACCAAGGAACATATAGAGCAGAGGTTCGCACATTCGTCTGCGGGAGTCGAGGGAAATGAACGAGCTGATAAACTGGCTGGCTCTGCACCCCCTGTAGATGGCCAGCCCATGGATCGTGCCGATGTTATTAACGCCCTTAAAGATATGGCGAGAACAGAGGACTTTGACGTCAGTGAATCCACATCGCTATCGAGGATGAAAGACTTGGGAGAAAGAATCGGCACGGCCAAGTGCGAGAGGTACATTGAGAAAACGAGGTGCCACGTCAAGCAACACAGAACTGGCACTATTAGCCACCGGACGCTGATGAATATGCTGGGGGGGGGGGGAGGATCTGAGCACCTATGGACCTGTCCGGAGTGCAATGAAGATACCCCAACTGATCTGTTTGGGTGGTATCTTGTTGTCTATATGTGTTATGAATAAGAGAAGGGACAAGAGAGGAATGTGTATGGTTAATTTCCTGTACATTTGTTGTAGCCCTAAGAGGCCAGCAAAAAATTATAAATCAAAACGTCGATGAATTACTCCTACATTAAAAGTATACAAACACTATTTAAAAAATAAATGTATAACTAAATAATCTATTATAAAATGTAAGTATGTAAATATTAAACAAATTTTCTTTACGAAATCTAAAAGAATTATATTCGTATTTAAAATATTTTATTTCCATATTAATTTTCTTATTTCTAAAAGAATATAAAAGAAGCTTGAAGTTATTTATTAAATTATCTGTAGTATTTTTATTTATATTTTTAAAATTTAAGTAATGTCCCTTGCAACAATATTAGATGTTTATGTCCCCTCCTCGTTGCTTATTTAACTGTTTTTCTTTTAGAAATCTTGTAATTCCGCAGAATGCTCGAACATAATTATTAAGTGTAGTGATCAATGTTATTATGATCTTTTAAATATGCTCTAAGCAACTAGGGAAATGAATGTACAGTTGAATTGTATGATTTATTATTATATGTTGGAAGATATCAACATTGATGGGAAAGATTTAAGAATAATAACGAATATTTACTGGAACCAAGTAGCAGCAATTGAAACAGAAAATAAAGAGGGAAGTTACGAACAGATAAAGCTAGGAGTACGACAGGACTGTCTTGTCACCAGATCTTTTCTTCCTATATAGCGAAGTAATAATGAGAGAGATCAAAGAGACGTCAGGAATACTAATCGGAGGTTGTTTTTTTTTTTTTTTTTACATATCCTTTACAGGACTTAGCTGTCAACACCAGCATCTTTCAGCTGTATGTTGATCTCTTGGCAAGATTACGCTCAGTAGTTTGCCATTGCTTTCTGAGCGGCCGGCTCACATACCCCTTAAGTTACCGATGCGATTCGAACCACTGCTGATTTGAACCGTCATCACGTTACCTGACGAGAGTATACGAGATTACGGAGAAAAGTCATAACCTCTAAGCCACGAAGCCGGCAATCGGAGGTTACAATATTAAATAATAATAATAATATACGCTATGCAGATGACACAGTATTGGTAGCGGATAATTCAACAGACCTACAACAATTGTTAGACATTGTTTAGTTTAGTAGTTTAGTCGATGGATCAACATCACGGCACACGGGTGCAACCCATAAGTACTCTGTTCTCCTCCTAATTCAAATCTGAGTCTGGAGAAACTCAGCTCAGTGCACGAACTCCGTAGCACCGGCGAGGATCCTGAAAATACTATGGTAGATTTTTAACTCTAAATTTTTGCCCGGGCAGCGCCGTTAGGCTACTCTTTTTCGATTTCCAACTGCAAAGGGATTTTTACGTACGCAACAATACACACGGGCGTCCGATCTCACTACTCAGAGACCAGGGGAAATTTTATTACTAGAACCCGGGACCTCCAGCACTCTAGGCGGACACCATACCTCGAGACCACGCAGCCCCCGACCAATATTGACATATTACAAGACAATGACATGGTTATGGTAATTTCTATCACACTTTTAAGTTTTTTTTAATTTGAATCCCCCACATATATTTTTTACGAAGTGACTACTCGCAATAGAATTGCGAATAGAGAAAAATTATATTCGCAGTAGAAGTAGGTCACGTGATTATTCCTATGCGTGTGGCTATATTATAATATTTCGTTGTTGTATTAACATGTCTTCAGTAGGAAAGTGGAAAGTGTATCCGCCTGTCACGCGGGAGCTCGAGGTTCGATTCCCCATCCGGGATGCAATATATGTTTATTTTTCTTCATTTTTAGCACCCAGGCATCTACGGAGTGACCGAGTGTCGGAATCGACGGATCCAATAGATGTCTTTGTGTAACGTTAATTTTATTTGCCAACTGAAATATCCAACCAAGTGGATAATTTTAAATACCTAGGAGCACTTATAACATCGGATGGAAGATGTACAACAGAGATTAAGAGCAGAATAGGGCAGGCAAAAGCCGCATTTCAGAAAATGAAGGGTATCTTATGCAATAAGTCTCTATCAATGAATGTAAGAAAGAGAGTGCTAAAATGCTATATAGAACCAGTTTTGCTGTATGGCAGCGAATCTTGGAATGTAAATGAACAAATTAGGAAGAACTTAGAAGCAACAGAGATGTGATTTTTAAGACGAATGTTGCGAATTCCTTGGACTGCCAGAGTAACTAACAACAAGAGGCTAATGAAACTAGAACACTACATACAACAATAAGAAAGAGACAAACAGCATTTTTGGTAATGTGATGAGAAGAGAGGCATTGGAGAATATCGTGACAACTGGAAAGATCGAGGGGAAGAGAGACAGAGGCAGACCAAGAGAAATGATGCTGGATGGTTTGAGACGGTGGCATGGAGGAATATCATCAGCAGAGTTGATCCAGAACACCAAAGACCGAGATCTGTGGAGAGCCATGAACGCCTACGCGAACCGGCACGGCACTTGATGATGAACTGAAATATCGCCACAAATTAACCACCCTCATACTGGCTCAAGCTAAAATTGACTAGTGAGCGGACACTGTGACGCTTTCATTGTACAGGGAAAAAAGATCTGGAGACATTACACATCCCTGTCTAACGCCTCTTTTAATAGGCTGATATTGACCTACATCGTTATCAATTCTGTATTGGGGATACAAATTCTGGGGAATTATTTTTGATATTTCAACAGCACTAACGTAATGTAAAAATAAAACGGGATGCCAGAAGAATGGACAGAAGTAAGAAGAAGGGTGATTCATTAAAAATTACTGAGAATTCGGCAGAATTCTAATGCGAATATAATTTTTCTCTATTTGCAATTCTATTGCGAATATAATTTTTCTCTATTCGCAATTCTATTGCGAATAGAGCCACCCTATTTTTTAAGTGTTCAAACACCTAAGTTCAAAGCACCATTTTCTTCTGCCTTACATCTCCCAACGAAGCCTAGTATATCAACCAACTCAGGCCAAGCCATGCAATGTAGACTTGTTTGTGCTTGTTTGGGTTTCGCAGCTCAAGTGTTCTCCAGGCTGAGGGTTCTAAGCCTCACCCAAACCCTCTTTAGTCACCTCTAACAACACACTCGGTAGTTTACACTGTTATAATTCTTTGCATCCCAAAAGGGCTCCAGTAACTTAATCACTGCTCCAGGCATCTAAGATTCCAACATCCTTTTTGAAATACCCCCATATAACATGCAGTAAACCAATTGGAGAATATGACATGTGCGATAGTTTGAAAACTATCGTCCAATATGACATGTGCCATAGCTTGAAAACTATCGTCTCTTGAGCAGATATCAGAAAAATAACAGAGTTACCACACAAACAATTCTCATGCTTTAGTGTATAAAAATCAAACAAGAAAACAAATGCAACACTAAATGCTTATTTAAAAGGGAAACTTATACATAGTTGAAGCATGAATAAAGTGATACTTTATACATAGTTCAAGTATGAATAAATGGATACTTTATACATAGTTGAACTGTGACATTACGTTAGTCCTTTCATCCGTTTCATTTCCGTTAGTCCTTTCACTTGTATCACAAGAGGCGGCATCAGACATAAAATGGAGTTTCCTTGAGGATTATGTAAGCGACCACTTACCCTGCTCTGTACTGATACCTAAGTCCAGTACAGCCAGGGCTCAAGAGGAAAGACTAACTAACTAACAACACAATTATAAATATAAAAAGTTTGCATATAACCCCACAAACCGAAAGAGATAAAGGATACTAAGTTCCTCTTTCTCAATGTGATCCTGCCAGTTATAATTAATTTAGCTGTTACTGGCCCATTGGCTTGAGACTATAAATGTGTATGGGTTATGCTGAACATGTTCTCTTGTGATAGACATGACATTGGACATCAAAGTTGCCTTCTATCATGAGATTGACATTTGACTTTGAACCAATTAATTGCTGAACAATGTTTTAAAAAAAATGTCCTGCAAGGAAATGAGCCTCGAGCTCCCGCCCATCAGGCGGAGACACTAACAACTATGCTACTGACGACACGATTTTGAATCAACATCGTCAACACCATCATCATGATCTTCCACTTCTGCCGTTAAGCGTCGGGGGGAGGAATAATTTGCGTTCCAGCACCCGGTGGGTGGCACTGGATAGAGTCATTCCGTTTGGTTGTACAATGTTTTTGATGTCGCAATCCATTTTCTTCTTGGACGTCCTCGTGGTCTCGTCGCAGATGATCTTTGATGTAAGGCCAGTGATGGTAGTTGCTGGTGTTGCATTCCAACGACATGGCCAAACCACTTGATCTTCTGTCGTTCAATAAATGTGGCACAAGGTGTTGATCCCACAGTCTGTCTGATAATAGCATGTCTTACTCGGTCTCGGATTGTTAAGTTGGCAGCTCTCCTCAGGCATCTCATTTCACAGGTGTTGATTTTACAAAGATGTAATTAGGATAAGTCCAGGTTTGAGATTGGTAGCATAGGGTTGGTGTGAATATGATGTTTATTATCTATCGTTTTGCGGACATGGGTGTTTGGATGTTTCAGTAAGGGTGATAGTTGATATGTAAGTGCACTAACTAGCTTTTTGACATCTGATTTCAATTTCTCTGTCCAATCTGCCATCTTCTGTGATCATACTTCCAAGGTATTTGAATTCTTTAACTTGTTTCAGAGTTGTGTTATTTATCTGTATACTTTGAATTAACGAAAATGTATAATATAGCCACACGCTTGCCCCGATGACGTCACGTACGTTAAGTCATGTGACTTGGCAAATCACGTGACCAGCCGGGACATTTCAACTATGTATAAAGGGATACTTTATACATAGCTGAAGTATGAATAGTCACTTTGTATTTAAAATTGAGTAAACAAATTTAGGATCGGGTTTAAGATGGCGGTGTAAACCGCGTCGCTCGATTCATAGATTAATTATATGTTCTGTACGTGTTTCCTAACATCAATCTGTTCAAATAAGGATGAACCTACGACAGGTCCAGCAAACCGGTAGGGAATTTATTTGTTCAAGTACTATTGCTCGAGAATTATGGAGGAAATTGAAAGAAAAAGGCAACTCTATCTACGTTCACGCCGGAAACAACACACCCAAGCCGAACAACAACAAGCGACTAACAACAACTGCTAAGCTTCGAAATACTTCAAATAGAAAGGAGATTTTCTCGACTTGGAATGTTACTGGTCTAGGATATAAGGAACCAGCTGTCGCAGAGTTTATGAAAAAATCAAATATTCAATTATTAGGACTCGCAGACACTAGGAAAAAGGGGCAGAACACGAAACGAACACATGAAGGTTACGTTCTTATATAGAGTGGCGTCGACCAGTGAGCTACAGCTAAACATGGGGTGGGATTTTTGTTACATCCAGACAAAGCGAAAGCCATTATCAACACTAAATTTATTTTGAATAACGAAGACACAAACAATAGATTGCACGATTTATTGCCTGGCATATTTCGCTGCATCTCGTCAGGTACATACTGCAGAAATCACACAACGTAAAGTGAATTAACTAGATAAATCCTCCAAACTGAAATAACACACGTTCGCACAGTAATGTCGATTGTCGTAGTAGACAGAACTGTGTGTGCGCTTGAGGTTGGCCAGCTTAGACTGGGTTCCTTCTATCTGGGTTTTTGTCAGGCGTCTCAGGTTTTTTCTTGTTGGACATATTCTGTCCGCCCTGAGAGATCTGAAATACCGGTGAGGGAATATTCCCGTCTTTAGGCATTCCTCGAGAAATCTCAATCGACACTTCGGTACCGATATTTTACACTTCAGCTTGAGTAATCCATCCAATCGCTTCACAGTTGGTAATGGGAGGTAACGTTTCAGAAATTCAAAACAATGTTTTCCCGTAATGTCAAGGAGAAAGATGAACTAATTGTGATGGGTGATTTTAACGGACGAATAGGTACACGAAGAACACCGTGGGATGATTGCATGGGGCCATTCATTCAGCGACAAAGAGACTGATTGTAACAGCAATGGTCAACATCTACTCAACATATGCTCCGAACATAGACTAATAATAGCAAATAGGTTTTTTCAACATCGTCGTAGCCGCACCAAAACCTGGTATAAATGGAATGACATAGACCAGAGGTTCCCAAACTTGTGGGCCCGCCAGATGTTAGTAAGTGGCAGGCGAGGCCTCGTTATTTAAAATGATATGTTTTAATAATATCAAAAAATGCACTCGGAGCTTCCCGTCCGCGTGCGATAATTTACTCTGCTCGTGGTTGTTATATTCAGATATTATCGAATGCGCCTGTTCAGTTCGCAACCTTCAGCTGATCATACGATTTCATTCTGGCGACTATTGTCTGTCGAACAATTTGAACACTTGTGTTCATTCGCTCAGAGATACATTTGTGGTTTTGGTTCGACTTACAGATGCGGGCAGTTATTTTCCGCAATGGCTGTTATAAAAAAAACAAGCTACGTTCCAGACTCACCGACAGTAACCTAGCTGCGCTTATGACTTTGGGTACAACAGATTTGTACCCAGACATTGATAAACTGGCACCTTAACTTAAGTAACTGATTATGAAGAACAGTTACAATTGTAAATTAATTATATTAATAGCGATTTTCGAAACTCATGTAAAATTTATTGTTAAATTAACTTTTGATTTTAAACCAAAACATGACCGCAGAGTAGTACTGACACTAACTGTATTTAAAGTTTTAGAATTTTGTTGACGAAAGTTAAGAAAGCTAAGAATGATATTACACAAATGTTATAATTTTATAAAGTTGTGGCCCGCTTAACTACCGAAAATAGTAGAAATGGCCCTCAGCTTGAAAAGCTTGGGAACCACTGATATAGAGTAACCAAGCAGCTATTAGAGTAACCTATGAATGTATTAAGATGTGCTTGGTACAGAATGAGTTCAGATACATTAGGTGCATGGCGCCTTTGTTAAATGGAGAAAAACAATTGTTGAATAAGACACACTGTAGCGTTCTCAAAAATCCTAGAGCAAAAACAAGTCATATGGGAAATGGGTTACCATTAAAACATGTAGTCTCCAATGGAGAGAGTTCATCAAAGTAAAATCCTGGACATTCAAGTAAGCCCTGGGCTTAGGTCACATTGTTGAGCCCGACATGCAGATATTTGCACGTATTGAGACAGACACTGGAAATAATCTATATACACTTATAGTGACGATAACCTTTTTACTTCGTCTTATTGATATAAATAGACTAGATTAGGTCATACTAAGTTTGATTAGATTATACTGACAGACAGGCAGGTCGAGGGCAGGCAGACAGACAGACAGACAGACAGACAGACATACAGACAGACCTATGTTTATTAAATGACGATACATATGTGCATATGTCTCCTATGATACTTACCACGGTCTCCGAGTTAGGATTTGCCGTATAATCCAGTAACAAATCAACGGCTTCCTTGTGACCTCCCTCTGCTGCCATATGTAAGGCCGTCTTGCCATCCTGTCCAATGAACATAGCACGTTAAAGTCAGGAAATTTAGCAGACGTTGTATTGTACACATTTTGCTTGTCATGTCAGATTACGTAGTCCGAAGAATGAAATGACCGGTTTCTTCTTCTTCTGGTGCCTGCGCAAAATTGAAGGCCTAAAATGTATGATAGAATAACCAATGTGGGACTCATGGAGATAACTAGACAAATACCATTGGGGCATAGGCATTCAAGCAACTCACTCCAAGCCCTCTTATCCATAGTTATCCCATACAGCTTTGTTAATATCCTCCCCACATTATTCCTCCTGTCTCTACTTCTCGACTCCATATGTTTTAGGCCGTCCTCTATTTATTTTACCGTGACAGACAATGACTTTTCTAATCCAGGCAAAGGCCTTTCTAGTCATACTTTTCTCAGGTTTTCTCATCGTATGCTCAATCCAGCTTCAGATTCTTTCCTTGACCTCTTGATTCAGCGGTAATTGTCTAGTTTTCTCCATAAGCTCCCGATCGATGATTCTGTCATATCATTTTAGACCTTCAGTTTTGCGCAGGCACCAATTAATTAATGTTTGCGGTTTATTTGTAATTATTTTAGTGGGTTCTCCGTGTTTCTGATCTCTACGGCAGTACTAATTTTACTGATTCAGTGCCAAACAAAACGTACGTTTGGACCAAACATGTACAAATAAACCAGTATTGTAATGTCAATTTCGGTTAACTGAGCATTAAAATTGTGGCAGATACCACGAAATAAAAGAAATAACACAATGACAGCAGTTTGGGAAATATCGTCGTTCTGTCCAAAGGAAGGTAACATTTGGCGATATATCATTGCGTTCACTAACCCCTCAGCTGCAATACCGACATATAGCTGGTAGCTTTTGTAGTTTTTTTTTTTTAAACCAGATCAGTGGCACATTACGGCCTACTCATTGGAGACGTTTTGTAAAGCTGGGAAATCTAACTGGGGTCTTTTACTGCGTGCACGAATTTGCATGACAAACATGCGGGCTTTAACTACTGTTACAATGATGTTTATCAACAACACAAAAGAATGAAAAATTAATTGCATCAGTGCGAGAGCAATGTGGAAAAGACAATTGATATCTCTAAAAAAAAAAAAAAAAAAAAAAGTAATGACAATCGATCTAACAAACATGTCAACAGATGTATTAGATCAATAGAAAGAATGTACAGAAAGTGCGCAGTTGTAAATATCTAGGTTCAATGCCAGAGTAACTAACAACGACCGCCTGAAAGAGGATAGTGAAACTAGAAGATTATATTAAACAATAAGAATGAAACAAACAACATTTTGTGGTCATGTGCTGAGAAGAGAGGCATCGGAGAACATCGTGATAACTTGACAGTTCACAAGTTGGAAGAGAGGCAGTGACAGACAAAGAGAAATGATTATCAGTGGACTGAGACGGTGGCGTGGAGGACTATCATCAGCAGAGTTGATCTAGAAAACCAAAGGACGAGATCTTTGGAGAGACATGAACGCATACGCCAGCTGGAAAGACATTTGATGATGATGATGAGATTGCCGCTGATGGAAATATAATGACAGGAATTAAAACAACGAACATTTTTCTGTAAAAACTAAAGCAATTATAACTTTTATGGTCACAACAACAAAAGTCAGACTACTAGAAGCATACATTTTTCATGTGTTAACACACGGGTGTGAAACTTGGATGTTAACACTACTAGCATCTGGTCGAATTAAGACACGATAGTTTGCTACATTGTGTATAAAAAATAACGTAATAACTAAACTCATAGTGGGGACCAGGTATGAAGTTATATCTCTCCATAGCACAACGCCTGGGCTGACTGTACATATCTTGCCCATGCAGCATGATACTCTCGGCCTGCCTAGCTTATTCCAGGGGAAAGGTAACACCAATACGTCTGGAACAAGACAAGCTGCAGAAGCTGTCGGATCAGTAAAGCAATGCTTTAATTGTCCGCCCGTTGGAGCTTCGATCCTAGACCAGTTGCTGACCAAGGCTTAGGGCCTGGTCTGCCCTGCCACGACATTTAGTCTTTAGGTTGCATTCTTCGCACCAGGATAAAGCTTGTACCCTCCCATTTGCGCTCCTCCTCTCGAAACCGCTAACACAACACAATGTGGGGTGTCGGGTTTGATGAGCGCCACCAACATTCGGCGTTAACAGAAAGCAGGCAGTTCCGGCTACTGTTATACGTAGATCATACGATATTAACTAATAAGCTGAGAAGTACTTTTGAATATAAGAGTTACACAGGAGTGATAAAAATCAGTTGCACGAAAAAAGAGAACAAACATTCCGATCCAACAGGAACTCAACATGCAAGAAGATGAGTTATCAAGACAAATACCATTGCCGGAAATGAGATATTTTAGGCATGTGAAAATATATGGATGCCCGGTTAAGATAAATATGGAGAGAGGTGTATCGGGGAAGCGGAGAAAAAAGAAGACCAACACGAATTAGATTTATGATGTGATCGACAATTTATACAACAGAGGCAGGCCATCTGGCTAATGATAGAGATAATTCTTGAAAGACTGCTAAGGCAAAGTTCTGCATATAAACAATCACTGGATGACGATGATAATGGTTCATGAAAGTAAAAATAAAAATCAATTATAACAATAAATAATAACATAAATATAAAACTAATTTTATTAAGAGTGCTTGGTAAGCAAAGGTTTTCTTCTGTCATATTGAAGATTCGGGAGCGTCATATATTGCTATGTGTTTACTCTACTGGCACAAGTAAATATTGCATTGGTTCGTTGATAAAACAGTGAATAACTATTACATTCTTTGTCTTTTATGTTCTGTCATTGATTGAGAGCTTGTAAGAGAAAACTTGAAAGAAGTCGTTGAAAGCAGGAATGTTGGAAAGAAACTGATATACAACGAGTAAACACACAAAAAAGGAGATTAATAACAACCCAAAGACCCTAGGAAGTAAACGGAGACAGAATTAAGCCAAACTACAAAATAATTAAATCTGATATTTAACAAATAATCGTATCATTTACAGTTCGTGTATATTTTTGTGCTGCTTTCTTTGTCGTTATCTGTGTATCTTTTGCCAAATATCGTGTGATATTTCATCCTTTTTTTTTTTGGTTATTGAGATAAAAACATGCAACATGTTTCTGCACTACAAAACGAATCTATACAAACTACAACTCATTGTAAATGATCGATCGTAACTTTCACGTTGTGGAACGCACTATAGCTTACCTATTTCCTTTTTGTGTTATTATAATGTTTTCAATATTTCAACTTTACTATCCTTAAATATATTTCTCAGTTATCAAATCGTTTGTGTTTGTTTGTTAGTTATGGTTAGTCGCTAGTCGCGGTTCCAACTTCATGGCAAAGGGTTACCCAATAAATCTCTGTTCTTGTGCCAGTGAATATCATGTTGTACATGGTTCGATCGTCCAGCTACAGAGGTAAGTGTATGGAGCGACACTGTGAGCTATGGATTCGGTGTGATAGTTGTGGTGTTTAGAAGTAATCACATTAATCAAGGGCTCATTCTAAGTGATAATGGATCAAAGACGTGCCTTTATTTTATTCTCAAAAATACAGAAACTGCATCTCACAACCCCAACATATAAGTCACAGGTTACGGTAGCGCTGTGGTTAGTTAGTACGATTGTCTGCCAGCTCGGTGATTACATATTCGAATGCCAACGAAGCGGCTTAAAAACAAATTACCGTGTCTCCCAGATCGACCAATCCTAAAATGGGTACCATGATCTGTTCAGGGAAATAAATAAGTGTAACAAAGCACCATCTCTATTAATAGCTTAGGAGGGGATGATGTGCAAAGACTAGGCACGGTTGAGCATCCTGTGAAAACGTAACTAAGGACGCTCAAGCCGTGACGCGGTGGGTTAGGGAAGTTAGTTACCAACTGATTAACTTACAGTCAAGACGTACTGTTGACATCTGGTCGCTAATGTACAACATCTACTGAATGAGAAAATAAAAGAGAATTCAACTATTACTATGCTTTCGAGTTGATCTATTCGCACCACCTCAGATTCGCCACCAGCCCTGTTATATAAGGTGAAATGGTGCTGTGACCAGGATTGAAGTCATGGGATGTCGCGGAATTGAAATTTGCCTTCATGAACAGAAATTCTCCAAGGGCACGCTGTGAAACCTTCATTGAACTACTGCGACAAAAAGATGGCTGTTTCTTCAATACCACGGCGTAAAGTTGGTAGCAGCTGAATTTGTCGTTTGCGAGGATCTTTAACATGGCCATTCTCTGAATTTGTCGTTTGCGAGGATCTTTAACATGGCCATTCTCTGAATTTGTCGTTTGCGATGAGCTTTAACATGGCCATTCTATGAATTTGTCGTTTGTGGGGAGCTTATAAAGGCGCCACTGATCAAATCCTTGCAGAGCTCGCTGTCAAGTTAATCCTGAACTCCGTTGCTTACAGAGCTCGTTGTCAAGTCTCCTCTGGGCTCTGTCGTATGTGAGAGCCGCTTTGTCAAGTAAATCAGTTGCAATTAAGTTAGAATTGGAAAATCTACAGCTCATCAAAATTACACTCAAGCAAAGCGATATCGTTAATGTGGAATCTTCGGAAGCGGGTGGGCATAGTGGGTTGCCGTCCTGCTGAAGAAGAGACCCTATTTAAATCGCTTCATTAAGCTAGAGCCGTTTCCAGACGGGCCCTTTTTCGGGTGAAGTCCAGAAGTGCCCTTTTTCGGGTGAAAAGAAGCCACAATTCCGATGTGCCCGCCAATGGGTGAAATCAAGAGTTCAGAAGTTCTCCTTTTGTTATGATGGAATAGAGGAACACGACACGCTCGTTTTGTTCTGCGAAGCCTACAGTTGTCAAGCATAATCCTCAATCGGCGTGTTTGGACTTACTTTCCTGTTGCTGTTGGACCCGTGGAAGACATATTTCAGCCATAACTGGTAATTAAATTAATGTAAGATTTAACTAATATAAAATAACATGGTGTGTTAGATAAAAGTGACTAATTAATTGGAACACTTAATCTTTATAAGAAGAAAAATAATTGTTTACGTCCCTTGTATAATTTAGATATAGTGAGATACTTGTTGATATTTATTAATTATAATTGTGAATTTAATTATATAAATAGTATAGTATTTCAGCATATTTCAGCATGGCAGAGGAACAGGTTTCGTTAACACAGGTGTTAACTGGAGTAGGCACGGCAATAGGCAGACTCAACTCCGCAATGAAACAGCAAGAAGTAGGCATGTATGTATAATTAATAGTTGTAGGATATTGAAGAATTGTAAACTTGATGCATGTTTTTAAAGATTTGTTCTTTGAATAACCTTTTTGCAGAGTATAGAATAGCGATAGGAAAGATGCCTACGTATTGAAAACAGCATATCATAACGGCGTGGTGAACTAATATGGATATCTTTTATAGAAAGTTAGAACATGTGACGGAGTTAATGGACGGCTTAAGGATGGACGTAGACAGAATTTCATCTATGATAGGACTGATAAAGAGACAGACGCTCGAACGAACAGAGCACAAGTCAGATATGAGATGTTTTGATGTAGACAAGCCCAATAGATGGCAGTCGATCAATAGGAACGATAACCAGTATGGTTACACTTCTAAAGTTATCAACCATATACATACGAAACCAGATAAGAGAGAGACACAAAGATATATAATGAATCAACACAAAAAGTTAGGAATTGGTAATAGCCAGAAAAGGAATTGGTATAAGAAACAGTGGTCTTGGCCTTCAAATAGTGAAAACGTAAGAGCCTTGCGAGAGAACTGGTTTCAGATCAGACAGTTGCGATATTCGGTAGCAAGCTTGAAAAACAGAGAAGAAAACACAGACAAGATTTTGGGTAGTCAGGAGGTATCTTCAGTCTTTAGTGTCAGACAAGAAAGGGAGGCACAGACGCAGACAGTCAGTAGTGTGGAAAAGAGTACTCAGACATCGATTGATAAAATAGTAAGAAAAACTCAATCAAAACCCACTGAGTTGCAAGTGACAAAGAGAGACACCGTTGCATTAAAGAAAGACACTGGTACAGAAGTTAGACAACCCAAGACAAAAGACAGCAGAAAGAAAATTAGAAAGAGTGTTAAGACTAGAAATGAAAAAAGTTTGTGCATATATAATCATGGATATAGAACCGAATAATCTTTTGAGTCGTCTCTGGAATCAGAATCTTCAGGCCTCACAGATTTTAGTATAGAATGTACACCAGACAGGGATTTAAAAGGAATGAATAGGAACGAAAGGATTGCACTACGAGCAGATCCTGACTCGAAGCGAGATGTTTCCTCGTACGGTATGGTTGCTGGTAGGCAAGCAGACAAATTTTTAGTTAGTGACTCTTTGGAACAAGATAACAGTATATATGGTAGAAAAGTAGTAAAAGCCAGGAGACAAATTCCAAAGATGGGAGAGAATGATACTTTTATAGAGAAAGATGTTTATCTATTGGAAAGTAGAACACAAAAACAGCAAAAAGCTGAAGCGTCGTTGGAAAAGGCTAGAAGTCTCATGAAGTCGATAAGACCATGGCTATATGGAAATAACAAATACGTGCAAATTTGAGTATTTTGTAACGGAGCTTGAAGTAATTCAAGTTTGATGAGGCTTATACCGGCTCAGTTGTTGTGTTGCTGTGGAGATGATTAAAGTGAAAAAGGGTGGAGAATCACTGCAAGTGATGTGTGATGTTGAGAACTAAAGTAGTACTGTCTTATATTGCATAGGTTGTTTTGAGGTATAAAGGAGTCATAAAATAGTGAAAGATGAGTGGTGCGGCTGTTATAGCCTGAGAATAGCGCGAAGAAATAGATCCTTGCTATAGGAGATTGATGAGGAGGTTAAGATAAAGTGAGTGAGGAGTTGACTGTCGGAGTAGTTGGATGTGGGAATTAGGTAGGACGGAGAGTAGTGGGATTACGATGATTTAAATAAGAAAGCAGTCGAATTGTGAAAGTCATGTTGAGTATTGAAGTAATTCGTCTGGTTATGGGTTGTCCGTGCGTGAGTATAAGTATAGACAAACATGTGTTCGTCGTGCTGAGTGAAGCAGGAGTGAGGTTCTGAGACGCCGTCTAAGTGGAGTGCATGGATAGAACGATGTCAGGTAATTAGTAGTAGTAGCGCATGCATGTACAAGGCGTTTGGTATATCTTGTGTCACTGTGTGTGGAAGTGATCGACACGCTTAGGCTGCGGTGAGTAATTGGTAGAATGTTGAATTGGTGTCAATTTGTTTTCTTGCGAGTAATAGTATAGGTACGTCAACTTGTCGTGATATGAGAATAATGACGAGAACGAGGTTGTATGTACATAGTGAGTGCTCAGTGCATATGAGAAGCATAAAGTACGACTGCCGTGCGAATATGTGAAGAGTGGCTGATGGGTGACGCTGATAAAACATACCGGTGAGTTTGTGGAGGACAGAGTAAGTGAGTATGCGGAAGTTGGGAGGTGGAAAGAAGATGATTGGAAATTTGCGATGTCTTTTGTTTAGAAGGTGTGATGTTAGACAGAATTAATGAAAATTCTGTGACAGGGTGACAGAAAGAGAGTTAACATTTTGAATGACGTTTCATAAAACAGATTTAGTATTGTCGACAGAGATATGTCGAAGCAAGAATGCCTGATACAGAGAAATGAGAGAAGATGGTTCGCCCAGTCGGAGTGAGGTTTGTCGTTAGTCATGTGCGGTGTTGCTTACTGTTTCTGAAAGAGTCCCGATTAATAGGAGTAACCTTGAGTAGTAGTGAAAGATGAGTGATGTAAGCAAAAGAAGGAGACAATGTGATTAGCCAAATGAACGTCAGAGTATTATAAATAGAGCACTATAGAAGGTGTTCCGATAAATGTGACTGGTTTGACTATCATCGTGGTGTGATAACGCTAGGAGAGAGTTGAGGATAGTTTAGAGTTGTTGTGGTGAGATGTTGGAAAATACTGATGCAGGAGAATGAAATGTTAGTTGCGTCGGGTAGACGAGAGACTCAAAAGTAGAATTAGTTGTTTTTAATACAGTAGATAGATGTGTTGGTGAAGTCTATAGTAAATAGACATTCGTTGGTAATTGTAGCATTGTGGAGACACCGTGGTAAACGGGATGAATGTTGGTACAAATCAAATTCAAGGGAAACAACTAGATTAGGAAATGACTGTGCTGAGTAGATGAATTGTGGTGTGCTGAAATAGCCACACTACTTGGAAAATAGAGCAATTTTTGCTGTAGTTTACAGTAATTGTTTGGTTAGTATGTCAAGTGCAGTAGTGTTGCAGTGGAGTTAGGTTGTAAAAGATGGAATGTTGTGAAGGGAAATAATCAATGCTTGACTTCCAGAAAAAGTACGGTCATTTGTTGATTAATAACTTTTGGTTGACGGGAACAAATATTGTTCTGAGTTATGATGAGAATATAGTCTGTAGGTAACAGAGATAAATATATTAATGCAGGGTAATAATTGGCCTAGCATTGAGTTGTTTTTTTTTTACTGTTGAGTAGCGGGATAAGCATGACTTGACCAATGTTGTTTGGCTACTATAAGCAATTGGTTTTAATTTAATATGATCTTTCAATGTATCATGAATGGTATGTTATATTATTTTTCTTTACTTGATTTGGTCCTGTAAAATGATTGATTTGATTATTATTCAATTTTAGAATAGGATGGTTGTGTTTTCAGTCTTTTATGTGTATAACACCAGTCCGTAAAAGAGACTGGTGATGTTACATGACACTAGGTAATTTTCTATGGTGATTAAGTTGATGCTTGTTTCATTTTGTGGGGATATATGAAAACATATTTGAATATCAAGGGGGGGGGGGGATATTGTTCTGTTCTGATTGTATCTTAGATTATTCATGAGTTATGCCGTTATTTAAGTTTGACATGTTACTTGATCAGTTAATTTCAAATTTTTTTTTATTATTATCAGTTATAATGATTCTGTTTCTTATAATTGAGTTGCCGTTGACCATTCTTAAAAATAATTACTTTTCAGTAAAATTGTCTTTCTTTTGACGTTCAATTGCGTGGAGTTTTAAAACAGAAACTAGTTAATAGGGTCCTTGAGAGTTTTGGGATGCAGGGTGACGTTCAGAAGATGTGAGGCAATTTTAAAACATGGGGTCGGAAGTGAACATGGATTTAGTGCCATGACGTAATGGAAATTTCATAAGCGCCACGAGGTTGCTGGGTATTAGAAGAAGTAGATGTTAGTAACGCTTATAATAAGTGCTTCGCCAGACAGCGTGAAGACAAATAGTAAAACATGAATTGAATGCCGTGTTTTACTCCGAAGAATAATTATATAGATATCAGTACAATAGTAAAGGGAAGTAAGTATGTCCGTGAAAAATGGACATTGTAAGTGTGGAGTGCTGTGGTCACAACGAACATAGAGAAAATGCCATGAGGTTTTGGGAGGGTCCGTGATATATGGACTGATAAAGAATAAAGTTGATTGCAAGGAGTGATGAGGTAGATAGATTAGAAAGTCACAGACATGAGTTCAGTGGCGATAATTTTGTTGCTGTTGATAACGGCATAAATTGACAAGTGGAAGTTTTAGGTGAAATGCCCATAATAAATGGACATTAGTGGGTTGCTGAAGTTTCGGCGAGATTAATAGGGAATTCTGAAATGGAGTATGTGAGAGATTTGGTTATGTTAGGTGATGTTTATAATGTTGGAAGAGGTCTTGAGTGATAGGGCCCATAATGGACCTTTTGATTTGTGTAATATATAGACATTTAGGAGTGAATAATATTTTTGGTGGTTGATGCTTGATGCTGTAGATATCAGCGCAAACTGTGAAATTGCCATAATAAGTGGTATATAACTGTGGAAGATATGTAATTGTTTTAGACTTTATTACATAAAGTCTTAGGGCGACATAGGGGAGTAAGTATGAGTGTGGTTTTTGTGAGGAAGAGTTCTAGTTCTTTGACTTTCCGGTGCGCACCGATTCTTTATGTTCCTATCGTGTGATTAGTCCGAGTGGTTTTAAGTTGGTTGAATGGGGAATTAGTAATGCTGACGTACTGGATTGTTGGCATAGACTTGTATGAAGTATTTTTTTGGGTCAAGATTAGATATAGTTATGTATGAGATAAAAGGGGTTTGAGTGAATAGCTTGTGACCCTGCAATTGAGAAGAAGAAGTAGCATTGATGGTGAACGAAGAAGAAGTATAGAGCTGCTGGCTATAAGATAAATTGTTGGGATAGAAAGAATAAGTAGAATAAGTAGGTTAGGGATTAAGAATTTTCAAGAAAAGTCTTCTTAAAGAAAGGGAGGAATGTAACAGAGCACCATCTCTGTTAATAGCTTAGGAGGGGATGATGTGCATAGACTAGGCACGGTTGAGCATCCCTTGAAAACGTAACTAAGGACGCTCAAGCCGTGACGCGGGGGGTTAGAGAAGTTAGTTACCAACTGATTAACTTACAGTCAAGACGTACTGTTGACATCTGGTCGCTAATGTATAACATCTACTGAATGAGAAAATAAAAGAGAATTCAACTATTACTATGCTTTCGAGTTGATCTATTCGCACCACCTCAGATTCGCCACCAGCCCTGTTATATAAGCCCGAGATGATATTAACCACATCACTCATCGAGTGCCTATTGATTAATTAAATATGAGGTTAGAACCATATACCCACCACATATAAGGGTGTATAA
Source organism: Cepaea hortensis (assembly GCA_963921405.1). Taxonomy (NCBI): domain Eukaryota; kingdom Metazoa; phylum Mollusca; class Gastropoda; order Stylommatophora; family Helicidae; genus Cepaea; species Cepaea hortensis. The sequence goes on along the minus strand of OY992878.1, from coordinate 66,160,169 downwards.
TATATAATATTAGCTGACCCGGCCCGGCTTCGCCCAGTCCCTGGTGGGGAGCATCTCATTTAATTCATATAAGTAGTCATATAAGTTCTCGTTCCCGTTACCGACTATCTGTCTGTCTGTCTGTCTGTCTGACCCTGCCCGGCTTCGCCCAGCCCCTGATGGGGAGCATCTCATTTAATTCATATAAGTAGTCATATAAGTTCCCGTTCCCGTCTGTCTGTCTGTCTGTCTGTCTGTCTGTCTGTCTGTCTGTCTCTCCCTCTCTGTCTGTCTGTCTGTCTGTCTGTCTGTCTGCCTGCCTGTCTGTCTAATCATTTATTGGTTGCAGTTAGAACAACCTAGATAAACGAAGATCAACTTACAAAAAGCATTAGAAAGAGCACTTGAAAGGTCTTTACATCTTCCCCAACAATTAACTTGGGTAAATGGAGCGGCGGCAGCAGCAGCAGCAGAAGAAGAAACAGGAGGAGTAGAAGCTGGGAGGAGGAAGAGGGAGGAGGAGGGAGGAAGAGAAAGGCGGAGAGAGGAGGAGGGAAGAGGAGGGAGGAGTAGGAGTAGGGAGGAATAGGAGGGAGGAGGAGGGATTAAGAGGAGGAGAGAGGAGGAGGAGGGAGGAGGAGGGAGGAGGAGGAAGGAGGAGGGAGGAGGAGGGAGGAGGTAGAGGGAGGAGGAGGAGAGAGGAGGAGGACAGAAGAAGAGGAGGAAGGAGAAGGAGGGAGGAGGAGGAGGGAGGAGGGGGAGAAGGGAGGAAGAGGAGGGAGGAAGAGGGAGGAGGAGGTGGGAAGGATGGAGGAGGGAGGAGGAGGAAGAAGAGAGGAGTAGAAGGGAGGAGGAGGGAGGAGGAGGGAGGAAGGAGGAGGGAGGAGGGGAGGAGGAGTAGGGAAGATGAGGAAGAGGGATGAAGAGGGAAGAGGAGGGAGGAGGAGGGAGGAGGAAGAGGGAGGAGGAAGGAGAAGGAGGAGGGAGCATGAGGGAGGAGAAGAACGCAGGATGAGGGGGAGGAGGAGGAGGGAGGAGGAGAGGGAGAAGGAGGGAGATAGAGGAGGAGGGAGGAGGAGGTAGGAGGAGGAGAGAGGAGGAGGAGGGAGGAGGAGGGAGGAGGTAGAGGGAGGAGGAGGGAGGAGGAGGGAGGAGAAGGAGGGGAGGAGGAGGGAGGATGAGGGAGGAGGTAGAGGGAGGAGGAGGAGGGAGGAGGAGGGAGGAGAAGGAGGGGGAGGAGGAGGGAGGATGAGGAGGGAGGAGGAGGAAGAGGGAGGAGGACGACGGATGTGGAGGGAGGAGGAGGAGGGAGGAGGTAGAGGGAGGAGGAGGGAGGAGGAGAGAGGATGAGGAGGGAGGAGGAGAAGGGAGGAGGAGGGATGAGGAGGGAGGAGGAGAGGGATGAGGAGGGAGGAGGAGAGGGAGGAGGAGGGAGGAGTAAGAGGAGGAGGAGGAGGTAGGTGGAGGAGGGAGACAAAGGGAGGAGAAGGAGGAAGAGGGAGGAGGAGGGATGAGGGGGAGGACGTAGGAGGAGGAGGGAGGAGGAGGAGAAGGGAGGAGGAGGAGAAGGGAGGAGGAAGGAAGCGGAGAGATTAGGAGGAGGGAGGAGGAAGAGGAGGTAGGAGGAGGAAGAGGGAGGAGGAGGAGGAAGGAGAAGGAGGAGAAGGAGGAAGGAGAAGGAGGAAGGAGAAGAACGCAGGAGGAGGAGGGGGAGGAGGAGGAGGGAGGAGGAGGGAGGAGGAGGAAGAGGGAGGAGGAGGAGGGATGTGGAGGGAGGAGGAGGGAGGAGGTAGAGGGAGGAGGAGGGAGGAGGAGAGAGGAGGAGGAGGGAGGAGGAGAAGGGAGGAGGAGGGATGAGGAGGAGGGAGGAGGAGAGGGAGGAGGAGGGGGAGGAGGGAGGAGGAGGAGGGAGGAAGGGGAGGAGGGAGGAAGGGGAGGAGGGAGGAGGAGGGATGAGGGGGAGGACGTAGAATTAGAAGGAGGGAGGAGGAGGGAGTAGGAGGAGAGAGGAGGAGAAGGGAGGAGGAAGGAAGAGGAGTGATTAGGAGGAGGGCGAGGAGGTAGGAGGAAGAGGGAGGAGGAGGGAGGAGGAGGAGGAGAAAGAGGGAGGAGGAGGAGGGAGAGGGAGGAGGGGGAGGGGAAGAGGAAGAGGGTAGAAGGAGAAGGAGGGGAGAGGAGGAGGAGGATTTTAACGCATATGCCTGTACATAACTGCAGCGAAAAGGTGGGTCTGTCTATCTATCTGACCCGGCGTGGCTTCGCCCAACTCCAGGCGGGTAGCGTCTCATTAAATTCATACAACAAAAAAAGTAACTTAAAAGAATGTCCTTCCACACATAATCCATTATTTTTAATGAAAACTCTTTCTAATCACCTTCATGACTACAGTAACTCCTTAAGCATAAAAGGATGAGTTACAATGTTATGCATTGTGCATTATTTTTATGAAAACTTTGAAAATGCCTTAAAGATTGTATCATTATTTATTATAACTCATATGCCGGTACATAACTATGGACAAAGAGTTTATAAATCTTTGAAAACGATGCAACAATATGACTATAAGTTATACAGAAAAGTGATTAAAAGTTATGCCCCTTGAAATAACTTTTACAGAGTTAGGTCCCCTCGCTGTATATAAATTATAATGAAAAATTGAAAATTAAATAATATTCAGTAAGCAGCCGATTTCACACTAAAAATATTTGACAGTTGGCTGCGCTGGAATGAAAGGAAGACGTGTAGAAAATTTCATCTCAATCGGATGGGCCGTTCGCGAGCGCATAAAGGACATACGGACATACAGACGGAGATTCTATTTTATATATAAGATGAGGGTAAGTCAGTAAGTAAGTCACAAATGACTGTTGAAAAATAACTAAATATGATAATAACTTGAAACCAGTTTATTGTTATACATACGTTGTCCCTTTATTTCTCCACCAACATTCATGCACTTATCCCATCATTTTATCAGTCCTCCCAAACCGGCTGCATAGAACTGCGTGCTCTGTTTTCTAAACCACGTTTTCACTTCATATTCAACTTCGGCGTCATTAGCAAAATGTCTCCCTCCAAGGTGGGTTTTCAGTGTACCAAAAAGGTGGAAATCGCTAGGGGCTAAGTCAGGGCTGTAAGGTGGATGTTCCAGAACCTTAGTTGGTTAATTTTCTTCTGAGTTAATCGAGCCGTATGTGGTCTGGCATTGTCATGAAGAAGCAACACTCCTCTAGTCAGCAGTCCTGGACGTTTTCTTCGAATTGCATCATGAAGCATCGATAGAACTTCACAGTATGATTCAGAATTCACATTGTCACCTTTCTTCTTGAAATTGGTTAAAATCACTCATTGACAACCCCAGAATACTGTCGGCATAACCTTCCCTGCTGATGGCGCAACCTTGAATTTTTGGACACAAGGCGAAGAAGGATGTTTCCATTGCATTGAAGCACGCTTTGATTCGGGCTGGTAGTGATGCACCTGTGATTCGTCTCCAGTATAAACAGGAAGCATTTCCTTATGAATGTCTTTTGCAGGCAGTCCTTTTGCCCCACAAAAACGCACAACAGAAAGTGCAATCGCCATTTTGTTTATGCGCTGCGCATGCGTATGAGACACCTAGCGCCACCTGATGAACGGGAATATAAAGTTCGATATTGCTGTCATCTAATGACACCTGCAGAAAACACCAACTACATTTACCTGCCATTCCACAGAACTGTGTGACTTACTTATTGACTAGCCCTCGTATTTACTTCCACTTAACATGTAATTAAATGTGTGTCGAGGGTCAGAGATAAAATGTAATTATTTAATCCAGCATACTTTGTTCTCCGGTCTCCCTGGCCTAGGCGTTAGCGACTTTCTCCGTAATCCCGTTTATCCACGTGAGCAAACGCAGCTGTGCGAGAATCGGTAGCAGTTCTCGCAACGCCCGTTACCTACGGGATATGTAAGACGGCCGCTCAGAAAGCAATGGCAAACTACTGAGCGTAATCTTGCCAAGAAATCAACAACAGCGATAAAATGCTGGTGTTGACAGTTATGTACTGTAATAGGATATGCGAAAAAAAAAAATACTTTGTTCGTAAAATCGAAACCTGATTAGAGAAATTAGACGTAGACAGTCACATTTTTGTTTGTGGACATGTTATGAGAAGAAATAAAGTAGAGAACTTGGTGACAACTGGCAAGACCGAGGGGAAGAGAGCAAGGGAAAGACAGAGAAGTAAATACCTGGATGGCTTGACCACGTGGCATGGTCGAGACAAGAGCACTGAGCTGATCCACGACTCTGGTGATCGAGTGAAATGGCTAATCATGACCACCCACACATTACCGGCATGGCACATGATTGATGGATGGATCCTCTGTTCTTTGCAAGTGCTACGCCGGTAAGTTGTATTATGCACATCTCGCCTGGGTCACGCAGGAGGTGAAGGAGAGTTCAGGAACTGTGTCATGCAAGGCGACTACTCTTGAGAAACCATTCTAATAACTGGCTTCGCTGTGTGCAGATCTCCCGAAACATGTTGGCTTGTCCGAATGTGGAATGGAGAAAATGAGATCGTCTCAAAGAGATAGTGCTTACCTAGAAGCCTATATACATGTAGGATAGGGTCGATTGTTTATAGAGATTGCAACAGTCACGTCCACTAATATTGTGCATAAATAGCAAGGAAAACCGACCAATTATTGATATTTCAGCAAGGAATGGAAAATTAACTCTAAGAAGTGTTAAAGGACAGCTCCGGTCCTTAACTAATTAGAGACATTAGACGCAGACAGTCACGAGTTTTTGAGCACGTTATGAGAAGAAATAAACTGGAGAACTTGATGTCAACTGGCAAGACTGAGGGGAAAAGGACACGAGGAAGGCAGAGAGGTAAATATATAGATGGCTTAGCCATATGGCATAACTGAGATAGAAACACAGAGCTGATCCACGCCTCTGGTAATAGTGTGAAATGGCAAAAAATGACCACTCACGTTTATCGGCATGGCACACGATGATGAATAATATTTCCCTGACATAAACGGGCGCTTATGTCTTATCTTTGAACACAGGACAATAAAAGAACACCGACAGAAATTCAAGGTTTCCATCCGGTCTTTGAACCCTAGAACAATCAATAAGCGCACCCTGGTGGAAATAGGCCGGCCACTAGTTTTTGAAACCCGGGACAATCAATAATAACAACGCGAGTAGACACATTTTCAGTTCAATCACCCGGTTTCGATATTTCATTAAGAGTAACAATCTGATTCCATAAATAAGGAGTAGGCAATCAAGACTTCTTGGGTACATGTTTAGAAGAAATAAACTGGAAAATTTAGTTGTAGCAGGCAAGATTGATGGGAAAAGAGCAAGAGGAAGACAGAGAGATAAACATCCGGATAGCCTCGCCACATGGCATAATCGGGACAAAAGCACAGAGCTGATCCAAGACGTGATCGCATGATATGGCGAAACATATCGAGACAAGAGCACAGAGCTGATCCAAGACTGGTGATCGCATGAGATGGCGAAACATATCGAGGCAAGAGCACAGAGCTGATCCAAGACTGGTGATTGTATGAGATGGCGAAACATATCGAGACAAGAGCACAGAGCTGATCCAAGACTGGTGATTGTATGAGATGGCGAAACATATCGAGACAAGAGCACAGAGCTGATCCAAGACTGGTGATTGTATGAGGTGGTGAAACATATCGAGACAAGAGGACAGAGCTGATCCAAGACTGGTGATCGTATGAGATGGCGAAACATATCGAGACAAGAGCACAGAGCTGATCCAAGACTGGTGATGGTATGAGATGGCGAAACATATCGAGAGAAGAGCACAGAGCTGATCCAAGACTGGTGATTGTATGAGATGGCGAAACATATCGAGACAAGAGCACAGAGCTGATCCAAGACTGGTGATTGTATGAGATGGCGAAACATATCGAGACAAGAGCACAGAGCTGATCCAAGACTGGTGATTGTATGAGATGGCGAAACATATCGAGACAAGAGCACAGAGCTGATCCAAGACTGGTGATTGTATGAGATGGCGAAACATATCGAGACAAGAGCACAGAGCTGATCCAAGACTGGTGATTGTATGAGATGGCGAAACATATCGAGACAAGAGCACAGAGCTGATCCAAGACTGGTGATTGTATGAGATGGCGAAACATATCGAGACAAGAGCACAGAGCTGATCCAAGACTGGTGATTGTATGAGATGGCGAAACATATCGAGACAAGAGCACAGAGCTGATCCGAGACTGGTGATCGTATGAGATGGCGAAACATATCGAGACAAGAGCACAGAGCTGATCCGAGACTGGTGATTGTATGAGATGGCGAAAATTATCCACCGACGCTTATCGTGAATGATGATGATGAGATCTGTTCATCAGTCAACATAACTTAGAATCTACGTGGAGTGGTTACGACCTGATTAGCACTGTGACAGAAATGAAAACGGTGCCTACGACCTGCTAGCCAGGATTTGAACTAGAGAACGTTGACACCGTTGGATGTGAACACCAAAATTTAAAAACATGTTGATACATGTGGATGTGAAAACCAGAACTTGAGAATGTTGACACAGATGTGAACACCATAACTTGAGAATGTTGACACAGGTGGATGTGAACACCAAAACTTGAGAATAATGACACAGTTTGATTTGAACACCAGAACTTGAGAATTTGATACAGGTGGATGTGAACACCAGATCTTGAGAATGTTGACACAGGTGGATGTGAAGACCAGAACTTGAAAATGTTGACACAGGTGGATGTGAACACCAGAATGTAAGAATGTTGACACAGGTGGATGTGAACGCCACAACTTGAGAATGTTGATACATGTGAATGTGAACGGTCAGAACTTGAGAATGTTGACACATTTGGATTTGAACTCTAGAACTTGTGAACGTCGACAGTTTTATGTGAACACTAGAAAGTCTCATGGTGGCTGGTTGATTGGTGAATTCTCTGGAAGACTGTGAATATTAGTTGTTCACTACCACTCATGGCTTTTAGGTGGCCCGAGGCATGAAATCAGCTTGCATATATCGCAGAGATACTAATCTCCCGACCAACTACATAAGTTCCACCCACGGGAAATATGTCGCAGAGCTATTATTCCCCTCTTCAAGCTCACAAACCAACGGGGTGTGCAAAACTGGTAATGTAACTTCACAGCTGTGGTGGGGCGCATTAGCGCTTAACAGCTGAGAAGCCAGAATATGGGGCCGATATTTCCATATGTTCGTGGTGGGATAGATTCAACTTCACATATTGTTTCGTTTTGCCTTGGTAGTAATTTGTAAATGTTTTTTTGTTTTTTAATTACCACTTATAACCCCAGAATAGGTTTTCAAACCATGGCAATAATTAACCCTTACTCTTTAACAGTACATTACAATTCAAAGAGAAAAAAATGTATTAAAACCTGACTACTTTTAAGAGTTAAGATGTAATCAAGTCATGATTCAACATATCACATACAGGCTACCTGAGAACAGGCTTATATTTATCGTCAATGAATGAATCACCAAAAAGCGAGAAGTAGATTGTGGGCTTTACTGGAACACAATTACAAGAAACAAAATGGACGCTGCGGCTAAAGCCTTCATCGGCACAGAACAAACACAAACAGACACAACTACATGTAAAACACTGCATGAAAATACAAAGGGTATTTATCTGTATCCTTGTTGTGGCCGACTACTTCTTAAACGATCAACGCGTTTGATGACTATCAGTGGCTTGAATGAACCGGATGTGTGGTTAAGGCTAGTCAATGGACTAAAGGTCAAAAACGTGACAAGCCCCGGGACTGGCCTAGCCACCCGAGGGGAGAACATAGGAGGAAGGGGAGGCGCTTATGTAATCGAACGGTAAAATAGGGATTAGTAGTGGGCTATAGCCCGCTCTGTGGTGACGTATTACGGACACAGTTCGTAAATCTGCATATTCTTGTGTTATATTTATGGTGTTCCGTCCACGAGGTTCAGGTGTTTCGTTGTAAATATACCCTCGACCCTGTGCCCAGAGACAACAACTTTGCTAAAATATAAGCAGCTTGTTCATCGCCATGTAGCAGGTCGTTTGCAGAACGTCGCTCTCCTCACGGTTTGCCAAAAAGTCTGTCGATCTCTTTCCATTTCTCCCATCACCTGCACCTTTATGCCGAAAAGTAACACGATCTATGGTCATTTCTCCCGTCCCCTGCACCTTTATGCCCGAGGTGTCTGCTACGCCCTTTGCCCATTTTCGTGCTGGTCGACCCCTGCCGCTTCTGTGCCTTTTATTAATGTTCTTTCCCAGCCACTTTGATGTTTAACATGGCCACAGTGGTTAGTTTCCGAGGCACTGTTTATGATCCAGTTCTCTCCAATGTTCAGATCTGGTAAAGTTTCAGTATTTCTCTTCTATGTGGTCAAAGATATTCTGTAGATTCTACAGTAGCAGTATAGCTGGTTTGCCTGTAGTGATTGTGAAATGGTTAAAGAGTCACTCATGTTGCCTCGGGAAAGATGCATGTTCTCAACAATGTTGCTTTAACTGATTCAGTGCCAAACAAAAAGTAGGTTTGGAAAAAAAAATGGTAGACAATCAAATGTAAACCGTTAACTGAACATTGAAATTTCGGAAGATATCACGCAGCAAAACAAATAACACAATAACCCTAGTATGGCGATATATCGTCCTTCTGTCCAAATGGGAGGTCACATTTGGCAATATATTGACCTTCGGCACTAAATCAGTTAACTTGTCTGCTGGCGATGTGCCAACGGTTGGTAATACTCTGCAGTGCTAAGACCAGCCCGCGCTTGACTTCTTCCGAACAGTACTCAGTGTTGATAATAATGGATCCAAGATATTCAAAGTCTGTGACATTTTCCATTTCTTCCTTGGTGATTGGATATTTAGTTGGCGTGTAGTTTTCTTCTCCGACTCATTGCGTTCGTTGTGTCGTGTTTACATCGACAAACCAGTTCTCATGATGTAGTCAACAGTTTTTAAGTGGATCTCCTCTTTTGTTCCATGCAGTTTTGGATGAAGCCTGAATTCTCATCTTAAATGGATGTATTGGGGGAATTCCCGGAGAACATGCTCTGTAATTTGATCACAATGCCCGCATGAGAAAAGAAAAAAAAAAAACTATGTTTTTCTCCCGCATGAGCATACTGATGAATCACCCAGACCAAACATGCCAATACGCGTGTGCAGCATTTAGTTTTGTCTGTGGGAATTATGGTCGCTTCGTTTTAGCTCAGAAAAAGATGTCGATTTCCGCCGTGTCCCTTGACACAACAAGATGTTTAAAATGAGCAGTTGTCGAGCTTTACACACTATTGAAACAACAAAAGTTAATATGAATATTGTTTCCAATTATTAATACATAAAATAATGGAAAGTTCCAAAAAGAAACATCTAAAACAGTATTGTTATTGATTCATGTGCATGCACTATACCACTACTGTACCGCTGTTAGAACAGAATCCACAAGAGCCATCAGGCGTGGCTATCAGTGTTTACAGTTGCTATGACTCTCATTTCAGATAAACAGGGTGTGTTTTTAATGACTGTGGGGTGTTTGATAATATTGCCGTTCCAAGTTTTGTATTTACCTTTTATGTTGCATGAACTCCACAGAGGGTGAATACAAAACTTGGAACGGCAATATTTTCAAACACCCCACAATCATTAAAAATACACCTTATATTGCAGTGCCATGGGATGATTAATTGTCTTAAGAGACTTCCCGTATCTGCCATGAGCGTATATGCAATATTTTTATTTATGTAACCCACTTTAATTTGATATATAATACAAACAGTTATATGTTACCATATTAATAACGTTTAAGTGATAACTGTCACAAACCCTTACCATTTTCCGCCATCCATTTTTGCTTGGTCCAAACAAAAAGTTTGTTTGCCACTGAATCTGTTAAGAGAGTTTTGTAATAACAACAAATACAGACCAGCTTACCACGTCTCGGTCGTCCACCTCAAACCCCTGCAACAACAACGCTTTCAGCACCTCCACGTGCCCACATTTGACGGCTAAATGCACGGCCGTCATCCCAGCCTGCAAACAATAGGAGAGACGCAGTGAACGGTAAATTATGGGCATATTTCAAGCGATGTTTATATTTGTCAATACAGTTTCTAAGCATTGGTTTGTCAGTGTAGAAGTCTCTATATAATAATTTTGGAAATGACAGGAACTGATTTCATAAAAATTAATCGAATGGAAAAGAGAATAAACATGTTTAACAAGAACTCGGCATTTAAGAAGACTGATTATTAAGATGAAACAATTGGTGTCTCCTTTCCTCTGGAGTAAACTAGACAGGCCGAGAGAGGGATCATGCTGAATGGGCAACACTTGGTCTCTACAATTCAGCCCACCATTGGTTGTAGTTATTATGCCTTGTTAGAAGCACGATGTAACAAACTATCGTCTGTCAAGATGGTGAGGTGCCAGTGAATGAGATTGAAAGAAATGAATATATTCGGCATGTTTAGAGCCATGCATGCCTGGAAAAGATAATTATGGAAAAAGGGGGGTGGGGGATACCGAAGAAGAGAAGAAGAAGACAACCACGCTGTGGTGATTCAAGATGTGATTGATAATTTACATATAACAGCAACAGACAGAGGCAGGACTTCTGGATTATAACAGAGAGACGTTTCGAAAGCTTGTTATGGAGATAAAATTCTACACAGGAGAAGCCACTGAATGATGATGTCGCTCTCTTCTACAAGCAAAAGAATACAAATAGTGACATGATGAGTGATTTAGTTGGTTGGTGGATATCTGGAGAACTGAGTTTTAACTTTTAAATTTGGTACATTGGCGTTCATGTCGTTTTAGCCTAGAAAAGCCTATTTTTCTATCGCAGTGGGGTTGGTGCAGAGATTTTACTTCTGACCCGGTCTCAGAGTATCATCTCCATGACACTGCTGCAGAGCTCTTGTTCCCCTCTACAGGGTTACAGGTCAGCGGATGTGCAACAATGTTACTGGAACTTCATATTCGAGGAGAGGCAAACAAGAATGTGATTAATTTATGATTCAGCACAACACATAGCTGCCTACCTGTCTCCCCACCTGTCTACCTATCTGCCCACCCGCCTACCTACCTACCTACCTACCTACCTACCTACCGAAATTTCAATGTTCAGTTAACGGTTTACATTTGATTGTCTACCATGTTTTTTCCAAACCTACCTACCTATCCACCTACCTACCCACCTACCTACCTACCTACCTACCTACCTACCTACCTACCTACCTACCTACCTAATGTCCGACTGTTTGTCTGTCTATCCATCTAACTTTCTATCGATCCCTAAACAGCCCATCTACCCACCTACATACCTTTTTTGTTTTGTTCGCATATCCTTTTACAGGACATCGCTGTCAACATCAGCATCTTTCAGCTGATTGTTGATTTCTTGGCAAGATTACGCTCAGTAGTTTGCCATTGCTTTCTGAGCGATCAGCTCACATAACCTTAAGTTATCGACGCGGAGAGAACAGCTACCAATTCTCGCGCACGTTACGTTACTCACGAGAGTATAAGGGATTACTGAGAAAGTCGTGTAACTCCTAGAACAGGGAGACGGGACCTACATACCTACCTACTTAAATAACTACCTATCTTTGTGTTCATCTAGATGTCTTTGGTTGATTTGCACGCCTGTCTGCCTGTCTGTCCACCTGTCTATCTGTCTAAGAAAAGCAAATATATAAAGATGTATACACAAAGTACTACAATCAACCTTCAATTTGGAAACTGCATGTGATGCATCGTAGAGAGTAAATATAAAAATGATCACACTTTTTGTGACTGACAAACACAGAGAACAAAAGTGTGATTAGCTGCAGCCCTGTACAGCAGGTGTTCAAGAACATATGCTGGTGGTCAATTGGACACAGGTTGCAAAACCAGTTAGCATCTGTATGCCCTGTTTTAGACACCTGTTGGTAAAATAAATACTCGCATAAGATAGTGGTAATAACTAGGCATATACTGCTGATGTATCTTCATATTCTTCTTATTCTTCGCCAGTCCGATATGCTATATTGTTTGTTGTGTTTTCTACGTAATTGAGTTGTTTCTACAGCAGAGATGCTATAATTGCCACTTTTGGCCGACACATTCTACTTCTTCCTGGCATTTGTTGACCGTGTTAACGTTCCCGGGTAGTTTCGTAGACCATTCCACGGTCTCAGAGTGTTGACGTCATCTTTGCCTGTCCATCTAAAGCGGTGCTCGTCTATAACAGCAACATACAATACGGTCGGCACTCAAGGGAAGACAGGGGCAGAAAATAAGCGTTCCGAAAGGAGGCTTCCATTAATTCAGAACTGACACGTGGTGCTCTGGTACAAGGCTGACCCAAGGACTCGCTACATCCTGCACATGGCAGTTTAGCCTTACTACCGTATACTGAACTTCCTTTCATCAAGGCGGTGTCTTTAGAGATCGGAAGGACGTAGTCGGTAGATCTGAGACAGCGCAGATCACTCAATGAGCAGTGAGATCGCCCAGCACAGTACTGATAGCTCTTATAGCATACTTTGCGGTGTTGGGTGTATGAAGTGCGTATGAGGTAATTGTCTAAAAAAACTTTAAAAAAAACAACTAAACTATGAGGTAATTGTCTGAGTTATAAGAACACAAACACTAGTGACATCATGGAGATCGGGGCTAGAAACCTTCTTCAGCACAAAGATAACACTGATACAAAAACATTAAAAACATAACAACACGTAGCCGAGGGTAAGAGACGTCTAAATAACAATGCACATTGATTCTTAAGCATTAGGTTGTGGTCGTCTCCAGGATTTCAGCTAAGTGACTTTTAGTTTTAAAAATGTAGTTGAATCAATGTCTATTTGTTTTTGTGTTTGCGGTTATGATCCATGTTGCTGACCAATTCCACTTTCCCTTTTTGTTGACTCAACGTTAACTGCAAAAGACGGGAATACAGACCGGGCTATGGCTGTTTGCAAAATAGGAGATCTGATGATATTATTCAAACCACCTTTTCCCCTTCTTCCTTCTTAAAGTGGTAGTGGACATCGCGTCTTGCCTTCTGGAATAAGAGCGAGAATAAAGCAATGCCCTATTGCTCATTATGCATCTTACAAATGCCTCGATAGATGGAATCTGAAAATAGACCAACTTTCTTTTTTTTTTCGCCATTGACGACATGCACAGATCTACAGTCTTACTATTCTTTACTCACCCTTTGGGTATACTCTGGTAAGAGAGGGGCTAAAAACTAGAAAACGTTTCCATATAAATAATATTCCGAACACGATTTGTTCTTTTATACAAGTACACACATTTCGATGCACGATAGTGCTATGGAGTTCGTGTACTGTTGTTGAGGGTCCCCATGTTTGTTCTAAGGGAGCGACTGGAGCACTTATGAAGGTGTGTAATGCCAAATCAGAGCAAAGGCAACTAATTACAGCGTACCGTCATGACTCAAATGCATATCTCTTAGAGTGCGTTCACAAATGTCGGCCATCATTTACTTTAAATTTTGTTGAAAAGTATCTTGCGTCGTTATGAAATCTTTAAAGCTGTGTAATATTTACTCCCACCCAAGGAATATGTCTTTGATAGGCCCAAAGGCAACTGCAATAATAGAAAGCGGCGATATTTCTTTGATATTTTGGTGAAAATATATTAAATCTACACTAAAAAACTTGTTTTACAGTAATGCACCTCAGTGCAGGCAACGGCACAAGGCACTTCAAACCGGAAATTCCCGTGCACCCCGGTAAAATTAACTATTGATCACTGACATTTCCATGTGAAGATGTATAATACAGTTCATAATATGCACTTCGCCGGTCTCCCTTGCCTAGGGGTTAACGTCTTTCTCCGTAATCCCGTATATTCTCGTGAGTAACGTAACCTGCGCGAGAATCGGTGGCGGTTCTCGCCGCGTTGGTAACTTAGGGGTATGAGAGCAGCTCGCTCAGAAAGCAATGGGAAACTACTGAGCGTAATCTTACCTAGTACATCAACAGCAGCTAAGAATGCTAACGTTGACTGCAACGTCCTGTAAGGGATATGCAAAAAAAAAAAATATATGCACTTCATCTCGGACCAGTAAATTAAATACCACATATAAACAAAAATTCAGATTTGCTGTACAATCTCCAGTGTACATAATTGGGCGTACATAATGAGAAGGTTAATTGCTAAATCTGATAATTTACCCTCAGTTGGTTAGAGTTATGGATTTTTATAGGGGGGGAAAACATTTGTGAACGCACTATAGGTGGATCTTTGTGGCCAAGTACCCAAGCGCCTGCCTCTCGCCCCGAAGGTCATAAGTACGTCTTTGGACTCCGGCATTCGGTTAGTGGGTGCAGTGCTTTCGATAAACCCCTAGGAACATCGCTGGAGCTACGAAGTTCGTGCTGTATGCAACGCTATCGCAAGCTGCTCTGCGGAAAGAGACCGAGCTGTATGGAATAAACCAGTTGCAGAGAAGTCCATCACCCTGCCTTATACAACTTTAAACCTCTTTTAAGGATCATGTGGAGGCTTTGGTGGTGAAGGTTGGTAGGGGACTTAATGCATTGATGGCTATGGCATCAACCGGGGTAGATCAGAGGATGCAGTACAGGCTCTTTCAGCAGTTAATAATTTCTGTCATTGAGTATGGTTTGGGGCTGCTGACAGTATCAAAGAGCCAGCTTGAAAGGTTGGAGCGCATACAGAATGCTGCCATGCGGTTAATCCTGGGGTGATCAAAGGACACACCAATTATATGCATGAGGCATATCCTGGCGCTACCAACAATGACGGATAGGCATAGGGTCCTTCAGACCAATGGTACCTGAGAGTTGCCGCAGACAGGGATCACCCGCTGCAAGCAGCAATGGATATGATTAAGGGTCACAGACTAAGACGAGGCAGGTCCTGGATGGCACAGGCAGAACTTTCTATAAGTCAGGTGTGTGATCTACAGACCATCAATCGTGAAAGAGAGTTGGTGCAAGTTCCGAAAGACATGACGGACTGGCACAATGTAATAATAACACTGGGTCGTGAGTACAGAGAATGGGCAGCGGGCCGCACTGAATTTGAAGTGCAACAGCTGATCCAGAGCAACACACATCAAGGTGACGTAGTCATCTACACCGATGGGTAAGTGGTGAGAAACAGACGTAGTGGCTGGGGCTTTACTACAAAGGCTAATGGGCGAGTCTTGAAAAAGGAGAGTCTGGCATATGAGACTACGACCTCCAGCATGAGAATGGAGGTGGAGGCAGTAACAGCGGCATTCCGGTGGCTAGAGAAGACTACTGCAACACACGTTGTATTCATTACGGATTCAAAGAGTATGCTTAGCAAGGTGGAGAAAGGAATGTTTCGTTTGGAATGGCTCTCGTCGTTTCAGAGGTCACAGATTGTGAGAATTGTATGGATATTTTGCCCTGGCCATGCGGGTGTACGAGGGAATGAACAGGCTGATAGGCTAGCAGGGAAGGCACCTCTTGGTGGTATCTTGCCTATGGACAGGGGGGGGGGGGGGTGGTCGTGAGCTTGTGGGACCAAGTGGAGAAGGCGGAGGAACAGATTGAGAACCAATATGTGGAAAGAATGAGATTGCGGGGGATCGGCAGGGGTTCTGGAAGAATCTCAAAACTGAGAGGGAAGACCAGGAGAACATTTAATCAGAAAGCGGTGGGAACGATTAGTAGTGTGACTCTTCGCTGGCTGTTGAACAAGGAGACGGAGCACGTATGGGAATGTCCTGAGTGCTGTGATGTCGGTTCTTAACTCATCTCAACTCAACTCAACTCAAACCTCTTATGGTAGGACGGCGTCACGTCCGCCCTCACTTGAAGACTGAACTAGATCCCAATGTGGAGACATGATAGTATATTACCCATTACGCTACCACAGCTCTGTAAACAATACACAGAGAAACGGACAACAGATGAAAAGAAATAGTGGAGACAACCAGCCCGGGATTGCAGATAATGTTGTCCACGACTGACACAACACGGGTACTTTGAGTGTGCTTGGTGTGGAAGAAGTAGAATATAATATGAAAACTGGTTTGCTGTGTGCTAAAAAAAAAATAATAATATGCGCATACTAAATTAATCAATATATTGACTAGATTCAGTCCGCCTCCTGCCTTTTTTTTTAATTGTTTTTATTTTCACGACGCTGCTTTGTTTTGTGTTTTTTGTTTTGCTTGGTATAATTGTGATCAGGTATTTTCACCTATTCACCGCGCTCTCGATGACTCTTCCATATTATGTTCGCCTGTATAGCTTTTACTTCAGTTCTATTCGGCTTATCAGAGCATGTATGATACACGAAGTGTCCTGTTTGTCTAGACATGCAGTCAGTTGGCCATACTGTTTAAAACGTCATTACTTATAATAAAACCGGCTCTGCGGCGAAGGAGTTACGAACGCAATTCGTAATCCCTCATCATCATGTGTCATGCCGATAAGCGTAGGCGGTCATGTGTCGCCATCTCAAATAATCACC
Source organism: Cepaea hortensis (assembly GCA_963921405.1). Lineage (NCBI taxonomy): Eukaryota > Metazoa > Mollusca > Gastropoda > Stylommatophora > Helicidae > Cepaea > Cepaea hortensis. The sequence continues at coordinate 66,143,633 of OY992878.1, read as the reverse complement.
AGAGTCGTGGATCAGTTCTGTGTTCCTGTCTCGATCATACCACGTCACCAAGCCATCCAGGTATTCACTTCTTTGCCTTCCTCTTCTTTTCCCTGCAATCTTGCCAGTTGTCGCGAAGTTCTCCAATTTATTTCTTCTCATAACATGTCCACAATTGTGACTGTCTACGTCTAACTTCTCTAATCAGTTTACAGTTTTCATTTATTTCATGTGGGACCCGTTCATTGGTTTTTCTGTTTGCCCATAGTATTCTTTGAATTTTCATCAGAAACCATATTTTCATTAGATGTTTGTCAGCTTGTCTACTTATTGTCCACACTTCACATCCATGCAAAAGTGCAGCTTCTATGTAGCACTTGAACACTCTTTTTCTCATTGCAAATGACATCATCTTTATTGGTCAGTATGTTTCCCTTCTTACCAAAGGTTACCTTCGCCATGGTGATTCTTGTTCTAATCTCTTCAAGGCACCAGCCATCAGATATTATGACTGTTCCAAGATAGTTGCACCATTTCATTTGTTTAAGAATATTTCGATTCTTGTTGTAATCTCTTCAAGTAACCACCCATCAGATGTTATGACTGTTCCGATATAGTTGTGCAGATTCACTTGTTTAAGAATGATCCCATTTATCTATATATTACATTGTGGTATGCATTTCTTTCTAGTGACGACCATAATCTGTATCATCTTACAATTTAATTCTAACCCTAGTTTTTCACCCTCATACCGCGTTCGAAGAACAGCTGCGGGCGATTTGGCAGCATACCGCCTTGCGTCTGTTTTCATACAATGGTATGAGTGCTGGCAATTTAGAAAGCAATGACAAACTACCGAACACAAACTTGCCAAGAAATTACAATCAGCCAAAAATGTCTGAGGTTGACTGCGACGTCCTGTAAAGGATATGCAAATAACTTATAATAAAAAATATATACACACTCTGGTAATAAGAAATAAAGCTTATGCCAGCGCAAAACAAGTGCGTGTATTTCTTGCCTGTACCAGATTTTTCCTTGATCATTTAGCCATTTCTTCGTTGCATGAATCACTCCTTAATCATCTTCAAACCTTGTCCAAGGGAGTGCATCTTTAAGTGGACCAAACAGATGACAATTAGAGGGTGCCAAATTGGGGCTAGGAGGGGATGGGGTGGTACAGTAAAACCCAGTTTGGTGTTTGCCAGACTTGTGTGAGGGGGCGCTTTATCGTGAAGGAGAAGTAGGTCTGTTGGATTCATGTGCGACCGAACTCTGCGAAAATGTTGATTGAGTGTTTTCAATGTCTTAATGTAAGCTTGCGAATCGATTGTCTCTCTTCTTGGCCTAACATCCACAATAATCACACATTCAATGTCCCAAAACACAATGATCAATTTATTTCCTTCTAAGGGGTTGTGTTGTTTTGGATTTCTTTCTTCGTGGTGATTGCGAATGATGCCACTCCATTGACGGTCGTTTTGTCTCAGGTTCATAATGATGTACCCAGGTTTCGTCACCTGTAACGATGTTAGCCAAAAAGTTCTCTCCATCAGCATTGAAACGCTGCAACAACTCAGAAGAAATTGCTTTACTTTGCAATCGGTGGTCATTTATGAGACATCGCGGAACCCATCTTGCGCAAACCATAGAAAATCTGAGATTGTATAACTGCATTTGCACGACCATTTCTGACTGACAGCTGTAAGGCCACTTGTTGAGTAGTGACTCGCCTATCAGTAAGAATAATGTCATCAGCGCATTTCAACATTTCTGCGTTGGTGGCTGTGGCAGGAAGTCTACAGCGCGGCGATCAAGCAGCTTCATACCTCCACTTCTTGATTCTTTGATTCTATGATTCCAGCGACTGACTGTGTACTCTTATCGACTGCAAAATTCCATACACATCACATAGACGCTTGTGAATGCTCACAACAGTTTCCTTCTCTGAAATGAGACATTATATCACAAGTCACTGCTTATACCGCAAGTTGCTCACACTCTCCATTTCAAAGGTTTAGGGCAGCCATATTATTTGGACGGTTGGATTGCAATCTGATACACACCTGCCACACTTGAAGTGCGCAAAATGTCACGCTTCTATCTTCATTATTATTATTATTATTTTTTTAATTCGCATATCCTTTTACATGACATCTGTGACATAATCACCAACCATCATTTTGCAGTACGTCAGCATTTTCGCACCAACTACAGAGAACAACATACACCATTGAGAATCGAACACAACTTGACACTCGAGATGGACATATGTCGGCTATTAATAGTGTGACGAAACGCGTTTATCTGTCTTGGGTCGTCAAGTACCCGCACTATTTTGGCGCGTCATCGGGGACTTTCCCAGCTAAAAATAGACTGAGGGAAGCCGATGGAGGACTTATTATCTAGAATCGTCTCAAAACACCGGAATTCGAGTAACCCGTGATGTTGGGTATCGCTCTAACTTCCCGTGCAGAGAGATCTAGAAACTCTAGGCGGGGAATGACGTTTTCCCGAGAAAGTATCTTTTCTCAAGAAGCACTCGCTTCTTGTGCGCATTGAGTTGGCACGAAGCGGGAAATTGGCTAAACCAGCCATTCACTTACTTTTGTTCGAAGAGAACAGACGCTGGCCTGAATGTGAGCCATTCTTGTGTTGCGTCTCACCTCAACCATGATTCGGCTGACTGTTATGAAAAGGAAGCTGAGAAGCCCTTGAACAGTTCGGAAGCTGACTGGAGAGCTGGTTTCACCATCCAGGTAGATATTTGGTTAAATCATTTAACTTTGTACGTGTGTTCCACACGCCATTGTTCTAACCTCATTACCTATGCGGATGTCCTTGCATACTAATTAGCAAACCGATCGATAACGCCGGTGACAATTAAGCGTGTGTTTGTTTACCGTGTGCTCGCGAATCAGCTGTTAGGAACGCCGTAATGTGATGTGGGCGATTTGGGTTCCAAATATATGTACCATATATTGCCAATCGTTGATTCTATTAGGTTGCTGTGTTAGAATAAAACCTAGTTACTTGTGCCGGATGGAAACTTAGATTATGTCAGTCAGTTGCTGAAGCCAGAAGAACGGTTAGAAAACCAGGTAAGTTAGTAGGTGGAGATTCAGACAAAAATGTGCTTAGTTACTAAGTAAAGGAAGAACTTAGTTCTGGGCCACCAGGAATGCTGTAACTATTGTGTAAAAACTTAATAGTGAATTCATTGTGTGGAACAGCGGATTTCTGTGGAAAGGTAAGTGGCTTTGGTGCTATATCTATATATATATATATGATGTGACGTTGTGTATATATATTAGTTCATGGCATGGGATACTTCCTGGGGTAATTCCGAACGCCGAATAGATCGAGTCGTGATAACACTGCGTGCCGTCGCGATGTAAATATGCGTTCTGAAATCTTGTCTAAGCTATCCTGTTTCTTTCATACTGGCGCTAGTGCGAGTGAATGCTAAGGTGCTGGAAGTATGGAAGGATGCAGGAGGCTGTATGAGACTGGGGAAATATAGAATATGGGGATGTGAAAGCAAGTTATGAAAGTATGTGTTGGTAGACCAAACCAACGATGAAGTTCAGTCCAGGCCAAGGCTAAACCACTTGGGAGGATAGAACTGGAACAGTACCCTTGGAACATGGGGGGAACATGTATTCTCAAGAAGGCTTCTTGACTCTAAGGCAGAGTCTGATAAGAAGAGTTTGCTGTGGCGTGGGCAGGTGGTCCCACCAGCAAACAGGCTTGTGTACATATTGGATGTGATCATGTACTATTCCTAGATCCCGAGGGATGGTATATTGATCAAGTTTATGTTTCTTAATGTACATTGATGATGTTAGGAACGAGTCTAGGGACTCTTTACCTATTTGTTTAGTTCGATTAAATTAGAACAATAACAGCCTTGTATCATTACTGACGTTAGCGACGACTGGTAGATGATTAGGGATAGGTGAGACCAATGATCAGACTCGTCATTCTGATTTCTTGCTCTGTTTGACGGGCTGTTCTGTGAGGCCAGCTGACATTTGTGAACCATGCTGTACTACTCTCCATATAGAGATAATGCTTTGGTTATATGAATAACTAACTAGCATGACTGAGAGTGGAGTAGTTATTGGTAGGATGCATGTGGACTAATGTTTGGGCCAGTATACTCTCACCGGTCGCTCTTCCTTTTCAGGAGTTTGCCTGTTGATGAACCAGTCAACTATAATTGTTGTTGTCAGAAAACCACTTCGTGTGACAGAGCGAAGGGTTCAGTTCTTTACTTATTACGCCAGACTCCATCACACCAGGTACCCAATGTGATTCACCATGCGTGAAGTTTGCTTCAAGACATACAACTGCCCTGAAGGTGCACGTGTGGGAAATGATGGTTTGTGATCGTTTCAAATAGAAGATACTCTGTTTTTGCCAGGAACATTTCAGCATGTTGAGTAATCATGCTCGACAGGGAACACCGGTCCGTCTGGTTTGACGGGGGTTCTGCCTAAACGCAGAAGTAACTAATCTTCAGACACTTGAATGGTTCTTTGGACAGCTCGAGTGGCAGGTCTTGAGAAGAACTACACCAGCATTGACGTGTGTCAAGTGTAACACGGTGGAAGGGACTATGGGATTATAGTCCAACCTGAATTGTTTCCGTAAAATAGATGTCTGATTCTATTAATGTACTGTTTCCGTATCCAGATTATCAACTGTGTTCTAGAAGGACCCAGTAACTTTTCAGTAGCCATATCTGATCCTACAAAGTGTGACTGTAAGAGACCATTGAATTGGTCAATGCCATATCGGTTCTGCAGTGGGACTGTGCTAGGAGTGACAGACCATTCGATTGGTCCGTGACTATTTAGTTCATCGAAGTAACCAATACTTGGAGCCAAGTCCAGGAAGATTGTCTCCAACCCGGTAGTGTTCGAGAACTGTATTACCAGTGACTCTGTGGGAGAGTTATAGATGCAGTTGGTCCAGTGAAGTGTGGTCCAGCAGTGACTCTATTGTTGTGGTTCCACGTTCGGGAGACGGAGTGGTCTCCAAGGGTCTAGTCATCTCACTGGAAGGAAGCCGGGTGAGTGGCGGACCGACTGGACGGGACATCTGCATCCACTCTACTTCTCAACTCGATGAAGACACCTACATCTCTAATTCTGTCTCTACTCTATCTCCTATTTGTGTAAATAGATTCTTCTATCAGGATGTTCATTTCAGTTCTATATTCTCAGGGGTAGAATAAACTTTATGTAAGTTGACTTGCTCTTTGTATAATGATTGAGTGTGGTCTCGGACGATGCCTAAGTGTTCATTGTTCAACAGGTGTAGGTAGTTAGTGGGGGTCTAGAATCTGGAGGGGTGTGTAGACGTAACTAAATAACCTGAGATCAACCACAGAGAAAAAAAGTGTATCTGCTCGTCCAACCCCTGGGGCTAGAATACACGGGAGTGCTAGAGACACCTCGGGTGTGGTTCACTCTCACTACCCAAGGTGAACCCGAAACACTCCGTTACAAATAGGAATTACAGCGTCTCCAACTACTAAGACGATTGGAAGGAGCCGGTCACATGATACAACTTTGACCCGCTCGGTCACATGATACAACTTTGACCCGCTCAAGCGTTTATTTCTAAAACCCCGCGCACTTCTTCCAATTCAGCCCTGACGATCGGTCAGAAGCCAAATGTGACCTGTACTTTACATGAAAAACGGCAGTTTGGTCCGACAAACCGAGGTAAGCTTGTGAATCCTCAGGACAATGTGATACCCAAATGTGTGAAGCAGAAGGTATCCAGTGTTGTGCGTCAAAATTAAATGTATTACTTGTAAAATAAATCTCTGACGTGTGAAATGGTCGATTGCATACTTCTAGTTACACCGAGCTTTCCCGGGCAAAACCCAACAATCTCGCTCTTCTCAAAAACTGCAAACTCTGAAGTTATTCACTACATCTATTAGCTTTACTATGTGCATACTACAACTATCTATCACAGAAAACTTGTACGAGGTGAAATTTCAAACTCACTTTGATGCTTTTATCAAAACTGTCTTAAAATGCTTCCTGCAAACACAGTTGTGCACAAGAACCACCACCTCGCTTGAAATTGTATCTATTTCTGCCTATTTGAAATCTAAGGAGCTGAGAGAAGGATTATATCTTTTCTTTCCTCTTTACGAATTGAAATAATAGGGTTTGGTAGAAAATAATTGTAGTTATGTGTCAGATTTTCACTAAGACAAAGCACTTATTAAATGCATTGCCTGAGAACAGGATACGCTGCACAGACGCCATTTGTGACAGACAGCCTAGTAAATCTGCGCAGACCAAACGGTAAATAAAACCTCGGTCTAATGCCAACTGTTGCTCGCCAACGGAAGGGACATGATGTGCACTGCTAATAGAGGAAGAAGAATAGATGGATATGATGAAGAAGAGAGGTGGATTAGGGGAGGTACTTTATGTAACAACCTCTTACTAAAGTATTGTGTCATGATCTTGTATGGATTACATTTTGTAACAAATACACATCAGAATTCTGTATGTTAGACATGAATAACAATAAAACACTTGATGAGTTAAACTCATATTAGCTACTGGAGATAGGGAAAAATAGTACAAGCTATGTGAAACCCAATCTACAGAAGTTAACTCAACACTACACAGCACTCCACACCACACCACAACAACAGCAGGTTAAAAGGAAATGATATATAGGAAGAAGAAGAAGACAAGTAGTTAATTTGGAAGGTACTGAGAAACAATTATACACACAAATGCATAACACTAATGAGTTGATGAAGATGTTATAACTGTATGTCATTTATAAAAATGCATCTTGTCCTTGTCTTGGTCTTGACTTATCAGCCTGACCTGAATGATCCAAGGAACAACACATCATCACTCCTATCTATTGTCTGATTGTACACTTCTCAATGAACCACAGGTACACTGAGAGAATACATACAGCAGGTACCAAGAGATGGCAGGTGCATCCAGTGTAATAATAATCTCTGACCCCACACAAATTAACACAACACCACTTCTTCTGATCTTGTCCTTCCTGTTATGTTGTGTTCACACTTAATAACATGCTGGGAAAATTACATTGGTAGGATTGTATATGCCTCCGTAAATTTTACACAGTGATGTTCTTGGTGGCAACCTAACCAGGAGAGGGAGGCAGACGGAAAAGATGACCCACACACTCATCAGATGGAAGATAACCTCAGGCCTTGAGCAGAGTGTCATAGTCTTACTCGTATCTAGGTGACTAAACTTGGGTTCATACAGGCAACAATAAATCTGTTCGTTATGAGATCGAATATTTATTGTATTTACATATACAGTATGCGTTGGCGCAGTGGGTAAACAGACCCGCGCTATATTACATCTCCCAAATAGTAAACATCAAACACATAAGTATCATTTAACAGTCTAGCAAACTATCTAGCCTATGTCTATATATCTATTGATATCTATAGAGTCCCTCAAAGGCAGGCCCTGTTGCCTCTCTCAAGTCCGTCTGTCCTCTGCCGGTCTCCGCGTGTCCTAACTCGACACGGGCGGTAACTCTGTCCGAGTTCCTCGTGGACCCCGCGTTAGGCGGGCCACATCAGTGTCCACGGAATCATGGACTTGGTGACCATCTCTTTTGAGAAGGTTCTAGATTACTCGGGTCCTGCTCGACTCAATGGTTTCCCTTGGGCTGGAATTGCAGCCCTTTACTAAATGTGCAAGTGAGGTGGTGACAGGATCCCTCCTCCCCCGTGACATGATTTGTTGTTGGGAATTAGATCCGTTCTAATTCTGTCACCGACTCACATACAGTTGGTGTTGTAGTTTGGTGGATAGTAACCTGGCAACCTACCTATTAGCACTAAAAACTCATGTATTCTACCATACAACACTTGTCTGATTTGGTGCAGAGATCCCTGTCTCTCGTGTGCTTAAATATGCTTATCAGACCGAAGTTACGTGGCATTTTAGTAGTTGTATTTACAACTTGCCCTTCTCATAGTACCCGAAATGGTACCCAGACAAATAACCCCTATATAATAGAGGGTTAACAAGACCGAAGTCTTGGCTAAATAAGTACACCTTCAAATCTTGATCTGTGTGTGTATTTCTATACACTTTTACTCCCGTATGTTATATAATGCTAAATATGTAGTTACCTTGTTCTTTTATCCCCCTCATACTACAAGTGTCCCTGTTGGCTTGTTAGTGTGCTTTGACTAATAAGTTGATGTTTCTAATAAAGTGACTGTGACTTTTAACTTGATAGTGTTGAGTTTTAAGGTTTGTGTACTGCGTGTGCTGAATGTGTGGCGTATTTCCAAGCGTCACGAGTTGGGATAACCTCAATCATGAACTACTGCACTGTGTGCAATACATGAACAGGCATTCCAAGTAGTGGTGCTTAGATGTATCCTAACTGCTAAGCTAAGTATATTAACTCACTATTAAACTAAGTACTACACATGTATTCACAAATTAGACAAGTCATACAATTTACATGAAAGACGCAGACAAATTAAAATAAATACGGTTTGCGTACAATTTGTCCGCCAAGTGTATCGTTCTCTCATTTAATCCATTCACACAGTCATTCACTCACTTTTCATTAAAAATAGTATTTGGTTCAAATATATAATTAAAGTTGAGGTAAGTGTTATTGCCCTTAGAAAAAATGGGCTAGGCGGTATTTGCCCTTTAAGAAAATACGTACTTCTTGTACGATGACTCACAAATGGGTTATAATTTAAATAGAGACAATTGTATAGGACGGTTCTTTAGCTTAGGAATGGTACCGCCTGTAATATTAATGTCGAATATGTACAAATTACAGGTGAATACAATTTATATACAACAATAATGGAAATATAATACATATTTAATCCTAAACTAATTAATTAATTAAATCCAACGATGATGTGCGCGTCGTCCTCCTGTCGCTAGCGTGTTATGCCATGAATGGTAAAGCTAGTATGGCTGTCTATTGAGTGTTGTCGTCGATGTCGTTCTGTTTCGGCTGTTTGTAAAGTTACGTAGTAACAGCAAGTATGGCATGTTCTTAATGTCCTATATAACGAGTTCGTACAGAATTCGGAGTTAGTTCGTTGGTTGATCTTATTGGTTGACACAAACACAGTTACTGTTTCTTGCTGGAATCGTTCTAGCGCTTAGGCACTTGATGGTATAGTTCTCAAAGTAACGTATCATGTTCTTGGGTGTCGTAATTCAACTAATCACTGAGAGTACTCTAGCAGGTGTAGAGTTCCACTGTAATATGCAACCGACTAAAAGTATCACAGTTTATAGTATGGCTAATGGTCGATGTGATCAGAGTCATTCTACTGGCGCATTCACTTGCCGTGACAAAAGGTCAGCCACAATGTTGTCGGTGCCTCTGATGTGGCGGATTTCGAAGTCGAAATCTTGAAGTAGAAGACACCATCTTTGTAGCCGATGGTTTTTAGGCGACCCCTGGTTAAGGACCAATAATGGCGAACTGTCAGTGAGGACCACAAAGTGACTCCCTAAGAGGAACTTCGATAATCTCAATATACAAAACACTAGGCTCAAACACTCTAATTCAACTGTGGCATACCGAGTCTCAGCCTTCTTTAGTTTGCGGCTTACATAGAGAATTGGGTGTTTTATGCCATCCATTTCCTGCATCAAGCATCCTCCTATTGCGATAGCGCTCGCATCTGTGGTCAAAATAAAGGGTAAATTTAGGTTGGGTAATCGTAAGACTGGTGGATTAGAAAAAATATGTTTCAATTTACACATTGCATCATCTAAGCTGGTACTTTTACAAATTTTTGATGGATGATTTTTAGTTAACATATCAGAAAAGATTGAGGTTAGTTCTGCCCAATGTGGAATAAATTTAGAATAATAGTTAATCAGACCTAGTAAACTTCTAACTTGCTTCTTTGTGGTAGGTACTTCTAGCTTAAGGATCTTGGAAACAATTTTATCATCAGTCAACAATTTTCCTTCAGAAATTCTATGTCCAAGGAAGTCTATTTGTGTATAACCTATTTCAACCTTGGAAGGTTTGATAGTAAGTCCAAAAAGAGAGATTTGGTGGAAGACTTGTTTAAGGGTGAGTAAGTGAGAAGTCATATCAGAAGAATGGATGCATATATCATCAATATAAGCAACTACGTCATTAATTCCGTGTAATAACAATCTTGTTAGTCTTACAAATGTGGCCGGTGCGTTCTTGAGCCCAAACGGAAGATATAGCCATTCGTACAAGCCGAGAGGTGTTGCGAATGCTGTTATATGTCTACAAGAAGGGTGTAATGGAACTTGCCAATATCCTTTAGCTAAATCGGTCTTAGAAAATAAGGATGATTGAGCCATATTTAAGATAAGATCCTCACAGCTGTTCATAGGCTCTGCATCCGTTGTTGTTCTTGTATTTAATACTCTATAGTCAATGCACAAGCGAATTGTCTGGTCCTTTTTTTTCACCAGAACAATCGGTGACGAATATTGAGACATCGATTTTTGAATAACGCCATTTTTCTCTAAATCTAAAATTTCTTTATCTAAATTAGATCTGTAATGGAGAGGAATAGAATATGGTCTACATTTGACCGGTCTCAGATCTGTCAGCACAATTGAATGTGTTATTTTATCAGTGCGTCCAGGTTTGTTAGAAAAGATAGATTTATACTCGTCAAGGATAGTCAAAATGTCTTGTCGCTGTTGTTGTGTCAAAGTTTCAGAGATATGTATGTCATTTATACTTCCGTCGTCAGTCATGATTGGTACAGGGATTTCAGTGTTGTCCACGTCTGTCTGATTTACAACAGATGCCACTGTTTGTAAATTGTCTTCAATGTCATTGTCGTTGTCGTCGAGATCAATCGTTGTCAATCTGTCGTCAAATTTGTCGTCGATGTCGATATCACAGATTGTCGGTAATGTCCATATGTCTTCGTTGTTTTCGTCGTCGTAAGAGTGTGTCGTTAACGATGCTTCGTTTGTCGAGGTGTCATTTCGTTGGGAAATTGTCGTTTCGTCTCCGTCACCAGTTCGTTGAGTCAGTTCATTTGTCTCATTGTCCTGTCTAACACAATATGGTTTCAACATATTTATATGGAATATTTTCAGTTTTCCATTTAAAGAGATTTCGTAATCCACTTCTGAAATTCTTCTAATGATCTTAAAAGGTCCCTGCCAGGAGGTTGACAGTAAATCTCTTTTGTCAGGTAGTAGAAGTAAAATATCCTGACCTGGATGTAGGACAATGGTTTTTGCACTTCTATTGGCGTACTGCCTGTATTTAAAACCTTTCTCCTGTAGTGATGTTCTGGCCAATATACAAGAACGTATGATTTTGTCTCTGGTATCAGTGACCAAATCATAGGTGGAAATGGGAAGTTGGCTATCTACAGGTTGTGAGATGATCTCTTTATAAATGGTGAGAGGTCCTCTTGGGTTCGCTCCATACATTAATTCGAAGGGAGAGAACCCTGTACTTGATTGAGGGACTTCTCTGTATGCGAACAGCACCGTTGGGAGAAGTATGTCCCAATCGGCTGGATTTTCAGCTGTCACTTTGGATAGCATATGTTTCAGGTCCCCATTAAGCTTTTCGCAGATACCGTTTGCGGCTGGTCGATAGGGACTGGTGAAACACTGCTTGATGCCTAGTAACTTAGTTACTGATTGGGTGGCATTAGATATGAACTGGGTACCTCTATCTGAAATGATTTTCTCCGGGAAGCCAAAACGGGAGAAAATGTTTAGTAATATGTCCATCACATCCTTAGAGGAGATCGATCTTAATGGCAACATTTCGGGCCACCTTGTACATAAATCCACGAGAGTAAAAATGTACCTATTCCCCTTATTTTATATGTGATTCAACGGACCTACTAGGTCAACTGCCACGATTTGGAAAGGCCTCGAGGCAGTTGTCGTTGATTGGACTTCTGCTGTAGGGTTTTTTCCCTTTTTCCCCAGTCTTTGACATACATCACAAGCTCTACAGAAAGTTTTTATATGTTGGCAAAACTTTGGCCAATAAAATTGGGTGAGGACTCTAGCCCTGGTCTTTTCATACCCCATGTGACTTCCAAAAGGGGAGTCATGGGCTAATTTTAGCACTTTGTCTCGATGTGCTTGTGGTAACACTATTTGCTGTGTCGTGGTCTGGTTTGTTGTGTAAAATCTCGTTAAGATGTTATTCTGTAGCCTAAATGTCCACGATGCGTTCTTTGTTAATTTTGGCTTAAGGCCTACTAACTTAAAGTATGGTGCTAGTGTAGGGTCATTTTTCTGTTCATTTCCAAAATTGATGTTAGTTGAGTTTGGCGCTACTATTTCTAATGATTCCTGTAGTTGGTCGGTGTTGGTTTTGTGGGTTGTCTGTCGTGTTATTGCGTTTGTGTGTTGTGTGTTTTGTTGCACATTTACAGGTTCGGTATTTGGTAGTTTGGTCGCATCCTCAATTCGAGGTTTTAATTCGGTCGTATCGTTTCTTGATTCGACCGCCCCTGCATTGTACACCTTGGTAAATTCTTCCTGAATTACCTCAGTGGTTGTCTCCCTTGGTATTTTGGCAGTTTGAGACAAGCAAGAATGGTGTTTCTCTTTTGTGTCGCTATTTCTGTGGTGGATGCCGTGTTTTTGCTCCCACCTTTTGATCTCTGTTTCAGAGCATGGATGTATGTTGGGTAAATTACCAAGTATAATATCCGCGACGGGATTTTCAAGGATAGCACACAATACTCGCCCCGATATGAATGGTGTTTGAATTTCGACCAAAGCAAGGAGGTATTTCTCTATTGTACCTGAAAATGTGCGACACGTCACATGTTTGTCTGTGTAGTCATTAGCGTCTATTAATGTCTTCCTCACGCCACAGAGAGTTGCGCCGGAATCACGAATTAACGTGCCCTTTTTGTTGTTAACAAACCCTGTATAAAAAACTAGCTTGCCTGTAGATGATAAGGCAGCGTTAGCTATTTCATTTGCAATTGGGATAATGTGACCACAATGTAGTGTTGTGTCTATTTGGAACTTTGTACAGGTGTTGCACTTACTGTCTGTTATGGTGTTGATGACGTGTACAGCATTCCCAAGCTCGCTTTCATTGTCGTGTTGATTTTCACATCCATTTAGTGACTCAAGCTCTTCGTCAGTCGACGTTTCTACTAATGCCGCATTGGCCTGTTTCAATAACTTTCGGCCTTGACAATCTTTATTATAGTGACCCCAGCTATTGCAGAAATAACATTTAATTGCTCTGTGGTACGCCATGCGTTTAGCTGTTTGCTTCTCTACCATCTTTTTGAGGTGTTCAGGGTAGGTGGGTGATTTGTCACACATACCGTAACTGTCGTGATGAAAATTGCAATATTGGCACCTTACTACTTTACCGACATTGGATCGTGGTTTAAATCTGCTCTGTGATTGTTTGGAGTATTTGGTGTTCACTACTGCAGCTGCTGTATCATTGTGACTTATATTATGTTGAAAAATATCCCTATTTGCTGTAAAAAATGCATTCCCTTTCGCCTCGATTTCCTGAATGCTCTTACAGTCCATTTGTTTTAAGAACTTGGCAAAAGGTGTGGGGATGGTGCTAACTATTTTATCTATTATAATTAGTTCCTTAAGTTTATCATGGCTATTGTTGGTTTTAGCCGAGTTAATCCATTTTGTGCATATGTCTTGGACTGTACTGACATAATCTATGAAGGTTTGGTTTGGTTGTGGAGATAATTTGGCAAATTGTTGTTGGTACCCTGCAGTGTCTAAAGAAAAATGTTGGAGAATGCGTTGTTTTAGGTACTCATAGTCTTTTCGCATTTCCTGTGGTATTGTTTCTATTACTTTCAGTGGTTCAAGAGCCAAATTCCTCATTAGAATAAATGCCCAATCTGATTTACTGATTTTATGATGAGACATGAGGCACTCAAAATTTTCTAAGTAAGCGGAGATGGAATCTCCAGAACAGAAAGCCTTCACGAGACCTTTATATTTATTATATTTTTGTTCCTCTTCTTTGCTTCTTAACTTATTTATTGATATTTCTGTGTTGGACTCCATTTCCATCTGTTTTAGTTTAATCTGTGTCTCGGCATTTAACTGGGCCTGTTTGGCGGCGGCCTCAAGTTCCATCTGTAATTTCTTTTCATCGGCCTCGATTTGCAATTTCTTTTCCTCTGCTTGCATCTGCAATTTCTTTTCATCGGCTTCGATTTGCAATTTCTTTTCCTCTGCTTGCATCTGCAATTTCTTTTCATCGGCTTCGATTTGCAATTTCTTTTCCTCTGCTTGCATCTGCAATTTCTTTTCATCGGCTTCGATTTGCAATTTCTTTTCCTCTGCTTGCATCTGCAATTTCTTTTCATCGGCTTCGATTTGCAATTTCTTTTCATCGGCTTCCATTTGAAGTTTCCTTTCCTCTCGTTCTATCGCTCTTTCTTCACGGGCAATGTTTTCTGCGTGTGTTTTCTGTGCCCATTCTGACAATTTCTCTTCTTTATAACCTAACTTTATTCCTTGCTCAATACATTTATCTAAGGAAGACATTTTGTGTTTTACTTGTATGTAATGTTTCTAAAGTTAAATCCCTTAGAAAAAATCTTGTGTACTCGAAAATTTTGTTAATTCCCTTACTTATTAATGTGTAAATCAAAATGCAAGGTTATGTTGGTGCAAACTTATGAATATGCAAAGAAATCAATATGATACAAAATAATACATTGATGAAACATGAGAAGTACAGCTTAGAAGTACAATGAGTATGAGGTGAAACTTAGCTCTGAATTTTGAAGCTCCTCGATGTTATCTTGCACTCTCGTTACTGTGGGAAAGGTTTCATCGGTTGGACGCGGCACTTGTTGCGGAACAATCTGCTCGTGGAGCGAGAACACATTAGTCACTGTCACACAAAAAAAAATGTCAAAATAATAACATGTCAAAAAAAAAAAAAATTGTTTACAGAATCAAAATAAAGAGGCGCTGTGGAGGCAATGGTGAGACATTGCCGAGGGACTCAGATTATTTCTATTTTATCGCTAGATAGCTACTAGTTTTATGTAACCTTGTAACGTTAACAATTTCTTTGATTTAAACAAATCAATGTGTTACCAAAAATCAATGTGATATGCTTAAATAATTACTTTTACATGGCATTTAACAGGTTTTTAAGAAAACATTCTATGCCAAAACCGGAAAACTAGCCCCCAAAAAGCCTGTCATAGTCTTACTCGTATCTAGGTGACTAAACTTGGGTTCATACAGGCAACAATAAATCTGTTCGTTATGAGATCGAATATTTATTGTATTTACATATACAGTATGCGTTGGCGCAGTGGGTAAACAGACCCGCGCTATATTACATCTCCCAAATAGTAAACATCAAACACATAAGTATCATTTAACAGTCTAGCAAACTATCTAGCCTATGTCTATATATCTATTGATATCTATAGAGTCCCTCAAAGGCAGGCCCTGTTGCCTCTCTCAAGTCCGTCTGTCCTCTGCCGGTCTCCGCGTGTCCTAACTCGACACGGGCGGTAACTCTGTCCGAGTTCCTCGTGGACCCCGCGTTAGGCGGGCCACATCAGTGTCCACGGAATCATGGACTTGGTGACCATCTCTTTTGAGAAGGTTCTAGATTACTCGGGTCCTGCTCGACTCAATGGTTTCCCTTGGGCTGGAATTGCAGCCCTTTACTAAATGTGCAAATGAGGCGGTGACACAGAGAAAGGGGAAGCCTTCAGAGTAGCTTCACCGGCAAGTACTGAAGCGGATCCATCAGTCCATGGACCCAATCTTAGCCCATATCTACCACTCAGAGGTGACATTATTCCATGCCAACAAACATAATCCCTCCCAATTACCATGATTCATACCACAGTTGAATTGATTCATGCCACACTATATTGTATATTATAACATTATTTTAAGAAGATTTACAACACATAGGATCGTCATATTTATTATTGTTTATTGATTGATGAACTGTAATTTGGCATTGATGTGCATTTTTCCACTGAAACATATATGTCATGTCAAAACAGATGAGAAAAAGAATGTATTCACAAGCCAAACGAGAAACAGGCTCAGTCAATAAATAACATCTATAATAACTAAATCTTATTACTGTGTCAGTTCAACCTGTCTGTTAATTACCTGTTTATTCGTGTCAACATGATGTCAATGTCGACCAGTGTTTGTTAAATAATTTATTTAAAAAAACAAAATAACTCAACAGAATTTAAATTAAAGGGAAAAGAGGAAACTCTGTATCTCTTGACTGTTCCAGACCCATGCTACATTTCACCTGATTTATACTGAGGAAGTCTTTCAGACATTTCATAGAAGATCATGGGGGTTCGAGAGCCAATAGATTCATGGTGGAAGGGGCAGAGTTAAATCTCGTCTTCACTATTCTCCAAAAGAGGACCATTAACTCCTAGACAAACCATAAAAAAGAGCCTGTAAAACTTCAAGGGTCGTATTCTTGATTTATTTACATATTGGAAGAGGATGGGGCCCAGCTTCTAAAACCAGAATATGGGTAATGCACAAAAGTGATCCCCAGTCCCTTCAGAATATACGACAACATCGCTGTCAACAGCAGCATCTTTCAGCTGTCTGTTGATTTCTTGGCAAGATTACGCTCAGTAGTTTGCCATTGCTTTCTGAGCGGCCGGCTCAGTTATCCCGCAAGTCACCAGCGGGGGACGAACCGCTTCCAGTTCTCGCCCGCTACGAGACTTTGCGTGATAAACATCTTCATTATTACCTGACAAAAACGATGTGGTGCATTACTTTCTGAACACTCCTTGTATATGCTGCACGGCTTATACACAGATAATGCAAACTGTTTTGTTACTACATTGGTTATTTTCATTCACTATTTCCTCAGATATCCACTTTATCATGATTGGTATTTTGTATCTCTGTATTCGTTCGTTTAGTTTATTTTTATTTTTATATACATACTGAGGCAAGAAAGGATTGCTTATTTATATTCAAACATGTCTCGGGGACTGAAGTAAATTGGCCATGTTGGAGGTAGTGGTGGCTTAGAGAGAGTGGTAGTGAAGGGAATGGTCCTGCAGGTGGCGCCGGGAGTCGACAGGCGCAAAGGTGGACACAGGACCTTGTAGACAGACACCTTGGGCGTGAAGGTGCAGGAGGCGGGGGAAATAACAAATAGATCGAGAGGCTTTTTCAGCGCGGCGAGATGATAGCAATGTTGTGCAAAGAACCCGCTATCTGATGATAATAAATATGTGGTATATTTATGCTTTTACTCAGAATAAAATTCTACTTCTACTATTAATTCTTCACATGTTTAATATTTAACACAACTTCCCAATTTCCATCTCCATTATTATAATGATTCGCTGGTGTGTTTTGTTTGTTTACTTAAGGAAGGCGTCATTGCAACGGAAATTTACGCTTTCTGATTCTGTGTGATCAATACTATACACGTGGCAGCCCTTACCGTTAGTCTCTTCGATGTGTGCCATTAATATTCTATATTGTGCGTTGTATCTCTGTATATCCACTGCTAATATTTTATGATTGATTGCTTTGTGATAAGAATACTGTGCACCATCATCAAATATATTAGAAATATGTTTAAAGCAATGTATTCCCTTTGTGAATTTAAACAAAGAAGATATAAGCAAAAGGCTGCATAATTTATTGTCTGGCATATTTTACCGCCTCTCCACACTGGAGTTATATACCACGTAAAGTGAACAGATGAATAAACATACGAGTACTTGTTGCAGACTTGCCATTATTCTGTGTATTTGTGTTGTACAAATCTATCTTCAATTAACATTTGATTATTTCTTTGTGGTAAGCCGGCGCTGTGGCGAGGGTGTTACGAACATAATTCCGCTTTCGAAACACAGCTGCGAGCGATTGGGAAACAGACCGGCGTACGCTGGTTTTCATATGATGGTATGAGTTCCGGTCGTTCAGAAGGCAATGACAATCTACTGAACGTAAACTTGCCAAGAAATCACAGTAAAAATTCTGAGGTTGCCTACAACATCCTGTAAAGTATATGACACTGACTTTTTTTTTCAGGTAAGAGTATTCTGCGCCAGGTTACATATATATGTATATGTCATATATTCATTAGCAAGAGATAGCATGTCATATATTAATATATGGCATGTCAGATTGTCCCACCTATGCGAATAAAACAAGGCATCGGGCCTAGTCGTGTCCTTTCACTAGATGATCATACAATGAGATCTATATGAGATAATCTGTAGCGAAAATTGCGGGAATAACCATAAATCATCTTCGTCGTGCCGGTGACATACTGCTTATAGCCAGACATGAACATGAGCTGCAAAAATTGATATACACCGTAAGCACAGAAAATATAATGAACGGGCTTAACTAAACAACACAAAAACAAAAGCTATGGCCCTGATCAGGAAAACAAGCAACCAGTGTATAGCGACAGCAGATGGAATGACGCGGAAACAAGTAGAGAGATTCAATAATCTTACGAGAAATAAACTGCGAGGACGCATTGCAAAATAAACGGAGAGGAAGTCACTAGGAATAAACTGAGAGGAAGCCACGGGGAATACACTGGGAGTAAGCCATAAAGCAGTGGTTCTCAACCTTTTTTGGCCCGTGCCCCCCTTCACCATATTTTCAGAACGTCATTCCCCCCCCCCTTCCTATAAAAAATTTGGCCCGTTCCCCCCCCCCCCCCCTTTTCATCGTATTTTCAGAACGTCATTCCCCCCTTTCATATTTCCTATCTAAAAATCCCCCCACCCCTATACACTATACGTAAAAATGTAAGGTAAATTTAATAGCACATACTAAAACAAGTCTAGATATCCACATAAAACATGATTTGTGGGTCTACTGACTTTATAAAATGAATTTTAGAAGGATGAGACGTACTTAACTGTAAAGTATGAAGGGAAAAACAATATCAAATAATCGGTTCTTGTATTAACCCGATCTTGAAATGGTCTTCATTCCCCCCCCCCCCCCCCCTGGAAACCCTAAAATTCCCCCCTGGGGGGAATTCCCCACCGGTTGAGAACCACTGCCATAAAGAATAAACTGAGAGTAAGCCATAAAGAATAAACTGAGAAGAAGCCATAAAGAATATACTGAGAGGAAGCCATGAAGAATACACCGAGGAGGAAGCCATGAAGAATACACAGAGAGGAAGCCATGGTGAATACACTGAGAGGAAGCCATAAAGAATACACTGAGAAGAAGCCATGAAGAATAAACTGAGAGGAAGCCACGAAGAATACAATAATAGGAAGCCACAAAGAATAAACTGAGAGGAAGCGAGGAAGAATAAATTGAGAGGAAGCCATGACGAATAAACTGAGAGGAAGCCATGAAGAATAAACTGACAGGAAGCCTCGAGGAATAAACTGAGAGGAAGCCATGAAGAATAAACAGAGAGGAAGCCATGAAGAATAAACTGACAGGAAGCCTCGAGGAATAAACTGAGAGGAAGCCACGAAGAATACAATAATAGGAAGCCACAAAGAATAAACTGAGAGGAAGCGAGGAAGAATAAACTGAGAGGAAGCCATGAAGAATAAACTGAGAGGAAGCCATGAGGAATAAACTGAGAGGAAGCCATGAAGAATAAACTGACAGGAAGCCTCGAGGAATAAACTGAGAGGAAGCCATGAAGAATAAACTGAGAGGAAACCATGTAGAATAAACTGAGAGGAAGCCATGAAGAATAAACTGAGAGGAAGCCATGAAGAATAAACTGAGAGGAAGCCATGAAGAATAAACTGAGAGGAAGCCACGAAGAACAAACTGAGAGGAAGCCATGAGAATACAGATAACAGGAATTCACGAAGAACAAGCCGAGAGTAAGCCACACAGAATAAGATAAAAGAAATTCATGAAGAACAAGTCGAGAGAAAGTCATAAAGAATATGCTGAAAGGTAGCCACATGAAATAAACAAAGAGGATAAAAGAAAACTAAACTCTAGTTCGCTGTATATGAACAACAATAAAAGCAATTTTGTAACAAAGATTGAATGTCGCGAAAGGCAGGTATGACAAAATAGCAAGTGATGCTCATGTTGCATTGCCTTGTACGAGGCTACGTTTATCAAGCTGTCTGTTGGACACGGGGAAATTAACGACAGCGATTACACTTTGGTCGATAACACACGGAGGACTGGAAGCATCTTTCGCAGTGCTAGAGAGGACACTGTTGGGGTAAGCTTAGCTGATCAAAGGAATAAGCATGGCTGGAACAAAAGTTCAGTGTATTGATTTATGTCTACGTGTTGTCACCGACCTCTTCATTTACCCACTTTATCGGCGTTTTAGTCTTTTGAAGTTGAATGGCACTGTAAATATCATGTCTTGATCTCTTATTTCAATTAAAAATATGATGTATCATGTGAGCAATTACTGATGGCTCTTAATCGTTCTTAAAATGTCGCTTAGCATAATAGAAGTTACAGTTTGCTTCAGTTCACAAGTCTAAAAATCTATTTCGACATTTATAAGGCTTTGTATAAAACATTCAATGAAACTGAAAATGTAAGAAGGACACTCTCAAAGTATTTAAGTGGCTCATGTTGCCTCTTTAGCGTGCGCGTTAGCGTAGTTAAATATGAGCTGCGCTGATAATGTCACAAGGGTTCAACGCCTGCGTGCATCGTCTCGCGGGAAAGATTGGCCACACGTTTCTATGTGCATTCAGGTCTACACAATGTTATGGCCCCATCACAGACCTATTACAGGGTGTATTTTTAATGACTGTGCATGTTTGAAAATTTTGCCGGTCCAAGTTTTGTATTTACCTATTATGTTGCATGAACTATACATAGGGCGAATACAAACTTGGACCGGCAAAATTTTCAAACACCGCACAGTCATTAAAAATACACCCTATATCTGCTTCAGGAAATGTTAATCTTAGTGAGGTGCCCTCCTCCCAGCACTAAAGAAGGTGGAGTAAGTGGTTAGCGTTGACCTCTGGTGCTACTAACTAATTTTGTTGGTTCTGGCTCTGAAATCATACAACAATTAGTATTTGTTCTTCTTCCCGTGGTGGCATATTTGTAGAACCATTAACGTTCGCATATTTGGTTTTTATTGATGTCAAATTTACGGTTTGTATTGACATGTCTCGCTTATGAGCAATGTATATTACACACGCAAGACAGCAGGGGCCACTGTAACGTAACTCTGGGACACCCGTCTGCTGGCCCAGTGATAGTCCAACCAAATCATTCGCCACATGTGATTTATTCGGTGATTACATGCCGTCGGGGTCGGCCAGGCTTGGTAATACGAGTACCAGAAACTTGTCTGAGAGGTAAGGTGGTCCACATAGTGTTGACCATGGGAGTACCATTTGGTCATGAGCATACAGATCTAGCACATTATGTTCAATTTGCTACAAAGACAAGCAAATGAAGTATTCTGCCATGCTAGAGAGAGTCACGAGGGTTATGCGATGGGGCCATAACATTTTGTTGACCTGGATGCACATAGAACCCTCTGTTAGAAAGAGAAGGACAACAAGTTTGAGTCTGAGATAACTTCTGTCCTCTTCTGCTCTGTATCAACTATTGGAGCATAGACCTTCAAAGGACTAATGCCAGACCCTCCTATCTTTTACTGTCTCCAGTTGCTCCCTCCATGTCCTCCCTATCATTTATCTCTGTCTGTTATTCTCTTGTTCGTGTGATTTTATGGCTCTCTCATTTTCGTCTGCCCCGTGGGTTCCAAAGAAGTGAGTCTAGTTGTGCTAGTATCGGGTTTATCGGTGTGTGAGTGTGTGTGTGTGTGTGTATGTGGGGGGGGGGGGGGGTGCGTGAGTGCGAGCGTGTGTGTGTGTGTGTGTGCGTGAGTGCGAGCGCGCGCGCGCGTGTGTGTCCAACCAGCGCCAACATTGTTCCCTCACCTCTTGACTTTCTGGGATCCGTCTAGTGGTCTCCCTTAACTCCGCATTATTAATTATCTCATACCGCTTTAGTCTTTCTATTCTGCCCAGACACCAGTTAATGTATATTTGTAGTTTTTGTTGTTGACAAGGAGTCATCGGCGAAAATTGAAACAAGGCGTATTCAATGCCCCTCATGTTCGAACTGAACGTATGAAGTATGGATTTGTTCTTCAACATGTTCTCCACATATGGTCCACGGTGCAACATGCCCTTTGACCGAAACGGCTGCCCCAGCGAGTTGTCAGAACAATGGAGAAATCAGAGGACAGGGTTGCAAAAAAAAAAAAAAAAAATGCAATGCCTAAAAGAAACCTAAAGCACTCAACAAAGGAGATAGAATGAGTGCGTCATGATTCCTGCCTTCCGTATACTTCGGTAAAAATACTGGTGTTGCCGCTGAAGTGCCAAGATATAGTGGAGTCCTCAGAGTACAACGACGGAAATACAGCATGAGTGAAGAAAATCTTTATCGGGATCGATAGACAGAAAGAGAGAGACAGATAGATAGTGAGAATGACAGAGAGAGAGAGATAAAGAAAGAGAGAGAGAGAAAGAGAGAGAGAGAGAGAAAGAGAGAGAGAGAGAGAGAGAGAGAGAGAGAGAGAGAGAGAGAGAGAGAGAGAGAGAGAGAGAGAGAGAGAGAGAGAGAGTTAAAACCCGAGAAAATGTGGCAACTTGTCACAATGTCAAACCTGTTGTTCCCTAGAATAATGAGTTCTATAGTTTAACTGTTTCGTTTGAGTCTACAACAGTCAATGGCAGCACTGCTATCTGTTCTTTGTCTGTCTTTGTTAACACGGCCATTAACTTCTATTATAAAGTAGAGCCGAGCTTATTACAGATCACATTACAATGAGCAAAGAGTGATTGTTTGCTTTAAGGCATACATGGAGAAATTGAACTATTTATCTTTCATGTTTGTGTGTCGTCAGTTGCCTGTAGTTACTTTGAAGCGATCAATGATTTCATTCAACGAGAGCACACCAGGAGAATTCATGAGTGGACCCATGTATTGGCAATATAGTTTGTACTTGTATAGCAGTTTTAATCCCCCTTTCTCTGTCATTAATTTCATTTCTTTTTTTATTTTATTTTACACGGCTGACGGACTTAGCAGAAAGCAACAACCAGGACGAGACTGTAAGATCTAGCGGCAATTGAAATAATAGTAATTCCCAGTATTTACTCTTGTGCAGGCTTTGCTCCCGGAGTTATGTTACAAAAATATCCTGTAGCAGGAAGCTACTGATGATATGTGAAGTGGTAGAAGCATCCCATTTCTGTGTAGGTCAGCATGGCCGAATGGATAAAAACGTGTGTTCTTAAACATCCGGTGTGCTGATTCCGAGGTAAGGGGTTCAACCTCTTCATCGGACAGTTGAACTCAAATATTGACCTTTCGTCCTTGACTTGGGGACGCAAATTACAAGTACCTCTGAAGTCGGGGTGCGTTCGTTTGATGGCGAGGGACACTTTTAATGTGATGGAATACTAATCCACAAGCAAAATTCAGTCCAGCACTACTAGAAGTAGTACGTATGGACTACGTCTGAGTTAAAAGCAAGCGAGCGAGCGAAAAATTCCAATTTGTGTAGGTCTGAGTGCAGGAAGGAATAGGTATCAGTCTTTCCCTCTCAGCAAACGCTGAGAGCTGTCATCGAAACCTCCTTCAACCGAGCTCATGCCATTGCCAACGTGCTTATGAAACAAATACATATCTCCACCCCACCTGCCTTTATATGTTCACGTGCCATCGAAAACTGTGTGGTACACTCTTTCCCAAAGGGTATGTGTGCATATGTGTGTGTGTGTGTGTGTGTGTGTGTGTGTGTGTGTGTGTGTGTGTGTGTAAGATCCCCTTGTTCTGGAAGTCTCATCAAATAAAAAGTCCTTATAAGGACTGCACCCAGCCAAGCCAGGAGCCTGCACCAACAAAGAAAACCGCAAGAGGAGACGAGCACAAAGGATAGCCGCCGACCAACCCACAGCTGACGTCACAGACACAAACAAACATAACCAGTCTGAGATAGGACTCACAAGACAAGAATTAGGGGTGAATAAACCCACAAAACCACGGACCTCAACAATAACCACAGCTGAAAAACGCAGGTTGAACAAGGCCGAATTTTGAATTTTTGTTTTGAAAATTGGAATTGGAATTGGAAGTCTCATCAAGAAATCTTTTTTATTCTTTCTATTTCTATGGTCTCTCTATTCTCTTCGACCGCTATATTTTCCATACATCTGTAGCAGTGTTGTCTCCCATCGCTTTCTTTCTTGGCAGTGACTATACTGGTCGATAATGGAAGGCACTGCCTATTTATAGAGATCGCCTGCCTACAGTGGCCAACTTGAGCCAATAACCCACAAACATCTGCAGGCTGATCTCAAACTCACCCCACCACCTAATCATATAGTTACACGTTACCCTCGTTCTGGGGATAAACAAGTACTCCGTCTTGTCCAAGGGTGTCTGCAGCCAAGGCGAGGGATGTTCTTAATAATCCGATAATTGTCCATGCCTCACTTCCGTATATTAGAATTGTTTCTATATGACACATAAAAACGCCATCGGCAGTTTTGCTGTTAATTCTTTCAGTTCTATGAACCTTGGTAGCAGATTCCTAAAGGGAGCAATAACTAGGAAGGGGCCTCAAATCAAAACCTTAAAAGTGTGACAGAAATTACAATAACTACGCCATTGTCTGGTAAACTGTCAATATTGTTGTTAAGGATTCCAATAATGTTAAGCTCGTGACATCACGGTGCAGACCAACACGGTGACGTCATACGGACAGTTTTAAAAGTAGCCGCCCCACTTTTGACCTGCACCAGAGGTGCAAAGTTCTGTTATCAGTTTTTGTTTTATCAGTGACGGGTGAAACCTGTAGACATTTATCAGCGAATGAAGGTTTAGTATGGAGATGCACGCATGTCAGTCCAGCAAATGTGTGGGTGGAGTAGAAAGTTTCGAAATCGCGTGACTTCTGTGGCAGACTGTTCACGACCCTGTCAGACACACCGAGTAGTGCGGCCCCCCCCCCCCCCCCCCCAACCCTCCAGAATTTTTTTTTCTACAAGAATCCAAACACTTTATCGGCGCTGGAGGACTTGCATCGAACGCTAGATCGCAAAATGATACATTTGTTCTTGACTTTTTTTTCAGAATATAATCATCTAAAAAAATAATTAAGGTTTTCACTTGAAGCCCCTCTTTACAATGAAAAATTGCAATGAAATCCTCTCAAACAGGCAACATGTATACATCATCATGATCATCATGATGATCATCATCATCATCATGTGTTAGCCGAAAGTCACTCTCATCACGGCCAGCTGAAAAGATCCTTGTTCCTTCGCCAATTCTCTGACTTCATGCATTTTCATTCCCAAAGCATTTCTAAAATATTCCGCTAATGATTGAGAATCCACTTTATAAGAGTGGGCCGACTTTATATCTGTACTGACTTACTTTATACGACTGGGTCAGCTCTAGGTCTTTACTGTCTTACTTTATAAAACTAGGAGGGCGAGTCGTCTCGGGGTATGGTGTCCGCCTCGAGTGCTAGAGGTCCCGGATTCAAGCCCCGGTGAGGGCCAGGATTTTTTCTCGTGGACTTCTAGTAACAAAATTTCCCCTGGTCTCTGGGTAGTGAGATCGGACGCCCGTGTATATTGTTGCGCACTAAAAAATCCCTTGGCAGTTGGAAATCAAAACAGAGCAGCCTAACGGCGCTGCCCGAGAAAAATTTCGAGTTAAAAATCTACCCATAGTATTTCAGGATTCTCGCCTGTGCTACGGAGTTCGTGCACTGAGCTGAGATTCTCCGGACCCAGGCTTGACTTAGGAGTAGAACGGAGCACTTATGGGTTACACCCGTGTGCCGTTATGTTGATCCGTCGACTAAACTAAACTAACCAAACTAAACTAAACTTCATAAGACTGGTCAACTCTAAAACTCCACTACTTTGCTTTACAAGGCTGCCTGGACTTTAGATCTCTAGCAGTTTATAAGACTGTCTATTCTATATTTCTACTAATTTGCTTTACAAGACTGCTGGACTAGATCTCTGCTGTTGTTCTATATAAGGCTGCGTGGATCATAGATCTCTGCTAGTTTACTTTATAAGGCTATCGATTCTATATTTCTACTAATTTGCTTTATAAGACTGGTAGAGTAGATCTCTGGTTTACTTTATTAGACTGTGTTCACTCTAGATCTGTACTGGTTTAAAAAAAAAAAGACTGTGTAAACTTTAGATCTATACTTTATAATACTGGGTCGACTCTAGTTTTCTGCTGATTTACTTTAAAAGATTGAGTCGACTTTAGAACTGTATTGGTTTACTATTTTTGCATTTCGCCTAACATGAGTATTAGATATGTCAGTTTGTTTAAATTATTTCATATGTTAATGATATCTAATTATTATTTCATTGCATATGATCAACATATCAAGTGTCAGCACACACCCTTGTCTAATGCCCTGTTTTCTGTATTGTTGGGTTATGACATCCTATGACCATGTTTCATTGCCAGGTATATGGTTCTTAACAGCATTCCTGGACTTCATCTCAGTGTTGACATTTTCCAACATTCATAATATGTCTTTATATTTCTTATTGTCCAATGATACTGTGACGTCGATCAAACTCACCAGCCGCAGTATCGCGTTGAATAACACGCTTGCCTGCTGGCCCAGATGGAATATCCATCCAGGTGGATGTTTTAAAATGGGTACCAGCAATTTCTTGGAGAGTAAAGGCGGCCGGTGGGACTTTGACCACATAATCCACATATTATGATTAGTCTATAAAATTATTGGGCTAGCACATTATATCCAATACACATCAAGGCTTGTAAAGGGGTAGTTTACTTGGTTTTATCTTTTCATAAAGCACATACATCTCTGTTCATGTATATAGCTCATTCTGTTTGTGTTCTGAAGGCTGGCCGAGTGGCTAGAATGCCGGATTCTCCTTCGGGAGACCAGGGTTGAATCCTCGGTAAGGTATGGAGTTTTTTTTTCTGTCGAGAGAAAAAACTCTAACCTGCACAGTTCGTGGCGACTGCACTAGCCAGGCGGCCTTAATTCCTCAGGCTCAAGACTCTCCCTGCCATACACCGCAAGGTAATATTTTGACAGTAATTGACAGGTAAATGACAGTTAGTGTTCTTACAATGCATATTGTATTGTTTGTAACTTTACAGACTGTTCATCGCCAATTTTTGGCTTTATTTCTCATGCTTGTAAAAAAGAAAAGAAAAATCCTCAGTGACATCTGGGGCACATGAAATTTGGAATAATCAGTTAGTGAATTGTGTTTTACTGTTTCGTCATGTTTGTGACTCAGTACATCCGACTTCGACAAGCATTTATTAGGGTTTGCTTTGCCTAGCCTTTGACTGTCCACAGTTTACCTAGAAGTCAGCAGGTTTGTGTATCACTTCATTTGGTCCCGAACCCTTGATCTGTTCGGCATTGGAGACCTTACCAGTAGCTGCGCTACCGTCAGGGTAGCTCTTGGATTCATTGGTACACACGATTTCCCTCTACCGCTACCAGGTGGATACATAGCAGAGGGTAAATGTAAATTAATTATGCGATGATCATTATTGTGGCATACAAAAACGTCTCTACTAACATCCGTCTATAGATGCCCTTTAAAAAAATACTAATCCCAAATAATTACTGTTTAAGTACCTGTCGTGTCCTCCTTTAAAGTGTCGTCCCTGGAGTGAGGAGATTCGACACCCACATTATAATATTTTTTCCCTCTCAATATTCTGGAGAATCCACCAGCTTCCGTCCAACACACTCCATCAGCCTATGGACACCTCTTCCTATCACTCTCACACTGTCGTACTATGCCCCCTTCTCATACTTCCCCAACGCAACATACTCAACAACTCTTGCTTCTAGAAATTAATAAAGAGTAATTTATTAAAATAAAAGTGTAACGTATATGAGACGTGTATGTGAAGACAATGTGTGACGTGTTCTATAAAGTGTGTAGACTCTGACTCTCAGACAGCAACCCAGTCAGCTGATCCCAGCAAAGATAGACCACATCACGTTACGTCAGAACATGTACTTCTCACCCGTTGCCGAAACCATCTTGCCGGATACTGCTTTGCCTCTGTAGACCTCTGGTAATCCAATTTCATGATCATCCGAAATAGACACCGGTGGTATTAACAGTTAATCATGGACCGGTTGCACTCTACACAATGTCCGTTCCTATCGTTCATAAAAAAATGCACAAGTCCTTTGTAGTGTGTACACAGATTAATGTTAATTTGTAATGTATTTGATCCTCACTCGTGTCTATCTAGCCTCAAGTATCATGTCTTGTGTTCTATTACACGAGATTATATCACATTAGGTAACTATTCTCATAATGTTCTCGGTTAGTTACTACTATCTGATGCTGTGTGGTGCATCAGTACGCATCACTCTCTTTGGTGAATCAACTTCCTTCTAGCTTTAGTTACGTTCTGTATGCAACTTTATTGATTGTTGAACTGGTGTTCTTCCGAATGGGATTGGATTCTTTCCCAAAAACTTGTTGAGTTTCCTTGGATCTGGTAGGGAACCTAGGATAGAAACAACACATCTGGTGATAGTACTAGTCACTGATCCTTTCGGCTGAGTGTAAGCCTATCACCTTGCTTAATGATCTTTAGCTAACTAGACTCTAACATAGAGCAGATTAGCTACCCACCTAGAGCCGAATCAGGCTATGACAAAGAAAAAATCAGCAAACAGAATGCGGAACCCCGCCCACCAGGGACACCTACGGGAAGATCCCAATTATCCCTCATTACTCAATTCTCAACTAGTAAAGCTTATCAACACTTCACTAATTTATTCTTAACTAGCAGAGCTAATATCACTATTCTACTCTAACTAGTTTCCACTAACAGTGCTAATCATCACACTATAGTTTAACAAGGCTACAGTCTATATTAATTAGAACTAATAGACTATATTGACTACCTTATGTAAAAACCGCCTCATTCCCGGGATGGCTACTACACTTTGCCATAACGGCACATGCTAGTTAATCTTAAATTAATCTAACACTGTAGAGCTCTCCCACAAACACGTCCATCATAATCCACGATTCTTGGTCAACTCCCCATCTCCAATCATGGTTTTCTGGCAAACCCCTAAAATTGGTCACGTGATATGGGTGACGTCCTGCAGGTGTTATTTGCGCATATCATCCATTGTCAGGAATCGATTTTTCCTGGCTTGAGTCATTGTCAAAGTTGTCATCAATTGTTTAGATTCCCAAAACAAGCCAGCGAGTTCCTGTATGATCCCAACAATAGTGGCAAATAACCAGCTGTCAATCTTCTCGATGTTCCGGAAACTACGAATTGACCTATGTACTGTTACTTCCGTGCTAAGTACTTCCGTTTTCCCTCTGATATGTTTTTGACTTGTCAACGAGATGTATGATTCAGCGCACTCACTTCCTCTATACATCTTCCACTTGTTAATTTTGTCCGACAGGTGACGGCCAACATCCGATTGCCACTATGACCTCACTGCTTCCATCTGTATTCAAATGTTGACAAACTTGTCAAGGCGATGTCGGGATTCGTTTCCCGCACTTCCGAGGGTGGCCAATCCGTCAACCATATGTACAAGTACAACTGTTATTTCTGCCCGACCCGTTTTTTGGAAACACGTGCAGCCCCAACTATGAATGTTTTCTCTGTATTAGTTGAAACACTGGTTGCTTAGCAGATAGTCAGGTTAATCAAAAAATCCTCCCTAACAATCAGCTGGGTAAACGCACGGTTTCATTTTGTGACATAGGCCCCCTCTTAAGAGAGTAGTCCATCTCACTCTTCTCCACCGTGAGTTTAATCCAGATGATTCATTCTTCTTCTTCAGGAGCTGGGTGTCTTGACAAGAAGTCCGCTCCAACATTTTCCTTCCCAGGAATGTACTCTACTGTGAAATTATACGGTTGAAGTAACAACGACCACCGCATCAAACGGGCGTTGAGCTTCTGAGAAGTAGCCAGGAACATCAGGGGTTGATGATCCGACTGGACTCGAAACTTAACTCCATACAAATATGGCTGAAATTTTGCACTGCCCATACGAGGGACAAGCACTCTCTCTCGACGGTTGAATAATTCCTCTCTGCCTGTAGAAGTTTCTTACTTGCGTATGCCACAGGTTTCAAAACCGAAGCATCGTCTTTTCCTTCCTGTAACAAAGCTGCCCCAATCCCAATCGCACTCGCATCTGTTCTCAACACAAATTGTTTGGAAAGGTCAGGGAGCTGTAATACAGGTTTGCTGACCAAGGCCTCCTTTAACTGACTATAGGCCTTCTCACATTCTGGTGTCCAAATGATTTGGTCCGGGAATCCCTTTTTCAAGGTTTCCGTCAACGGAGCTCCCAGTTCCGTGAAATGTGGGATAAATTTGTGGTAGAACCCACACAACGAGAGTAAAGATCGCACATCCTTCTTCGTTTTTGGTCTAGGTGCATTTCTGATTTTCTCCAGGTTCTTCTCTTCTGGAACAATGTGTCCTGGAGTGATGGTGTGACCTAGAAATTCCAGAGACTGGTAACCAATCATGCACTTGGTTGGACGAGCAGTAAGCCCTGCTTCCTTGAGCCTATTAAACACTCTCTCCAAGGATTGTAAGTGGTCATCCAGGCTGTCACTGGAAATCAGAATATCATCCATGAATGAGATGATGGACGGATCCTGTAACGGATCTAGTAAAGTCCTCATCATGCGTGTAAACACACTAGGTGCATTGCTGAGTCCAAAGGGCATGACCTTGAATTCGTAGTGTCCACTGGGTGTACTGAAAGCTAACAGTGGTCGAATCTCCAGTTTGACTGGTATCTGATAGTACCCCCGACTCAGATCCACCTTTGAAAAGTACCGAGCCTTATGGAGCCTAGCGAATAACTGAGTTGGATTCGGCAAAGGTTCCACCTGAAATTGTGTGTGACTGTTCAGAAGTCGGTAGTCTATACACAACCGGTGTTCTCCACTTGGTTTGCGTAACAAAACTACCCCCGCATTGTATGGGGATGTGGATGGTGCAATCACGTCATCCTCCAGCAGTTTTTGTATTTCCTCCTCCAGGGCCTTTTCTTTAGAGAATGGCACTGGGTAAACCTTTTGGCGAACAGGCTCCTGTGTGGTCAAAGTCATCTCGAACTCAACCAACCTCGTTCGTCCTGGTTTATCAGTCAGTATCTCCTTATGAGACTTGAGAACCTGGGTTATCCTTTCCTTCTCCTGGGAGGTCAGATCAGGGTTCACTTGTACATCCCTATAGGTTTCCTGGTGTACCAAGGGATATTCCCTGCCCTCGTTGGTTCCCACTTCTGTCTCCACTGCAACTGCCATTGCCATGAGGTGCGCTGCCTTGTCTCCGGGTCTCTCTTCGTATTTCCGCAAGAGATTGATATGAAAGATCTTCGACTTTCCCCGGATCCGGATCTGATAGTTGGTTCTGGATATCACCCTTTCCACGGGAAATGGTCCTTGCCAACCTATCTCCAGTTTGTTGTTTCCCGTTGGGAGTAGGAACAAGACTTTATCTCCCACCTCTAGAGATCTTTCTTTAGACCTACGGTTGTAATAAGCCGCATGTCTTTTCCTGGCCTTTTTCAAGTTTTGATTTGCCAGAGTCCATCCCTTGTGGAGTTTTTCTTTCAGTTCCTCCACGTATTGATAGGATGAGATCACTTCTTCTGACGTCCCCTCTTCAGTCCAACTCCTCAACATGGCTTCCAACGGTCCTTTGATTGGACGACCAAACAGCAACGTAGCGGGTGGTAGTCCTGTTGAGCCATGAGGAACTTCCCGATAGGCAAAGAGTGCTGCTGGGATATATTCATCCCACCTATCCGGTTTTTCCTGCGCTAATTTCCTGAGCATTGTCATCAACGTGCCGTTGAAACGCTCTACTTGTCCATTGGCTTGAGGGTGGTAAGGGCTGGTATGTATGTGGTTAGAGCGAAACACCCTAAATACCTCCTCCATGAGTTTTCCACAAAACTGAGATCCATTGTCCGTCAGAATTTGATCCGGAAAGCCTAATCTGGTAAAGGCCTCCATCAGTGCGTCCGCCACTCTTTTCGAGTCAATCGTGGTCAACGGTATGGCTTCACCCCACATTATACAGCAATCCACCATTGTGAGTATATACATGTTCCTCTTCCTAGTCCTGGGAAGTGGACCCACGATATCGATGGCTACCCTCTCGAAAGGAGAGTTCATGATGGGCATCTCACCCAACACCACCGGTGCTGTCCAGTGTTTCGGTGCCACCCTCTGGCACTCAGGGCATGACTTCACATACCGACGCACATCATCTGTCATTCCCGGCCAATAGTAATGGCAGGAAATTCGCTGCATGGTGGCGGCTATACCCATGTGTCCACTAAAGGAGATGGTATGCCCCATATGAAGAATCTGGGACCGGTGAGCTTTCGGGACGACCAACTGACCGTATAGGTTGTCTCCCCTTCCTGCTCTCCTGTAGAGTATCCTATTCTTCATGTAGTACTGCCCCCGTCCAGGTGGATTAGCACTTTTCTGCAGCTTTTTGTAGCAAGGACGTAAAGTATCATCCTCACTCTGGGCAGTTCGTAGCTCCCCCGGCATTGGGTTAGTCACAATTGCGTCTGCCTCTTCCGTTTTCGTCTGAGAGCGAGTCTGCATTGCTCCCATATGGATTGGCTCCCTGGGCATTCCCAGAAAGACATACCGGCAACCTAGGATGACTGGAAAAATGGGATCGGTCAATACAGCGGCCTTGATGGTGCCGGTGACGTACCTTGACCGAATCTCCACATTAGCAATGGGCAACTTCATGGTTACAGCACTCTTCTGTGCAGGCTGTATATCCAAGGCCTCACCTGTGAATTGTTCTGGATGTACCAGATCCGCAGAAATCACGGCCTCCCCGTCCAGTCCTGTGTCGTATAAACACTCCACTTGACGACCGTTAACCTCTACCAATTCCACTACAGGTGGTTTTTCCTGGTCTGGAGTCTCTTCCTCGGCCTCGACCTGGTCGGTGGGCTCCACCTTAGGTTTTCCTGAGCACACGACGAATTGAGTGTCTCCTGACTCTCCTCTGCAGTCAATAGCATTGTGCGTATTCGACTTGCATTGGTTGCACCATTTCCCTGTCCTAGATTTTCTATTGTCGGACTTGAATGAGCTCTCCTGGTGGCGAGCTTCCTTGTTGACCTTGGCATATTCCGTGACAACCTCCTTGGAAGTCACTTGACATGCTGCAAAGTGAGGGTTCTTAGCCTTCGATTTGCAGTCCCTCGTATTGTGAGAGGGTGACTTACAAATTGAACACCACTTCTCCGACCACGGTCGTTTTGGTGTAGAGCTTGAAGTGCTCTTGCTTCCCTCCTTCTTCTTCTCTGAACTATCCTCTGATGTTTGCACATAAGGTTCCCACTTTTTTGTTCCTGAGTTTTTGGTTTTCTTCTTGTCATGTTTCTCTTGACTTTTGGAGTTGGTGGAAAGGTTCTCCCCTGCCTCCCCATGTACCTCGACGAACCGTTCTGCTAATTTAGTCATGAGGTCAATACGTTCCGCTCCTTGTTCTCCCAGGAACGTCCTGAGAGGTTTAGACATTTGCTTCTTCAGCTGGTCGACCACCATGAGCTCTTCCAGACTCTCATAGTCATGTGCGAACCCAGCCAAATCCATCCACTTATGGAGATAAGATGTAAGACGCAAACTGTAGGCGGCAAACAACTCTCCCGGTTCTCGTTTCGCTGCTCGAAATTTTTTCCGGTAGGTATGTGACGTAACCTCAAATCGTTTCAGCAGAGCCGTCTTTAACTCGTCATAATTGTTCTCATGTCCTGGTGGCAGGCGAGTATAAACCTCGTATCCCGTCCCGCGTAATCCCTGGGATAGCTTAAGATTCCATTTGTTACGCTCCAGACCCATAGCAACTGACATAGCCTCGAAGCGTTGAAGGTATTGATCAATCTTCTCTTTGTCCTCCTCGTAGACCGCTAAAGGAAACTTCATAGCATGGTACCCATGTCCACCTACTGGTGTTGATCCTGGGATGGAGGAACCTCCAACTGCTCCCTCAGTTTCTCACTTAGATTGACTCTTCAACTCGAGTTCCCTCATCCGGTACTCGTGCTCCCTTTTCTGTGCTTCCTGTTCAGCTTCTAATTTCCTAGCTGCTTGTTCAGCTTCAAATTTCCTAGCTGCTTGCTCAGCTTCCAATTTCCTAGCTGCTTGCTCAGCTTCCAATTTCTTAGCTGCTTGCTCAGCTTCCAATTCCATCCTTCTCAATTCCAACTCGGCCTTTCGATCTTCCCTTTCTGCTTGACGATACTCTCTCTCCACTTCCTGTATGTAATCCGTTAGAGCAGACCCCGACAGTCCCATGTCTTCCCCCTTTGCCCTTAATTCTAACGTGGTAAGTTTAGGGGTGGCCATTATACAGAGAGGTAAGCTAGCAGGTCGAGTACAATATAACTGCAAATTACTATATAGATATATGAACAAGTACTATAAATCTAGATATTACCACACACAGCACATTCACTCAGTGACAAGAGTAGAATCAGGACCACAGACCTATGCAGACGTGTGAAGTGTGAACAGGTAAGATATTTGTCCTAACCCCTATCCACATTCACTCTAGCTGGATTCTCCAAAATGATATCTCCCTCTTATAACTAGGGATCCCGTGTCCAAAGACCCCGTTGTCAGAAGATCCCACTGTCAAAGGTTCCTGCTTGCAGGAGATCTCGCTGTCCAAGGATTCCGTTTACGGGAGATCCCGCTGTCCAAAGATCCCGTTTACGAGAGATCCCGCTGTCCAAAGATCACGTTTACGAGAGATCCCGCTGTCCAAAGATCACGTTTACGAGAGATCCCGCTGTCCAAAGATCCCGTTTACGAGAGATCCCGCTGTCCAAAGATCCCGGACGAGCCCCCAATAATGTCGTGTCCTCCTTTAAAGTGTCGTCCCTGGAGTGAGGAGATTCGACACCCACATTATAATATTTTTTCCCTCTCAATATTCTGGAGAATCCACCAGCTTCCGTCCAACACACTCCATCAGCCTATGGACACCTCTTCCTATCACTCTCACACTGTCGTACTATGCCCCCTTCTCATACTTCCCCAACGCAACATACTCAACAACTCTTGCTTCTAGAAATTAATAAAGAGTAATTTATTAAAATAAAAGTGTAACGTATATGAGACGTGTATGTGAAGAAAATGTGTGACGTGTTCTATAAAGTGTGTAGACTCTGACTCTCAGACAGCAACCCAGTCAGCTGATCCCAGCAAAGATAGACCACAGCACGTTACGTCAGAACATGTACTTCTCACCCGTTGCCGAAACCATCTTGCCGGATACTGCTTTGCCTCTGTAGACCTCTGGTAATCCAATTTCATGATCATCCGAAATAGACACCGGTGGTATTAACAGTTAATCATGGACCGGTTGCACTCTACACAATGTCCGTTCCTATCGTTCATAAAAAAATGCACAAGTCCTTTGTAGTGTGTACACAGATTAATGTTAATTTGTAATGTACTTGATCCTCACTCGTGTCTATCTAGCCTCAAGTATCATGTCTTGTGTTCTATTACACGAGATTATATCACATTAGGTAACTATTCTCATAATGTTCTCGGTTAGTTACTACTATCTGATGCTGTGTGGTGCATCAGTACGCATCACTCTCTTTGGTGAATCAACTTCCTTCTAGCTTTAGTTACGTTCTGTATGCAACTTTATTGATTGTTGAACTGGTGTTCTTCCGAATGGGATTGGATTATTTCCCAAAAACTTGTTGAGTTTCCTTGGATCTGGTAGGGAACCTAGGATAGAAACAACACATCTGGTGATAGTACTAGTCACTGATCCTTTCGGCTGAGTGTAAGCCTATCACCTTGCTTAATGATCTTTAGCTAACTAGACTCTAACATAGAGCAGATTAGCTACCCACCTAGAGCCGAATCAGGCTATGACAAAGAAAAAATCAGCAAACAGAATGCGGAACCCCGCCCACCAGGGACACCTACGGGAAGATCCCAATTATCCCTCATTACTCAATTCTCAACTAGTAAAGCTTATCAACACTTCACTAATTTATTCTTAACTAGCAGAGCTAATATCACTATTCTACTCTAACTAGTTTCCACTAACAGTGCTAATCATCACACTATAGTTTAACAAGGCTACAGTCTATATTAATTAGAACTAATAGACTATATTGACTACCTTATGTAAAAACCGCCTCATTCCCGGGATGGCTACTACACTTTGCCATAACGGCACATGCTAGTTAATCTTAAATTAATCTAACACTGTAGAGCTCTCCCACAAACACGTCCATCATAATCCACGATTCTTGGTCAACTCCCCATCTCCAATCATGGTTTTCTGGCAAACCCCTAAAATTGGTCACGTGATATGGGTGACGTCCTGCAGGTGTTATTTGCGCATATCATCCATTGTCAGGAATCGATTTTTCCTGGCTTGAGTCATTGTCAAAGTTGTCATCAATTGTTTAGATTCCCAAAACAAGCCAGCGAGTTCCTGTATGATCCCAACAATAGTGGCAAATAACCAGCTGTCAATCTTCTCGATGTCCCGGAAACTACGAATTGACCTATGTACTGTTACTTCCGTGCTAAGTACTTCCGTTTTCCCTCTGATATGTTTTTGACTTGTCAACGAGATGTATGATTCAGCGCACTCACTTCCTCTATACATCTTCCACTGTTAATTTTGTCCGACAGGTGACGGCCAACATCCGATTGCCACTATGACCCCACTGCTTCCATCTGTATTCAAATGTTGACAAACTTGTCAAGGCGATGTCGGGATTCGTTTCCCGCACTTCAGAGGGTGGCCAATCCGTCAACCATATGTACAAGTACAACTGTTATTTCTGCCCGACCCGTTTTTTGGAAACACGTGCAGCCCCAATTATGAATGTTTTCTCTGTATTAGTTGAAACACTGGTTGCTTAGCAGATAGTCCGGTTAATCAAAAAATCCTCCCTAACAATCAGCTGGGTAAACGCACGGTTTCATTTTGTGACAGTACCTTACTTTTGAGAAAAGAAAACATAGAAAAACTAACCCGTAAGGTGGCTTAATTTATTTGGCCTTAGTTGGTTCACATACCTGGCCAACCGTCGTCTATTTTTTAACACAAAGGCTAAAGGGTCCATTTTGGCTCAGACAAACAAATGAGACATACGTGCTTTCCCTTCGGGGATAAGGCATTTTGGCCTTAAAAACCATCATTCTCTGCAGCCATTGGTATGTTAAAATCTACATTATTAATATGTATTCATGTATTTTGATAAAGTACATATACCATTATGTTTAATTAAGAATTAGTTAGAATGATAAATCAGCAATTCTTGTAAACCAGTCTGAATGTTGTTACTACTGAGCGCCATGTGGGTACCACGCTGTAATTTTTCCTATGCTTTACAATTTCAAATCCCTATGTTAAAACCTTTTATATGCATTGTGAACCTATATCTCATCAGCAATGCTTATAACCTATAAATATTATGTGTACTGTAGAGTATCAAACTCATGTCAGGAACACATTCTAGAAATTTCCTCAATGTAGGAGCAGACTCCTGATTCATACTTCACAGTAGAGAACTCGTGTCTGTCAATTTCATATTCCTATGGTTAAATAACTTCTATGCATTGTGAACTATATCTCACTATCTATGCTTAGAAATCTGCAAATAATCTATGTACTATAGAGATTGAACTCTAAAAGACATTTTCAAAGATACAATTTCTCCATGTGGAAGCAGACTTTTGATTACACATTGTATGAACATACTTCATAGTAGAGAACTTGTTTCTGCTAAAGTCTAATTTGTAACTTGAAACTATCGTGCCAAAGTTGGTACAAATCTTCTTGTTAACCTATTAGCAACCACTCAATATGAGTGAGGGACATGTAATCATTTCATAAAATAGTGCTAGGGAATTGCTATGTTTGAGAATATAAATTCAAGAACAAAGAAAGCAAACGCATGATATAAATGAATGTTCGGATAGGATGTGCCTTCAATCCACATCACCTCACTGTGGTAGGAACAGAAGGGAAGATTGATGTTCATAAATTGCTTGCAATAGTCAGAAGACTGGACCATGCGGCATAAGTTATTCTGATAAAGAACACTCCGAATACTAGCAGTAATTGGCAAAATATATCACAGCGTTCACTAACCCATGCTGCACAAGCAGTGGGGGAAAAAGAATAATCTAGTTTGTGGATTAACAAATAAGAAAATTCAAAACCATTGGCTCCTGCATTAAATTTTATGATGATTATCATGTACTTAGTATCAGAGAAATGTATGTTTTCTCTGTTATGAGAATTTTACTCTGATCCTGATTGTTACTCTTTACTGTGTGAATATACATTTTAATGTTGCCCCTGGGGATTAGAGGATGTTGATGTAAGAATCATTGTGCATGTCAGTACACAAAAAAAAAAAGGTGAACCGTATGGTCATTAGCCTTGGCCTAATGCTGATTATAGCGAAGGAATGGAGACGAGGAATCGGAAACAAAAGAGCCTATTTCTGGACTATTCTCTTCAAGGTATGACAAATGCACTAGCAAAGTGTTGGATAAAAAGGATGGCTTCACTCATCTAATAGTCCCAGTAACAACAGAAGAAACATAGAGTGAAAAGATATCTCACTCACTATCAGAGCTACAAAAGCTCTACAACAAGCAACGAGGGACAGGGAACTTGGAAACCCACTCCTATCTCTTTCCCATTTTTGTTTGTAAATGTGTTGTGAAATGTAAACACATCAAAGTAGGTTAATACTCGATTGTATTCTTTGTCATCCTTTTCTATAGAAGAGAAGCAAGTGGTGGTTGGATTTGGTGGGACTACATTGCCTCACTATCAACTGGAAACTGGGTAAACAGCCAAGAAGTGAAAATGGCAACCTGTCCTAAACCTAGACTGGACCAATACCTCAATGTGTACTGCTGCACTCATTAGCTGCAAAAGCCAGCAAAATGCCAATTCGAAGACAACTGACAACGTTGCTGATGAAGTCCTACTTCAGTAGGAATATCCAGGATGGACTTCAAGATCTAATAATCTACAAAGATGAAGATCAACAGAATAACTGACAACGGTATATCGTCGGTTTTACGTCTGAGAAGTACCACCTGAAGCCTCAGCACTCAGCAACACCAGTGAAACTATAGGCAAATCCTACCAGTTACTAAAACTAGCAACAGTGAGAACCCTTCAACTGTCGGTTGGATTACCAAGTTGATATCCAACAATGGATAGGTCTTCGAAAGAAAGTCTCACAGCAGCAAAAGTCAAACATAAGGTACCAGACACTCCACACCAAGTTCTTGATATGAACACCAACTCAAACAAATGGGGAAGAGACACTGAAACACCATAAGCCAGTACAACCAAGGTACCAACTTAAGATACTCTGAAACATAACTACACCAGATTACCTCAAGGTTACAAAATCTGAAACACCGGGAAAAGAGCAAGATCCACTTGAGATCTAAGGCTTGAATACCATCAAAAAGACCATATGAAAGCAGCTAGCAGAGTAAATGCCTTTACGCCTGCAACCAAAGGAAGCATCTGATTGCTCGCAACCCTGGTTATGTGTTGAAAGTAACATTCTTCAGTTCCATGCAGCAGATAAATCCTGGAAATATTTCCAGATGAACCAAATAAATGACAAACAGCATTGAATGTCTACACTGAAAGGAAATACTGAATCAGAACTCTGTGCTGGTCCCATGTCAGCCAACATGCCATCAACTGTGGAATAGGTTATAGACTGGTGACTAGGTGGGTGAAACCTCTGTGTGAGCCAATTTGGGATTCGGATATTATAAGCCGAGAAGCTGAATGGACGTCGACTTTTCATCAGACCTGATGATAAAAGGAATTACCTTCTGCAGAGCTTAAGTGGAACTCCTGAAGTATGACCAACCTGAGGCCCCAAATTGTCACAAAGGCACCGAGCCATTTGCAACAGAAGATTCGTGAATTCATCCCCAATGGAGGGGATAGGTGGTGAATTTATTTCCTAATATGGATTATAATTAGTCAGCAGCAAACTTCAGTGGACATTAGAACATGACTGTGAGTATTTTATTTCTGTCCTGGATAATTATGGACATTAACTGCTTCGCACTGGAGAAGAATACCCACCCGCAACGCCTAAAGGAAGACTATAATTAATTAGTTTAATTATTAGTAATAACTGCTATTTATATGTGTTTTTTTTTCCTATGCCATGGATGTAACAGGTCAGTAGCTTTTTTTTTCAGTGAAGGTTATGGTATAGTATTTTGACACCAACTCATTATTTTTAAAATATGAGAATTGAAAATGGTGTAAGAAACAACTGTTTTATATGTTGGGTTCTATGTACTTAGATCATTATTTGCCTTAATTATGTAAGGTGGGTCCAGGGAAGTAGACCCAATTTGTGGTTGTTGTGTTGTTTGTAATAACTTTGCTTTTTTCTTGGGACAAAGGGGGTAAATGTGTTTTGATAATGCAAATCATTCCCATGCCTGTGCATAAAACTCAATGTGACCATTACAGTTTCATGTATGTACTATTACAGATCTTGATTTAATACTTGAACTGTTTGTCCAAAATTTGTGATGTGTACATCAATTAAATGTGGTGTTCACCAGTGGTTGTTTATATGTTGTGAACAATCAATGTCTTCTAGCAGTATATTTAAACATTAAAGGGTGATGAAGTGGGAAGGGAAACCTACACACAGATGCCATTGTTTCAAGGATTGAAGTGTTTTCTCCTGGTATTTGTGGTAAATATCCCTGACCATCTTGCATTCTAACAGTGACCAGAGAATAATTAAATCCGCTAGACAAATTAACAAAATATTCTCTTAAATTAAAATCCACATCCCACAATTATATAATACTGCCTCATTGAAGACCATTGTCAGCTACAAAAAAATCTTTTCCAAGGCTAGATGAAAACAACCATAGATGTCAAACTATATGGAAGGCTGCGAGATCTGCAGAAGATGGAGTATTTTTTTTGCAGGAAACAAAATTGCAGATATAAACTGATTCCAAGCGAACCAAAAGACGAAAAGGAAAGAACGAAAAAGACCATTACACATTTTTGTTTTCATTTAACCTAAGGATAGGATAAGTGGGAAATACGGAAACAGATTAAATGTTATGTTATATTCAGTAAAAGGAAAATGCATTTTATTACCGTACTCAATTATACATTAAATTATATCGCAACAAATAACATGTGATTCGAGAGTTCTGTAGAGGGCGTAGCCAGAATCAATAATACTGTTGTGAAAATTGATGAATCAATATTGTTTTTACGGTAACTTAATCCACACCTCAAATAACACGCAGTGGGCATTCTGTGAATTTCAAAGAGGAGAAATTCATACATCCTGTGGCGCACCGAACAGGAGATTTTGTGGACTAGAAGGGCTTTAGGAAAACTATAGCGTTTATATGCCACGGGACAAATTGGAAATATGATTTAGGTCCGTATTATACTTGCATGGAAAAAGGGGGGGGGGGGAAGAGGAGCGGGGAGTTAGTATTGTGTGGATTGTTTTTACTTGTCTAGAGGTCTAGATACACCTTTATATGGTTGACGATACAGTCTTATATGGTTGGTGATAAACATTTATAAGGTTGGGATACACTTTTATAAGGTTGATGATACACTTTTATAAGGTTGATGATATACTCTTTCTTATAAGATTGATGATATACTTTTATAAGGTTGATGATATATTCTTATAAGGTTTGTATTACACTTTTATAAGGTTGGTGATACACTGTTATAAGATTGGTGATACACTTTTATAAGGTTGGTGATACGCTCTTATAAAGTTGCTGATACACATTTATAAGGTTGGTGATACACTCTTATAAGGTTGGTGATACGCTTTTATAAGGTTGGTGATACACCTTTATAAGGTTGGTGATACACTTTTATAAGGTTAATGATACACTCTTATACGGTTGGTGATACCCATTTATAAGGTTGGTGATAAACATTTATAGGTCGGTGACACCCATTTATTAGGTCGATCGACTCCAGAGCCGTAGCCTTAAGTTAGTAAAGTTAAGGAACCTGATACACAGTTTAAGACGCGCTGGGCGTATAGTGGTAGACAGCCTCTCCATGTGAATGTTATTCCCATGGGAATCCCATGGGAAAGATCCCATGGGATGGGATCTGATGGGACAGACATAAATTATCATGGGATGAGATGGGATTGGACAGAAAAGTATGTCCCATGTACAAGCCTGCCAGGCTTGGCCATGGGAATTAGTTAGTTATTTTTTTTATAGTTAGTCGACAGATCATCCTCATTGCACATCGAACCATTCAGTCCATAAGTGCTCGGATCCCCTCCTCAGCAAATCCCGCAACGTGTAGCGGCTAACGACGCCAGTTCTGTGTTGGTTTATCAATCTTCTTTGGCTTCCTGCGTAGTGTTCTTGTTTGGCTACACCTTTTTTAATTTGCTGTTCTCGCAGTCTGACCATGGTTGTAGATTCACAGTCATCACTTGGTTCTCGCAAAAGTCTTCCTTCTCGTAGAGCATTCAGAATGTCAGCCTCGTCCATGGCGCGTCCGCCCTCCACAGTAGCCATACCTGCGAGCTTGTCAGTCCGCTCATTTCCTTGTACTCCAGCATGCCCTGGCACGAAGATGAAACTAATCTTTGCCAGCCGTGACCGCTCCAGAGACAGCAACCACTCTCTTCGGATCCACCCCGTCTCTATCCTCTTGATCATGTTCATTGAGTCGCTAAGGAAACATGTCCCAGTGAATGTCTGTGTCTCGAGCCATGGTATTGCTTTACTTACTGCCATGACTTCCATAGTCAGGCTGCTTGTGGTCTCAACAAAAGCACCAGAGTCCTCCTTCACAATTCTCCCTCCGGCCTGAGCCGTAAAGGCCCATAAGCTTCTCACGCGTCGGACGACCGACCCATCTGTGTAAATGACAGCATCACCGTCTACCGAATTCTCGAAAATCAACGATGAGATGGGACGGGACAGGCATAAATTACCTTGGGATGGAATGGGATGGGACAGAAAAATATGTCCCATGGACAAGCCTGGTGGTAGACCCAAATTTTTATAGATTAATCGGCCCTCGGTGGGCGATAGGGTCAATATCACACTGATCGCCTGAACTTTCCAAGACGTTTCCTAGTACTTATTTCAGGCTAGGTCGTTCTGGGAGTCCATCCAAATTTTAAAAAAGTTGAATTCTACCCGATTCGGATCTAACCTATGACCACCGTGCAGGTAGGCGAGCATCTAGTCACTACACCACCCCGACTCCCCACTCCAGAGCCGTACTATTTAGAAATAAATGCCACCTTGCCTTCACTAAGGATCGAATCCACAACAACGCTCGTGATAGATGAGTGCACTAATCACAACATTACAACTGCTATTTGAGAGTCAACGAGATCTAACATGAATGGCGTCAGAGCGTCGGGTCCACACCTATCCGTCTAAGCATCCGGTCATTGACAAAGGTCGGGACGAGTAGGAACGACATCAGGGTAAGGATAGAAATCTGGATGCAGATCTTTGCTGACATCGATACAAGTATAGATCTTGGTGGTAGTAGCAAAAATTCGAACAAGACCGGTAAAGAACGAAGTAGAGAAAGGCAACAGTTGAACATGGGTCTGTTGGTTCTAACGCTGTTCTAACCTCGGAGCACTCAGTTACTGTCTCTTGTTGTCTGTCTGATCAGTCTACCCGCAGCCAAGTGAAAGAGATGTGGGTTAATATGTCTGAATCTGGACACAGAGATTATTCCTTAGGGATTACGTATGATAAATCAAACGAAGTGGGAAATGAAAGGAGGACAAGAAGAATTTCATTTATTTGTAAGATATATTAATTTGGTATCAATTTTCCTTGAGATGGGACTATCGTTCTGTTAATCACCAAGCGGTGTACTGTGTGATTTGTTGACCTTGGAAAATCCCACAGAAACGGGAGACTTTTGTACCAGATATTAACCATATTCACATTCTTCTGGGTATTCTGTTGGCAATGAAATATCTAAAGCCGTGAGGGAAATATTACCAACCCAGGCTGAATCGAAGCCACTCCTGTTTCACGACCTGGTTAAATACTCGTATATCACTTTGTGAATGTAGAGATTAGGTCTTGCTCAATCCGCTGATTTCTGAGCTTTGGGAGGGCAGTGGAGAGTTTTACAATACAGTCTCCGTAGCGATAGCACTTCTGTAACGGGTTGGAAAGAAAGCCTCTACACCAGTGTTTCCCAACGTGGGGCCCACGCCCCACAGGGGGGCAATTTGACTGTTAAGGGGGGCAATTCGAAAATGGAAGAAATCGGCTGAATATAACAAAACAGGGAGACTTGAGACTGAAGTTAACTAAATTGG
Source organism: Cepaea hortensis (assembly GCA_963921405.1). Lineage (NCBI taxonomy): Eukaryota > Metazoa > Mollusca > Gastropoda > Stylommatophora > Helicidae > Cepaea > Cepaea hortensis. The sequence continues at coordinate 66,099,153 of OY992878.1, read as the reverse complement.
AACCTGACATAAGATCTCTTTGCAGCAAGCATCAAGCGCAAGGATCTCACTAAATTTAAATAATAAATAATTACTAATAATTAAAATAATATAGAAAAATCTTTCATTAAAATTATTTTGTACTTGAATTTCAGTTCTCCATTATATGTTTTGAAAATTTACTTACTGTGTTTGCTCAATAATTACCTATTGATTTCTTCCTAAAACCTATCATTCAAGTTTCTTTAGTGAACATTTCAATTTTTGAATATTAAAAATAATGTATATGTTGAAGGGGGGGGGGCATGGGGCGGGGGAGGGGGGCAATATAAATTTTAGAAAGGTTTAAGTGGGGCACGGTACAAAAAAGGTTGGGAAACACTGCTACACCAACGTTACTCTGATCAATAAAAACTCTTTATTGTGATTCAAACGATCTTAATGCAAATGTACTGGTATAATTGCTCCGTGGCGATGGGGTTACGGACGCAGTTCGTGATCCCGAATACCCGCGTTCGAAACACATCTGCGCGCGATTTGGCAGCGGACCGCTTGCGTTGGTTTTTTCGAAATCGTATAGGTGCCGGTCGTGCAGAAAGCAATGGCAAACTACTGAACGTAAACTTGCCAAGAGATCACAGCAAAATAATGCTGTTGTTGACTGCAACTTCCTGTAAAGGATATGCAACTTACTTTTGTTAAAAACTGGCCTAAGGATTTACAATTCATTCTTACCGAGCATTCACCAATCAATCAACCAACAAAGAAACCAATCCTCGTAAAAGACTCCTGTCACACATCCTTAGTCTAAATCATGAGAAAATGACCATGGAGGTTCTCTATCTTACAAATAACGAATGGTCACTAAATGAAAGTATAATCCTTGTAAAGATAATTTTGTTTCCAGTGTCTATTTAACAAATAACGAACACTCGCTATATGAAAATATAATCATTATAAAGATTATCTTTTTTTTTTTCAGGGTCTATCTTACAAATGACTAACGATCGCTAAATGAAAGTATAATCCCTGTAAAGGTAATATTTTTTTTTGTCAGGGTCCTTCTTACAAATAACCAACGGTCGCTAAATGAAAGTAGAATCCTTATAAAGATAATCGTTTTGTTTGTTTGTTGCCCAAGTCTATCTTACAAATGACGAATGGTCTTCTTCTTCTTCTTCAGCGTTCCGAGCCATTGAGGTTCTTTGCTGCAGATACAATCCGTCTCCATTCGTCTCTCTGGTGGACCTTCTCTTGCCAGTCGTTGATTCCAAGTGCTTGTAGGTCTGTATATGTATTATCTCTCCACCGTCTTCTTGGTCTACCTCGGGGTCTACGGTCATTTATTTCCTGAGTGTAAGCGAGTTTTGTTTCCCTATTATCTTCCATTCTTTCTATATGCCCCAGCCATTGCAGTCTATTAGCCTTCATGATACCAGTGATTAGCGGGGACTTAAACAGATCATAAATGTCTTTGTTACTTCTTCTTTTCCACTCTCCACTTTGTGTATCCCTAATGGGACCAAAGATGCGTCTTAAAATTTTGTTCTCAAAGGTTTGTAACAAGGCTTCGTCTCCTTTCGTTGTACTCCAGGTTTCAGAGCCATACAGCACAACTGGTCTGATCAGTGTTTTGTATATTGTGATTTTGGTTTTACGAGATAGCGCATTTGATTTTAGTAGATGTAGTATTGCATAGTATATCTCATTTCCAGAGTTGATTCTAGTTTGTATTTCTTCCCTTATGAGGTTGGAGCAGTTGAAGATTGTACCCAGGTATTTGTATGTTTCCGTTCTTTTAATGGTCATATTATCTATTTGTATGTGGCCAGAGTTTTTAGCCATCCAGTCTCTAGAAATTACCATATATTCTGTCTTATCTTGGTTGATAACCAGCCCCATCTGTTGGGCTTTTTCCTTTAAGTGACGAATGGTCACTAAATTAAAATATAATCTTTGCAAAGTTAATTATTTTTGCCAGGGTCTATCTTAAAAATGACGAACGGTCGCTATATGAAAATATAGTCGTTATAAAGATTATATGTTTGTTTCACCAAGGCCTATCTTACAAGTGAAGAACGATCGTTAAAAGCCCGTTCTTTTGGAGCCCAACTAAATTTTAAAAATTCGCTGCTCTGAGGGAAAATCTCGTTCTCCAAGGTCCACGGTATTTCCTATAATGAAGTACTACACTTATAGAATGCTGGGAGTTTGCAATAGAATTACAGCATTTCTTCATCATGACGGTGGACAATCAGCACCCACGTCTTGTACACAGCGCTTGGAGAGCTCACGAGCATGCTGGTAATGAGTGTGCAGCTTGACTCCAGGGATGGAAACTACTGTCATACAGGAGCGAATAACTTGAACCATTTTGGGACGTTATAAGTAAGCATTCTCACAGTCCTTACGGCACACTGGGCTTAAGGAGATAGGACTCATACAGGTCAGTCGGCACTCTGTGGGTGATATGGTCACTATCGTGCTGGTCATCTTTACTTACTAGTACCTACGTTAGGCTGGGTCCACAGGGAGCCCAGACAATGTTAAAAATCCACCGCGATGAGGATATGAACCATGACCACCAGACCAGTGTGCTAGCGTCTAGCCACCACGTTACCACGACTCCCTGAGGATGTTGTGCTGGCCCAATATTTACTTGACCACACAATACTCCGCGGGGGCTGTGATCAGTATCGTGCCGACAGAATTACCTCTCAGACAGATTTCTGGTACCCATTATACATTGTATACATAATCATGAGGTCAAGAAAATGTGTGCCTGGAGTGGAATTTGATCCCAGGAACACAGGAGCAGCAGTACATTAGGCACCCGTCGTCCTTTCTTTACACACACACACACACACACACACGCACGAACGCACGCACGCACGCTCTTTCTCTCTCTCTCTGTCACTCTCTACACACTCACTCACTCAGTCACTCACCCATTCACTCACTCAATCACACATAAACATATAAACTTGGCTACAAAGCAACACATACATATACACACATGCATACATATCTATACATTTATCCATCCATTCACTCACCCCACACAGAGAGACTGACAGACACACACCTACCTACCTACCTACCTACCTACCTACCTACCTACCTACCTACCTTCTTGCCTCCCTACCTACCTACCTAAATACCTACTTACCTACCTACCCACACGCATATATATACATACCTTGTCTTTCTTATGAACATCTGCTTTTGCCTCCAGGAGTCTGGTGACAGCCGCCACATGCCCGCCCTCGGCAGCCGAATGCAGTGGTGTTCTCTCATTCTGGAAAATGACATGAAATCAGCATCTGCAGTAGGGTTTAGAATGCTGAATAAAGAAAGAAGTACAGATGGGTACAATTTGATCATACAATGTCAAGAAATAAAATATTGTTATCGCACTTTCCGACGGTCTCAACATAAAGGGCCATCTTCGTACTGAATGTCGAATGTAATGAGTTTCCAACAACTTGTGTCCTGGCCCTCCACCATAACTTACACAGGCTACTTCCAGCCAAGCTCTTCATGTTCTCTACTCACAAGCAACGCTGTCTTCCTCTGGCGTGTCGAACATCAACTTTTCACTCTAGCACATCCTTCAACGTGAAGCCGGGACAACGCAATGACTAGCACGCTTTTGCTGATCCGGTCATCATGTGTTCGATTCCCCACCAGGGCTGATTATGTAACTTGAAATGGGCTCCCGGGATGACCCAGCCTAAAGTGAATAGCAGGAAATGTCCTGGAAAGTAAAAGTGGGGGGCCAAATTGACCACATCACCAACAGAGTACCGAGTGGTCTATACAATTAGTTTAGTTTATTTTAGTTTAGTCGACGGATCAACATCACGGCACACGAGTGTAACCCATAAGTGCTCAGTTCTACTCTTAACTCAAACCTGAGTCCGGAGAATCTCAGCTCAGTGCGCGGACTCCGTAGCACCAGCGAGGATCCTGAAATACTTTGGGTAGATTTTAACTCGAAATTTTGCCCGGACAGAGCCGTTAAGCCACTCTTTTTCGATTTCCAACTGCCAAGGGATTTTTTACGTGCACAACAATACACACGGGCGTCCGATCTCACTACCCAGAGACCAGGGGAGATATTGTTACTAGAAGTCCACGTGAAAAAATCCCGGTCCTCACCGGGGCTTGAACCCAGGACCTCCAGCACTCGAGGTGGGCACCATACTTCGAGACCACTCAGCCCCCCCCCCCCCCGCAATTTTATGTCCCTACCATACAACAATACTATATGCTAAGTTACAACGTTATTACGACCGTAGGTCATTACCAAAACATGTCGAAGCACACGATATTAACTCCAATAACATTATGGTTATCGATTGAAGATACATATATGACACACTATTTAGTTAGTTAGTTAGTTAGTTAGTCGAGGTTCCAACTTCACGGCAACGGGTTGTCCCCATTATGCTCCATTCCTGTGCCAGTAAACATCACACAAAATGCTTCCCACTGACCAATGTAAAATGTGGAATAGACAGGAGTCTCGGCAATCCAACAGTCCGCACAGGTACACTGTGCATAATGCTGCCGACAGAATGCCAACACAAAATTGATCCACGAAAACCACAGTTCATCGTCGATGGACTCGGCAGTCATCAGTATAACATTTTAGTACAACACAGGCATTTCAGTATTTCCAGAAAGAAACCGGAAATAACCAGGACACTCGGATGCAACAAAATTACTATGTTTATTGGTATGAGCTGAGTTGAGCTAAGACACGAATCAAAATCACAACACTTGGGACATTCCCACCCGTGCTTCGTTCTCATCTTCAACAACCAGCGAAACGAGTAGGAAGACTAAATGTATCACTTGAAATCTGATTATGTGTCCGTCTGGCCTTTCCTCGGAGAACAGAGTATGCATGGGCCATATCCTCTGAACTCTCTCTGCAAACCTTTCTCTCCTGGCGATGATACTGTATGTGTTCTTCAACACTATACACAAACTCCTAAAGGAGCCTGATCACATCTGCTCTATCGTGCACCAATACCCCACCCAGCGATGCAGATCCAGCCAGTTTGTCCGCCTGCTCATTCCCCAACACACCAGTATACCTCTGGAAATATGTCCAACGGATGCTCAATATCTTTATCAAAAATTGGTAAGTTGGTACAAACAGAAGACAAGGTACCACGAAATAAAAACAGAAGTGAAAAAGAAGAGAATGCAATTAATTATAGTTGACTGAATATACGTATAGCTGTAACATAAGCATGACAGATACTATAAGCTGAATTTGAATTGTTAATGTCCTCAGATCTAGGATTATTCTATTACTTATGTATATAAAAAGGTATAACATATTACTGCGCATTGGGCATACAATTCTAGACCTATATTGTTATAATTAGTTGCATGGGTTTTACAGGACCTCGCAATCAAACTCGGCATTTATTGGCTGTTTATGATTAACTAGGCAATTTTGACGTTCAGTAATTTGTCACTGCATTCTGAACGACCCGCCTATACCATCTTAGTCGGTCTGCTTCCAAATCTGTCGCAGCTGATTTCGAACCCTCAACTCGGCATGTGGTGGGAATTGTGAAACGTCTCCACTGCCCTCAGGCCACAGCTTTCATTGTTTTAGACCAATCTGTGTTCGGTGGATGATGTGGTCAGTATCAGCTGCCACCTCTACTTCCAAAGACTTGACCTCATGCCTATTTTAGGCTGGGTCGACCTGGGAGCGCCAGGTCAATTTTATCAATCCGCCTCGAAGCGGATTCGAATCCATGACCCCACAGAAACAACCGCAGTGGCCATTTTATGAGGTTCTGTTAATCTCGCTAGCTCTGTTCGAAACACAGTTGCGGGCGATTAAGCAGCAGATCGTCTTGCTTTGGCTTTCATAGAATGGTATGAGTGACGATAATTCAGAAAGCAATGGCAAACTACTGAACGTAAACTTGCCGAGAAATAATCACAAACAGACATCAAATGCTGGATTGACTGCAACGTCCTGAAAGGATATGCAACTAACTTAACTAACTGTAGGTCTCAAGCGGTATTGTTCGGGTTTAAAAAAAACGAATCCTGTCACTGCTGAAGATTGAACATGAACCACAACCTTGATAAACTAGCACACCGGAAGTCACGCCGCCACGATCCCACTAGGCTAGAAAATCATATATCTTCAGTGTATATTTATCTTGTTCTTGTTCTTGTATGCCATGGGGCGTTGGTGATATGTCTGCCAGACCTTCTGTCTCGTGCACTGCCAATCAATTCTGAGACCGATGTTCCTCCATGTTATGATGTCAAACTATATCACATTATCACTGTTTTTGTCTCTTCCAGCCTCCTCCCTCCAATTTTCTCGTTATCACAACGTACCCCAGCTTTGTCCTTTTGGGTGACATGTCTAAAGAATGTGGAGTCTCTTCTTCTGATGCGAATAACCAGTTTGCTCTGTGAGTTAACTTCTTTCAAGATATCTTCATTACTCTATATTATCGGTTCAATGTGTTTTCTTTATTCTACTACAAAATATCTATCAATATAAAAATATTGTAATACATAAGAAAGATTAATTTATGTGGAGAAACGAGAAATAAATTTACAGATATTGATCAGCACTCATCGGAATTAAAGGAAGTCGCCGATTAACTATCAATATCTTCGTATGTATTTCTCATATAACACACAACACAGTATAAACGCTTGTGATACCTTATCTCTGAGGTTGACGTCATAATTCTCCAAAGCCTCAACAACAAATGATATCACAGAGACATGATTGTTTTCTGCAGCGCAGTGCAAGATGCCCAGGCCTTGCTGTCAGAGGAAACAGTGTAACATTGTTACTGTTCATAACAAACAGCTGATTATATTTACTTTATGTATACGCCTACTCTCTCTCTCTCTCTCTCTCTCTCTCTCTCTCTCTCTCTCTCTCTCTCTCTCTCTCTATCAAGCACACGCACACACAACCTATCACACAGTTCTGCCCTTGTATCGCATATAAAGCTTCATAATAATTGTATCTCACTGTCTATTTTGTGTCGCTCCTTGTTTGCGTTCGCTCGCTTTGAACTCAAGCGTAGTCCATTACACGTGCTTCTACTTATAGTTCCTTGATTGATTTTTGGGTGCAGATTAGCTTTACCTGTTACCAGTGTCCCTCGCCATCAGGTGAACCAACTCCGACTTCAGAGGTACCTGTAATTTATGACCCCCAAGTCAAAGACGAAAACTCAAGATTTTAGTCCAACTGACCGGTGTAGGGTTAAACCTGTTGCTGTCTTTAATTCCATGTGTGTTGCTTTCTTCTTCGCGGTACACCTTCAGATGTCAACACGAACACATCAAAAAGAAAGCAGCAGTCAATTCAAGCTTGTTGACATCTCTATAGAGTTTGACTTCAAATGGAGCGTGTGTATGTCTCAATAGCGCTCTGTTCTGTGTATGTTGAACACTACTGCCACAAATGTATGTTTGAATTGATAACTTTAAACATGTTTGTTTTGTATATACAAAGCAATATTTTCCCGTTGTGAATTTGAATACAGGTGGCACCTTGCCGCCTTGACAGACGATAGTTTGTTACATTGTGCTTAAAAAAAAACAACAACATAAAAGCTACAACCCATGGCGGGGCACCGGGGATGGAATTATACCTCTCCATAGCACAAAGCCTGAATTTGAATAATGAAGACACAAACAATATATAGCACGATTTATTGCCTGGAATATTTCTCTGTATCTCGTCAGGTGCATGTTACAGAAAAACAAGTTCCACATTATAAAGAAGTAGCCTGAGAATCGTTTCAACCGAAAGAAACAACATGCATTGTCACATGTTTCAATGTTACACAAGAAATATACCAGAACAGAAAATGTGTAATATATTGTTTGTGTGGATATATGTTTTTCTTGATATATTGTTTGTGTGGATATATGTTTTTCTTGATATATTGTTTGTGTGGATATATGTTTTTCTTGATATATTGTTTGTGTGGATATATGTTTTTCTTGATATATTGTTTGTGTGGATATATGTTTTTCTTGATATATTGTTTGTGTGGATATATGTTTTTCTTGATATATTGTTTGTGTGGATATATGTTTTTCTTGATATATTGTTTGTGTGGATATATGTTTTTCTTGATATATTGTTTGTGTGGATATATGTTTTTCTTGATATATTGTTTGTGTGGATATATGTTTTTCTTGATATATTGTTTGTGTGGATATATGTTTTTCTTGATATATTGTTTGTGTGGATATATGTTTTTCTTGATATATTGTTTGTGTGGATATATGTTTTTCTTGATATACTGTTTGTGTGGATATATGTTTTTATTGGCTTACAATTTTCTCTGTTGCCGCCTCTGTGGCGAAGGTGTTACGGACGCAATTAGTAATCCCGCATGACACGTTCGAAACACAGCCGCTGGCGATTTCCTAGCAGACCGCCTTGTTTTGATTTTTATGAAATGTTATGAGTACCGGTCGTTCAGAAAGCAATGGCAAACTACTGAAAGCAATGGCAAACTACTGAACATAAACTTGCCAAGAAATCACAAACAGCCAAAAATGATGCAGTTGACTGCGACGTCCTGTAAAGGATATGCAACTAACTAACACCTTTTTCTTTTACCCAATAGTTTGAATTCTAGTCATCTCTTTAATTTTCGGTCATGCCTTAGGATGTGACCGACCCATGAGACCCTTCACATTTTTATCACTATCTGTGTTTTAATATATCTTGTTCTGGTCATTATTCCAGAAGACCACGTCTCCAATTCTCTATACGTAATTTATTAAGTTTATCTATTGTTCATATTCAAGAACAATGTCATTCGGCTGGTGACATCCACATTCTGAGGGTTCTGTTCTTTGGGTGCATGCACGAAGGTACGAGCACGCGTGCGAACACACACACACACACACACACACACACACACACACACACACACACACACACACATACACACACACTCACACACTCACACACATGTAAAGAAAGGGTAAAAGTTTAAAGGCCAGAGTCTCGACTTCATTGCACCCCGGTCACGCAGGCGCGCACACACACACACGCAAGCACGCACACACACACACACACACGTAAACACGCAAACGCACACAAACACACACACACACACACATATATATATATATATATATATATATATATATATATATACACACACTCACATACACATACACACTCACACACTGAATATTGAAAATACACGACGCTGCTCGTCTGTCTCTTGCAGTTCCTTTAATAAATCCAGCTGCCAACAAATGTGTGATCTTGTTCGTCCTATTAAAAACATGCTTTCGTCATGGGAGCCCTGTTTATTGAAAACAATGTTGGATGCTCTGTGCCAACATTAATCCAATTGGCAATGTAATTAACGTCAATTGCACATTCATGCATATAATCTTCTTCTCGTTTGCTGCTGTTGTGGTAATGTCTACACAAGTAATCGGGTTTACTGGATATAAGTTGCTGTTAGTGAGAGCTCGTTGCGATTCCTAAATAGATTTGTGTTGAAATTTGTCTCTACGGTTTGGGTTTGTTATTTTGTTGTTAGAACCAATTACTTCTCTAACGTGTCTAGGTATTTACAGCGTGTATTCGCTCCGTGGCGAAGGTAACACGGACGCAGTTGGTAATCAAGCATGCCGAGTTCGAAACACAACTGCGGGCGATTTGGCAGCAGACTGCTTGCGTTGGGTCTTTATAAAATGGTATGGATGCCGGTCGTTTAGAACGCAATGGCAAACTATTGAACTTCACCTTGCCAAGCGATCACAAACAGCCAAAAAAATACTGGGGTTGAGTGCGACGTCCTGTAAAGGATATGCAGCTAACTGTTTATTCGCTTTATAGTTTGCTGCACTATGACTTGTTCTATTTATTTCGGTAATTTTACACACATAAAGGTTCGATCAGGTTACATGTTAAACTTTAGCCTGTATAAACGTTGAAAACAGTGTGAGTCGTTGTACTTCTCAAGTGGCTTATGTCTAGTGAGGGAAATACAAAGGCGTTCATTGTAGCAATGTCTTCAACATGCAATTAGAGGCACTCAATACATGTTTGAAAAGGGTGTTAAGCCGTGCGGTATTTAGAACAATCATATAAGAACGAGTAATTATAGTAGTTAATTATAGTAATATTAGCAGTAATTGCTTTTGTAGCAGTAGTATAACCAACAACAGTGGTAGTAGTAGTAGTCTTAGTAGTGTCAGTATTGTATTACATGTAGTAGTAGTAGTACTAGTAGTAGTAGTAGTAGTAGTAGTAGTAGTAGTAGTAGTAGTAGTAGTAATAGTAGTCGCAGCAGCAGCAGCAGTAGTAGTAGTAGTAGTAGTAGTAGTAGTAGTAGTAGTAGTAGTAGTAGTATTAGTAGTAGTAATAGTAGTATTAGTAGTAGTAGTAATAGCAGTAGCAGTAGTAGTAGAAGTAGTAGTAGTAGTAGTAGTAGTAGTAGTAGTAGTAGTAGTAGTGGTAGTAGTAGTAGTAGTAATAGTAGTATTAGTAGTAGTAGTAGTAGTAGTAGTAGTAGTAGTAGTAGTAGTAGTAGTAATAGTAGTAGTAGTAGAAGTAGTAGTAGTAGTAGTAGTAGTAGTAGTAGTAGTAGTAGTAGTAGTAGTAGTAGTAGTAGTAGTAGTAGTGGTAGTAGTAGAAGTAGTAGTAGTAGTAGTAGTAGTAGTAGTAGTAGTAGTAGTAGTAGTAGTAGTAGTAGTAGAAAATTACTTGGATTGGTAATGCCGGATATTTAAATTGCATTGCTCGCCCGGTATATCATTTCATCATCATCATGTGCCATGCCGGTAAGCGTGGACGGTCATATTTTGCCATCTCACTCGATCACCAGAGTCGTGGATCAGCTCAGCGTTCCTGTCTCGACCATATAACGTGGCCAAGATATCCAGATATCTACTTCTCCACCCTCACCATGTTCTTTTCCCCTCGATTTTGCCAGTTGTCACCAAGTATAGCATTTAGGGAAAGCTCAGTTTTCTGAACTTCTGCTGGGTCACATGTGTATCAAATGAAGCTACCATCTCCCTTCTGGCCACCCCAATTTCCAACTACCGCGCTGTTGGAAACACGTCACTCCTCTTATGGAAGTCCTAATGCTAGCTCTTACTTCTTTTGTTGAGATCTTTTCAGAAGATATTACCAGCCTGTGTAGAGTGATATCGTTCTGCCTTACCTTATGTAGTTTTTTTAAAAAAACAATACTCCCACATTCAATTCGCATGTTTCCTTGTCGCATGAAATGCCTAAAGGGTGCGGACTGAATTCTTCAGTGATTCGTCCATCCATCATGTGCCATGCCGCATGCTGGTAAGCGTGGGAGGTCATGATTCGCCATTTCACGCGATCACCAGAGTCGTGGATCAGCTCATTGTTCCTGTCTCTGCCATGCTACGTGGCCAAACCATCCAGGTATTTACTTCTTTGTCTTCATCTTGTGATAAATCTCCATTATTTATTTGAACGTTCCCTACAGCACCATGTTTGCTCACTTCAGCTCTTCGTGATATCTTTACGATTCAGCTGTTAAGCAGAATTTATGTGGCCTCCGTGATTTGTATTTCTGCCAACAAAACACAGCCAAATGTTTAATTCAGATCTATGTAATCATATTTCATTCTATATCAGCAGACGTCATACGTTTATCAGGCACATTTTACGTCGCAGCTACAGGCACGATCCGCCCATGCGTGACCGGGTCGGGGCCCTCTAGGGAAGCAAATATTTGTCCTGGAGTCCTGACCCGGAGGGGCCCGCCCCTAGAGAATGTTAAGAAGTGAAAGGACTGAAACATTCGGGGAATAGAGACATCTTCTAGCGATCAGAAGCCCCCTGCCGTGTTTGCTCAGAGACGGAGTTTTTATCATTGTTACACTTTAAATTACCATGCATTTTTTTAGGCGGCAACTAAGGACGGTTGATGCGAGACTGCTACCCCATCCCATTAAAAAAAAATAATTAGCTGCACATTCCAACCGATCACGAAGAAGTCTACAGAGGACTTGGCGTGCGTTGGTTTAGGGCCACTGCTCCATTGGGAGAAGAAAAGCAGAAGGAGAAGACAAGTTCAATCAGTTTCCATCTTCACAAAGAAGGTGGGGTGCACCGAATCTCCAGCAATGTCTGTCTCCGGACAAGATGGTAAAGCCTAACAGCCTCTTTCCAGCCGGCCAAAATACTCCATCCTGCCTATTGCCATTCTCTCCAATACAATTGTCTGAAAGGCTCGTCAATTTTATGCCCTTGCATATTTTTATGTTTCTGACATTCTCCGAGTTTGATTAGCTCGTCTGAATTGGATGATTTTATTTATATATTAAACCCGCCATTATAAACATAAACACTTCAACAACATTAAGGCAAACTACTGAACGCAAAATTAACTAGAAAAAAAAAAAAGCCAAACTGCAAAGAGTCTGGAGTAGACTGAGATGTCATGTAAAAGGACACGCAACTACCGTAACAACGACATGGACTTCTTAAGGCTGGGTTCAGGTATGACACAGACAACGACATTAACTTCTGTAGACGGGATCAGTATTTGAGGCCGACATTTCCAAGCGGTCATGACGAGCTGACATTTGTTGAACTGTTTTCTGCCACTACAACAACTACTACTATAAGATATTTGCCTAGATCCCAATTGATATTTGTTTATACCACATTTGATATTTGTTTAGATCACGCGTGATGTTTGTTTAGATCACGCTTGATATTTGTTTAAGTCTTATTTGACAATTGCTTAGATCACATTTGATGATTGTTCAGATCATATTTGATGTTTATTTAGATCACACTTTATATATCTGTTTAGAATACAATTGGTAAATGTTTAGATCACACTTAATTTTTATTTAAATAAAACTAGATATTCTGACATTGTTCCACGGAGAGATATCAGGGCACGAATAAATCAGCAACACAGGAGAACACGTTTTGTGAAATTCGGTGTATCTGCTTGTAAGAACGTAAAGACAGGCCACTCTCATCGCGAACTGTGACGTATTGATCACATGGTGTTAGTCCCCTATTTTTATAGACCAATCATGCCTCGAGGGATGACGTGGACACTATTACACCGGCCGCCTGTTCTTCCCTGGAATATTATGATACCTATTTATTTTTAGAAAGGGTCGATCTGAAAGTTCAGGTTAATTTACAAATTCCAGCTCTATACGAATTGGAACACATGACGATCGGGCCGATATGCAAACGTGCTAGCCACTTCACTACTGCTGTTCACGATCATTATTAAATCGATATTTAAAGATAGCCACAGAAGCTCATACATTATAATAAAATTAAATAAACACCAGAAAGAGGAATGTTTTTTTTGGGGGGGGGGGGGGGGGGTTGGAAGGGGGGGGGGGACATACTATTTATCGACAAAGAGCAATTTGCGGGAAGATTGCTGTTGCTGACTTGAATGTAACTGTATATTAGTTTGGTTGCAAGTTGCCAGGGGTTTGAATGTCACCATCATCATCTTGAACCATGTCGATAGGCGTGGACGGTCATAATTACCCATCTTCCAGGATCAGCAGAGGCTTGAATTAGGTATATGTTCATGTCTCGATTATGGTTTACGGCCAAGCCATTCAGATATTATTTCTTTGCCTTCCCTTTAATCTTTTCCCATCAAATTTACCATTGTCTGAGGTTGACTTAGAACCCTCCACTTGGTGTGTCGGGGAATCGTGAGACCGATTTCACCACCCCAAGGTCACAGTGCCGTCAGTGTGCTCTTTGTATTTTCCTCTGTGTATTTTCCCCATAAACGACATTTCCTCTGTCATTAGATGTCTGTCAGCTTGTATGCCTAATGTCAACGTTCCACATGCACGCGACAACATATATCTTATATATGACTTTAATACTCTCACTGCTACCCACAGATGCTTTTATTGAACATTTATGAATGCCGGGGCTACGGGTATTTGAACAGTAACTGACTTTATTGACAAAACCTGTGAAGGATATGGACCGAGGGACGTAGACGTGCGTGGTTCGTCTCACATTCATACAGAACTGGTTCGACACCCCCCCCCCCCCCCCCCCCACGCGGACGGTGTGGTTTTTACAAAATAAGAAAAATTGGATGCGAAACGTTCTCATGATCATGGGGTAATGGCTCGGATATCTACCCTTCTCAGATAAGGACACAATCTCTGGGGAACTCGTGTTCACGCTGCGAATGTTAAAAATCTTTTGGTAGTTTGTAGTAGAAAAATAGTATTAATATTTCAGAATTTGATAACCAGCCCACAATAGAACATTTAAAGCACGTGTGATTCTATAAGGGGCGTTCATTTGAAATCCGTTCGTGCCGCACCGCGCGTAATTGCGTACGTTGAACATGATCATGTCATAGTCATGTGATAAGTACTGACCAATGAATAAAAGAGAACGTGCTTATCGTCCCATGATGCAAAGGTTCTGTTTCTGACCGTTGAGAAAATGGCCGGGTTGATCCAAAATCCGTCCAAAGAAGCTCAAAGATCGTGGTGATTCAATTTCTTTCATTTGAAGGATGTCGACCAGTGGACATTCATCGAAGAATGCAGGCAGCTTACGGTAACAAATGTGTGTCGAAGACAACAGTGACAGACTGGCCACTAATGTTACGGAAAGGACGTCAGTTCACGACAGATCTTCGACGGCCAGGTCAAGCGCATATTGTTGCAACAGAAAAAAAAAACCATTGCCAAAATTGATGCAGTAGTACAGATGAACTGTTGTTGAAGCATACGTTCGCTAGCGAAAGAATTTGATGTGCCAATTAGGACAATTCAAAATGTCGTTCGTAAGAAACTGCAATATTGGAAGGTGTGTTCACAGTGGGTACCACGGATGTGACCGACCACCGTTACAGAGTGTGATGAATTTCTCTTTTGCATAGTGGCAGGCGATGAATCATGGTGTCACAACTTAGCGCCGAGCAGCAGAAGAGAGAGCATGCAATGGCAGCATGATACAGGTTTCCGCTGGTAAGGTTATGCTGAGCGCATTTTGTTTTTACCATGACGGGCTATTGTTCGCCAACTTTAAAGAACCTGGTATCAACATCAACTGTACCCACTACTTGCATACACTAGGCAAGCTGCAAAAAGCCACCAAGAATAAATGACCCGGCATGACCCGCTGTTAGCCTTAGAACTTGGACACCATTCAGACAGGGCGAAGTATAAATAGTTAGATAGAATGTCTGAGGCTATAAATACCACTCGGTATAAAACACATACTATCAGTCTAACGTGATGTCTTACTGTCTGCATCTGACGCTGAAAGGCAAAACAGGACTGAAGAAGAAAGAGTGAGGGGGGGGGGGGGGAGGGTAGGAAGAAAAAGAAAAAGTAGAAGAAGAAGGAATAGAAGAAATAAAAAAAGAAGAAGTAGAAGAAAGAAGAAGAAGAAGAAAAATAAGAAGAAAAACAAGAACAATAAAAGAAGGAAAAGAAATAAAAGAAATAATAATAATAATAATAATAATAAGCAGAGAGAAGATCACTCTTAATAACATAGACATGGCTTTAAACGAACAGAAGAATTCTTTACTCTAACGGCTAATCAAACGGAAGTATGATCTCTAAAAACATACGTATTTTTGACAACGAACACAATCATTCATCTACCCAGTTATTTAGATTATATTAAACAATGATAAATGTCATAACAAAAGACACAAAGACGCATGTCAAAACAAATATAGGGGTTGATCTTCACAATTACGGAAATGTATTGAAACAAACAGAAGTACAGCAACTGAAAGACTAAAGGGATCCGAGCACTAATGGGCTGAGTGGTCCGATGTATAGTGAGGATAATGTGACCACTAGCTAACCAACCAACCAACCAACCAACCAACCAACCAACCAACCAATCAACCATCCAACCAACTAATCAACCAACCAACCAACCAACCATGTAATCAACCAACTAGCCAGCCAAATAGCAAACCAGCACGCCAGTCAGCTAACCAACCAATCAGCCAACCAACCAATCAGCCAACCAACCAATCAGCCAACCAATCAACCAACCAACCAACCAACCAACCAACCTACCACCAAATCAACCAATAAGACAACCAACCAACCAACCAACCAACTAATCAACTAATTAACTGACTGACTGACTGACTGATTGACTGATTGACTGACTGACTGACTAATCAACTAACTAAATAAAAGCCTCATACAGATCAAATCATTCACAACACGAACATAACGATACAAGCGAACATGACAGAGGTTACCTTGTTGATTATCCTGGTATTAGCACCAGCATTGATCAATGCTTTCAGCACAGAGACATGTCCAAACCATGCTGCCCAAAGAACTGCCCTCATGCCATACTGTCACATAACAAGAACAGGTGATATTTAATGTCTCTCATGGTTTTGTTTATTTGTTATTTGATCCATACTTGGTTAATATACATTTCTGAAACATATGGTGCCATCTCAATGGCTAGATAAGATTTATGTCCATTTTATAGTTGTGGATTCGGGTGGATGTCAAACCTGGCTAATGAAGAAACTTTTTAAAGGTATTTAATTGACCGGCGTCCATTTAAACTTGGTCAGTCAGAGAGGCAATGTCGTCATTTCTAAGCGGCAGGTTAGAATTCTAGTGTGGTCACTATAAAAATCAATGTTTATAGTGTTTAATGTGCCCTTTAATCTATATTTCTATGACTGCTATTTCTTAAGCTTATCAATAAAAGTTATTATTTAAATGAACAGACACATGACTAATATTAAATCTTTCAATAAGTAACGTCTTAAAATGGTATGACAGAATCACCTATGTAGAGATCTAAATAAATACAAGTGCATCATGGGGTGAGAAAAAAAAACGATGGCGCTGGATAAGACACGCATTGAGAAAACCTGAGGAAAATATAACTAGACGTTCCCTTGTTTTGTTCATATTTTTTTTATTTGCATATCCTTTACAGGACATTGCAGTCAACACCAGCAATTTTTGTTCAGTAGTTTGCCATTGATTTCTGAACAACCGACTCACATACCTCCGTAAGTAACCAGCGCGACGCGATCCGCTGACGAATCTCGCGCAGCTGTTTCATACGTGATTATACGGGATTACGAATAACGCCCTTAAACTCATCATCATCGTCATCATCATCATCATCATCATCATCATCATCATCATCATCATCATCATCATCATCATCATCATCCAGCGCCTTGCCGGCTGGCGATCATGCCTCTCCACAAATTGCGATCTCTGACGGCATGGATCAGTCCGTGTGTTAACTCCCTTTCGTGCCATGACACAAGACTGTCAAGAATCTTTCACGCTGCCTTAATCTATCTCTCTTTCCACAAATCTTTCTGGTTGTCACGACATGTTCCAGGTTTTGAATTCTCATAACGTGGCCAAAAAAAAAACACAAAAAAACAAAACAAACGATGA
Organism: Cepaea hortensis; assembly: GCA_963921405.1. Classification (NCBI taxonomy): domain Eukaryota; kingdom Metazoa; phylum Mollusca; class Gastropoda; order Stylommatophora; family Helicidae; genus Cepaea; species Cepaea hortensis. The sequence continues at coordinate 66,081,690 of OY992878.1, read as the reverse complement.
CTGCCTCTTGTTGATGTTTTTGATAAGTGGTCTATGCGACTTAGCTTTCCTCAAAATGTCCAGATTGCTAATTTTGGCTGTCCAAATAATTTTCAGCATTCTTCTATAAAACCACAATATTTCATTATAATGTATGACTGACTGACTCACACACTCACTCACTCTCTCTCTCTCTCTTTCTCTCTCTCTCTCTCTCTCTCTCACACACACACACACACACACACACACACACACACACACACACACACACACACACACACACACAACTAGATACACTAGTTAATAATCAAGCCGCTGAGGTATTGATAGTTACAGGTGCCACTAGATCGCGTATAAAAGCCATTGGAAAAGCACAAATGACATGTGGGGTATATAAACAGGTTTTTATTAAATACGGTGGATACAGAGATCGTAAAACATCAAAACATTGACTTAGGCTTGAATAACAGGAAGGCATAAGTAATGATAATATCAAAGAAACAGAGCTTGTCGAAATGCACAATTAAAATCAATAATGTTATTTTAGGGGAAGCATAGCAATTCAAGTATCTAGACACATGGATAACACGATATGGAAGATGCATATCACACACACACACACACACACACACACACACACACACACACACACACACACACACGCACGCACACACACACAACACACACACAGAGAGAGAGAGAGAGAGAGAGAGAGAGAGAGAGAGAGAGAGAGAGAGAGAGAGAGAGAGAGAGAGAGCTCATGCAACTCTCTATAGGAATTATCAAAAATAATCAAATTCAGCAGGGTAACATGGCCTGTCCATCCATGTTTAATAAATGAAGGCAGTGTGACAATGAAAATATATCTTGAGCGATTTTGAAGGTATACGATTTAAATTCCGTAGATTGTTGCAAAGTGCCAGGAGAAAAGAGAACGAAAGAACGCAAGAACGAACTTTGTTTTCAAAGAGTTTAGAATTGGACACGCAGGTCCATCTAACATTCTGGTTGTTTTATGTTTCTGTTCTCATACATAATTTCATTCATAAATCACTTATGAAGCTAATCTTAAACAACAAGGGCAACGAAAGAGACAGATAAACAGACCGTACTTCTCAAAGAAATATCAATCACTGAGAAACCCGCGAGGCCACCGGAGTAGCATAAATGTTTGTAATATCCTAGACCCAGCTAATGGCTCGATGTGTTTGTTATTTGATTTATGCTTGGCGAATATACATCTCTGAAGCCCGCGGTGCTGTTTAAACGCCTGATTACGAACTCTGTTCATATTCCCCAGTTGTGGATTCAGGTGGATGATAGATCTGACTAATGAAGACATTAGGGTGCCTAGTTGGTCGTAAGCCAATTGCACTTGTTCGTTCATCGTGGCGCTGTCGTCATTTCGAGGCGTCAGGTTTGAATCCTGGTGTGGCCACACTGGAGCTATTACATTTGATATTGTATAGTGTGTCCTCTTATATGCACTTCTTTCCTTACCTTCTATCATGGCTAATCAATACCCATGCATGCATTTATCGTGATTGCCCTTTCAGAGAGTGTTAGTGAGGCGGAGAGGGCTCGATAGAAAAAAATTTGCTGTGTTCGATTTTGTTTAAGCGATAAGGTAGGAGAGAACGAAGAGTATGAAAGACATAGAGCGAACAGTCTGAGATGGGACCTGTGGTTGAATGAAATCAGTATGGAAGTTAGGTTTGATGACGGAGTGATAGATAAATGGAAATTTACTTAAGCACGTACAAAGACAATTGTCGTCAAGCAATTATTAGGATCAGATTAAATCTCTGTATTGTGCGCAAAGCAGCCCACATGTCCAATCATATGGCATCAAAGAGTTTACAACTCGCATTTCCCCTCACAATGGCTCGGCTCAAACTGTTAGATTAAAGACCCGCTTTGTCACCCGCTTTATGCTTGCACATAGCTCTATCTTGAGTAAACGAGTTGTCAATAGACATCGTAATTCCCACTGAAGAAATCCTGCTTTGAGATATTCACACTCTTTTAAATATTGAAAGCTACTTGAACATTTCAAAGGGATAGATAGAAACCATACGGAGTTATAACTGATAACAGAGTCTCGACATTTCGATCAGAGAATGAGAGGCAATGAACGTTTTGAAAGCAACAACTTCTCTCTCTCTCTCTCTCTCTCTCTCTCTCTCTCTCTCTCTCTCTCTCTCTCTCTCTCTCTCTCTCTCTCTCTCTCTCTCTCACGCACGCGCGCACATGTACACACACACACACACACACAATTACACACAGAATGACACATACACAACCACACACAAACACACACTAGTAAACACAGAAATATTCAATTATGGGGAACTCTTAAGGCCATTCAAATAGCACAAGAAACCAATTCACAGTTATTGATCAGCGCCAATAAATGTTGAGGAAAGAATTAGAGAATAGAAGACACACTAGACACCAATAAATGTTGAGGAAAGAATTAGAGACTAGAGGACACACTTTTTTTTCGCATATCATTTACAGGACATCGCTGTCAACAGCAGCATCTTTCAGCTGTCTGTCGATTTCTTGGCAAGATTACGCTCAGTAGTTTGCCATTGCTTTCTGAGCGGCCGGCTCAGTTTTCCCGCAAGTCACCAGCGGGGGTCGAACCGCTTCCAGCTCTACGCCCGCATATTGATATGGATATTGTATATCAATACACATTTTGGGATTCTCAGGTAAGGAGGAACACTTTTTTTTTCTTCAAATTTTCATTTTCTCTCCATTGCTCTAATTTTTTCATCTTTTTATTCTTCTCATCCCATCGTTACGCCTTAATGCAGTCACCGGAGGGTCTTATCCGTGACTATATGTTGCGTTTTGTGTATGTATTTGTTTGCTGATGAAGGCTAGTCGCCGCAACGTCCTGTATGTGTTGTAATTCTGTTATGTAGAGCAGCATTGCGTTTTGTTACTTTATATTGTTTACATGAACGCTGAAGAGAGAAATATGTGTTCTTTTCTTGGTAAAGCACTCGGCTGTACAATGCACTATAGGAACTACAGCAGTGAAAGAAGTTCCAGCTATTGTATCATCAAGTGAAAAAGGAAAACTATCGATCTGAGACTGCAACACGTTTAAGTGATTGTAGCAGCAAGAGAAAAATAAAACTATCGCCTTGACAGGAAAACAAATTCTAGTGGTTGCAGTAGACAGAAGGAAAGAAAACTATCGTTTTGACAGTGAAACAACAAGTTCTAGTTATTGCAGCAGAAGGAAGGAAAGAAAACTATCGTTTTGACAGTGAATACAATTCTAATGATTGCAGCAGGGAGTGAAAAATAAAACTTGTTTTGACAGTGAAACAAGTCCTAGTGATTGTAGCAGAAAGAGAGAAAGCAAAGTATTGTTTTGACAGTGAACTAAATTTTAGTCACTGCAGCAGAAATAGAGAAAGAAAACTATTGTTTTGGCAGTGAAATAAGTTCTAGTTATTATAGCAGAAAGAGAGAAAGAAAACTACTGTTTTGACAGTCAAACAAATTTTAGTGATTGCAGCAGAAAGAGAAAGAAAACTATTGTTTTGACAGTCATGTAGGTTCTAGTGATTGTGGCAACAAGAAGGAAAGGAGACTACCGCTTTGGCAGTGACACAAGTTCTAGTGATTGCAGCAGAAAGAAGGAAATGAAACTCTCGGTTTGCAGCTAAACAAGTTCTAGTAATTGTAGCAGCAAGAGCAGGATTTCCAAATATCCTGGCTTTTGTATGAAACAATTCACACCTCATCCCCTCCTCTTCCAGTGATTTCATACAACCCAAATGTCCCGGTTTTCTTTTCCTGCCAAATAAAGATTTAATTAATTGTCTCGATTTTTATTCGGTAGAGCTAAAAGAGGGAAAGAAATGATCTATCTGGCAGTAAAGCAGTAAAGCAAATAACAATTAAAAGAAGACGGAGTTTTCTCACCGGAACTTAGAATACGGCTTAGGTAAATAACGAGCCTGCTATCGTCTCCCTATATACATAAAGCCTATTAAAATGTGTTGATTTTTACAGTTTTAAAAGAGCATTGTATTCTTTAATTAAGAGGAACTAGGAGTCAACAGAAATGTGGTTCCTAAGACTAATATTGCGAATAACGTGTGCTGCCAGAGTAACCAACAGCAATTGTCTGCAAAAGGCTAATTAAATTATAACATTACATACACATAGAAAAGGAGATAAAAACTTTTCTTTTTGTCATCTCACGAAAAGGAGACGTTTGAAAACCTCGTAACGACTGAACAGATCGAGAGAAGAGGCAGGGGCAACACCAAGAATAATGATGGTGAATGGACTGGGAAGGTTGCATAATGGAATATAATCAGTAAAATGGGTCCATAGCACCGCCGACCAAGATGTGTGGAGATGCATAAACGCCAATGATGGTTGTCAGTGCACATTATGATGATGCTGTTCTTTAAATTAAATACTAAATATACGCAGTGGCATTATTGTCCCAAGAGTGATTGTAGACACAATAATTCAAAGTATAGCGAAGATTAAGGGATGGCGTGTAGTACAGGATAGCCTGGCATATGATACCACGACATCTAGTCTAAAAACGGAGGTGGATCTGGTTACAGAGGCATTCCGCTAGCTAGAGGGCAAACAGCACACATATGTCATGATTATAACTGGCTCACATAGTATGCTGAGAAAGGTGAAAACATGCATGCTTCGGGCTGAGTGATATGCTTCAATTTAAAAATCAAAGATAGACAGCATCTGTTGGATCTTTTCCCAAGGACACGCTGCTGTGGTAGGAAACGAGCAGGCAAAAATACTGGCTGGGTCTGCAATGAGTTGTGTATTGGTGCATGACAAGGCAGATGCTGTCTGGGTCTCATGGGATTATGTGCATAGCGTGGATGAACAGATAAATCAGTATAGCCTGGAGAAAATAGACCTTCAGAGAGTAACCAAGGGATCTAGCCGATAATCTGTATTTCGAGGAAAGGTCAGGCCGGCACATAATCAGATTACAACAGTATTTGTACTCTTTGCTGGCTGTCGAAGTTGAGGGCGGAGCACATATGGGCATTCCCGATTGCCGTGAAGTCTGTTGTATACTCAACTCAAATCAACTCAACTCAACAATAATTCCCACGAGGCAGGATTATTTTTTCCCCCCACCAATACGTCTCTGGAGTCGAATCAGCTTAATTAAAATTAGTACCAGCCAATTTCCGATGTTTTTCTGAAAGGAAAGGCGAAGTGAAAGGTAACTGACAACCCATCTCGTCATATTTTGACCTAGAATATGCGAATGACTAACACTTTACTGCCCAAAGACAGTTTCTGCAATATGACGACCTTTATCTTTGTGATTGTGACGAAGCGTCACTGAGAGCTTACGATGCCCATCCCAGACTAAAACGTTATCAGTTGGAATACAAGCACAGGTCAAGGAATTCTTACACGAATTAGTAATTTCTAATAGTATAACGCGTTATAGGTAGTGAAGTCAGATACCCAGCTATTTCGGAGAAGGGCTAAAAAAAAACCATGAGGCCCTGTGTACAGAATGTTCACTTTAATAGATCTACGACAGTTGTAAACTTCAAACAACGTGTCGCTGTCATAGCAAAATCCTTAATGAAGTAAACATATCCACGGGTAGATAAACCCGTTACACTGGATGGAATCTGCTTCGAGGATCCAAACCCTACAAACATAGGTGAATAATTGGGTCTGACACACTTCCTTCGAAATAGGACAACATTAATATATAATAAATTCTATAAATAATCCGGGGGATACCAAATCACCACTTTCTTGATGCGCACAGGACATATACTAAATTATTACTTACACCGTATATACACTACTTTAACCGATAGATCGACCTATCCTAATATGTACACCAGGAAATGTCCTGGGAAGTAAAGGGGGCTGGCGTGTCATTGACAACATTGAATACCGATTGGTGTATACAAATATGGGACTACCACCATAAACCCAAGGTGTGTAACCCGGCCGTTTACATCGCTATTTGGTCTCCTGGTATCAGACCAACAATAGCATCTGCTGACGTCTTTCCCGAGATCAGCATTACCATATGAATAAGTGCGCTCGCTCGCTCTTAAACTTCCGGTGTGCTGATGCCGAAATAGCGGGTTCAACCCTACACCAGTTAGTTGGACTAAAATGTTGACATCTCGTCCTTGACTTGGGAAGGTAAATTACAAGTACCTCAGAAGTCGGAGTGAGGTCACTTGATGGCGAGAGACACTGGTAATTTGAAAAACTAACTCACACGCAAAAAGCAGTCCAGTGCACCGGAAGTAATAACACGTGTATGGACTACACGTTCAAAGTGAGCGAACGCAAAACACACACACACACACACACACACACACACACACACACACACACACACACACACGTGCACACGTGCACACACACACGTGCACACACACACACATACACGCATGTAGCATATTAAAACGTCCTTACCCTTTCCTAGCATTGACGCCCTTAAAAATACCAATCCCTGATAATTACTGTTTAAATACTTTAGTTTAAAAAAAAAAATTAAATACTAAATTAGGGAGAATAAAACAGCGATAGACTGACCGTGGCACAGCCACATTTAATTGGCATTAGTTTGGTTCACGTACCTGGCAAGACAGGGACTGGTTGTAAAACAAAGGTTCTTTGTAGGCATTTTTGGTCAGTGCAACACAAAGAGCGGACACGTAAAAGCCTCCCCTGTGGGGAGAGCATTTTAGCCTTAAAAACCATCATTCTCTGCAGCCATTGCGAGTGGTGGATTTGGTGGGACTGCGTTGCCTCCCTATCAACTGGAAACTGGGTCAACAGCCAGTAAATGATAAATGACAACCTGCCCTAAACAAAGGCTGGACCAATACCTCAATGTTTACTGCTGCAGCTGCTATAGCAAGCAACAGACAAATTCGAAGACAACTGACGGCGTGATTGATGAAGTCCTATTTTAGCAGGAAAATCCAGGATGGACTTCGCGATCTAAAAATCTACAAAGATGAAGATCAACAGAGTAACTGACAACAATGTATCGTCTGCTTTACTTCTGAGAAGTATCACCTATAGCCTCATCATTCAACAAAATCAGTGAAACTATGGGACAATCCTACTACAAGTTTAATAAAACTAACAACAGTGAGTAACCTTCAACTGTTGGTTGGATTACCAAGTTAATATCCAACAATGGATAAGTCTTTGAAAGAACGTCTCACAGCAGCAAGAGTCAAACATAAGGTTCCAGACACTCAACACCAAGTTCTAGCTACGAACACCAACTCAAACAAATGGGAAGAGACACTGAAACCACATAAGCCAGTACAACCAAGGTACCCACTTAAGATCCTCTGAAACATAACTACACCAGATTACCTCAAGGATCCAAACCTGAACACCATAAAAAACAAAAACAAAAAAAAAAAGACCACATGAAAGCAGCTAAATGCCTCTACATCTGCAACAAAATGAATCATCTGATTGTTTGCAACCTTGTTTATGTGCTGGAATTATTCATCTTTGGATATATGTAGGTATAGATCAATTCTGGACCTAGTCACAGATACTACCATGAGATGCCTCTCAGCCAAATAAGTTCCTACACTGGACTAGATAACAACAACTCACTCCTTGCTGGTCCAAAGTCAACCTAAATGCCATGGGTTATAGACTCGCGACTTGGTGGGTGTAACATCTGTGTGAACATTGGGATTCTGATATTGGAAGCAGAGCAGCTGAATGGCCGTCTACTTGGCACCATGTATGGTGAGATGGGAAAGTACCTTCTGCAGAGCCTAAGTGGAAATTCCAGAAAGTAAGACCAAGAAATTCCGAAAAGTAAGACCAACCAAGGCCTCAATTTCACCAAAAAGACACCGAGCCTACTGCAACAGAGTATTCGAAAATTCTATCCCGCGGAGAGATATGTGATTGTGTGTAATTTCTATTCTTGGATTATAGAGTATGATTTGCACCAGCCAATTCCAAGTGGATATAAATATTAGGAACACAACTGAGTGCATTAATTCGTACCCAGATAATGGGAAAAGGATATAATCTACAGCAGAGATGAACCCTTAACCACACACCAGGAGACAAAGGACTCTATTAATTAGTTTAATTGAGTACCAACTGCTTTTTATATGTGTTATTTTTTGGTATGCCATGGAGGTAACAGGTCAGTAGCTTTTTTTAAATGAAGGTTATGGTATAGTATTTTGACACCAACTCATTATTTTTAAATATGAGAATTGTAAAGGGTGTCAGAAACAACTGTTTATATGTTGGGTTCTATGTACTTAGATTATTAGTTGCCTTAATTATCTAAGGTGGGTCAAGGATAGTAGACCCAATTTGTGGTTGTTGTGATGTTTGTAATAACATTGTTTTTTTTTCTTTTGGGACAATGGGGTTAATATGTTTTTATAATGCAAACCATTCCCATGCCTGTGATGAAAATGCATTGTAGTCATTACAAATATATATGTTACTACAGATCTTGATTTAATACCTGAACTGTTTGTCCAAAATTGTTGATTTGTACATCAAGTAAATGTGTTTGTTCAACAGTGGTTGTTTATATGTTGTGAACAATCAATATCCTCTAACACTTTAGTAAATTTAAAGGGTGATGAAGTGGGAAGGGAAACCTACACACAGATGCAATTGTTTCAAGGATTGAAGTGTTTTCTCCTGGTGTTTGTGGTAAATATCCCTGATCATCTTGCATTCTAACAGTGACCAGAGAATCAACAAATCCCCTAGACAACTTAACAAAATATTCTCTTAAATTAAAATCCACATCACACAACGCACACTCTCTTCTGCTTCAATATGTGGATTTGAACGTATGAGGGTTGTAAAGTACAACAGCCCGTATTTGTCCACAATTATTTTATCACTTCTGCTCTTTATTCCCCATTGGAGCCAAGATCCTCAATCAACACAAGCCATGCCGGCCTATCTTTTGTCATGTCATTCATCACGCTTCATACCCACTCCATAATATTAATCTCTGCCTTCAATTCTCTTCTCCATGTGTTGTTAGGTCTCTCTGTTTCGTTTGCCCGCTGGATTCAAATCTAGTCCTTTCCATAATCTCCGCATTAGTGATTTGATCATACCACTTAAGTCCTTGTATTCTGCGCAGACGCTATTTGATAAATGTTTGTAATTTATTAGTAACAGCTTTAGTCGTTCTAACAGGAGGTCATTATAGTAACTAATTCAATCATGTAATTCTGGGAGTAGAAGGATGTGCCATCGTGGATCTAGGCGCGTGTGCTAACAGCTAAGCCATAAATGCTAAGAGAAATACGAGGATTCAAAACAACGTATTTCTTTGGTGAATGTAAACACAGACGTTAGAAACAAAATATTGCTCGATTTCTTGCCTGGCATTTTTCGCAGTATCTCGTCAGGTGCATACTGGAGAACAATGTCGGGGACTATGTACTTAGTATTTTAGTCGAAGTATTATTTATTTATTCACTTCATATGATAAACATATTTTCAGAAATGTAGAAGATATAAATAGAATCAGCACTGGAGGACGAAACATCAACAACATTAGATATGCAGATGATACAGTATTGATTGCACACAATGCACAGGATCTGCAACGATTAGTAGATGCGGTTGTTGTACACAGTGAGCAACTGGGGTTAGAATTAAATTGTAAAATAACACAGGTTATGGTCGTCACTAGGAAGAACGAAGTACCACAAAGTAATATACAAGTAAATGGGACTATTCTTCAACAAGTGAATCGGTACAATTATCTCGGAACAGTTATAACATCTGATGGGAGATGCCGTGAAGAGATTAGAACAAGAATCGCCATGGCGAAAGTAGTCTTTAGCAAGATGAAAAACATTCTGACCAATAAAAAGATGTCAATTGAAACGAGAAAAGAGTGTTGAGGGGATACATAGAGCCTGTTCTTTTGTATGGATGTGAAACTTGGACAATGAGCAGTCAAGCTGAAAAACATCTGATGGCGGCACAAATGTGGTTTCTGAGGAAAATGCAAAGAATACCATGGACAGACCAAAAAAAAAAAAAAAAAAAAACAATGACCAAGCACTACAGGAGACAAATGAAAATCTTAAACTGATTAGAGAAATTAGACGTAGACAGTCACACTTTTTTGGACATGTTAAGAGAAGAAATGGATTGGAGAACTTAGTGACAACTGGCAAGATCAAAGGGAACAGACCAAGAGGAAGACCGAGAGGAAAATACTTGGATGACGTGGCCACATGGCATGGACGCGACAGGAACACTGAGCTGATCCACGACTCTGGTGATCGAGTGAAATGGCGAGTCATGACCGCCCACGCTTTCCGGCCTGGCACATGACTGATTGATAATAAACAAATCTGCAGTATGCACCTGACGAGACGCAAGGAAATATGCCAGGCAAGAAATCGTGCAATATTTTGTTTATGGCGCCTGTATTTAAACACCAGAATATAAAAAAAAAATGAGTAAATCTAGAAACATGTACCTTATCCTTGGCTTCCAGATCTGCGCCATGCTCTATCAAGATCTCAGCTGTTTCCAGGTTGCCGTTTGCTGCAGCCCAGTGCAGAGCTGTCCTGTCTAGCTGTTTACGTAAGTACAAGGTAAACACATTATATCAATGGGATTAGCAAGATATTTATGGGACATAACAAGTAAGTTCACATAAAATTAGTTAGTTGCATATCCTTTACATGACATAGCATTCAAACGCAGCGTTTGTTTGTTGTTGGCTGTTTGTGATTTCTAGACAAGTTTACGTTCAGTAGCTTGCCATTGATTTCTGAACCACCGACACTCACATCTGTGTATGGGAATCAACGCAAGAAGGCCTGTTTCCAAATCGTCTGCAGGATGACAAGAGTAGTTGTAGGAGTAGGCCTCTTTCAGTCCTGTAGGACTATAGAGTTGTTCCGCTGGGAAGGCACCTGGCAGGAATGCCGGTGACTGTATAGTCCAATACTAGAGTGACAATCTCTATCACAGTTTCCGCACTTGTAAGACGGGGCTGGTCCCGCAGTAAGTGACTGCGTTTTATGCCTGTGCCTCTTATGTAAGTTTACATATAATCCTATCTTCTGTCCCGTCTGGCTGTTTACATTGCTAAAAAGTAAAGGTATTATATTAAAAGGACTCGCAAGACATTTATGGGGCATGGAGAGAGTAAGTTCACATGTAATTCTGTCTTTTGTCCTGTCTACTGTACATAAGTATCAATGGGACCAGCAATATATTTATGAGACATGGCAATGGTAACTTCACATATGATCCTGTCCTCTGTCCTGTGTGGCTGTGTACATAAGGGGAAGGTAAAGGCATTACGGTATATCAACAACATTAAAAATGCTGGTGTTGACTGTAAACGTCCTGCAAAGGATATGCACCTGATTTGTTTAAACTAGTGAGACAGGAGAGCCACTGAGGCGTCATGTTTAGTGCATTCGTCTTTCCGCTGGCGGTTCCAAATTCAAGTTCCCATAGAGTCGGAATTTTTCGAAACCACCAGTCTCTAGGATTAACCTAGCCTCAAAATGGAAACTAAAAACGTTTTTGGAAGGTAAAGCGACCAGCGTGGTAATGATCGTATGATCTATCGATTGGGATGGTCGGGTTTTTTTTTTTTACTGTTCCAGTTTTCGCGTAGGAGATTGATTTTTTCGTCTCTTGCGTGTAATTTGTGCGTCAGGATGTAAAACCAGGAGTTTCTTTCTAAAGATCTTCGCCGATGCTACGGAGTTCGTGCATTGAGCGAAGCAATCCTTGAGTAAATTCTTGCAGCTTGTGTGTTCTGTGGTGTTCGGTGTTTTTGTTCAACATGATGGAACAACGTTTGTGCTCCGTGCGGAGGGCAGTCAACCTAACACGGTGATGGTCGCGGCGGGGAGGCCGTAAGAGGCAAGGCAGGCGTGGTGGGGCAAGGCTCTTAGACTCAAGTGTGACTGTGTGGACCTCAGGAATACTCGTATTCTATATTGGAACTGTGCCAGCGTAAAACAACGGGGTCCTATTCTGGAAAACCTAGTATACAGGAACGACATTGTAACACTCCAGGAGACGAGACTGGGTGATCAGTTACTCCAAATTGCCGATTTCATATGTTTCTACAACAGGCGACACCTGGGAATGGTGATTCTCATCCGCGACAGTATTGTGGCTTCAGAGCAAGACATGTCCAGTTGGGACAGTGACGACATCAAATACAGACGGTTAGAGTTCAATCCGGTCTTCCATTCGTGTTGGTTAATGTTTATGCCCGTAACGCGAGTGTGGATTCCCAGAAGTGGCAGTGCTTAAGTGACATATTGGGTCACGAGAGGAGTGTTATTTTCTGTGGCGATTTCAACGCTGAAGGCAGATCATGGGGAAACATTTCCTCGAACACACAGGGGGAGGATCTCCAGAATGCACTTGAAACCATTGACCTGGTTTGTATCAACAGTGGCTGTGTCACCAGGACAGCAAGTCGTCTAGGTAATGAGGACAGTGTTATTGATATGGCGTTGGTTTTTCCTTCACTCACTACAGTATGCAGATGGGGTGTCATAGGGTACCACGGCAGCGACCACCACCCTTGCAGCATATTGGTGGAGAAAGGCAGAATCAGGCGGCACAAGTAAACGGTCAAGACGTTCCTGTATGACAGTACAGGGCAAGATGTGATGAGTAAAATAAGGCGCAACGATCGCAGAAAGCTTCAGGGCAGGACAAATCAGCTGGAAGCAGCCACCTTGATGGAATTTTGAGGTGGAAAAGGGCTGGGAGGACAAACGTAGTGCTGTAAGGAAATGGCAAAACGCCAAAAAGAACAGAGTTGCCCATTCTAGTCCCTGCATGCACTTAGAAAGCGAGATGCACGCAAAAGTAAGCTATTTAAAAAAACAAACAAACAACCTTGTTAAGGTGGTTAAAAGTGAAAAATGGGCAGATGTATGTCACAGAGTAAGCACAGACAAGTACTGAAATTGTTCTGGTTACTCATTCATTGGCACCTTTCCGTCTTGACAGACGATAGTTTGGTACATTGTGCTTCAAAAAGGCTTAATAACTACGATCCATGGTGGTGGCGAGTGTGGCTGGTAAGGCCAATTCTTGCTGCAAATGTTTGCCCACAGTAGGTGCATGTGAAAACATTGTCATTTCCACCATTTTGCACCATCTTACGTCTCTCACGCTCTGTGTGTGCTTTATCTGCAATCATTTTCTCCTTTGTCTTTATTCCATTTCTGATAGTTGCCCTCCATGCAACACGTTCAGCGGCGACGTGCTCCCAATGTGCATTATCAATGCCTGTATCAATCATGTCCCGCTTACACACATCTTTGTAACGTAGTAGAGGCCGACCCTGAGATCTCCTACCCGTCTGTAATTCACCAAAAAAGATGTCCTTTGGTATTCTATCATCATCCATCCTCCTAACGTGTCCTATCCATCTAAGTCTACGAAGACTGAGCATGGAATACACCGTCACACAACCTGATCTTTCCAATACTTCAGTATTTGTGATTTTGTCTTGCCACTTAATACCAAGTATTCTTCGCAGACACCGCACATGAAAGCTGTTTAAACATTTCTCTTGGCGTGAGTAAGTTGTCCAGGTTTCACTGCCATAAAGAAGAGTACTAAGGACACAGGCTTGGTAGACGAGGACTTTTGTTTTGGCAGTAAGCTTCCTGTTCTCCCAGACTCTTTTTGCTAACATGTTCATTGTTGTTGCTGCCTTGCCAATCCTGATGTTGATTTCCTGATCGAGGGATAATTTGCTATTTACCTCTGATCCTAGATATGTAAAATGGTCTACTATCTCCAGTTCGGCTCGTCAATAAAGATTGATGGTACACCATGTGCACCTTGTGACATAATCTGTGTCTTCTTTTTGTTAATTGTTAAACCAAATTCAGAACAAGCATTGGAGAATGCAGATAGTAGATGTTGTAATTCTTCCTCAGAGTACATAAAAGCATAAGTGGGGCAGTCAAGAATAAGAGTATTCCTGACTTCCAAGGTGCTGACCTAATCTGGCAGAGGACTGACGAGAACAAGGGTAAAGCCCTCTTCGAACGCTATCTAGAGCAGAGCAACCAGACAGACATGAAAGGCCGAAATCTCGCCAAGGAGGTCACCTCAGAGAGATGCATTGGCCAGAACATTTCGGATGAAGAGACAGTGACAGTGAAATAAATCAGGGCTGTGCTTCGACGTTCAAAAACAGCGCTCCAGCGCCAGATTGCATAAGATATGACGACATCAATATGTGTACCTACAAAGAGCTAGAGAAATTAGCAGACATGCACAACAACTGTATAGAGAGTGCTAGCATCAAGGAGGAGTGATTAAACGGCTATCTGATTCCCTTGCCGAAGCCTGGTAAAGACCGCACAAAAATTCAGGGATATCGAGTAATAACTATGCAGAATACAATAAGCAAGCTGCTGGAGAAGTTAACTGCCAGAAAAAAAAATATCAAACCAGCTAGAGAGGCAAGGTTTCCCCCACCTAACCGGGGAGGTGGGGGGGGGGGGAAGGGGGGGGGGGGTTACCTCCAAAAAGAGAAACTTGGACCAATGCAGCAATTTTTGCCCATGATGTCTATGAAGGTTTCCACGTTCCACTCAGGCATTGAAACATTTGCTGCAGCGATTGATCTTGAGGACGCGTACAACAGAGTACCATTTGATTTTTTAATGCTTCAGCATCTTCAACTCAAGATAAGTCCTTTCCTCCTTTAGCTGGATCGCTGCAGCCCTCACCAACGGAAAGTAGTCTTTAGATGTCGCAGTTGGACTTCAGAACCAACAACAATATATCCTGGCCTACCACAGGGATCACCATTATCTCCGGTGCTGTTCAACGCCTACACTGTGAGAAAATCATAGGACCGGGGAGGACATTGTCGTATGCAGACGATGTTTTAGTGTATCGTCAGGGCAATGATAGAGATCAGGTTGCTGTGGAACTACAAACCGACCTCAATCGCATAATTACTTGGTGTGTTGACGCTGGGGGAATGGTCAACCCAACAAAGGCAACAGTGACATCGTTCACTTTGAATAACCATATTGTCAACACTCCAACGCCAACTGTAAATCTGGGTTGAGAGACGGCGGAAAGAACGCAGGCGATGAATTACCTGCGGATACGATTTGATCGAAGCCTAGCTTATACTGAGCATGTAGACCAGGTGATAACAAGGGCCAAGCGGAGTTTGGCTGCAATGCGGGTGATGGCGACGGCAAACTGTGAGCAGCGCCATCTATGTCTTCTTTACGAGGGTCTGGTCCTTGTTGTTTTGGAGTATGCGATGGCGATCCTTACTCTCAGCCATAAGCAGATAAAAAGGATGGAAAGGATACAGAACGAAGCTATGCGCATTATTCTTGCATGTACAAGAGAAACAGCATGCAGGGCGATGCGCTACCTTCTTGATTGTCCAACCATGAGATACAGAATACAATTATGCCAAGCTCGCGCCTATCTCAGAGTCAACGAAAGCACACAACATCCACTGCACAGCGAGATCAAGAATGTAAAGGGCAGCAGGTTAAAAAGAGAAAAGTCGTAGATAGGTCAAGCCGAAGACATTCTTCAGCAGGTGTGTTCACTTGAGGACTTAGAACTTGGCGAGGAGTGGGTAGTAGTGCCGAAAGAGTTCTGTATATCCTTTTCAGTGTCATCCAACTAGACAGGAAATGCTGACAAGAAAATCCAGCTGCTGTGGAGGCGGAAGTACAGGCTCTGATCTTCGAGAATTCGTTAGAGGATGATTCGGTCATTTACACTGACGGGTCGGTCGTCCGAGGAGTGAGAAGTTCATGGACCTTTACGGCTCAGGTCGGAGAGAAAACTGTGAAGGAAGAGTCTGGCGTTTTAGCTTTGACCACAAGCAGCCTGACTATGGAAGTCATGGCAGTAAGTAAAGCAATAACATGGCTTGAGACACAGACATTCAATCGGGCATGTGTCCTTAGTGACTCAATGAGTATGCTCAGGATGATAGAGATTGGGCGGGTCCGAAGAGAATGGCTGCTGTCTCCGGGGCGGTCTCGGCTGGCAAAGATTAGTTTCATCTTCGTGCTAGGGCATGCGGGTGGACAAGGGAATGAGCAGGCTGACAGCCTTGCAGGTAGGTCTACTATGGAAGGCGGACGAGCCATGTACCAGGCAGACATTCTGAATGCTCTACGAGGAGTAAGTCGTTTACGAAAACCAAGCGATGACTGGGAATCAATCTACAACCATTGACAGGCTGCGAGAACAGCAATTTAAAGAGGCGTGGCCAAACAAGAACACTACGCAGAAAGCCAAAGGAGAGTAATAAACCAACACAGAACTGGTGTCGTGAGCGCTACACGCTGCGGGATTTACTGAGGACGGGACCGAGCACTTATGAACTGAAAGGTTTGATGTGCAATGAGGATGATCTGTTGACTAACTAACTAACTAACTAACTAACTAACTAACTAACTAACTAACTAACGAACTAACTGATCTATCGATTTTCGACTATTCAGGAACATACGGACTTAAATCAATTCTCCAATTACCCCAGAAATTGGTGTCGTTTCGCCTGATAGTATGGGACACTGATAATAGGGAAGCTGGCTCACAATTTAAAAAAAAAATTGTTAAGCGTGGACTACACTAGAGTTGAAAGCGTTCCACTGGGGTTAAGGGCGCACTTCGTAGTCAATAGATTTGCTAAAGATCTGTCTCCACTTACAAAGACGACTAATGTCTCCGCTCGCAGACCACGCTTCGGAATGCTCAGAGTAGACGGTAATGGCAGGAGTGGCTGCCACTTGTGGCGGTCTTATGCCTTCGAGAAGGTGTGTTCAGGTCATGTGAACAACTTCTCTGCGGCCATTTTAACTCCACAGTTAATTCCCAACTTTAACGGTCACATTTAGAAGGATTCATAAAACATGTATCACCATAGAAGAAAGTATCATTTATTACTCTAAGACTGACTCAATGTCTCAATTATAGATGCTTTTGCATCTAGTACATCGTCTGTCACCTTCCCGAGGATGCTCACATGACCCAAAACCACGTTCTTGAAGGCATGAGGCCGCCGCAAGTGGCAGCCACACATGCCATAACCATTTACTCTAAACTTTCCGAAGCATGTGGCTAACTACCTCGCAACAAGGACAATCAGCACCCACACCCTTCCACAGCTGCTACACGAGATTGATCGATAATATAGCCATATCCTTAGTATCGAGATGCTGATTCTTCATCACAATTGAAATCAAATACACCCGTTTACCCAAAACGACTCCTCACTGGTGACCCGAGAAACATCTATTGTTACTATGTACTTTTCATTAGTTTATAAAGGATCGCCATCATTGCACAAGGACACCCCTATAAGTAACCCCATCTCTTCTGATAAATCAATGAAGGTGTTTTTGCACAGTGAACGAAAAGCATAGCACTTGCCAAGATCCGTAACATGTTCTATGTTAAGAGTATAACACTCGTAAAAGTTAACTATTTTTGACCCTGGTGGTATTTCTTCATCATCATCATACAGCAGATCCTTTCCTGAACATGGCTCTCATAACGGCGAGTTTTTCTAGTCTTGCCTCCTGTCTCATGCACCTCTATGCCGGAGGTGTCTGCAATGTTATCTTCGTGCTGGTGGACCACTTCCTCTTCTTCGTGCTGGTGGACACCTTCCATCATTGTTCTTACCACGCAACTGTGACGTTTAATATTGCCATAGTATTTCAGTGTCCGACACTTTATGCTGTTTATGAGTCAGTTCTCATTCACCTTCAGATTAGGTACAATGTCAGTATTTTTTGTCTTCTTCATCCGCGATTTTCTAACAGTTTTTTCCCTATAACATTTGAAATCAGAAGCCTCAATTTTCTTCTACAGTGACAGATCCATGGCTCACATCTGTATACTGCCACAGGAAAGATGCATGTTATAGTATGTCCAAAAATGAATGCCGTCATTCAGGATCAATTATTTTGAAAACTGTCTGTTGCATCATTATGAAATTTTTCCTGTCGTCTTATATTTACCCCTACCCAAGGAATATGTCTTTGATAGGTCCAAAAGCAACTTAAATCATGAAAAGTGGGGTCATTTCTTTGATGTTTTGATGAAAACCTAGTGATTTCTCGCTAACAAATTTGTTTTACAGTAATGCCAATGCCCCCGCCAGTTCTGATGACAAACACAAGGCGTATCCAGATTCCTATGGGAGTGGGTGCATTGTCTTCTCTGCTGAGACGGAACATGATTACATGTTTTCCACGACGAATATAGCTGTGAATGTCTCTGTAGTGGGCTTCCTTCTTAACGGTCAAGATGTTGGTCCTCTTTTCATTGAAGTTTATAGAATGATTCGTATGTTCGTGTGTTATCCCCTCATTTGACAACGTGTTTCTTCTCACGTTTCTTGTTATGCCACAATATGTCAGTTCCCACCGCAATATTACTCTTCGGTTGGTATTCGATGCGTCATGAGCTTTTTGTTTTTTCAATGTCAGTTGGTTGTCACCGTTGAGGGGTCACGGAATTGAAAATTCATCACTGTGGAATACAAACTGTTGCCATTAACAAGTTGTATTGTTTATGCCGATGCTGTAAGGTTTAGGGTCTGCAAT
This sequence comes from Cepaea hortensis, assembly GCA_963921405.1. Classification (NCBI taxonomy): domain Eukaryota; kingdom Metazoa; phylum Mollusca; class Gastropoda; order Stylommatophora; family Helicidae; genus Cepaea; species Cepaea hortensis. Next base: position 66,063,046 of record OY992878.1, on the reverse strand, counting down.
TCTTCTGAATATTTGTAGCAAAATATCCCAGTTGGTGTGCACGTGGATTAAGGTCTGCGATCTTCTCAGACCTTAATCTGTGTCGGACTATTCCAGTAGGTTGTTGACTGCTCTCGGTTGCATAAAATTCAATCCATCCTTTCCCCAATAATACTCTTCCTCTTTCAACACATGGTCCTCACATTTTTCCAGTAACTTTTATCAATATTTAATAGCGCGGACTGGATTAGTATTTTGACGTCAGACAATTTGAATATAGTATTGACAGCTGCCTTTAATTTCATTTAATTTTAGTCCACACAAGTTCTATAGGGTTAAAATGAGAATGGTACGGCGGAAGTCTCAAGCACCCATGACGATGATCTTCTATCAACTTGTCGATTTGATATTTCTTGCTTTTTGGCGTCTGTTTTACAAGGGACAATAATTCTAGCTAGAAATACGTTTCTGGAAATGGTATGTTTTCCATTCGGAGCCATATTTTTATTGCTCCCTTTGTGCTCGATGCTGTAGGTATTTTGTCTTCTTGGGCAACAACATTGATATCTTGCATTGTCCATAATTGGACACGACGGTCTATCTAGGGATGGAAGCATATTATTCTCGAGCCAATCTCTAAATACATTACCATTCATCTTATTATGATAATTTTTATTGTCTGTATGCTTTGATACGAACACGAGTCCAGTATTCTGTTGTAAGCCATTATGCGTATTACCAGATGGGCCATGACCAAAAGCTGTCCTATACTACTGGGCACATATCGCTTTATCTGTCCATCCACTGATTGCCATTCCTTATCATTTGTGTGGTGCGCATTGATCCACATTTCATACAAACACACTATGCCATAATTTTCTTTGCGCATTTCCTTTATTTCACGTAGGTATCTGCTTCTCATAGCTCCTAAATGCGGTTGCTCGCAAAGAATATTTCTAACGCCCTTGTACTTTCTAAAAGTGAAGATAATGTCTTTATAATTTTCCACAGAGTTGTTTTGTATAGCTCTATGTTATTGTTCTCTCTGAACCAAACCATAAGTTTTCTTACAGTCACTGTTTCTTTGGCATCCAGCATTTTTATATGCTGGATAATCCTGGATATAAAATCCAAAATTTTTATAATGTTAGGAGTCTCCGTGGCGAAGTGGTCAAGTTTTTTGACTCGGGCTCCAAAGGTTGTGGGTTCGATTCCGGGCTGCATCCTTCGGTTCACCAGTTAAGTTTTTCGGAGACTTCTGTGGGTCGTCACTAGAGCTGAGGAGTTCGTGCTTTGTGCGATGATTTCCGCGCTGCGGAAAGAGACCGAGCCATATGGGATAGAACCCGGTGCAATGAAGTCGACCCTGTCGACTTTTAAGCGACTTTTAAAGCATTTTTATAATAGCTCGCATCATGACATCTTTGTCAAAGCTGTCTGCAATAACCTTTCTACCTACCGTTTGGTTATTGCGTGGTGGTTTAATTCCAGATTCTTGCATCCATCGACGAAATGACCGTTTACTCAAACCCAATGCATGCACTGTTCTTTTTTCGGAATTTGTAATAGCATAAAACAGTTTCCTGCGATCAGCTTCTTGACAAAAATATGTGTACAACTTCATAGCGATGCTTTGAAGTGTATACACAATTTCGCATTCAATCCCATTGAAAAATATTCACACATTTCAATGTTAGCGATAAGAGGTAAGATTTAAAAAAAAAACAACAACATATTAATCAGGTTTCATGAAATAACCCACATTTTGAGACACCTATGAACAGTCCCAGTTTAAACAACGCGGGGTTCTTGGCATAAGGCCAATCCCGTGAAACACGTAAAATATTCAACAATGAACGCTTATTGTCTGGCAACGCTGTAATACATTTAAAATTATGAACTTCATTTCTGACCCGCATATAAACAAACTTTGAAATCTGCTGAAAAATCTCAAATTTTTTTGTTGGGTGGACATAATGATCAGTTTATGCTAAATCTCATCATTTTCCTTCAGTTGGTTACTGAGATATGGAATTTTATATTGGGGCAGACAAAAGTAAACGCACTATAACAACAATTTTACTTTAACTTGTTTACTAGTGAGTGCCACATTTATTGACAGACAGAAGATCAAGTGGTTTGGCCATGTCATTAGAATGCAACATCAACAACTACCATCACTGGCCTTACATAAAAGATCATCTGCGACGAGACCACGAGGACGTCCAAGAAGAAAATGGATTGACGACATCAGAGACATTGTACAACCTCACGGAATGACACTATCCAGTGCCGTCCACCGGGCGCTGGAACGCAAATTATTCCTCCCCACGACGCTTGACGGCAGAAGTGGAAGATGATGATGATGATGATGATGACTAGTGAGTGTCTTTACGAAAAAGAAGTACATGTGAAGTATGTATGGAGTATGTGTGAAGTATGTGTGGAGTAAGTGTGAAGTATGTGTGGAGTAAGTGTGAAGTATGTGTGGAGTATGTGTGAAGTATGTATGGAGTATGTGTGAAGTATGTGTGGAGTAAGTGTGAAGTATGTGTGGAGTATGTGTGAAGTATGTATAGAGTATGTGTGTATTATGTGTGGGGTATGTAGGAATCTACAAATTGATGGGAAAGACATTAGACTTATAAAAAACATATATTGGAAACAACAAGCTGCAATAAGGATTGATAATGAAGTGGGACAGTATCAGCCAATTAAGAGAGGTGTTAGGCAGAGATGTGTGATGTCTCCAGATCTTTTTTCCCTGTACAGTGAAAATATTTTCAGAAATGTAGAGCATATAAATGGAATCAGCATTGGAGGACGAAACATCAATAACATTAGATATGCAGATGATACAGTATTAATTGCAGACAATGCGCAGGATCTGCAACAATTAGTAGATGCGGTTGTTGTACACAGTGAGCAACTGGGGTTAGAATTAAATTGTAAAAAGACTCAGGTTATGGTCGTCAGTAGGAAGGAAGAAGTGCCACAATGTAATATACAAGTAAATGGAAATATTCTTCAACAAGTGAATCGGTTCAATTATCTTGGAACAGTTATAACATCTGATGGGAGATGCCTTGAAGAGATTAGAACAAGAATCGCCATGGCGAAAGTAGCCTTTAACAAGATGAAAAACATTCTGACCAATAAAAAGATGTCAATTGAAACGAGAAAAAGAGTGTTGAGGGGATACATAGAGCCTGTTCTTTTGTATGGATGTGAAACTTGGACAATGAGCAGTCAAGCCGAAAAGCATCTGATGGCTGCAGAAATGTGGTTTCTGAGGAAAATGCAAAGAATACCATGGACAGACAGAAAAACCAATGACCAAGTACTATAGGAGACAAATGAACATCGTAAACTGATTAGAGAAATTAGACGTAGACAGTCAAAATTTTTCGGACATGTTATGAGAAGAAATGGATTGGAGAACTTAGTGACAACTGGCAAGATCGAGGGGAACAGACCAAGAGGTAGACCGAGAGGAAAATACCTGGATGGCTTGGCCACATGGCATGGACGAGACAGGAACACTGGCAGATCCACGACACTGGTGATCGAGTGAAATGGCGAGTCATGACCGCCCACGCTTTCCGGCATGGCACATGATTGATTGATTGATGTAGGAAGTATGTGTGAAGTATCTCTGAAGAGAGCTAATTTTAACTCCAAACATTTGGCGACAGGAAACCTTTGATTGAGGACTACTGAAATTCAAATATATGGCTACCGTACGTTTGGTGTTGAACATACCGATGATAAAACTGAAAATAACAACAAAAGTGAACTTCCAGCGAAATATACTTACACTATTCCTACAATTGATGTTCACTTTCTCTTTCAGTAAAGCTCGGATAGAATCTGTGTCGTTGACTCTGGCAGCCTCGTGGAACTTCTCCTCTCTCCTCGACACTGTGGATAATTACAATTTGAAGTGTGAAAAAACTTATTACAAACCTGTGTAAGAAAACTGGTTACTTCACAACACACAGCTAAACATATTTTCCGGAAGTTACACATATTAATGGGAGCTGCGACATTCGAAATTGGGGCCCACGTAAACTGAAGTCCTCTGTTACTTTGTTGAGGCCACCCAGTAATCACTTATCAGAGGTGCCTGACGCGGAAGTATGGCAGAGGTCTTGTGTAAAATCAGCAAGGTGAATTTTATGAGGTCACTTTAAAAAAGTTTACACAATTTGTTTTTCATAAACAAAAGAATTAAATCACCATCTGACAAAAGCAGCAAATCACCAGTCTGGGGGTTCATGGGGTGAACTAAACAGATTCCACTGTATCAAGAGGTGAGAAAAAGACGCTACCGTTGATTTGGACACGGAGAAAACACGAGGAAAGTAGAACTAGACACTCCCTTGTCTGAATCCCACAGGAGGAGTAAACTATAGTCCGTTTACAAATGATGGCCCTCATTCACGATCAATTTAAAAAAAAAAAAAAAAAACTACCTATTATATCGTTATGAAATGTTTCCTGCCGTCTTATATTTACCCCCGCCCAAGGAGTATGTCTTTGATAGATCCAAAGGCATCTAAAGGCAACTTAAATCATGGAAAGTGGCTAAATTTTTGTTATTGTTGATGTTTTAGCGAAAATGTAGTGAATTCACACTAACAAACTTGTTTTACAGTAATGCACGTCAATTCGGATGACGACACAAGGCGTACCCAGATTCGTATGGAAGTGGGTGCATTGCGTAATATTAGTAAAGACAGAGAATTAACAGAGGCATGGGGTAAATAATGTGGAATCGAAATGGAAATGGACAGGAAAGTAGAAGAAATATTTTTCTTACCTTATCTTTCATTTCCTTTTTGTTTCTTCAGCTGCTGGTTAATAATGTGTACACAAGGAGTCATTCACATTTAGCGCTTTATATGAATTTCGTGAAAGCTTCTAAACAGCTGTGCGTTAATGTGTTTATGGAGTGACCAGAGATGATACCGCAATTTAGTCATCATGTGTCAATTTTTAAGATTCCGTTCAGCTGTCTGTGTAGTTTGTTCACACGCGCACTAGGATAACAGAACCATTTTGAGACTTCATGAAAGATTGTCTACTCTGCTGTTTACTGTTCAGAGACGTAACATGATTACCTGCTTTGCACGACGAATATAGTTGTGAATGTCTCTGTAGTGGGCTTCCTTCTTAACGGCCAAGATGGTTCTCTTTACATTGAAGATCAACTCGTTATGTCGGGGAATTATGAAACGCGTTCACTACACCGAAGCCAAAGCGTCTGTGAGTAGTGGGGAAAGAGGGTGATGATCCACTGTCAAGATAGTAATTGTTTCCTCACGTTAATTGCACACGGACACCACCACAAGTTATCTAGCCATTCTCTCATTTAAACCACACCAGGAAAGCTTCAGCTCGATGTACTATCTCCACATTCAGTTTTATGCCTTGGTGTCGTCACTGTAGTGTCTGCTCCGTGTGTATACTTCTGTGTTTGTTTGCTGTTGAAGGCTAGTCGCAGCAGCGTCCTGTTTTCCGTAATTGTGTTCAGTAAAGCTACATTACATCGTATCATTTTATATTGTTTGCATTTTCACAACTTTACCGCAGTTCCAGTAATTTGATTCATACTTTAACTATGTTTTACAACTATAACTCAGTGTACTGTCTTGTCCTGTGAATCATTATATGTTTATATTCGTGTATTGGGTTTATTTGCTGGTCTCCGTTTCGAAGGACTTACGTACGCGATTCGTGAGCCCGCTTACCTGCGTTCGGAACACAGCTGCGACTGATTTGGCAGCAGACCACATCGCGCTGGGTTTTAACGAATTGGTAGGGGAGCCGGTCGTTCAAAAAGCAATGGCAAACTACTGAACTTAAACTTGCCAAAACATCAATAATAGCAGTAAAAGGCTGGTGGTGACAGCGATGTCCTGTAAAAAGGATTTTAAAAAATTGGGCCTATTTATTTATCTAATTCGATATAAGTCGGTCTCCCTGGCAAAGGGATTAAGGACGTTGTTCGTAATTCCCGTATACTCACTTATGAAACACAGCAGCCCGAGATTCGGCAGTGGATCACGCCGCGCTGGTTACTTGCGGAGGTATGTGAGCAGGTCGTTCAGAAAGCAATGACAAACTACTGAACGTAAAACTTGCCAAGACAGCAACAGCAGCTGAAAAATGCTGGTGTTGACTGCAATGTCCTGTAAAGGATATGCGGAAAAAAAATTCGATATAAGCTATCTTTTTCATTTGTCGGATATATATCTCTTCTCATTCGGTTATTATGCCTTAATGGACTCATTGGTGTTATGACAGGCTTCTCATTGCTGCTTGCTTAATGTGTAATTTCTGGTGACGTTTGGGTGCATTCGAGAGCTTCTTCGGTGGGTATAGATATTATGTGTGCCACAGGATCAGCAGGCCTACTGGTCTTCATCGCTTCAGCTTTTTTCTCCCGGCTGCATAGATTGCGTGTCACTTTGGGGTGGTTGTAGTGCGAGCCAACCTGTAACACTGTTACTTAGTGTTAAGCTTCTCGATAGAGCGTCAAGTCGAATTCGTATGTGAAATCTGCGAAGATGTGGTTTTATAGAAGAATGGCCCCTCTGACGTGTCTCCACCTTGTCGTGGTAGAGGGGCTTGCGTGTTCCAATCCCTAGAGCAATGCCGACGGTAGCACAGCTACATGTCGGACAGCTCAAGGGATGGGAACCAGACCAAAAGAGACACACCTGCTGCCTTGCAGGTAGACTGAGGACAGCAAGTCAAAGTCCGAATCAGGCGCACAATTCCAAAATATTCTTGGTCCAGACACACATTCTACGGCTCTCTGCTGAGGGAATTGGCTGAATGCCTCTTAAGTCAATAACCCCCATGATGTGAGAGCCGGGCCGATACTCACCCACTGCAAAATTGAGGTGAGATGCTGAGCCTGCTACATGCTTGGTCCAGACACTTGTTCGAAGGCTCTCACCCCAGGGATCAGAGGGATCCCCGGATGAGAGGGCTTGGCCATTACTCGCTCTCTGCTGCATGGAGGTAAGGTGCTGAACCGGCAGCACATGTAGCCTACCTCGTGAGCAATACTAAAGATTTTAAAAAAAGCGTTCCAGCCGCATGCAATAGTTGGTATGCAAGTCTGTATCTAAACTCATTGAGTGAGCGTAGTCAAAGGTGAAAAAACGTCTCATTAACACGAAATAGAACGCTTGGCTAGCGAATAAATTACGTGGAATTCCGAAACTCATTGAGTGAGCGTAGTCAAAGGTGGAAAAACGTTTCATTAACACGAAATGAAACGCTTGGCTAGCGAGAATCAATTACGTGGAAGGCCGAAGCGAAATTTTGCTAAGTGGATGTCTTCCGCAGACTGACCGTTCCTGGTTTGCGTGGGGAGCGGCCAGTGGCGAACGAAATATCCAATACATGGAAGTGAGAAATTAAAGCATCCATGAGCAGGACGCGGCGATTCCTTGGTAGGACCCAGTACAAGAGCGCAATGTGCCGGCTCTGCAATTATGGATAGCCGGAAATGCCCATGGACTGCCTCTGCCTTCCCTTGAGGGTTGACCGTGATGTCTTTGGCCGTTCTACATTGACCAGCTGAGATGTGGACGCACCACAACAGAATGTCCCTGGAAACCCCCAGGACGGTTAACCTGGTTTTAAAAAACGCCCGCAGAAATCGGATGTGCCAACCCAAAAAGGTTGCAAATAAATTGGCACAACTCAATAACGTCCGAGTGAAATGTCCCTTGTACTCGGGACAACTCTGACTATCTTGTCTTCCGGCAGGAACAGCTCTGACTATCTTGTCTTCCGGCCGGAACAGCTCTGACTATCTTGTCTTCCGGGCACAGCGTCCGTATACGTCCAGATAGAAAGCTCGCGGAGTGGAAGTCGTCTGCAAACTGACCATTCTTGGTTTGTGCGGGGAGCGGCCTGTGGCAAACGAAATGCCCAATACATGGAAGCGCTGTCTGTTGGTCCTGCAATTATGGAAGTCGGAAAATGCCCATAGACTGCCTCTGCTTTCCCTTGAAAGTTGACCGTAAAGTCTTTGACCGTTCTAACTTGACCAGCTGGGTTGTGGATGGCACCACAAAAGTGAGAGTCCCCCATTGATGCTAACCTTGTTAAAAGCGACGCAAAAGTCGGATGTGTTGGCCTAAGGTTTTTGGATCAACGGTGCATAACGAGAAACACCACAATTACGTCTGAAAAATAAAAGACTCCGGATGAACGCAGAAGAAGAAGAAGAAGAAGAAGAAGAAGAAGAAGAAGAAGAAGAAGAAGAAGAAGAAGAAGAACGAACGAACGAACGAACGAACGAACGAACGAACGAACAGACTTTATTTTCAAAGGGTAATAAATTGGGCACGCAGGCCCGTCTTACATTCGGCCCTTCCAATCATTCATCTTTCTTTCATCAACAGTGCATAGGAAAAAAACATTGTCACATGAATTTTGTAAACATAAACAATGCATTTTACTATGTTATGAGACACATCCACCACCCACCCACCACATCCCTACACCTACACATCTCCCCACCCACACACACCTCTCACCCAACACACATCCCATCCACCCACACCCCAAGCACACATACATTCAATAACCCACACATCCCCCACCTACACACATCTCCCCACCCACTCACATATCCTCTACCCGTCCCATTTCCCACCAACAATCACTCACCCAATATCCTCCTCCACCCACACACCTCCAACCACCGAACCAAACACACATTCCTCAGCCACACACATGTCTCCCCGTCAACTCACATATTCCGCACCTACCCACACACAAATTCCGCACTCACCCACATAATCTCCCATCTCCCCCAGCCCACTCACAGATCCCGAGCCCGCACCTACAAACATCCCCCACCATCTCCTAACCTGCACACACTCACCCACCCACATATCCTCTACCCACCCACACATCCTCTACCCACCCATCCCCCAACCAAACATCCCTTAACCACACACCCTTACGCATATACAATCACCCACCCACACATCCTCTACCCAACCACACATCATCCACCCAACCACACATCCTCCACCCACCCATTCCCCCAGCCACACATCCCTTAACCACACACCCCTACCCATATACACACACATCCCCACCCACGCACAATCTCCCCACCCATACAAACATCCCTCACACACATCCCCACCCACCAACACATTCCCCATTCACAAACACACACCTCCCATCCACGCACACACAACCCATACATTCATCCCCTCACACATCCCTAGACACACGTACTTATCCCTCAACCACTAACACCCACACATCCCTTACCCACTCATCAACACATACATCTCCTATCTACCCACCCACACTCACACATCCCAACCACCCATCTAAGCACACATCCCCCTCCCTCACACACATCCTTCACCCACCCACAAACCCAACCACACCTTCACCCACCCACACAAACATCATTTAACCACACCCAGCTCCCCTCCCTCACAATACCACACCCACACACATCCCAAAGACACATCCCTCACCCACACACACATCTATCCACACATCTCCTACCCATCCACACATCCCCCAACTACAATCACCCTCACTACCCACACATACATCCTTCATTCAGCCACACACACCCCCACCCAGCCAGACATATCCCCCACCCACACACACATCTCCAAATCCATCACCCACACCCATCACACACCCCTCCCCCAACCCACACACCCCCCACACACATTCACCCACACATCTCTCACCAATAAAGATATATTGAAAGAAATTAACTCGCATAAGAAAAAGGCAGTCCAAATTCTTTGACCATGTCATGATCAAAAGTGTGTCGATCCATCCACCAATCCATCAATCCATTCACCCATCGATCGATCGATCGATCCGTCCGTCCGTCCCTGCGTACGTGCGTGCGTGCGTGGCTGCGTGAGTGCCTGCCTGGCCCCCCTCTACATACACACACACACACATCCATCCATCCATCCATCCATCCATCCACCCACCCACCCACCCACACACACACACACATACATACATACATACATACATACATACATACATACATACATACATACATACATACATACATACATGCATACATACATACATACATACATACATACATACATACATACATATTCATACAATCCATTTATCCGTCCATATACACACCCACTCACCCACCAACCCATCCATCCATCCGTCCATCCATCCATTCATCCATCCATCCATCCATCCATCCACCAATCCATCTAACCCTACTTTATTGTATCACATTTTCTAGAAACATGCAGAAAGTATACGAATGAGGTTGTACTCGCTAGAATGACGCATACACGATTAGAGGATTCTACAGAAACTGATGGGAGAACGAGGGTACACAACCTCTCATACACAAATGAAGACATTGAGAGTTGACAGACGGAGAGACTGGAAACCACAAGGAAATATTCTATGTATGAGAGTAAAATGCGAACGATAAGCAGTACACTTGTAATGCTGAAATCGAACAAAATTATTCCCCAAACAGTCTTACACGTGTTTTATTCCAGCGAAACGGAGATACTTGTTAAACACGCTTGGGAAATATTTCGTCCAGGGAAGATACAGTAGTCTGAGAAATGTGTCTCAGTTATGCATAACGTTCGATAAAAGTTCTTGCAGAGGCACACTGTATGCAAGTGATTGTATGTAAGTGTTTGTGTTCTGTCTGTCTATTTGTCTGTCTGTCTGTAGGCAGGCAGGCTGGCAGGCAGACAGGCAGGTAGGTAGGTGGTAGGTGAGTATGTATGTATGCATTCATTCATTCCGTGCTAATAGATACAACATGTTGTTGATGATCGTTTTATTTTCCCACTTAAATAAGAGATTATAGCAAACCTCATACATCCAATTGTACTTAGAGTGATGTTAGGCAAGAGATTGGTAGAAAATTCTCTCCCTGGTTATGTCCGCGCATTACATGTATTATCATAAGACAGTCAGAAACACTGTAAGAGAATGTGACATTGGCTCACAAATAGAGAAAGGGGGACATCGAAAGAAAGGAAATGATACATAAGAATTGTGTCACCACCTTGTTGTGGTAGAGGGGCTTACGTGTTCCAGTGACCCCAAGAGCTATGCCAAAGGTAGCACAGCTACATGTCGGACAGGTCAACGGCTGCTGGAACCAGACCAAGAGAGACACACACCTGCTGCTCTGCAGGTAGACTGGGGACAGGCAGTCAAACGTCCCAATCAGGCACACGATGCCACTGAATTCTTGATCCAGGCACATATTTTATGGCTCTCTGCTGTGGGATAGGGCTAAACGCCTCTAAGTCAATAGCTCCCGGATGTGACAGCCAGGCTGATACTCACCCACAGAAAAATGGAGGTGAGATGCTGAGCCTGCTACATGCTTGGTCCAGATACTTGTTCGAAGGCTCTCACCCAAGGGATATGAGGGGTTCCCTGAATGAGAGGGCCTTGCCATTACTCGCTCTCTGCTGCATGGAGATAAGGTGCTGAGCCGGCAGCACATGTAAACTACCCCATGAGTGTTACTAAAGGTGAAAAAGCGTCCCAATCGCACGCAATGGTTACGATGCAAGTCTGTATAAAAAACTCATTGAGTGAGTACAGGTGGAGAAACGTTGCATTAACACGAAATGGAACGCTTGGCTAGCGAATACATTACGTGGAAGTCCGAAGCGAAAACTTGCTAAGTGGATGTCGTCTGCAGACTGACCGTTCCTGGTATGTGCTGGGAGCTGCCAGGGGCCAACGAAATACCCAATATATGGAAGTGATGAATTAAAGCAGCCATGAGCAGGACGTGGAGATTTCTTGGGTGAACCCAGTCTCAGAGCGCTATGTGCCGTCGAAAAATGCCTATGGACTGCCCCTGCCTTCCCTTGAGGGCTGACCG